>CM062805.1:1264475542-1265082171 GCA_031772625.1 Pinus tabuliformis
AAATTGCCTAAGGAAAACATAAATAAAGTCCAAAAAGGAGAAAGGTGATCATTCCTTGGCAAGTGAAAGTCACTTTAACTTTATAAAGTGAAATATCATAAAGTTACTTTATAGAAGTTGATTTAATAAAAAGGAAGGTAAAAAGGTAACCCTAAACTCATAAAATAAGGAAAATGATAAGACTCTCCTCATTCGTGCATTTATGAGTATGGAGAAAGAGTTTTTAGAGAGAGTTTGAAGGAGAAGCTTAGGGTTTTAGAACCCTAGTCACCATAACAAAATTTGGTGTTGAAACTATACACCGTAGTTTGAATCTGAGCTTCGATGGAAAAATAAATAAATAAATAAAATAGTCAATAGTAAATCCTTTAGATGTTATCAATCGATTTTATTCATTGATGTATTTTTCATAAATCTTTCTTACAAGTGATGGTTGACCTTAGACACTGTAAGACTTGCTCCTTTGTTTTCGTTGAACATGCTGAAAAAACAAAACATCGCATATGTTTAGAGGATTCCAAGGTCCTTGCTAGGATTAATCATTTCCATCACCGTAAATTAAGAGAAATCATCGAGATAGAGAAAAGATCTAATACCCTATATAAAGACAATGTATGGAAGATTAACAGTTCATGGGTCCCATTCCTTTGTTCCTAATCCCCTTCATTTGTTTTTCTCCCCTCCTTGATTTCCTTCTCGTGTCATGTCCTAGTTGTGTTTTTTTTTGGATTCTTTTAGTTTTCTGTGTTTACTATGTTCTTCGTATTTTTATTTTATTGTTGTTTAGTTTTTGTTATTATTATTTCTTTTCTCTTTCCTTTTTATTACTTTAACTTTCTAACTATATTTTTTTGTGGATTGAAAATCGGTGTCTTCATCTAGGGTTGGAGCCCTATATATATTGTATTTGATTTGTCATAAATATTATATTAATAAAATCATTTATTCATATTGTTCATTTTGTGTTCTAAATATAAGTGATTTAACTAGTAAAAGTAACAATTGAAAAGGAACACTGATTCACCCCCCCAGTGTTTCCAACAATTGGTATTAGAGCCAATACCTTCACTCAAAGCCTAACAGCTTGAAGGTTTGTTATTAGAACACAAATGGTGAAGCCAAGGAAGAAAGTCTCCAATCCTCCTAAAGATGTGTCTCTCTCAACCACTGAAATTGAAGTCAATCAATTTGTGAAGCCTCCATTGTTCAATGGAAACTTTGATATATGGGCGGCAAGAATGAGGAATTTCTTAAAAACTCAAGGCATTGAAGTCTGGAAATCGATGATTGTTGATAGCATGATGGACGGAGAATCCAAGGAACATAATACAAGAGCAATGAAAGTAATCTTGAATGGGATACCTGATTCTATGAAGGCCAGTTTTGAAAAATGTTCATCAGCAAAAAGGCATATGGGATAAATTTAATGATCTTCACTCAAAAGGAGTGTTGACAATGATCTCTAGTCAAGAAAATGATGGAAAACAAAAAAGAAATCCAAAGACCATCAAGGAAGCTGAAGATAAAAGTGATGACATCAAGGCTAAAGAAGACCTAGAAGATGAAGAGAATGAAGAAGATTATGAAGAAGATCTCCTCACTAAACGTATGGCTGTCGTGGAAGAGATTAACAGTTTGAAAAAGGAAAATGAGGAACTTAAGAAGAAAGCACAAGTTGGTGACCAAGACAAGACAAGGAAAGAAGTTGACCTTGTCAAGGTTCAAGTATAAAAAAGAGATGAGGAGCTTGCCAAGATTAAGGAAGAAATTCATCAAAACAAGAGAAAGCATCATGAAGAAGTCATATCCATGACAAATCAATTGGATAAGGCAAACAAACAAGAAGATACCTTGTCAAGCCACCTTGAACAAAGGCACAAGAGCTTAAACAAACTTGAAGCAAAGATTGGTCAATACAAGGAAGAGGTCTCCTCCCTTAATCTCAACTAGAAGAAGCAAGGAAACAAGCACAAGGAGCTGAGAAGGTGATGGAAGCTTTGACATCCATAGAAGGACAAGTTGATGAAGCAAAAAAAGAGAGAAACACCATGATATGCCAACTAGAAGAAAAGGATGATGACATCACCAAGTTAAAATCAAAAATCACTTCTCTTAAGGCCCAATCATGTGAAGCAACCAAGATGAAGGAAGAAATGGAGATCATTCTATCAAAGGATGAAGAATGCAAGAAAATGAAGGAAGAAATTGTCTTTCTTAAAAAGGAAGTTGACTTGCTGAATAAGAACTTGAAAATTTCTCAAACCCTAGATGACATCCTAAGTCATCAAAGGTCTCCCCTCGATAAATCAAGTCTTGGCTATGCAGGGGAATCCTCAAGAAAGAATGATGCGAACCCTAATGCTTCAAACAACAAGGATGTGAGGAAGCCTGGAAGAAATGTTGATGCTCCCAATTCCAGCAAAGGCAAGGAGAAGAGTCAAGACAACTATGGAGGAAACCCTCCTCCAAGAAGAAACGCAGATGGTGTCAAGGATGCAAGAAGCAATGGTTATGATCAAAGGATCCCAAGGCAAAAAGAATTTAAAAGTACATCAAGGAAACCTTCTTCTCCCAGGTACCAAATTATATTTCTTGGTTATTTTTATCCTTGTACAAACTTTGGACATGTGGCAAAAGATTGTAGGGCATATCACAAAGATAAATATTATGGTCCCCATCAATCTCCGAGAAGAAATTTTGCAAGAAATCATGAATTCTTATTCATGAACAACATAGAATGCTTCAAGTGTCATAACATTGGTCATATGGCACGTAATTGTAACTTGACTTGGGCTCATACACAAGCTAGAACCATGCCAAAAAAGAAAGTTACACAAGTATGGAAAAGGAAGCAAATACAATCTAAAATTCTCTTGAACTCTCCAGCCAACAACACATGTTGTTGACCTGATCTTCGACAATCTAAGCATTTGATGGGGAGACTCTGCCAAAAGTAAGACCATGCATACAATTAGGGGGAGCATATGATGATTAAGCATTCTTGCAGAAGCTATCCATATCCTTGATGAGTCACATGGACAATCATCCCTTGATAGATCATCTCTTGGGAGCAATTCCATTGAAGAACATGATCTCTTATTCATCCATGAACTATTATTAAAGATTTTTTCCACTTGATCACTAAGTAGGTAATCTTTCATGAGCTAGTGAAGGTCGTGCAGACAGGGGGAGTTGGTTCATCACATGAATGAATGTAAGCACATCTATCATGGACCACATTGCCAGAAGGAAGAGCACCATGATAGGAGTAACATACCTATGAGAAACTACTATTCAGGAAGAAAAGAAGCAGCTCGACAGGGGGAGTTCTTGGACACCCCGTTTTCCATTGATGTCAAAGGGGGAGAGAATATTAGAAAGGGCAAGAATATTGTCATCAATGACAAAGGGGGAGATTGATAATCTAAGTTGTCATTGATGTCAATAGTTGATCAATGATATAGCAGTGGTTGTATGGAAAATATTCTTGAGATGCTACAATGTCATTGATGAAGATGTCAAGTCACTAATGAAGAAGTGCCAAGTGCCATTCATGTACCTTGATGAACTAGGAGCCTTGATTAAGAAACCAAACAAAAGTAAGCTCATCCATGAGAAGCCCATCCATGAAAAAATGTTGCTGTCCTATATTTCTGCACTAAATAATGGCCAGTCAAATTACTTTTCACCTCCTTAGAGGCAGAATCTCATCATGAGACCTTCACCATCTTGAAGAGCATAATTTTTCCTTTCCAATGAGCTATTACATAGCCCAAAACTCCAAACAGTTTGAAAGTTATGAATTTTTGAAGTTAAATTATTAAATCTGGACATGGAACCGGCCTGAGCAACCTACACAAGTCGGCCTCCAAACAAGGACGTGTCCTTTTTTCATTTTGTTGTACAAAAACCACTATTTATAAGGTTTCAGAGCTCATTCTTTTGTCATTAATTTGGTGCAAATTTCAGAGAACATTTTTTACCGAGGAAGAGGATAGATGCACAGTTTGAAAAGTATTTTTATTTCTGTTTTGGATCAAATAAAGAAGGAAAAACTTGCAGATCTATGGAAAGAATCAAACTAGGATACAAAAAGCACTCATATCAGCTCAGACCTGTGGTTTAGACTTGTTCCTATAATTTCGGACCTGTGCCTAAAATTTCGGAACTGTTCCTAAAATTTCAGACTTGTGCCATCTAAATGCTTGGACCTGTGGCAGAGGATCGGTAACATGTAAACCTTGAAACAATGACAAATCAGCTTGTGCTTGTAAAAAGACTTTTGGTAGCTTTTTAAGCAGTGTTTGAAGCAACCTATTGATAGACCTGAAGGAGCCTTTTGGCTGTTATAGCATCATTTGAGGACAGCGTTGGAGCAGAAATAAAAGTATCGAAGAGCACATTAGAGTTGTTGATCCGTTTGTAGGGTTGTTGAAGAAGACATTTTGGAGCATTACAGTGACATATTTTGAAACAGTCCTACAATCATTTTAGAGCAGCCTAACGACATCTTTTGGAGCAGCCCATTGACATCTTCAGAGCAGGACTAGAGACATTTTTTGGAGATATCTAAAGATATTTGTTGAAGAAATCTTACAGTAGTGTTGAATTCATATTGTGGACCTGTTTTAAAGGCATCTTGTGAAGAAACCATTGAAGAATTTTTGTGTTGACTTGAAGACTATGTTGGAGCAGATTTGTTGAAAACTTATTGAGATGATATAGAGCAGGCATCTTTGTCCACATTTGGAACAATATTGGAGACAGTATTGAAAGCATTATTGGAGTTAATTTGGAAGCAACTTGGAGCATTAGTAAAGGGTGTTTTGGAAGAACTATCGAAGATATCCTTGGAGTCAATCTCTTGGACTTTTGAGCATTCTTAAATACTTGGAGACACCCTTGGAGACCATGATGCACTAGCCATCATGAGGTGACCTTGGAGAAATTGTTTGGGTACGATGAAGAGCAATGGTGACACCTTCTAAGAGAACAAGGTTGTCATTGATGACGAGACGTGGAGACTAAAGTGAAGGCATTGCTGAAGATTGACAGGGCTCGTTGAAGAAGATATTGGGAGCCATGAAGTATCACCAAATACATACCTTGACAAAGTGAAGTGATAGGGTTGGAGCCCTTGGGGTTGGTGCCTCAGAATTGACAAGGTTGGTGCCTTGGAAAGTCCAAGTTGGTGCTTGGCAAATATAGGATTGGTGTCCTTGGAGTTGGTGCTCCTAAACTCAAGGTTGGTGTCTTGGATAAGACAGGGTTGGAGCCCTAGAGAATCGAAGTCCTCAAGAAACTAGGTCGGACCCTGTACCAAAGGGTTGGTTCCCTAGGGGTTGGAGCCTTTAAACGCAAGGCCAGTGCCTTGAGAAGATAGGGTTGGTACCCTAGAGGGTGTAGCCTCACAGAAGTCCGAGTTGGTGCTTGGCAACAGGTTGGAGCCTAGGAGATTGAAAATTGGTGTCTTCATCTAGGGTTGGGGCCCTATATATATTGTACTTGATTCATTGTAAATATTATATTAATAAAATCATTTATTCATATTGTTCATTTTATGTTCTAAATATAAGTGATTTAACTGGTAAAAGTAACAATTTAAAAAGAACATTGATTCACCCCCCCCCCAGTATTTCCAACAATCTTAGTGAATTTTAGGATTTTACCATTGCATCTCCACTATAAGTATTTGATTTGTTGATCTCACTCTCCATCTTTGCCTTGATGATGAACCTTGGTAGGGGTTCAAATCACATCGACCCTAAATTATCAATGTGATTTATCTGGAAGAAAATTACCTAAAACCAAGTGTGAAAGAGTTCCTCTGCCCACAAGTGATAATTTCTCATTGTTTTGGAGTCCGAGCTAAAGAGGAAAGGCACTACAAGTTCCCTATGTTATATGTTGGGAGGTTACAGTTGACAAGTCAGGTCCCTAGAGGAGAAATAAATTTGAGTGCGCACATTCTTATGTTGGTCGAGATATCCATTTTTTAGTTGAACGCTTGTTATCCAAGGCCAAATCTTTCATGTTCAAGCTTCACCACATTCATGTACATTGTTGTTGGGCATTCACTACAAAGGGCTTGATTACTAAAGAGTAAATTGACAACATGGTAGCTCACGCCTCTATTGAACGATATTGTGGGTGTATAAGCAGGCCATAGGTTCTCCTTTCTGTGTGGACATTGAGCACATCAAACTAGAACGAGTGGAGTGGAGTTACATTCATTCCTTCAGATCTGTGTGGGTCCCTTTTCCCACAGTCAACAGTGGAGTTGTTGCATCATTACAGGCTCAAAACTTTAAGGAAAGTGTAGTTGGTCCCATCCTTATCTTGGTTGATTTTGGGGATGTCTCATTATGGCAAAAATTTCCAGGTTTATCCACTCCATTATTCTCTATGCATTACATATTGAACTTGTAATGAATTAAAGTGAAGAACAGTGCAGTTTTCTTGCACTCTGGAAATATATATGTATATATCAGTGGTATGGGAATTCTCTGAGCATTAAATAAATTAGTTTGAGTTCTTGAAGTGTCACTTTTGGTTTCCTATTGTTCATTGTGATCATCTTTCTAAGTTAAATTTATTAGAAATCACTTACAGCAGAGTACAATTAAATTGTCTAAACAAGGTCTGCACTGAGAAAACATAACAAAACTCAGAAATTTTCATATTGGAATCTTACAGTGGTATCAGAGCCTTAGCCTTGGCTCAGTCATGGGTGGTTGTTAAAAAAATCAAACCTCAAGAGTTTGCTTGCAGCCTGACAGTGGTTACAAGACAGAGGAAAACCATTATATAGGGATTACATATAGAAGGAGACATACCTACAAAGAACCAACTCCCCTTACATAAGAAGACATCCCTGATATCGAGAGTGAAGAGACACCAGAAAAGGGAAAGGAGATAGGACACACTTGAAATTGAAGGGCCAGATATGGGAGATAAGGAAGAACAGGCCTTCATACCTACAAAGAACCAACTCCCCTTACATAAGAAGACATCCCTGATATCGAGAGTGAAGAGACACCAGAAAAGGGGAAGGAGATAGAGGAAACACCTGAAATTGAAGGGCCAGATATGGGAGATAAGGAAGAACAGGCCTTTAACAGTTTGCTCAGTGTTATAAATGACTTGGCCAAGGGCCAAAAAGAGATGGTGGACTTGATGAGAGGCATGAAAAATACAGGGACTTTCGTTGGGAAGGAGCCATTGAATGGGTTAGGGTCCAACAATGTTGAGGGAAACCAGGCCCGTACTCATGTGCAGAGCCCATCACGCACTGCTAGTAAAATGCCCAGACCCAGTATGCCTCACTTTATACATGAGATACTAGAGGACATATCTTAGCAGTTGTAGTCATGGAATTCCCTATGCAGAGTACATGGAGTACAAGGCATTGGAGCGGGAGTTTCAATCTACCATGAGCTTTACTCATTTTTACCACCTCTAGCAAAGAAGCAGGCCCAAACCATTTCAAAGGGTTTCAAAGCATAATCAGGAGCTACAGAAAAAATTGGGGAAGGTGACCATCCCCTACTTTGATGGGTCAACCAAGTGTTTAGCTCAATCGTGGGTTCAAAAATCGAATACATATTTCTAGTTACATTAGATGACCGAGGAGAAGGCTATTAAGCTAGCCATATTACATTTGGATGGTGAGGGCCATGAGTGGTGGTAGCATGGGATGGTGACGTTGGGGCATAGAAGCATCACCTCATACATAGGGTTCACTCAGAGGCTTATTGAGTGTTTTGACAAGAAGGATCTAGAGATTCATTTTAGAAAGTTGGCACAGCTCGAGCATACAAGTAGTCTGGAGGCTTACATTATAGAGTTTCAGAGGTTGGCGGTCGTGGTCATAGATATTACAAAGGCCAAATTGGTGATGCTATTTGTAGAGGGGTTGGCAGAACCTCTAAATGGATGGGTCAAGAGTTTTGAACCCACCACACTTCATGCAGCGATCAACAAAACTAGGGACCTACAAGATGTCACTTCCAAAAATAAATTCACTTCTAAACCTTCTTTCCCTCAGAAGGGTAAAGAGGTTAAGCCATTTCAGAAGGAGTGGATCGGGAAATTGAAGATGGATGAGGAGACTCGGAAAGAGTTGAGGAAGAAGAAACTTTGTTTCAATTGTCAGGAACCATGGGCACCGAGGCACAAGTGTGTTCATAAAGACATAGTGGGAAAGGCTCACTACATTGAGGTGTACTCAGAGAGTGATAGTGATGATGGGGATGAGGAGCAGGCATAGGGATAGATGCAGGGATCAGTACAGGGACAGATATAGGGGAAGATGCACCAGACTTTTGGAGGTGAGTCTTCACATGCAGAGGGAAAATCTCATATTCTTGCCTCTATGTCAGGATTCCCTAGATATCACACTTTCAGAGTTAGAGGGGTTATAGCAGGGCACAAGGTAACAATACTAGTTGATGGTGGAGCTTCTCATAACTTCATAGATGCAGAGTTGGTGGAACGAAGGGGAATTCCTACTGAGGAGCTCGATGGTTTTACAGACGTCATACCAAGGAAACATCAGATGGATTGCAACAAGTATATTCCCAAGTTATAGCTCACCATGGGAAACTATACAGTGTCAAAGGGATTTTTTGTGGTGGATGTATTAGACACTAATGTGGTGTTGGGGTGTCAGTGGCTTTACTACATCGAGAAGTACACCACAAACCAGCGAAACATGGAGATGGAGTTCAACGACCCAGTAGATGGTAGGAGGGTAGTCTTAAGAGCCATGCATAAATACCCACCAAAGCTTGTATCATCCAACCACATGGAGGCAGTTTTGAGGTGAGGTGATATCGAGTGGGCAGTAGAGTGCCTTATTACAGATTACATGGAGCCAGAGCAGTTGCAACAGTGCTTGGACGACATTCAGGTATTACTTCATAAACATCATAAAGTTTTTGCTGATATTCCTCCAGGCAAGCCACCAGACAGGGGCTTTGAACATGTCATAGAACTTGAGGAGGGTGTGCAAGCAGTAATAACCACTCCTTATCAACATCCCAAGATTTATAAAGATGAAATAGAGAAGGCCATAAAGGACTCTTCAAGGTTGGTTCATATTTGGCAGAGCTCTAGTTTGTTCGCTTCTTTGGTAGTTATGGCTAAGAAGAAGGACGACACCTTGTGGATGTGTATAGGCTATCAGGCTCTCAACAAGAAAACAATCAAGAACCAGTATCTTATTCCTAGGATCGATAAGTTAATAAATGAATTGAAAGGGGCGAAATATTTTTTGAAACATCAAATCCAGGTTCGAGAGCAAGACATCCAGAAGACAGCTTTCAAGTGCCACTATGGGCACTATGAGTTTTTGGTTATGCCATTTGAGCTAGCCAGTGCTCCCGCAACTTTCCAATCTTTCATGAACCATGTGTTCAATAAGCAATTGTGGAAGTATTTGATTGTCTTCTTCGATGACATATTGGTCTACAGTAAGATATGGGAAGACCACCTCAGGGACTTGGACGAGGTGTTGGGAATTCTAGAGAAGGAATTATATGCAAAGGAGTCCAAGAGTGAATTTGGCATGACAGAGATGCTCTATCTCAGGCACATGATTGGTCATGATGGGTTACAGGTGCATCAAGAGAAAATTCGGGCAATCATTGAATGGCCCACCCTAAAGAATGTCACAAAACTAAAGAGCTTCATTGGTCTTTGCACTTACTGTAGGAAATTTGTTAAGGGGTTTCAAAAATTAACAACTCCTCATACATACCTCACTAAGAAATGATCCCTTAACTAGTCTAGGAAGTACAGGAAACATTTGAGAAGATGGAGGCGATGAGCATATGCCCAGTGCTTGCTTTACCAGATTTCACCCAACCATTTGTGTTGCAATGCAACTCTTTAGGGACGAGGATAGGAGCAGTTCTTATGCAAAATCAGCACCCCATAACATTTGAAAGCCGCAAGCTCAGAGATTATGAGTTGCATTATTCAATCTATGGATAAGGAGATGTTGGCTATAATGAATTCATTGGCCAAATTCAGCCAGTATCTAGGGGGTGCAGGTTTAAGATAAAAACATACCATAATAGCCTGAAGTTCATCATGGGGCAAAAAGAATTGAGTGAGAGGCAGCAAAAGTGGATAAGCAAGTTGTAGGCTAACAACTTTGAGACAAAGTATGTTAAAGGGCAAGAATAACATGGTGGTTGATGCTTTATTGAGGATGCCTCCCACTTTCACACTCATAGAGATGACAGAAGATCAGAAATTGTTGATGTTGGTGGAGTATTCAAAGAATAAATTTGCTTGTGAAGTTTTGGAAGGATTGATCTGTGATGATAGGTATCAGGTTATGAATGACATTATTTACTATAAGGACTGGATCTATCTAGTGCCAAGATCAAAATTCAGAGAGACAATCATGCAAGCAACTCACAACTCACCCTTGGCAGGGCATCTGGGATATCTAAAGACCTACAAGAATATTAGGTTGAGGTTCACTTGGAAAGGTCTCAAGTTGGATGTGTTAAAATTTGTGAAGGAGTGCAACACTTTCCAACAAAACAAGACAGAGCACACCCATCCAACAAGTTTATTGTAGCCCCTCCTCATCCTGAAGCAAAAGTGGGAGAGCATTTCCATGGACTTGATCATTGGCTTACCTCCGATACAGGGCAAAGATTGCATATATATGGTGGTAGACAGACTCACAAAATTTGCCCCTTTCTTTGCTATATCATCAAAATATTCAGCGCCGCAAGTGGCAGAGCTATTTTTAAGGAGATCTTAAGATTGCATGGGTTGTCAAAAACCATTGTCAGTGATAGAGATCGCAGGTTTATGGGCGGATTCTAGCAAGAGCTTTTCAGACTTGTAGGGACTGAGCTAACTTTGAGCACTAGCTACCACCCACAAACTGATGGGCCCACAGAGACGTCAACAAGTGGTTAGAAGGCTATCTCAGGAATTACGTGACTGGCCAACAAAAGACATGGGTAAAGTGGTTGCACCTGGGAGAACACTGCTACAATACCACATGACTCCCTTCAAAGCCCTATATGGGTATGACACCCCGACTTTTGCAGACAGGATATCTGGGGACAATCGAGCACCATTGGCCAAATATTGGATCCAGGAGAGCCAAGACATTTTGAAAGTCCTCGAGGACAATCTATAGATGGCTCAAAATCAACAAAAATTGTATGCAGACATGCATAGGTCGAGCACATCTTAGAAGTGGGAGATATGGTATACCTCTGTCTTCAACGTTGCAAGCAGTCATCATTAAAAACAAAAGGAGTGGAAAGTTGAAACCCAGGTTCTACGGGCCATTCAACATTTTGAGACAAGCAGAAGTGGCCTATGAACTCGAGCTTCTGGGAAGATGTAAAATTCACGTCTTTCATGTCTCGTGCCTCAAAAAGGCATTGGGGTAGCACGTTGTTGTTTCCACGAAACTTCCACCATTGGATGAGGAAGGAGTATTGGTCTTAGTTCCTAAAAAGGTCCTAGATACACAGGAGAGGAATATGCGGGATAGAACAATCAAGTACCTAGTAATGTGGAAGGATTTACGATTTACTGGTAGAGGATGTTGCCTGGGAAGGTGAACAGGTGCTCAAACATCCAGAATTGAAATTGCTTGAGGATAAGCAATCTTGGGCGGGGAGGACTGTAATGTCCCTAACCACTTAGGAAGCTTATGACGGAGTCTGCTAGCCTAAAGTGGTTCCCATAGGCTAAAGCAGGGAAATATTTAATAAAGGGGACTTAAATTGCCTAAGGAAAACATTATAAAGTCCAAAAAGGAGAAAGGGTGATATTTCCTAGGCAAGTGAAAGTCACTTTAACTTTATAAAGTGAAATATCATAAAGTGACTTTATAAAAGTTGATTTAATAAAAAGGGAAGGTGAAAAGGCAACCCTAAACTCATAAAAGAAGGAAAATGAGGAGACTCTCTTCATTCGTGCATTTGTGAGTTTTGGAGAGAGTTTGAAGAAAAAGCTTAGGGTTTTGAAACACTAACCGCCATAGTAGACTTCGGTGTTGAAACTAGACACCCTATTTTGGGTTTGAGAGTGAAATCACTCAGATTTCACCATTGAGCTTCAATGGAGAAAAACATTTTCAATGGATAGTGAATCTTTAAGGTGTTATCAATTGATTTTATTCACTGATGTCATATTTTTCATAAATCTTTCTTACAAGTGATGGCCATGGACAAATATGGAAGTTTGGTGTAAGAAAATAGGGGCCATTAAAAAGTGCAAGCACCAAAACCAAGAGTGAACGAGTTCCTCTGCCCACAAGTTAGAATTTCTCATTGTTCTGGGGTCTGAGCTGAAGAGGATAGGCAGTACTAGTTCCCTGAGTTAAATGTTGGGAGGTTAAATAAGTTGATAAGTTGAGTCCCTCAAGGAGAAATAAATTCGAGTGCCCACATTCTTTTGTTGATCGAGATATCCATTTTTGAGTTGTGTGTTTGTTATCCAAGGTTGAGTCTTTCATGTTCAAGCTTCACCACATTCCCGTACATTGTTGTTGGGCATTCACTACAAAGGGGTCAATTAACGAAGAGTAAATTGAAAGTGTGGTAGCTCGTGCCTCTATTGGACAATAGTGTGTGTGTATAAACAGGCCATAAGCTCTCCCTTCTGTGTGGACATAGAGCACATTAAACTAGAACGAGTGGAGTGGGGTTACATTCATTCCTTCATATCTACATGGGTCCCTTTTCCCACAATCAACAGTGGAGTCATTGCATCATTTGACGTTGAAAACTTTAAGTAAATCGTAACTGGTCCCATCCTTATCTTGGTTGACTTTGGCTTTGTCTCATTATGGCGAAAATTCACAAGTTTATCCACTCCATTATTCTCTATGCATTACATACTGAACTTGTAAAGAATTAAAGTGAAGAATAGTCCAGTTTATTTGCACTTTGGAAATATATATGTATATATCAATCGTATGGGAATATTTTGAGCATTGAATAAATTAGTTTGAGTTCCTGAAGTGTCAATTTTGGTTTGCTATTGTTCACTGTGGTCATTTTTCTGAGTTAAATTTATAAGGAATCACCTATAGAAGAGTACAACTAAATTGTCTGACTAAGGTCTGCACTGAGAAAACATAACAAAACTCAAAAATTTCACATTGGAATCTTATATCCTATCTTTAAGACTTGAAAGCAAATTATTCCACTTGAGTATGGAAGGGTTATCAACAAGCCCTATTAGGTGCTTCCAACCTCAATGGGAGGAACAATTAATACGCTGACCAATCAATTAAAGGGTGCAAATGAAAGAGTGAAATGGATTGGGGTTTGAAATCATGGAAGATGCCCCTATGGTGTACCATCTATGCAACCAATGTACTAGCAAAGTAAGATATGGAGAGGCAACAAGCGTAGAATCTCAATTACCTTTCCTTGCCTATTTTTACCCCCCCTCAAGTCCACCCTTTTCTTCAATAATATTATTTTATTTGCATGGATAGCTTGAGTTACAAGTTTCAATAGATGCATCAAATACCCCCCTAAGATGTCCTCACTAGGGTTGGGACATTCAAAAGTTCCTTTTATTTAGATAGATCGTGATTTGCCAAAAATTGGGTGAAGGCTAACGATAGGGGTAAAGCTCAAGTTAGGGTTTTGTCCACACACTTTAATTTGTCCCAACCGTCTTTTTCATTTTTCAATTTTTCATTCAGTGTTGCTATGCAAACTTTTTTTTCTTTCATCTACATCATCCTCTTAGGGCCAAGTTTCCAGGGCCTTACTCAAAGACATCGCACACAAGAGAACCAAGTAATGTAAGCAGTAAGCAATCAACCAAAACAAGGGATGTAGAAACAAGGGAAAGGGCAGAAAGTGAAAACATGGGGGCACATCATCAATCAAGCCTTCCTTCCTAGACTGTGAAAAGTAAAGGCCTCAAGGAGGATCGCACTGGGCAAGGGGCGAGAGATAACCACCAAGGTGAAACAAGGGAATAAGGATATATTCAAATGCAGTCAATCATCCAATTTAACCTGTGACCTACAATAGAATGCATCAAACCATTAAATGAAAGAACTTGATACAAAAATGGTTTGTGTACCTCATATTTGAAGACCCACCTTAATCGGGTGAACTATCTAGATGAAACAAATGACTTGAAAGCAAAGTCGTTGTGAGGAATCTGAGTGGCCACCCTGTGGATCAATATGGGGTTGCTAACTGGCAAGCTGGATCAAATGGGAAAAGACTTTCCCTGGGGGTTAGGTTATGCAAAGGCTAGTAGGCAATGGTTCCAACTAACAAGGGATATCATAGCAATCTTTTAGCCTCTGCAAAAAGCATACCATTTATTCACACTATAACTGAAACTACAGATTGCATCTTGGAGAATTTATCTAACTAGTGGCATTCCTAGATTGTTGCTAAGAAAATATTCAGAAGCAGATCGTACTCGAGTTATGATCTATGAACCACAGCAATCCTATCATTTCATCGAAGATCATATTTGTGTTAGGATCTATGCACCATGGCAATCCTAGTGACATTTCAGCACTCATAGTATACGGGCTGTAAAGGATGGTACAGACCAAAGAACTATTTTTATTTAAATCATAGTAAGGAATCTGTACATGAATTGCACATGTTTCACACAAGACCTAAAAGATATATGTTTTATTGTGAAAAACAAAATTCAAAAAAATGGAATTCTGGTATAGTCAAGTTTCCCTTGTGATTTAAAAGAGATGAAAGTCCTTTTTCTTATATAAGTCGAGTCTGGCTCCAAAACTAAAGTTGTACACATTCTTTCATGGGATATAGATGTAGTGAGTGCACACAAATTACAAGCTAAAGCAAACTCTATTGTCAATCACCTCAAGACTGTCAGTCAACCACTACACAAGTATTTTGAGTATGCAGAATTGATCTACAGGTTGACACCCTTCGATGGAGACAATTTTGGAGGCGATTTTAAGGCAAACATTTACCACCAGGAAGTAAGTCAATGATTGGCTCTCTGCCTTTCCTCCTTTCCATTGGATGGGAATAAAGTGAAATTCAATGATTAGGATCGAAAAGCAGTGTGCCAGCAGTGTGCCAATGATTGGTTCCTTGCCTGGTGGTTATTGTTTGCTGTGATTTGATGCATGGCAATAAATTATGCTAATAAATATTATAGCAACCCCCTGCTAATGAATACCACAACAGTTAAAAAATCCTCCACTAGATACAGTTATATTCAAACGTCCACTAAAGAAGAGAACATTGGAGATTTGAAATTTTGAACACAATACATGAAAAAAATGGTCCCATGATCAATTATCGGTTCATCTGTGTATGTTTAAGCAGAATTTAGCTGGACACAGTCATTGAATATGATCACTCTTGAAGCCAAAAGATTGTCTAGCACAGTCCCAAAATAAGTAAAATGTCTAGCACGTAATATGGTGCAGCTCAATCTTTGAGACAACAAGGATTCGAACATCAATAAATTTTTGTTAATTTAAGCCTACTTGCAAGCTCCAAGTTCATGAAATAGTATTGCAGAGATTGACAATGTCAATGCAAGAGCTCTCTGGATGCCCCTTCATATTCAGGCTGAATCTGAAGCAGGAATTTCTTGGACAGCAGCAATATATGTATAAATAATTTATTAAATGATGAAATTACAGATGATGATTCTTACAATTGCGGATGCCTCGCTTATATACTGCCATGGACACCCTTTGGGGAAAGGGCATGATCTTATGATCGTGCCCTTTCATCTAATTTAACTGAAAATTAAATAATAACCTAATCTAACTAATTTTTTACATAACATTGCCTTCCTCTCGAAAGAATGCTTTGTCCTCAAAGCATAAGTAACGACGGATGTTGTTGAAGAATGATTCATTCTCCCAGAAGGCATCTTCTTCGGGTAAGTCCTTCCACTTGATCAGATATTCCAAGATGATCAAGGCCGCACATTTTAAAAGGTCTTGGATTAATCTCTCAAGTTCTGTTTTTTGGTGATGTCGATATTGGTATGGCTTGATGTTGACAGGGTCTGACCCTGCCTTGACTTCTATTGTATGCTCAATTTCCCTATTAGGCGGCATCTTCATAGGTAGGTCTTGAAATACTTTTTCATGCTTCCGAATCAAATCTTGTATCTCTGGTGACTCTTCTCTGGTCATATTTGCAGATAACATCTCTAACTGGTGACATTGTAATACATAAGCGGGTGCTCCTTTTCGACTTAGTTTCATCATCTGAGATGATGATACAACTTGATTTTCTGGTGCTTGGAATCCGTGTAGCTTGTACTTCTGACCTCCCCATTTAAATTTTATAAATTGTACTTGATGGTTGGCGGCATAAGTACCTAAAGTTCGTAACCATTGGATACCTAAGACTACATCTACTCCTCCTAACGGTACCGTGAAGAATGGAGACTCTAGATTAAAGTCTTGAATCTGCAAATTGACCTTATGGCATTTCCCTACCTTTTCAATCTTCTTACCATTAGCTACCATCACTTTCATGTTTGGTAAGGGAAACGAAAATATATTGAGTCTCTTTGCCACGGTTGCATCTAAAAAATTGTGTGTGCTTCCAGAGTCGACGAGAACCACTACGTTGTTCTTCTTTATGTGTCCTTTTAACTTTAAAGTCTGAGGTTGTGATATACCTGTCATAGCTGATAATGATACTTGTGGAATACTTCCATCATCTAGTTCTGGTGAAAATTCTGGAGCGTCTTCTGTGTCTTCTACGTCATAATCTTCACTGTTTGAATCATTGGTTGCTTCACAATTATATAGGTTCTTTGGTTCTTTTCCTTTAGCACATCTATGTTTGGGGTCCCACTTCTCACCACAGCGTTTACATTTACCCTCTTTTATCCTTTGCATTTCCACATTAGATTTTTCATCTTCACGACGATGTGGTGGAACATATCTTGTATTATTTGAGTCCACATACTGGGGTATCCTTCGTCTTGCATAAGCTTTTTCCGCTGTTGACCAAAATATTGGTTCGGATTTCTTTTCGGCTGTTTTTGCTTTTCGTCTTGCTTCTTCTATAGATGTAATATCATGCATCTCAAGTTCTGCTTGTAAATGGATTTTGAGTCCCGAGATGTATGACTGAATTAGACGAGATTCTGATAACCCAGGTACTCGTGTTACTAAGGTCTCCCATTCTTGAGTGTATTCATCGACATTTCCTTTTTGTCGTAGTTTGATGAGTTTTGAAAAGAACTCTTCTTCCTTTACACCTTGGAATCTTTTGAAGAATGCATCTTTAAATCTCCTCTAGCTAATGACGTGTGTTGTCTTTTTCCACCACATATACCAGTTATATGCTTCTCCCTTTATTTTCATGGATGCATGTCTGAGCTTTTCGTCATCGTCAGTGATGTCATATATCTCAAAGTATTCTTCTGCTTTATTTATCCATGCAACATTGTTTTTTTCGTTTCCATCGAATTTAGGCATCTCGACTTTTGCCCGTCGCTGGTATGTTGCTACTGGTTGAGTGAAAAAAGGGTGTTGATTAGAAAGGGTATCCCAAAGTTGCTTGTTTGTAAAGACAGTGTTACTTGCTTCTTGGTGGGGTGTCGCTGATTTTTTTGGGGATTCAACCTTGTCATGAGAGTCTGTGGACTTAGTTGAATCCGACGAGACGTGTTCTTGATTCTCTTCACCTTCTTTCAGTAGTTGTTCGGGCGTACAATTCGACCTTTTACACAGAACTTTTAGCATTGTTAAGACCTCTTTGAAGTTTACTTCTGTTTGAACATGTTGACTTTCCATTTTTATCTCTATTCGATTTGTCGCATCTTCAAGATTTTTGATTTTGTCCGCTTGCTCCCCCAGCTTGCTCTCAACTTCATTTAATCTTTTACTGACCTCATCGTGGTTGTTATTTATCTTTTGCTCTGCATCCAACAACCTTTTTTGAAAATCCGCCATTGTCATTGTCGACATTGAGCGGGTTTGCGGAGGCGTGTATTTATTTGCCAGCTAAAATATTTTTCCTTCCTTTTTTTTTTTTTAAATAATTAAATTAAATTAATTTAATAATTTAATTTAATTAATAATAATTAAATTAAATTAATTATTATATATATATATATATATTTTTTAAATTAAATTAAATTAATTTAATAATTTAATTTAATTAATATTTTTTTTTTTTTTTTTTTGGCTAAAATGAATTTTATACATATAAATTCTAATTAATTAAAATAAATTTAATTAATTAAATTATATATATATAAATAACTTTTAATTAATTAAAATAAATTTAATTAATTAAATTAACTTTATATATATATATATAAAAATTTTAATTAATTAAAATAAATTATTAAATTAATATGTATTATATATAATATAACTATTATATATACGTTATATATTATATGTACGTTATATATATATATATAACTATTTAATATAGTTTGGTTATATATAACTATATAATGAAAATATCTACTTTATTTTCTGAAGGAAAATCATATTTAGAATGTTCAGTTGGAATGAAACGCTACGTCCGAGATTCAATGGCTATGCTGTTTGACGGCAGACATGGCAGAAGGTTAAGGGATGAGTCGGATGGCGGACAGCGGATGGTGTGGGCTTGTGGACAGGGCGGATGGGAACAGCAGTCGGACAGGCGTAGAGTGGACAGCAGACGCGGGAAAACACAGTGTATGGTCGGCGGATGACAGGGACGCAGTGCGGTTGACTGGAGCGCCCAGACAGGGCCGTGAAGCGGCAAGCCCACCTAAGACGGGAGGCGGCAGTAATACGACGCAGGAAGAGAGGTTCTGTGCAGCGGATGATAGGTTCTGTGCAGCGTCTTGCCGGAGAACCGAACAGCTCTGATACCAGATGAAGCAGGAATTTCTTGGACAGCAGCAATATATGTATAAATAATTTATTAAATGATGAAATTACAGATGATGATTCTTACAATTGCGGATGCCTCACTTATATACTGCCATGGACACCCTTTGGGGAAAGGGCATGATCTTATGATCGTGCCCTTTCATCTAATTTAACTGAAAATTAAATAATAACCTAATCTAACTAATTTTTTACATAACAGAATCTTTAGATTTCAACTGCAACACTTCCAAACAGCAACTGCAGTTATGTCACCTCTGCCCATGACCAACATACTTTCAAAGAAAGGGAAGGCGGTCAGAACTCCACCCAACAACAAATTGGTTACCAAGACAGCAATAAAACAGGTAGAGTAGATCTACATTGTAGGGAAAACTTGAAAGGAATTATAACACTTACGGCTGTGGGAGCCTAGACTGAATAGAGCCTTTAGGATAGACTGCAACTTGAACAAACTACACCACTTGCCACTTAGTTGTTTTTCAATAAATTTGGTCATGGAATTCCTGACAGCTGATGTTACTTATAATTGTCTGCATACCTTGTTAAAATTTACAGTGTTAAAACTGATACATTTTTTAAGACCACAGTAAAAGCAAGGCAGGTCTTTGATAGCCCCCTGCATATTTTGTGCTTTTTGAAATTTCAGAGCTACTCTTGTTATGGCTTGTATTAGTGTTCTGTAGAGTGTGGCTACAGCTCTTCTTTAATATAACTTCTACCCGTTTCAGTAGGGAAAAAAAATTGCCTACATACAGAGTAATATACTGATACACCTGACTCTTTAAGGAAGGTTGAAGATTTCTCCTAGAACAATAAAATAGTATGTGATCATCATCATATACATTTTTATTGCAGCTTTCCTCTACAATTAGTATTCAGAATCCATTGGGTTCTTCGGCATATAGCTATCAGTGCTATATTCAGTGAACATAAAGATTCCACACAGCTTCCACTTACATCCCAAGGCTGATCAAAATGAACATTTTAATGAGTAATGTATGGTGAATGATAAATCCTATCATGAAGTTGAGCAGTTAATGCCATTACCAACGATTTTCAAACAGGGGTGCAGAGATGTTCCATGTCAAGAATTTCCAACGGACCATAATAAAGTAAAACAGATCTGAATTATTACATTGAAATATGAAAAGGCCGCATTAAACATAATGTTCGACCATTGATACATTTCCTGGAAGTAGTGGTATTGTATCACACAAAAGTCAAGGAGCATCTGCAGCACAAGCAAAGCATGAGAGATTCTTTGTTGGACTTGTTACCGCTCAAACTAGCAGGGGTCCTAGGAGGGGATCCTAAATGGCAACTACTAGGTCAAGGGCAGCAACGGAGCGATAGCCCAATGTCACCTCAGGGAGGAGACCTGGTATAAAGGGGAATCACTAGATGAATAGGTCAATAAGAGGATGGAGAGTGATTCCTAAGGCCTATTCTCAAGCGAAACTCAATTGTATGGCTTTCTTGCTTTGTAAACAAAGTGATGGGCTCTCTAGGAAGGCCTATGAGGATTCTCAAGGCTAGGGTTTGGGAATATACTTGTAAAGATGATTCCTAGACCTAGAAATCTTATAAAGAATTGGTCTTTGTATGATCTTTGTGGAATTGGACTTGTTAGGTTACGGGACCACATGAGACCAAGTGGTCTCAGAATTAAGTCAAGGAAGTGGAGTTGATTGTTCAAGAAAGGGCTTGACCTAATTGTGGAAGAGAAGAAAAACAATGGACAAATCTTCTTAGGATAGAATGCAATGATCCAAATGAGGTCACTAGTCAAGGGAAACCTAGGGCAAGAGACAATCCTTGGACTAGGGCTTGCAATATATTGAGATCCACCGTCAAAATTTCATAAAATTTGGAGAGCCTCTAGAGAAAACCCCAATGCAATAGAGGACATGAGATTGAACTCTTTTGATGGCTAGAACGTGAGATAATTGATGCCCTAGATGACCCATGATGCTTCCATTACTATATCATTTGCCACCTACCATTTGAGGGATGTACCATGGACATGTCACCACTTTTAGAGGTTGAAACCACCTAATAGGGTCCTTGATTAACCCCCTATTGAGCTTGGAGACACTTGTACATGCCAAAGCCCACTATGGAAGGGCATGCCACCATGAAGTGCCCCATTGGTTCCATGACTTGTAAGCTCTTTTACTTGATTATTCTGATGATTTGTTATATTGGAGGGCAAGGGGACGCATTGGATCTTATGCAGGATTGCAGGTGGGTTTCCATTTGGGGCTTGGTCTCCCTATAGGGGATCCTAGCCCTCCAAAGGGCCACATTGGCACTTGTAGAGTGAGTGTTCAGAGCCATGGGCCTCCACCATAGCAAAAAGTGCTTCATGGGTTCCCATCACCACTCGTAGATTGCTCGTGTTCCACCTTTTCGAATGAGAATGATGCATTTGGTTCACCATGCCCAGCCGGCTCCACACATGCACCATACACTTGGCAGATGTTCCAAGGTCCAAAGGATTTCTCCCGCAACAGAGGGAGGGCTTATGTTGTCATCCTAGCCCTTACAGATGGTCTACAGGCATTTTCAATCCACTTGGAAACCCATGAGGATGTCCTTGTGCCGCCACACCCACTTGGGAGCACCACAAGTTCTTGATTGGAAAACAAGGGGCCAAACCCTTGTCCACTATGTTTGGAGTCCAGCTCTGCATCATGGCACCCCTTGAACTTCACTAGGCCTCCTCAAAGGCCCAACGACTAACAATATTGATCAGTCTGCCCTCTTGAGAGGCTTATTCTTATGTTATTGAGCTATTTTGGTAGGTTTGTCACCAAAAATATTGTTATTATGCACATTATTTTATTTTAGGGGCATTATTAGTCCAAATTATGCCATTCGAATCCCTTAAAGGATTGTATAAATAGAAGTGAGATGATTCACTTTCATCATCATCACTTGGATTGGCTTAGTATATTTGATGATATTTTCGCACTTTTTGTTGGGAGAATTTTTGGAGCTTTTCATGATGCATTATGATGTTTGGATTTTTGTTATTGTCTTCAGAGCTTTTCTAATGCGAAGTTGATAAATGGATACAGTCTCTCTCTCTCTCTCTCATGTAAGTCGAAATTTTGATGTCATTCAAGTTATCTTACTTGTTAACAACATGTATGTTGTTAACTCTATTCTTGTATGGGTTAAATGTAATGTGAAATTCTTCTAGGACCTTGAATAAGTGATTAAATGCATGCATTGACCTTTAGGGGATTGGGTAAATGTTCCTAGAGGCACCTACTAGACCCCTTCCTTACCAAGATTCAGGAGATCCGGGGCCAGCTTGTAGATGTTGGGCCAGCGCCTCAACCCACAGAACTAGTGCAATTGGCACTCAACAGTGTCTCAGAGGAGTGGTAGGTATTCGTCCAAAGTATCTTGGGCAGAGATACCTTGCCAAGGTGGGACAAGATGTGGTGGGTTGATTTGTAGCAGGAGGAGTTGAGATGAGCTCTATTAAGCAGCTTCATCGGTGGCAACAGCAGCGAATTGAAGAAGGTGGAGGAGGAGAATGTGACCCTCACATCGAAGGGTCCCAGTCAAGGACAAGGGGAGCAGAGGAAGAAGAAGGACATGTCAAAGGTCAAGTGCTTCAGGTGTGGTGAACTTGGTCACTACAGTGCCCAGTGTCCTCTCAGGGAGAAGGGCAAGGAGGAGAAGCAGGACCAGCACGCAGCTTCAGCTAAGATCGATAGGTTGTCCTCCATGCTGGAGGAATACTTCGCCATGTTTGCTGATATACCTCTAAGAGTGAGGTAGTGAGGTGGGGAGATTTGATGTTGTAACCCCAGAGAGCTATAGAGATCGGGTCGGATCCTTGAGAAGTCCACCTCATGGATCAATACCTTGCTATGGGGGCCCACAGTATTCTGTAGCAGGATGGATCAGTGACAGTTGATGCAGTCAGATACCAGAGTGACAATTGCAAACTAGTAGCAGTCAGATGTTGAGGAGCACAGTGTAGAGTTGGCAGCAGCGCAGTTGGCACAGTCCAGAGTCAACAGCTTCAATGACAGTGCAGATGCTAGTATCAGTCAAAGACTCGGGTGACAGAGGTATCATACTAATCACATTTGATTCAGTATTTTGGGTGCTTTTCAGTTGCAGATGTCGCAGTTGTAGCAGCAACAGAAGAGAGGGAGTTGCAGTGCAGATGCAGTGTTGGCAGTTGTTCAGCTACGTCAGTAGCAGCACAGATGCAGTGTACATCAGAATTGTGCAATGGTTGGTGGGCAATATGGCCAAACATCAGCAGCATGACAGGAGATGATGCAAAGACAAGGAGCTGCTACAGGGTGTGCAGTAACACTAGAACACATTCCTCGCTAAGAGGGAGTGTTAGTTTTTGTAGCATCGGATGTGTTCTAGCCACGAAATTTTGTGGAGAGGCTAGAATACATGAGATCTCCAAAACCCAAAAATCATTTCTGGAAATTCCGCCTAGAAATGACTTAATTAGATTATTAACCAGTTTTTTAATATTTCCTAAGTCTAAACTTAGGGAATATGGTTAATTAATCAGAATTAATTAAGTCAAGGTGAGAATGATGTAAAAACTCACACGGATCGACTCCAAGATTATCCTCGCCATCGATTATGTTTTAATCTTGGTCGTTGGTGCTCCAACAGAGAATTATAAGAGGAGATCGATGTCGTGATGGAGAAGACAATTGAGAGGTTTGATTTCTGAGCAGATCAATTTCCAGAGTAGCAACAGTCAGTTGTCAAAGAGAGAACTAGAGATCGAAGCAGTAAGAGAGAGCAAAGACAGTAAGTCGGAGGAAGGATTTCAGATCCAGTGAGTACATTTGGAGAGAGGCAGAAGAACCACAAAGAGGTTGACGTTGGGGCAACGAAGTAGCCTCTAGAGGCAAAGTCAAATCGCTGAGAGGTATTGACGTTTTTAGTTTCAGTGGCCGAGGAGTCCCAGAGTGCCAAAGAAGGATCTTTCCAGTTAGCGGAAGGTAGAACGACTTCATTAGAGTCCAGTCCGAGGCTATACGTCTAGCCAGCTACACGGAGCATCGCAGAGGCTAACACAAAGACTCAGAGGGCCGAAATTCTGAAGGCAAGTTCTGCCAGCCTATGAGGTGAGGAAAATTCCTCACCAGATTTTTGCCAGTATTTTCTCTGCAGGATTCCCAGTGTTCGGCATCCAGTTGTACTCGAATTTTTTCATTGCTACTTAATAATAGAAACCTCAGTTGTTACATCGGTTTTCCCAAGTTGGGTTTTTCCGGGGACTTTTATCCAAAAATCACTGTGTTAATTTTTTGCACTAGCATTTCTTCCAGCGTTTATTCTTCCGGGTTTTATTTGTGTAGGTTGCAGTTTGATTTATTCAGTATTTATTGTAGCAAACGGTAAATAAATTGTTAAATTAAATTAACAATTAGGGGAATAATTTCCAGTTGCTGCAATAGGATTCCGATTTTCCGAATTTTCACACTCAAGTGACCGTGAGCCCTTCCCCCTTCTAAGTATAGTGTCAAGGAAGAGGCCATCATTGAATATACTTATCTCCTTGGACATACCCTCAGGATTATGATCACTCCATGACCTCCCCTCTCCAATGTGACCATCACATTGAGCAACCTATTTGTTGCACTCCTTCTTTCCCTCACCCTCCATTCCCCTCCCATCATGACCTTGTGGCATCCACAAAGCATAATATTATGAGCAATGATTGTGATAGGGAGTTCTTGAGAGTGATCATTCATTCCACCATTGTGTACTTAGAGGGAAAACCTCGCACTTCTAGATTGACTTATTTTCCTAGGGCTTCCTGTTACCTCGAATGGAGATCATATTTTCCCACCTCCCACCCGCTTCATCCTCTCTATGATTGTGTCAACATTTGCTTTGGGATTTGCTACATAAGTAATTATATTGGCAAGCATATGTATATTGATATGATGATATGTTGGTTGCACTGGCTTTATGATTTCACTTAATATTAACATTATGCATGTTAGGGTAGGATGCATTGCATACTTATTTTCTCATTAGAACTAACATCATATGATATTTCTCATGATAGATTAGTTGCATTTAGATTAAATTTGCATTTTACTTTCTTGTTGATTTTTACGGCCTAATATTAAGCATGGGTGATCATAAGACACCACAAAAACATGTTGCCCCGTGTGCTTGGTCTTTGATATGTGCAGGTAACAGGTCTACGTTACCAAGAGACATTACCAAGAGATTATTAGTGTTCTCGTGACCTCCCGTTCAAGTAGCTTCGCACTTTCTCAAGAGCTCATGTCCCAGTTGGAGATCATATTTTCCCACCTCCCACCCGCTTCATCCTCTCTGTGATTGAGTCAACATTTGCTTTGGGATTTGCTACATAAGTAATTATATTGGCAGGCATATGTATATTGATATGATGATATGTTGGTTGCACTAGCTTTATGATTTCACTTAATATTAACATTATGCATGTTAGGGTATGATGCATTGCATACTTATTTTCTCATTAGAACTAACATCATATGATATTTCTCATGAGAGATTAGTTGCATTTAGATTAAATTCGCATTTTACTTTCTTGTTGATTTTTACGGCCTAATGCTAAGCATTGGTGATCATAAGACACAACGAAAACATGTTGCCCCGTGTGCTTGGGCTTTGATATGTGCAGGTAACAGGTTTACGCTACCAAGAGATTATTAGTGTTCTCATGACCTCCCGTTCAAGTAGCTTCGCACTTTCTCAAGAGCTCATGTCCCAGTTGGAGCCAGATATTACCCACCACTTGTGGGTAGTGTAAATAGGAGGAAAAAAATTCTCCTAGATGGTCCTTAGCCGGCAGCCCCTTGTAGCTACCAGATAGCTCGATGTGCCATTATCTCCACCACCTGAGCCAGTCATGTGATCCCTTTCCCACTTGTTATGATTATATGTTTGAAGGTGGGCCTCCCAACCCCAAAGGTATGGCTTTCATTGGTATAGTTGAGTAAATATCCTTACTTGTCATGGGCACTTTTGGGCATGGATTGGTGGGGGGATTCCGCGGAAAGAGTGGGTTAGGTTTGCACTCGTCTTCATTGTCCAATTTCGTGGTTAACCTTGTACTCTAGTCCTGTGGGATCTCCTTTACTGGCCATTAGCTTTAGGGTTGGCACTACATGGGAAACCCCAATTTTGGTTGTGTAGTCCCGCTTCTCGACACCATCCACATCACCCCCCTTCCAATCATTTTAGCCCCATTTGTCTCTTTTCCCATCCAGGTCGACATGTGTCCACTAGGTCCACACAAGTTTAGCTTCCCCCTCCCCTTGTCCACACCTTGGGTCGGGCCTGGAATGATGCCCCGAAGGTTGATGCAGCTAAAAGGAAAAGAAAAAGAAAAAGCATAATTTGGCCACTCTCAACAGGAAATGTACCACAAAATGAAAAAGATGGTCAGGACATACAAATTTAGCACATGGGCAAAAGTCAAACATGAGCTCTAACCCTTATCCATGGCCATCACCCTGGTTCCTATGGGCCTTAGATGAACCCCCTCTATCATTAAGGAACCCATGATTATCCCAACTCTTGGTGGGCGATGAACTACCCCACCTTAGGGGGGTGTCCACTGCTATATACTACACATCATGCTCTCATCCCTTGGAGCCCCAAGCAATTATATAGAAAAATAAATCAAAGGAAAAAAGCATATGAAGAAGGATGGAAAAACAAAGGTCAGGGTAACTCATGTACCACGATTTGCACCCTCCTACACTTATACACCCAGGTGTGGGCTTCCCTTATTATAGCTACCCTTTGTTAAGATTTGTAGCTTGGGAGATACTCCAAACCCTAGGCTTCAAGGTTGTGGAAGTGTTGGCACACAAAAGTCTTTTGTGGGCTTGAAACCCAAGCTTGGGGTTTTGTACCCATCGATGTTGGGGCCAAAACCATGATAAGATTTTGACATGTGATGGGTGGAGATGATAGAGGACATTGAGACGAATCCAACGCAACAAAAATAATCGAATTTTGAGGTCTACAAGTGAAGATATTAATTTTTATATGTTATGGTGGGCAAGGAGGGACATGAAGGCAAGTCGGCCTTGTGTTAGAGGTGCCCTTTGGAGGGTTGTTCGATCCCCACATGAAACATATAAATAGAAGTCCTTGTGAGACCTCATAGACACATCCCATGAGCATCAATTCATAGAGAAAACACTTCTGAGGCAGTCGAGCTAGAGGAGAAGGCTAGACGTGGAAGAGGAGGATTGTTTTTGTCTTTTTGTGTGTCTCTTTTAGGGCCGAGAAGCTACAGGAGGTTGCTGCATGCATTAAGGGCAGATTGGATGGTGTTTTGGGGTTGTTTGTGGTAGTATACTCTCTCATACAACATGTCGCATTGATGAGGAGCACCTACAACTAGGTCGCAGGCCTTATTTGTCTTGTTCAGGGGGTCGAGAAGCTTCAACTAGGGCTGCAGATCTGTTTTGGGTGAACAGGTGGCTAGAAGGTTGGGTTTTGAGGCCTAGAAGAAGGCTAGGATGAAGCGAGTTGTTGAGGAAACTTTTTGGAGGGAGGTAGCGGTCAAAGGAATTTCTGGAAGGCATGAAAAGAGGGTTGTAGCAACATGCTAACAAGCCCTAACCAGAGTTCAGACCTACAACAGTTTGCACCAACCCTTGATTACATGAGGTATGTAGGTTTGTTGGTGTTTTTGAGTTGACTTGATGCAGGTGGATGGGTGTCTAAGGGTTGGACAGTTTGTGAAGTCTATTGGCAGTCAAGAGGGAGGGTTTCATAGGTGTTGGATGCCCTAACTGAGCAGATGCTACAACAAGGATTGGTCACTCGTGGTTTGTTGGAGGGCAACGTGAGAGTGGACCAAGTGTGGATAATGAATTGGGCATTTATGGTCTGTTGGAGGGAAGTGTGATAGTGCCCAAGTTGGAGCCCGGTGTGCACCATCTTCATGGACTTAAGTGGTTGCTATAGTTGTAGAAGAAGAGCTCAAGGGTCTTATCAGCCAGGAGCAGTTTTAAGCAACCCTAGACTTGTGTGTGGAGAAGGGCATCTACAGCAAAAGACGGGAAGTCCTCCTAGCCCGTGTTCATTGTGGGAGATGGACTTCTTGCAGTGATAGGTCGCAGCCCTGTGTGCCCTATGTTAGTCTTCTTTGGAGTTGCGCAGGAAGACTAAAGTGGGCTAAAGTCGCTGAGGAGTAGCAATTGGCAGTTGTGAGTTATTCACAAATGGAGTTGTAAACAAGTCAATAGGATTCTCAATGTGTTGATGCGTTGATGGATGAATGAACAACGAGTGAGCAAATTGGATAGTCGAGTTGCAAGGGCCAGATGGACTTGGATCATTGTTAGAGGCAATGTTGCAGATCGGGAGTCGAAGGACTGGGCAGGTACAGGGTAAGACCAAGGCAACTACGAGAAGCTCTACATCAGCTAGATAGTCATAGTATCTTGTTGAGGGTAGATTAGTTGTCAATGGACTGACACCAAGCCCCAGTTTTGTATTCTTGTACTTATGGATATTTGAGGGCCATTATCCCTGGTACGAGAGCCCTAGATTGTTGTATTATTCAGTTGGATTAATATAACAACGATTGGGTTATTGTACATAATTTGTGTAAAAAGTTGTGTATATTTTGTGCACTAGTAGATTCATTGTTGTTTATATTCCGTTGTGCAAAGTAGCCTCATTGTGATTCTTGGTTTGGTAGCGCCAGTGATTTAAAATTCTATCCTAGACGGTCATGGAAAAACAACACCCTTGTAGCATGACATGTGGTCTAGATGATTCCCCTGATCCCCACTCCGCTCCATTACTATATCATTTGCCACCTACCATTTGAGGGATGTACCATGGACATGTTACCCCCTTTAGAGGTTGAAACCACCTAATAGGGTCCTTGATTAACCCCCCATTGAGCTTGGAGACACTTGTACATGCCAAATCCCACTATGGAAGGGCATGCCACCACGAAGTGCCCCATAGGTTCCATGACTTGTAAGCTCTTTTACTTTATTATTCTAATAATTCATTGTATTGGAGGGCAAGGGGATGCATTGGATCTTATGCAGGATTGCAGGTAGCTCTCCATTTGGGGTTTGGTCTCCCTATACGGGGTCCTAGCCCTCCAGAGGGTCACATTGGCACTTGTAGGGTGAGCGTTGAGAGTCATGGGCCTCCACCATAGCAAAAAGTGCTCATGGATCCCCAGCACCACTCATTGATTGCTTGTGTTCCACTATTTCGGATGAGGATGATGCACCTGGTTCACCATGCCCAGACTGCTCCACACATGCACCATACACTTGGCAGATGTTCCAGGGTCCAAAGGATGTCTTCCGCTGCAAAGGGAGGGCTTATGTCATCATCCTAGCACTTAAAAATTGTCTACACGCATTTTCAATCCACTTGGAGACCCATGAGGATGTCCTTGTGCCGCCACACCCACTTGGGAGCACCACAAGTTCTTGCTTGGAAAACAAGGGGCCAACCCCTTGTCCACTATGTTTAGAGTCAAGTTCTGCATCATGGCACCCCTTGAACTTCATTAGGCCTCCTGAAAGGCCCAACGACTCACTATATTGATCAGTTTATCCTCTTGAGAGGCTTATTTTTATGTTATTGAGTTATCTTGGTAGGCTTGTCACCAAAAGTATTGTTATTATGCACATTATTTTATTTTAGAGGCATTATTAGTCCAAATTAGGCCATTCAAATCCCTTAAAGGATTGTATAAATAGAAGTGAGATGATTCACTTTCATCATCATCACTTGGATTGGATTAGTATCTCTTATGAGATTTTCGCACTTTTTGCTAGGATGAATTTTTGGGGCTTTTTTTGATGCACTATGATGTTTGGATTGTCGCTATTGGTCTTTGGAGCTTCTCTAATGCGAAATTGATAAATGGGTATACTCTCTCTCATGTAAGTCGAAATTTTGATGTTATTCTTGTTATGTAACATTTTAACTGCATGTATATTGTTATCTCTATTCTTGTATGGGCTAAATGTATTGTGAAATTCTTCTGGGACCTTGAATAAGTGATTAAATGCATGTGTTGACCTATGGGGGATTGGGTGAATGTTCCTAGAGGCACCTATTAGGTTAAAGACCTCGAAACTTTCTCTCTTTCGCAAATTTGAAGTATAAATCTCTATTAATCTAGTTGTTGCCCTTGAGGAGGTTAGCAAAGGTCAATTAGGGCTCCTTAGCTCACGAAAATTAATGATCTATGTGTATCTTGACTCCATTAAACCCAAGCAATAAGGCATTGATCCTTATATCGCTTTAGGGGTCAAAATTACTCCTCTTTCCTTCACCTCTCCAAATTCTAGGCCTAACCCTAATAGGTCACCTAGGGCATCACATAAATTGCATTGTAGCCATCCAAACTCTTTGATTTTTGGTCCACTACTGCGCTGGGCTTTTCTCTAGAGGTCCTCCAAATATCAAGCAATTCTAACAGTGTTATCTCGAGATACAGCAAGCCCTAGCCGCAAGACCAACTCTTGCCCTAAGCTAGTTTCGTGTTAGTGTCCTCGTTGGGATCATTGCATTAAAATCTCAAGAAAATTAGGCATTTGATCCTATTTTCTTCCCCAATTAGGTCAAGCCCCCCTCCTTGAGTGATCAACTCCATACCCTTGACCTAGTTTGGGTCCACTTGGCTTCTCTGTGGTCCCACAACCTCTTAACTCATATTCTACAAGTATTACATGGAAGTCATTTCTCCACAAGGATCCTTAGACCTAGGAAGCCTCTTGTCAAGACATATTCTCAAACCCTAGGCTTAAGTATCCTCTTAGTCCTTCCTAGAGAACCCATCACCTCGCTTCTTAAGCAAGTAAACCACATAATTGAGTCTCTCTTGTGAATAGGCTCTGAATCACCTTATGTCCATTCATTAATCTACTCGCTCTTGTGATTCCTCTTATACCAGGTCTCCTCCCATTGATGAAAGTTTGTAAAAAGTTGGGAGCCTTATCTGAGGTGATAGTGAGCTATCGCTCCATAAATGTTACCCCTTGACCTAGTAAGTTGCTCTATAGGATGCCCTTCTAGGACCCCTGCTAGTTTGAGCGGTAACAGGACTTATTAGTGTGGGGGCATATTGTTGACTCAATCGACAATTCAAAGCAATCTTTGTATGGTTGGATGGTTAACTTTGCTTTGGAATGCAAGTCAAATTAACAAAACGGCTTTGGGTTTTGCTTAGTTTTACAGTCTAGTAGTATTCCATACTAGAGTCTGCTATAACTCTCCATCATCTCAGAATATATTCCCCTCCCAAGAAGCCTTTCGAAAACAACCTTGTGAAAATAGACATGCAATGTCCCGAGGGATTAATTGGCTCAAGGGACGAATTAGCCTATCAATCCCTATAGGCTATAATCCTTGATAAAGGGTAAAATCCCAAGATAACCAATGTTTGGGAAAGTTTGGGATAGCTGGGGCAAAAAAGCCCAAAATTAGGGTTTGAAGTGAATTTCACTCGATTAATAAGGAGAAAATTCCCTCAAGGAAATCTATAAATACAAGGGGGTTGGATTCATGCGAGGCATCATGATATTGGATGATTTATCTCTGTTTCTCTTGAGCCTGAGGCTCTAAGGGTTTTAAGGCCCCATTTTTCCCTTGGACTAGTTTCGGTGGAGGTGATCCCACCCTAACTAGTCACCTCTCCTTTTATCTTTTTCTATATTGTTCTGGCATTAGGGAATTTCCTATCCAAGAAGCAGTGAAGTACCTTTGTGGAAGATCTGTGGCATCCTGAAGATTGGACGAAATTCTTCTGAGGTAAATCATCTAGAACAGAGTGAACTAATCCTTCCTGGGCTTGGACGACATTTTCTTAGAGTAATTCATTGACCAAATTTGAATTTCCTAAGACAGCGAAGCACACACTCACCACCCCCCACCCCCGGAAGTTGGAGGTATCTGTCTGAGGCTAAAGCTTGGACAGATCGAGCTTGCTGAGGTTCAAGTCATTACAAGATCATTTTGTGGCAGAAGAAAAGACCAGCTGAAACAAGTCCGAACATTTCTGAGGTGGGATGGAACCCTTGAATAAACCCTGAGGGCATAACTGTGGAACGAATCCAGTTTGGTGTTCATTCGAAGCAGCCTGAGGCTCAAAGAAGGTCTTCCCAACCAGACCGAGTCCTCACTGAGGTCAAACAGAAGTTGGAACAGGCAGAAGTTCCTGAAGCTACTGTAGCAATCGTGCCGCAGATCCTGGAAGGGGTTTCAAGCATATTAAGGTCAGTCGGAGTTCAGTCACATCTCAGACATTTCTCTGTCTAATTGAAACAACTTGGAAATTTCATTGTATCTTGGACAGCCCCTGCAGTAGGATGAGGGTTTCATACTGAAGCCAAAACCGCTCATACAAGTAGAATATAGCTCGGTTCAATCAGTAATCAAGTTCTGAATTAAACTAGCACTGTTGGGAATTATTTATACTGAAGTCCGAATTAAATTAGCAGCGTCTAAAACTAAACTGAAATCAGTTGATTTATGTTGAAGCTTGAATTAGATTAGCACTATTGAAAAACTGTTCTGGAAATTGGTTGATTTATACTGGACAGTTGGACTACATAAATATTTTGAATGATTAAACTATGGTTGACTGTATTGATGAAGGAATAGTGTTAATATCTGAAGGTTATATTTGCACTGGAACAGCCTGTCATGGTCTAAACAAAAGAGAATTTTATTAGTTGCTCTAAAAACCCTAGTGCAAAATTGCCCTAGCATACTACAAGACTGGCATTGAACATAAGGATCAGGGAACAAAAGAAGTATTCTTCAGCAATAATTGTTGTGAGTCTTTGATCTTGTTGCATTGATAGCCTAGCCAAAACCCCCACTACATGAAATGCCAGCTCTATGGAAGTTCTTTACTACTGTACAATGCTAAAAACAAGCATCAATACATATCAAGCATACAACCATACCACCATACATTATTTTTTGTTGTTTTATTTCTGCACTGGCTCTCCTTTCTTATATCAATTAAGTTGCAGATCTGGTAGTACATTTCAGCCATAAAGCAGCTCCTTCACATTTGTATTGATGAGTGGCACCTTTAACCCTCCAAGACTTGATGTAGTAGCTTATTTTCACCAAACACTTTGGGTTAAATTGCTTTAAATTAATTCCTTGCCTTTTACCTTAAGTACACACCCAAGCGATGAATGCATCAAATAAGTTCTTACATCCAAGAGGTCAAATTTGGTAAACTAAACCTTGTCTACCATATCACCTACCTCAAAGTAGTTGACTGTAACACACTGGTACTTTCATTCATTCAATGTTTCATGAATCCATTAGCCCTTAAATTGATAGTCACTAATCATACATCATCTCATTTCCTTGTTCCCCGCATTCTCCTATCATTTTCTTTCCACGCCCCTTTTCCATTTCCACTACAACATATCATTATTGCAACCATGTTGAATTATTGAAGATTCCTTTTCATTTTTCACCTTGAGCCCCCACTCAGCCTTGATAATCCTATCCTCTGGGAAGTCCTGTGTGAGTTGAATAAAAACCAACCAAAACTACTGAATAGTGGGTACCATTTCTACATTGCACAAATCTAACACCTTGGTGATTGGGACTTTACACTTTTGTGGGTGCTAGATTTTGTTCTAACAGAGAAGCGATCACAGCACTTGATGACATCTCTCTAGCTAATGGCTACGTGTCATTATAATAGCGTAGATAATTGTTTGAGGTATGTTATTTTTAGGACACACTGTCAATCAAAGACTACATTTAATAATTTATTACTGCAGCCTTGCAATCCAAATCCATTTTATTATCATGTTTGGTCAATATCTTAGTCATTAAGAGATTCCATAAAATGCCTGAGGGGGATTATTCAAGACAGTAACTATCCATGCACAAAATATAGGGTGACAATAAAGAAGTGAAAAGGCGTGATAGAGAAAAAGAATCCCCTGAATTTGCGCTTAAGCTACTTAGATTTTGTTTGCAAGCAACCTCAATGGAAAAAGAAACTATCATTTTTTTCAGCAAACAGTTTGAAAAAACGTGTAGATACAGTGGGTGCTAAGGGCCATTGTGGAAGTAAAATCCTGAAATCCAGGTGGCACGAGTGAGCAAAAGATTAAGAAAAAAATATTAGACTCGATAAATCATGGTACTACAAGGATGAAAGCCACCATCAAATGGAGATCCACCAGAAGTTAGAACCCAAACCATGGAAATGATGAGACCAATGCAATTAATGACTTTAATGGCAACACTAGGAAGTGCAGTTGATGAAATCAATCATCAAATGGATAGCCACCAAAACCCAAACGACGGAAATGATGAGATCAATGCAATTAATTACCTTAAATCATGGTACTACAAGGATGAAATCCACCATCAAATGGAGATCCACCAGAAGTTAGAACCCAAACCGTGGAAATGATGAGACCAATGCAATTAATGACTTTAATGGCAACACTAGGAAGTGCAGTTGATGAAATCAATCATCAAATGGATAGCCACCAAAACCCAAACGACGGAAATGATGAGATCAATGCAATTAATTACCTTAATGGCAACATGAGGAAGTGCAGTTTATGAAGAGCTTTGTGGAGATAACTAGTTTTAATTACGTATCAAGCAGCCATGAAACCTAAATTCTTGCCATATGTTCAGAGAAAGGGGCAAGTTCTTTGGTAATTTGACAGTGTCCTAGTGACAAGGAGAGTTTGCAAGATCTCCATGAGGATATGGTTGGGCCTACTGCAGCTCAAAAGAGGGATGGAAGTGGGCAAAAGAAACCAAAAAAGCATGTTTCCAGTCAAAAGGGGTAGGAAGAAGTTCAATTAAGAACAAATAGCCAAGTCATGTTCGGGCCTTCCTCATTCAACATCATTTTATTTTTTGGGGAGCAGACTGAGGACCAGCAGCATCATTGGACAAAGAGGAAATCAAAGGAGAATTGGGAACAGAATGAAGGACCTTCTTGGTCTCTCCTTCTGGTCCCAAGGATACCCCAACCAGAAGGAAAACTTTTAAAGCTGCTTGACACTGACTGGTTGATTCACCACCCACTGACCAGAACTGTGAAGGACATCACCATCATCCTTGTAGAAATGAGAAGCATATTAAGGTTTCAACTCAAGCCAACCAGGAGAAGGAAGCTGAACTCCAGAGCCAAAGCTTCAGATCAAAAGGAGGACTCGGCAATATTTTAACAGCTGCAATTGCTGGAGGATTTAGTGTTTAGAAAAGAATTGCAATTGGATCTTCTATACAAAATCAGAGTGAAGTGCCCACTACCCAAAGGGAATGTGCAATGAGGACAAGGGATTTTCCCAGCTTGTCTGCCACAAAGTCAAACCACCTGCCATTATCATGTGATCTGCTATGGGGAACAGGAACTGACAGTTTTGCAACTTTTTGCCATTTATTATTCCATATATAAAAAGCCAAACTTCAGAGCCAAATCTACAGATCAAAAGGAGGACTCAGTAATCTTTTAACAGCTGCAATTGCTGGAGGACTCAGTGTTGAGAAAAGAATTTCAATTGGGTATCTTCGATACAAGATGGGAGTAAAGTGCCCCAAGGAAATGTGCAATGATGACAAGAGTTTTTCCCAGCTTGTCTTCCCCAAAGTCAAACCACCTGTCATTATCATATCCTCTGCTATGGGGAGTAGAAACTGACAGCTTCTGCAAATTTTTTGCATTTATATTTCATATGTAATATTTATGTTAAAAAAGGGAGCTTATATATATATGAAAGGAAGCCAAACTCCACAGCCAAAGCTGAAGAGCAAAAGGAGGATGACTCTATACCTCTTCTATCCATCCAGTTAAGCACATTGCGTAAGTTGAGTGACCTCTCACTTACGGGACCTATTTTGAAAGAATTCAAAAGGTCGACAGCAGTACAGTGCAGTCTTGAACAATTGTGGAGAGTGAACACGCAGCCCTGAGCGATATAGTAGTTGAGGAATGCGAACATATGAGTTCTTAGGGTAAAAGGCACTTTATCTAAGCCTCTTTAAGCCCCCTCCCTTGGAACAAGTTCCTGCTTGTACATCCCTCTCCAAAAAAAGCTACTCAATGAGTCTCACATCTGTAATAACTCTCATATTGGAGAGAGAGTTACAATGCCAGCTGAATCATATGAGGCCTGAAGATAATGCAGAGTGACCCCTTTACCCCCCAAGGGAGGCCAAGTCTCTTTACCGGTCAGGCTCACCCTAATGACAATGGTTTCATTCTAGTTGGGATTCAGTGAATCAACCAACAAGGTCTGGCAAATGGCATTAATATCTCCATGTGATAGGTACCCCAGGGACTATCCTGAGTGGCTGTCTGGTGAAACGAGCTGCTGTGAGGCCTAGGCTGAGTGGAAGCACAAAAGTGCACTGAAGGAGGAGCATCCAACTGATCAGAAAGAGAGATCCCGTGATCCACCCTCCATCTAATTAGCCTGTAGAGACTATCGTCGCCTCCTACAGTTCAAGCAGCAACCATCTTTTAATGGCTGCAATTACTGGTGGATTTACAGTTGAGAAAATAATTGCGATCAGATATCTTCTATCCAAGATGGGAGTGAAGTGCACAAAGAGAATGTGCAATGGGAACAAGGGATTTTTCCCAGTTTGTCTGCCACAAATCAAACCACCTGTCATTATCAAAAAATCTTCAATTGGGAAAAGGAACTGACAGCTTCTGCAACTTTTTGTCATTATAATATTTATGTTGAAAACAGGAGTTTATACACACACACATATAGATGAATCTCCAGGGATGGCTTCTTCTGCTGTGTGCCTCATAGTCCCTACCAGGTCAGGCATCAGAATCAGTGACAACAGATTTACATGTGGAAATTTCGAGAATCACCTCTTAATGCAAATTCAAAATTTTCACCTCAACCTTCAGGTTCCTCAAATATATTCTGTGAACTTTCAGCCTTAGGGATGAACCCGAAATGAGTTACAATTTACAATAGTATGTGTTTCACTACTGTCCAAAAATATATACAAGGCAGCCCAAGAAAATGCACACGGAACAAATCATACTTCAAGGGAACCATGTTTCCAGCCCTTAGGGCACAAATCCCAACATATAACTTATCTGAAATTACTTAGTTACAGTGAATTTATTACATCCATAAATCTGCCCACATAGCTTCTATATGTTTGTCAAATCGCTTAAGATAATCAGCTAGCTGTTCATGATAAATCTGCATACCAAACAGAGTTAGAAACTATTCATTCACCATTAGATTATAAGCTGTAAATCAGATATGCAAGTATACGAGGTTTGGACAGCAAAGCATGCTTAAAATATACATAAGATGAAGTTACAAGCATAGAATAAAAAATCAGAGAAAAATCAGCCACATTACGATTTTTTGTGATGCTAAACCTTTCAAAAAAAGAAAAAGAAAAAGGAAAAAAACACCTCATTGTCATTGGAAAAAACACATCATGACGGAAAAACTGCCTACGATGGATTTAACCCTCAAGTGATGTTTTTGTTCTTTTTAACTCATTTGTCTCTGCAACAGTTGGAGGTTGAGAGGGAAGGCATTTAGCATCATCAACTGATCTTAGGAGGACCAAACCATGATTCTCATCACCATTAGAGTCTCTTTTATTGGAGTGGGGATCAACTCCCGTCTGCCTACAGTTTTCATATTCTCAAATCCTAGGCATTTCTTCAAACTCAAGACTCTTAAATAGTTCTTTCCAGATTTATGAAGGTTTTTCAAATTTCATGTTGCTTTCACCTTATTATCATTTTTTTCATGGCTCACAGAACACTTTAGAGGTCTTTCTTTTTATCAGGGAGTTTTTTTCAAAAGTGTTTGATGTTCTTCAAATTTTTCTCCAAGGTTTGAAGCAGTGCTTCAAACTTTGACCGAGTTGACCCTCGTGGATACCGACTTGGACTTCAAATAGGTTCTGAGACCAGATTGGTACTAAACGGGCTGATTTAGTACCAAACCTATCCTAGATCTAGTTTGAAGGCCAAGTCGATACCCTCACCCTAAACCCTAAAAGCACGCATGAATGGTAGTACAACCATCTAACATGTGTATAAAAGGATGAGAACGACTAAGTGTTTGAAAACTAGGGTGGAGCCACTTAAAAGGTGCAAGTCTAAGCATAACAAATGCTGGGAGCCAATATCAATTAATAAACTTTCTCAAGTATTTCATCTCAATATCTAATATTATATGAAAATACAATCTGCCAAGGGTAGAGGATATCTGCTAGGTTTTCTCAAAAAATTACTCAATAACTCTACTAATTATCTACCAAAAATATTGGGGAAGGTACATTTATCTTGGTAAATTTGTAAGTACTATTGTAAATACTGTTGTGTTTCAATATGTGATTAACAGGATTCAAGACCAAAAATAATAATCAAACAAGGTTTCACATGCACAATCATGGTTCAAACAAAAATGATGAAGCAAAGCTGGTGTCAAGTATAATATTCTCAAATAAATTTCTAAAAATGGAAACTTATTTTACTGAATATCTAGCAGGCCAATAGCTTGTAGCATGTTGTTTTTTGGACTCTAGAGACCATTTAGAGACTCAATAATTATGTATTTCTTTGGGTATGTATTGCTATTAGTGCCATTTTAATATATTCACCATTACATTGTATATACGTACGCAAAATTTGTACATTTTATTACATTTGGAATCATGGTTAGGGGCAATAGCAACTGGGGGAGGGCACTATTCTTTGTCCCAATGAATCAATTGAATTAACCTTTTCGTGGGGTCTAGGAAAAAGATTCAATCATCAAGTTGAAGCTTATGCTCTTTTGCAAATTAATCCTAGCCCAAACATGGATGATATCAAGTATTTCTATTATTTAAGATTTTAGGATTATTATTCAAAGCCTGATTAGGAAGACACTCCCAAAAGATATGCATTTGAAAGCTATTATGAAAAAAAATCTGGGGGCTACTAAAAGAAATTCAAGTCATATGAATTGTATCATGTTTTGAGGCAGCACAATCAGCTTGCAGATCCCTTTGCTAATATTGGCACTTCATTAGCCTTAGGAGAAATTAAAATATGAATAATACTTCATTTTGTCCCATCCCATAATCTTATAGAAAGAAAAGATTAAGGTAAAATATAGCCAACATTGGTGGTACCAAGTGGCATCAAAATGGATAAGAGGACACGCAGTGGAGAATAAAAAAGACACGAGGGAGACCGGCTTTAACAGTTCCATCATTTGGCATCATCTACTAAGAAATGTTAAGGCTATGGTCCATTACTCTTTGGAGTGTGTCTCCAGTTCACACATTTGGTTATGCAGGGATTAATCACATCAAAAGTCATATCCTTTGTGCCATTGAAGGTCAGCATGGCCTCTACAGGCAAGGATGATGTACTTGCAAATCAATTCGATACCTAGTTCATTCTCTGTGAAATCATGTCAAAGGGGCAATGCAAGGGTAAGATGGGAGCGAAGGCCAACTAGAGATAAAGGAGTTGGCATTATAAAATGGATGTCACCCATGCTTATGCTATCCATACTTTCTAAGTAGAATTTGACTATTTGCAAACTCCATCCTCCGAAAAGGAAATAAGACTCTAAGATGGCTAAGTAAGAGGCACCTTTCCAAATTTATTAGTTTGGAAAATATCCATTTTTTTCTTATGTTAAGTTTGACAAACAATGGTTTGTGGGATGTACTGTTGCATATAAGGTGTAATAGTTTGAATCTAGTGGAAATTTGCGATGAAATTGAATACAGTTTCGAGCACAATTGCAATTGGGAATTTGTTGGCATAAGACCAAAATATAGCTTCAATAGGTGTTGAAAGCCATGTGCTTTGGAAAAAAAGCAATTATTTGGATTATGAGCAATGAGACTACAATTGCTCGACCTAGTGACTTTGAGAAGCAATGGAGGTTGGTAGATCGAGTCTCTCTGGAAGGTCTATCTATCTCTTTGTGTTATTCACCTATTTGGTTGGGAGTTAGGGTTTACTTTGGGGTATTAACGTGGTGGTATAAGACAGTATGTTGGGAATTTGTAGTATACCTAGGGGTGGATAATACGGAATACCTAGGGGTGTACCCAAGGGCAAAATGTGATGTAAAAAGGTGACCACAATTAGTTTGTTTAGTTAAGGATGATGAATAAACAGGTCACAGCTAATAAATAAAGTGGTTAACCCGCATTATGGAAGGGAACACTAATTAGGGTTTGTTAGGGTTTTGGATCTTAGTACATTATATATAGTTAAAGATAGAAAGGAAAGAGGCATCAAGTATTGTTTTGTATTGACAAGCACATGGCTTGTGGAGTGTTCTCCTTCCTTAAGGGGTAGTTGTATGGTGTTACCCTACCTCAAGGGTTTTCTTTACATATCTTTGTATTCTTTGCGTGATTTCTCTTGGATCTATTCTATCAAAAATTTTAATATATTTCCAAGTTTATATCAAGTGGTATCAAAGCACGTTCCTTGGCAAAGTGGGGCAAATTTTTTCTTCTTTTTGTAGAATTTTTTGGGGAAAACAGTGGCAGTGACTTTCAGGGAAATTTCTGGAAAGTTTGGTGTAGAATTTTAAGAAACTAATTGCAGATCTATATTCCTCTCGAAAAAGCAGCCAATTCCAAAAAAAAATCGCCTTAATCAAAGTTCGAACAAAGGAGATCTCGTTGATTTAAAATCAACTATTTTTTAGAAATTTTTCTGACCAAAAATAGCGGGCAGCGACTCCCAGGGCAATTTCTGAAATTTTTGGTGCAAAAATTTAAGAAAAGAATTGCAGATCTAAATTTCTCTCGAGAAAACACCCAATTTCAAAAAAAATCGTCTGAATCGGAGTCTGGATGAAAGAGATCTCGTTGATTTAAGATCATATATTTTTTCAGAATTTTTTGTGACAACAGGAAAGTTGGAGCACAAATCAGAGTTCACAGAGTACCCAGTTTGTGATTCTAGTCACATGGGAAGATGCAAAGTGACCATTGCATTTCCAAAAATAGGTTATAATAAGAATTTTGAGCTATATTGGCTAAGTTGTGACCATTTCAAATTTTCCGCCCCAAAGTAAGTGGTTTTTTTTCAAAAACCTCATTCTATTTTAGGGGTTCTAGCAAGATATTTTTTAGAGGAAAAGATGATGGTCCTACGATTGAAGAAAGCCTAAAATATAACAAGTCACTACGCCCAAAAACTTTGAGACATGGACCACAAATTGATTTCAAAGATGAGGCTGCCATATGGGTATATTCACTTAACCATGACAAGATGCGAACACTTTCCGATGACGAATTGGAAAAAGTCTTTTTGGACAAGTGGTCTCATGCTAGAAAGAAGGAAAATAAGAGCCATAAAGGCCTATTTTTTGATATCTCCATCTTATAGGTTCATGGATGTATTCACAAGGAGAAGGTCATTGTTTCTATTAACCCTAGTTGCAAGCATAATCTCATCAATCTCAAATTGGCCAAAAGATTGCAAGTTCCAACACAGCATATTGACAGCACACAGATTGATGGTGTGCACATTCAAATATTTAAGGACTTGAAGGTTACCGTGGATAAATATGTATTAGATTCTGACTTTTATGCTTTAGATGTGGATGAGGAGGACTCAGTTGGTACAGTCAATATTAATGTACAAAAGAAATTTTTTGAGCTATGGTACAAAAAGAATAAAATTACCTTGTAGGATATTTCCATTAATAAACAGGAAGAGACCAAGGAGGCACTAGTAGAAAGCTCTACAGGCACCAACACATCAGATGATGATTCCTTGGTGGAAGCAATAATGGAAGACAACCTAGCAAAGAAACAAAAGTCGGTACCAAACACCACTCAAGCACCATCATTTTGGGAAATTGATGAAGGAAACACCATCACTTAAGGCCTCTACATATCACCACCTAGGAAGACTCCAGTCAATAAGACAACAACCAGCAAGGTTGCACCAGATTAGCAACAAGGACAAAGGCACTAGGACGACACAACAAGAAGGATGGTGATCCCCCCACAACACATCAACACATAGGAACCACAAGAACCAACTTCCATCTCAAGCGAGCAAGGCAACTTATAGACCGAGAATTCACCTTTCTCTTGAATGGATCAATGCACATGTATGGTACCAATGGACTACTCTTTTGAGTAGATCTTATTATTTGTGTTATTCTCATGTTTTGGGGACGAAACATGCTTTAAAGGGGGTGGAATGTAGTATACCTAGGGGCGGATTATATGGGGTGCCTAGGGGTGTACCCAAGGGCATAATGTGATGTAAAAAGGGGACCACAATTAGTTAGTTTAACAAATAAGTGTTTACCCGCATTAATGATGATTGTAAGTGGTTCAACCTCATAAAAATTGACCATAATATGTTAGTTTCGTTAAGGATGACGAGTAAACGAGCCATAGTTAATAAATAAAGTGATTAACCTGCATTATGGAAGGGACCACAAGTAGTTAGGGTTTGTTAGGGTTTTGGATCTTAGAACATTCTATATAGTTAAAGATAGAAAGGGAAAAGATGTCAAGTATTGTTTTGTATTGACAAGCACATGTTTTGTGCAGTGTTCTCCTTCCTTAAAGAGTATTTGTATGGTGTTACCCTACCTCAAGGGTTTTATTTTAATAAAGAAAAGCATTTATATGTTATTTTTGGATTGTCCTTGGATTTATATTATCAACAGTTCCAATCTATTCGCAAGTTTATTACAAAATTGCAATATCTGAGAGACTGGTTGGTGTTTACAACCAACGGAAGAGCTAGCACCTAGAATTGAAGTTCATAAACAAAGGGTGGTGGAAAATAATCTAATTTCGTTAAAGGCTTTTATGGTACCTGGTAAACAGCAGCATTGGCAAGTTCAAGTCAATAATCAGATATTTGTGAGGACTATCCTCTATGCTCAAATAAGTCAGTTATTTTTTAACTTGTTCAGCTTGAGTAGTTGGTGCAGTATGGAAGAGGGGAGAGTTAGAACAATGCCGCAAATATCTCAACTTTAGAAAGAAATGCTTTCTTTGCAACCGCGTCATAGCTAATTTGTCTCCAGTATGACCATTGTTATGGAGTTGTTGGTTTAATATCAAACTATGATGTGCAAAACTAGGGATGAGCTTTCTATTCTTCATTAGCAAATCAAAGAGCTACATACTCCTCTCAGCAAGCAATCCTCAGAATCTCTTTCTCAAGCAATGTCATCAGTAATGTAGCACAAGATTTTCTTGACCTAAATGTAACAGTGTCCCCTTAGATGGGAGGAATCCGAGCTTGGAGATGTCATCTGCCTCCAAATAGTTAATATGTCGATATGTAATGTTGTTAAATTTTGCATGTTTTTTGGTGTATCTACACATATATGAACAATAGTGTTGATATTAAGGAAACCATAGTTTTTAACATGGTAAACATTCCAAAGACGAATGGGATTGTGAACTAGCTAATGGGAATAGCCCCTCTTTTGATGTAATTGTTGCTTCAACAACACATATTTTCATTAATACAAAAATTATTGTTTTGGTTGAAAAATAAAAGGAATCATGGTTTGGAATCTTTAAAATATCTTTTTTTATTAATTTTGATATTTTATGTATTTTTTAATAATCTAAGTCACAAAATTTAAATTGGTCCAACTTTGAACAGAGTCCAAGTCCAATCTAAGTGAACCCTTGGCTAATTATGAGGCCAAGTCTAAGTTTTAAAACACTAATTTGTAGTTGGAAGTTAATTATTTCCTTGCCAATATGTCCAAGAATTTGGACTCATTCTTGCAATATGGTGAACCTGAGAATGAGACAAAACAACAAAGATTGACTTGTAAACTAGGTGGGACATTCATGACACGAGGGTTTAGCCAATTCAAATACCACCTTGGTAGAATCACAAGGCATGAGGTTGGGGTTTGTAGTAACTCATCTATAGAGATCATGCAAATTGCTCATGTCACTATTTATAAAAAGGAATAGCTTGCAAAGTTGAACTTACCACTAGTAGAGTGGCAAGATCCTCAAGATCTAAAAGCATATATTGGACTTAGAGTAATGAGAGGAACTCCAAAAGTTCATCTTCGTGAGAAACCCATCTTTCTTTGTTCCAAGAACAAGAGATGGGACACAACCTTCATCCAATCAATGTTTAATAAAAAGAAGAAGAAGAAGAAAGAAGCGAACACAATTGTGGGGAGGTGTCTTTTCTAAAGCAACATAGGTTTGAGCATTACAAACACCAACTTATTTTTCCAATCAAATTGATGTTATCACTCTTGTTGGCACAAATTATAAGCGCCCTACCTAAAAGGAGTTGTAGGGGCCAATTCTTCAACTAGAAAATCAAGATATCAATACCAGATTAGAGGACCTAAAGAAGTCATGGGAGGCCATTGGATGCATGGTGGTGTATAGTGGTTGGAAAGACGAGAGGGTAGGACACTTACTAATTTTTTGGTACATTTTTCTTGAGGTACAATGTTTATTAAATTTGTTGACACGTCAACAAATGTTAAAGATGAGATACTATTGTGTGAATTATTGGATGATGGGTTTATCTAAGAGATTGGTGTGCAACATGTGCAAATAATGAAACATAATGTAGTTAAATTATGCGGTTGCTAATGGAGAGGCATCCCACAATGTTTTTGACTCCATTTGTTTCCCATGGAATCAATTTCATACTTAAGGATGTAGGAAAAGGTCCTTGATTGGGTATAGGAGCATCACAAAATTCATACATAACCATGCATTTGTTCTTAGCCTCATGAGGAAATTCACAAGAAAGGAGTTGGTGCATCCTACAACTGCACATTCTATCGGCGCCTTCATTTCTCTTTAGTCTTATGCTTTGTTCTCATTTTGAATTGAAGGAGATGTTTGTTTCTGATGAGTGGCTCAATTGTCCATTTAGTACAAGGGAAGATGGGAGAACCATCGCTAATATATATATATATATATAGTTGTTATTGGAAATATATATATGTTTATAGTTGTTATTTTCCAATTATTTGATGTTATTGTTGGTTTATATGATTAAAAAGTTGAAAAAAATGGATTCGTTTTGTGTGTTTTTATGCTTGTTGCATTTTGTCAACATTGCTAATATGTTATCTATATTCTAAACCCTTGGCATTTCTTTGTTGATGTGAATAGCTTATCTCAAGATGGTACAAGATAGTATTCCAAGCTTAGGGCTCTCCATGCTCTCCAAACCCTAGCTAGGATGACTAAACAAGTTATCATCACACCAAGTGTTGAATTCTAACCACCAACTCCTAGCTAGAAATCACACCCAACCAAAGCTAGTCACTCCACTAAAGATAGTTAGCATACACACAAACACCTACATTTGTATCACACAACTACATCAATGGAAATAAGATAGTCTTCCACTATATTCTCCACATCTAGCACGACAAGTAGTCCTAGGGTATTCAATAGCACAAAGCCCTTGTCTTCTTTTCTCACGAGAACCACAAGAACAAATTCTTCTTTTGCTTCTTTGGGGTTTCTCCCAAACCCTAGCTCTTCTTGTTCTTCTAAAGCAAACCCTGGCCTTAATGCCCTCCTTGCATCAAGACGAGAACCCTAATACATTAGACGATAGTGAAAGATACAATGAAGAAGAATCACCCATGAATGATACAAGTTTGCTCCTCACACCCCTTGGACAAGCATGTGATCAATAATAGAAGGCACTCTTCTCCCTTTAAATATATGAAAGGTGAGGAATGCCAATAATAATAAAGTGGACAATGTCGACAAACAAGCAATGTTGGGTGTGTTATATTATTTTCATGACTAGCCCCCAGGTGCAAAGTTGGGGTGTTAGCTGGGGGGCAACCAACCCCCCCTTTGTTGCATCAGACGCAACCGGGGGGCGGTTAGAGGGGGGGCAACCAGCCCCCCCCCTTGCTACGCCAAACACAGCAGGGGGGTCACAGGGAGGGGCGTCAGCCCCCGTCGTCAAGGGGTTTGTAGGGTGCGGTAACCCCCCAGTACAAGGTCCGGGGTAGTGCCTCAGGAAAAAAAAATTGGACCCTATATTAGGTGGGCAGACCTACCTATGGTTTTGTGCATGGATTTCGCACATGGTTTTAGGCATGATGTTTTTTGCCCATGGTATTTTGTAGATCCGGTCAAGGGAACTACGGTTATGTTTTAATCCAAGGTTAATGGATTGGAGTTTATGGATGCTTTGGCATGTATATATATGTATTGTAACATTGAAAAAAATAGAATGAAAAATCAATCTAGTAGTCCCGCTTTTGGGATCTAAGGGAAAATCTCTATGTATATTTGTTTTATGTTTTAAGCTCTCGCCATTGTTTATTTTCTGTTTTTAAGAATTCGTTTGCAAGTAATTTCTGTACAAAGTTAAAACCTACAAGAAACCTAACTAATCACTAGATAGGTCCACATGTAAATCATTCCATCTCTAAGGTGACACACGTCAAGCTCCAAGGTATGTATGTCCATCAAACAAGGGTCCAAGGTGGGCACTCCACAAGAAAGATCCTACACTCCTCCCTCAAAGTCTCTAATGCTCCAATGCTACCCACCTCCTAAGCCATGTGCTACTCTAGATCCACTAGACCTTCATGAACACTCCTTAACCCAGGTTTCCTCATTCAGGAAAAATCCTCCATGTAGGCAACCAAGTGATCACATGCTACCTACAACTCAACACCCTTTGTCCAACACTCCTCCCAAGCAGGTAACCAAGCCCTCCATGCATGCCTCATGAAGAATGTCACCATGCCACATAGGTCTCCAACCTTTTGAGATGTGCACCACATAAACATCAAATCAAGGTATAGCAATCCATGATGAAGCTATCTCCAAGATGTATATCCACCATGCATCTTTTTTACTCTTAGTGGAGCTAGAGCATTGTGAGCAATATATTTTTAAATAGGAGTACTGTGTTTTCAAAGCATAGGCCAAACAATGTAAAATAGGCCTGGAAGGTAGAACAACAATTTTAATTTGTAATGGAAAATTTCTACCTTGATGATCCTAAGCAGAATCTGGAAAATTAGCGACCCAAAGATCATCATCAGCCACAAAAGAATATTGTGTAAAAAGGCCCTGTAGGTATCTTCTTTATATCAATTGTTTGCCAAAAACAGTGTGTAGACGCGTCATGTAGGGAAATTTCGCGTTTATGTTTGCACTAGCATTTTCAGAAATTCGAAAAAAGAAGACAATGAAAGAGCCCTACAGTCTGAAATAATACTAAATGCATATGGCCAGTAAAAATAATCCACATTATACTGTTCCTATAGTTGTTTGATATGCATGCTGGAAGAAAAGAAAGTAACCCACTGTATTTTCAGAGCAACTCCAATCTAAGAGGAAAATCAATCTCAAAGCAGAGAATATTATAATGCCGGATTTTGCAAAAGTACATAATAAGAGGCAATCAAGGCCTAAGAATCACTATTATCAACACCCAGTCCATATAACACACCAGCGTACTTGTCAGTAGACCCATTGAAGAAGCCATCTTGCAGCTTCCAAAAAATACATGAAGTAAGAAGGCTATCAGAACCGGCTTGATGGCTTGGTCCAATCCTCTCAACATCCATTATCTCAGCCAGCTTGTTCAACCCACCATGGAGATTATTGCAAAACTTGATCAAATACTTGATATCGTACACTTTGGGGAAATAGACCCTCAACAGATTGAAGAAATCCGATTCTTCGGAGGGCAGGTTCTGGCATGTCAGCAATTTCAACAGGTACCCAAAGTCATATCCACTGTGGAAGGTAATCCAATTCACATTTTCGTTCAACACAACGCCCGATGACATGAGAAGCTCGCCGAAACGATGCGAATCGATACCCTTCTCCTCATTCTTCTCGAAATCAATCCCACTCTGTTTCAACAACTCAATGGAATCCTGTGCATAGACATCAGCATTGATGTTGAATTCCCTGAAATTGAATTGCCAGACACATTGCTCATTCGTTCCACATGTGGGTAAATTTCCATCTTCGTCCGAGAATGTGAGACCCAGTTGAATCAATTTCAAGAGATCCACATTGGCTCTGAGCGTTTGGTAATGGAACTCTGCACTGTTTCTAAAAACCCCCACAGGTCTGACTACAACACCAGGGAACTTCGTGTCCATGGCTAGATAAGGGAAATCATCAACTATTTCACGAATTAAATCAAATTCCTCTTCAAGGTTATCTGCCCATACCTCGCGTATGCGAAGAGTGCCCTTCCGAGCTGTTGACATGTAGGCCAAAACCCTAGTCTTCTCGGCTCCAAACTCCAAATCCCCAACATAGAGAGCAGATTATTATGAATGTATGCCGTGGGACTCCTCCCTACGACCTCTGAAATTAAGAAAATAAAACCTCTGAAATTAAGAAAATAAACCGATGCGCGTTAAAATCCAGAGGCCCACGCTCTTATTTAATTGAGGAGGGTTTTACAATCGCAAAACCTACTGCCAACATCAAATTGAAAGCTGGTGAATGCTAAGGATTGGGTCGGGATCAGGACGGGGTGCGTCAACACGATTTCACAACGAGAATTGAGGCCAAACGTTCAGAGATTCGGGCAGAAATTTCAGGAATGGCGACTGCCCCCTCCGCACACAACCCCAAATCTCAAAAAATATTAAAAACGACAGTAAGCGATAAGAAATAAACCCTAGTTAAATCCTAGGTGTGGTATTCAGCATGTAATTTTGATGACGTGTCACGTTGGCGTTGTTCTTGGGAAGATCTGCCCTGGCAACGCGTTTGACCGTCCAGTATGGAATGTTCGCCGGACTTCACCGCCTTACATCCGAAGGCACGGTTTTGAATGAAATTCTATAATATTGAACGCTTAATTTAAAAATCATTTAACTATTCAAATTATACTTTTTCAAAACTAACAATTCCATTAGCTTAAAAATCATTTAATTGAAATTTACTTTTGCTAAACTAAAAATTCTATTAGTTTAAAAATCATTTAATTTAAATTATATTCTTACTAAACTAACCATTAGATGAGTGTTACAAGTGACTATGTATTCATTCATGTTATCAAAGAAGAGTCATTTGGTGGCATGTTACTCTCTTTAGTATAAATAAATATTGTGCATATAGTTATTATTGACGTTGTCAAACAAGAGTCACGTGGTAGCATGTCACTGTTTTTAATATAAATAAATATTGTGCGTATAGTTATTAGTTTCTTTAGTTGTGGTGACATGTCACATTTTTTAGTATAAATAAATATTGTGCATGTAGCTATTAGTTTCTTTAGTTGGGATGATATGTTTGCTTATTTAGTCAAAAAAAAAAAAACACACAAAACAAAACAAAAACAAAAAAACATCTTATAAAACACGAATATATTTATTTAAAAATATCTCATAAAACATGAATATAATATGCTTAATAATAAGCAATTTTATTTTAGAATGCAAGAAGCACAGAATATGGTGGATTATGAAATTCTTTTGACTAAGACTGTAATATGTATTTATGTTAAAAGAAAATTCTTTGTAAATGTTTGGAAATACATCAATGGACCTCAAAAAGTGTTGAACATCACTCAATAGAGCAAATGTCTTAAAATCATAAAAATCTGCCATAGACTTCACTTTGCCAAGAGCTAGACCGGCCTACAAAAAATAACAGTAACAAATCAATTGTACAACCAACTTACTAAATTCTTTAACGAAAACTCAAAGTTAGATTTATCAATAATCAACTGGAAATCAATGCACTTTTTCTTGTGGTTATTGGTATTTGACAAATTTTCTGAAGAAATGTATAAATTACTCACAAAACCATTCTATTTTATCAATTCATCCATATTTAAACTCAGTTGTCATTAAAAATACATGGATTTTGATTATTGAATAGGTAGTTTGGTAGTAATCATCATAATCACATATGTAAAGACAAACTCACTTCAATTCCCTCTTCTCCCATGAGAAGCATGATCACATATGTAAAGGCTACCTCAATTCAATTCCCTCTTCTCCCACCAGAAGCTAATAATTACATACGAGACTTAAATAAGATGTCAGAGGAAAAAAAAAAAGTGTATTGAGAAGGTTAGCAAATGTGTCACTATTGGCAATATGCATATAGTCTTTAAGTGTCTAATAAAGTTTAAGAAATTTATACTTGAGCTCGGAAAAATCTTAGTTTCTTTGGCCACAATCAAAAAGCAATGGGTCTCCTAATTAATTTTGACAAGAAATAACAACATGATGCACCATCAGTTGCAGTAAATAAAACCAATGAAATGCCCTTGGTTAGTCCAAAGAGTGCTCTAACAGTGACAAGAATATGGTACCAAAAAACATAAATGTATGTATAAAAATGTACATGTTACAATAGCCAAGTATAAACTGAGTTGTGTAGTCTCCATAAAGTTTGCAAGCTGATCTCTGCAAGTAGAAATATCAGTAGTTAATATATTTTAAAATTGAAAAAAAAAACAATAATAAAAAAATAATAGAAAAATGCATTTAAGTGTTGGACTCAACATATATGAGCCAATTATCTGAATATGTAGATACAACATTTCACTGCAGAAAATGGAACATGTACAAGCTAAGAATATCAATGTAGATGAGACAAACCTAATCCTGGAATAGGGGAAAAAACGTTAGGTATTTTAACTAGAGAACGACAAGTTACATCAATCAAGAAGATTGTATCATGAATGCCTCTCTACTTGGTAGGATGTTTGTTAGATAGTCTATATAGTTCATATGTGTATATGCAATGGAGCATATTGCAGAAAACAACAATTACGAAAAGCATACACCCAGCCATCCAAATAGTTAATACATTGCTACATATGATTGTTGTAAACTACAATGACTTAATACCATAACTAACAAGAAGTTTATTGCATTAATGCTAATTTTAGAGAAAAAGACAATATTAGAGTATACAATATTATGTTGTTGTCCTTAATGCCTATAAAAATTCATATGCATAATTACTAGCAGCGTTTCTTTTTCAAAGTGCTTTATAACAACATTGTTGCTTCCTTATATGCAATTTTCTAATAATTATAAAAACTGCCAACTAGGAACAATATATTGGACAACATGAGGCTTTATTTTATCATTGAAAGAATAACAGGGTTCACAAAGTAAGCAGAACTAATGAAATTTGTCAGATTGATGAATAATGCAACATAGTGGATGAAGGATAAAAGATTTTGCAAATGTGCATTATGTTGTGTAAGTATAAAACACTATAAGAACTGCTTTAAAAAGCATATTTTTACATGTTGTTTGTAATCTCCATCAGATAGGTGTGTGCTTGCATTAGCAATGACAGTAGTATTGTACAGTTCCCATCTAGATCCTAATTGGTGTGAATCTTCAATCAAAGAAGCTTTTGAAAGAAAAATTAAACATAAAGATATCATTTCACTTGAAGAAAAACAGTCCATCCAAGAAGCTTGGAGAAATCCTTGTAATTATTTCTATAAGAACAAGACATGTGGAATGTGATATGTGAAACATGGGTAGTGCAAGAACTTTTGCTTTTGTAGTGTGTTTCTGATTGATCTCAGTAGGTGACAGAGCCAGTCTCACGCAAATACCTACAACAACATATTGAATGAGATCAAACAAGTGAGAAGTACTAACATGAATTTCAGTTGTTTGATCTAGCATGATAACAATGGTTAATGTTGCAAAGATAAGTTGATGGCACTATAAATAATATCATTAATCTGGTAGGCAATGATTAAGGAATGCTTGAGACATCCGTTCTTGAAATCTGGATGCATATAGCATATGCAGATGTATTCCAAGCAGAATGAATTGAAATAGTGCTCTAACATATTTTGAAGCATGAAAGCCCCAAAATGACTAACCTCTGCAACAATGAATAGCAATTTGAAAGTGAAAGATTCGAGAAGGAGGTTTACTAGTGAGCAGTTCCTCGTAGCTGATCTTTTTGATGAACTTGGTGAGAGAATCTGTTGCATGTGGTACCAAACAAAAACACTTGGAGCCTCTCCTCTGCCAAATTGCACAAAATTACCAAGAGGAAGAGCTTTCTTGGTCTCAATATGCCTTTTTGTACTTGATCAGTAATCTTAACTGTATTGTTTATTGACAAGCTCTAAATGCAAACTTCAACCCCGATATCACAGTATTAAGATGACTGAGACATTTTAGCATATTATGGCGAAAAGTTTTAGAATACAAAGACGTTTCTATTAAAGTCCATAATGAATCCAATATTTGGAGTTACAGGAAGAAAGAGTCTAAACATGCTAGTAATTTTGAAATATAAACATATTTTTTTATTTTTTATTTTTTCTCTTTGTTGTGAGGTTTTTTTCATTGAAACAAGTACAGTCGTGGTGAACCTAAGTTATGTAAAAGACTAGAAATGATACTAAATAATCGTAAAGAAACAATGTCATATTGTCAGTTGTTGTTACACCAAAAGCATAGAGCTTGAAATGGCAACAAAGACCAGAAAGTAGCATTTAAAAGCAACAACAATATGCATTTGAACCATTGTTGATCTTATGCATTGTGAGCAAGGATCTTATAATTTGCAAGCAATAAGTTGAACAACAGGAAAATAAGTTTAAAGTACAAATGGTACTTGAGTTCTTTATTTTGCAAGTTTCCTTTTCTAGGCAGGGAAATCATGAAGCATGTGAACAATTAAGGCATTTTTACTCTATTGACAACCTAAGCAATATAAAACATTGCAAATAAAACTAGAGAATTATAAAGAGATAAAGATAGACTATTGGCTATTGTTACAGCCAAAGCATACAACTTGATATCACACGTCATTAACCATTTAATAAGATAAGCATGCAATAATTGACAATAGGAAAAAATTATTTATCTAAAAGGGAACAACTACTTATTAAGTGACCCTACTTGTTCTCTCCTAGTGACACAATTGCACGATGTACCTGTCAACATTTTCCTCGTAAATAATTAGAGACTTTCACGCTGGCATAATTCACAAGGACGTTTTAATTGTGTATTGTAGGTCCAGGCACTACAATAAGCACACAATGCATTTATCCTTACTTACATACCAATTGAATACATAAAGCTAAGAGAACAATTATTTGTACATAGACTTCATCACTTGTCTATACTTGCCCATAATAGAACTTATTCTTCAAAGATATTCTGCTTTCCATGATTTGAAATTAATATTTTTTTTCTAACATAAACTCACCACTTTTAAGCTAGAGTGGGGTCAATCTCCTAGAACATGTCACTCTAAGGATTCTTAGGTATAGCCATACATAATGCACTGTGACTTGAACCTTGTTCTATTGCAATAAATTTCCATAGATCTAAGGCTAGATCACATCTCAGCCAACAAATCAAAATGCCAAGATTTAAGGAGAAAATGGGAGTGGGTTTGGGTCCTATAATATGCACATGGTCATGGTGTCCTAAATGCCATTGATTCAAACCCATAGAATGTAATCTCATGCACAAAATATTATTTTCCTGCCAATATAAGAGGAAAGACTTGTGTGCCCCACTCGAACTTGTACCATGTCACTGTAGAGGACTTGAGTGGACTACCATCCTAAGGAAGAGAGGATAAGTATTGAAACTGAGTCTTGCTGCTATAATAAGCACTCCATTACTTAGTGCGGGAGGTTTTACATATTACAATTGCAGTCATACTAAGAGAAAGCATGATGACAGAGATTAAATTTATAAATCTAAAAACCCAATTTAGATGCGTGTGATTAAGTCAAGTTGTTGAATAACTTAACAAGTCGCAGTACAACTATTGCACCCTATTGTGGTAGCAGCTTAACTGCTGCAATTACCCTGATCTACTTTTCAACTATTTTCATAGAAGCAAGAGAAAACATTTATTTATACAGAGATCTCAACATTGGTTTGTTCTTGGCCATAATAGGACTTGATGTTCAATAGATACTTTATTTTATATTATTCAAATGTAACATTGATTCTTTTCGTAGCATTGACACCCCATTTCTTAGGTATTATGAAGGTCATTTACACTTATAGAAAGGTTTACAGGGGTTGCAACATTAAAGTCTTTTGTCGCCAATACAAGGTCGACATGTGCAACATCATCTAGGCCTTCAACACATTTTTTTTCTAGCAGAAACTCCCCATTTTTTAAGTTGCAGTTGGGTCAATCTCCTAGGACATGCCATTATGAGGATTCTTAGGTATAGCCATATAGAATGCATTGTGAATTGAACCTTGTTCTGTTGTGATAAATTTCAAAAGATCTAAGGTTGTACCACATGCCAACCAACAAATCAAAATGGAAAGCCTTAAGGAGAAAATGGGAGTGGGCTTGGGTCCTATAATGTGCACACGGGAATAGCCTCCCAGTTCCATAGATTCAAACCCATAGAATATTATTTGACACACAAAAAGTTATCTTCCTACCAATATAAGACGAAAGAATTGTGTGCCCCACCGGAGCTTGCACCTTGCCACTCTAGAGGGCTTGAGTGGACAACCATTCTAAGGAGGAGAGGATGAGTATTGAAATTGGGTTTGTTGTTAGTTGTTTCTACATTGAAAGTATAGAGCTTGAAATGGCAACAAAGACCAAAAAGGAGCATTTGAAAGCCACAAAAAAAAACATTTAAATCATTATGGATCTTATCTATTGTAAGCAAGGATCTTATAATTTTTAAGCAAGAAGCTAAACAATAGAAAATGAAGTTTGAATTACATATGGTACTTGAGTTATTTATTTTGCAAGTTTCCTTTCTAGGCAGGAAAATCATGAACCATGCAAACAATTAAGGCATTTTTACTCTTATGACAACTTAAGCAATATAAAAAATTGCAAATGAAACTAGAGAATAACAAAGATGCAATGATAGATTGTTGGCTATTGTTACAACTAAAGTATACAGCTTGAGATCACACTTGTCATTATCTATTTAATAAGATAAGCATGTAATAATTGACAATAGTAAAATCATATTTATCTAAAAGGGAACAATTGCATATTAAGTTGCGCTAGTTGTTCTAACCTAGGGACACAACTATACAATGTACCTAATAACATTTTCCTCGTAACCAATAACAGAGCTTCATGCTAGCAGAATTCACAAGGGCACTTCAATTGCATTTTGTAGTTCTAGGCGCTACACTAAGCACACAAAGCAATTATCCTAACATACTTACCAACTCATTACATAAATCTGAGAGAAAATTTATTTATATAGAGACCTCATTGTTTATTTTTCCTTGCCCATAATATAACTTATTTTTCAAAGATATTCTATTTTCCATTATTTGAAATTAATGTTCTCTTTTTCCTAACATAAAATTCTCATTTTTTTTTAAGCTGGAGTCTACTCAATCTCCTGGGACATGTCATTCTGGGGATTCTTAGGTATAGCCATATAAAATGCACTGTGACTTTTACCTTGTTCTATTATGATAAATTTGCACAGATCTAAGGTTGGATCAGATCCCAGCCAACAAATCAAAATGGAAAGCCTTAAGGAGAAAATGGGAGTGAGCTTGGGCCCTATAATGTGCACATGGTCATAGTGTCCTAGCGTCATAGATTCAAACGCATAGAATATAATATCAAACAAACAAAACTATCTTCCTACCAATGCAAGAGAGAATAATTGTGTGCCCCACTAGAGCTTTCACCTTGTCACTCCATAGGAATTGAGTGGACTACCATCCTAAGGAAGAGAGGATGAGTATTGAAACTGAGTTTTTCTACTACAGTAAGCATTCCATTACTTACTGCAAAGGGTTTTACATATTACAATTGCAGTCATACTAAGAGAAGGCAAGATGACAGAGATTAAATTTTCTAGATCCAAATACATGATTTAGATGCCTATGATTAAGGCAAGTTGTTGAATAACTTAACCAGTAGCAACACAATTATTGCACCCTATTGCAGTAGCAGGTCAATTGTTGCATTTATCTCGACTTACTTTTCAACTATTTTCATAAAAGCAAGAGAAAACATTTATTTTGACAGAGATCTCAACACCGGTTTGTCCTTGCCCTTAATAGGACTTTTTGTTTAGTAGATACTCTATTTTCCATTATTCAAATTTAGAAATGGTTCTTTTCCTGATATTGACAACCCATTTATTGGGCATTATCAAGAACATTTATACTTACATGGCCCACAACATTAAATTCTTCTACGTCCACTACAAGGTCGATAAGTGCAACCTCATCTAGGGCTTCAACACATTACTTTTTTCTAACAAAAACTCCCCTTTTTTTAAGTTGTTGTGGGGTCAATCTCCTCGGACATGCCATTATGGGGACTCTTAGGTATAGTCATACATAATGCACTGTGAATTGAACTTTTTTCTGCTGTGATAAATTTCCACATATCTAAGGCTGGACCACTTCCCCACAAACAAATCAAAATGGCAAGCGTTAAGGAGAAAATGGAGTGGGATTGGGTCCTATAATGTGCTCATGGTCATGGCCTCCTAGTGCCATAAGTTCAAAACCATATAATATAATGTCACACACAAAAAGCTATTTTCCTACCAATATAAGACGAAATAAATGTGTGTGTCACTGGAGATTGCACCTTGCCACTCCAGAGGACTTGAGTCAAATACGATCCTAAGGAGGAGAGGATGAGTATTGCAACTGAGTGTTGTTGCTACACTAAGCACTCTATTACTTATTACAAGGGGTTTTATATATTACAATTGCAATGATACTAAGAGAAAGCAAGATGACATACATTAAATTTTCTACATCTAAATACCCAATTTAGATGCCTACAATTAATGAAGTTGTTGAATAACTTAAAAAGTAGTAGGAGAACTGTTGCACCCTATTGCTAGTAGTAGGTCAACTGTTGCATTTATCCCAACCTACTTTTCAACTATTTCCATAAAACCAAGAGAAAACATTTATTTATACAGACATCTGAACACTGGTCTGTCCTTGGCCATAACAAGACATGGTGTACATTAGATACTCTATTTTCCATTATTCAAATTTAACATTGATTCTTTTTGTAATATTAACATCCCATTTCCTAAGCATCCTCAAAGCCATCTACACCTACGCCAAGGTCTACAGGGCTTGCAATATTAAAGTCTTTTGTCCCCACTATAAGATCAACATGTGCAACCTTATCTAGGCCTTCAACACTTTTTTTTTTTCTAACATAAACTCCTCATTTTTCAAACTGGAGTGGGGTCAATCTCCTAGGACATGTCATTTTGGGGATTCTTAGGTATAGTTGTATAGAGTGCAATGTGAATTGAATGTTGTTATGTTATGATAAATTTCCACAGATCTAAGGTTGGACCACATCCCAACCAACAAATAAAAATGGCAAGCTTTAAGGAGAAAATTGGGAGTGGGCTTGGGTCCTATAATGTGCACATGGTCATGGTCTCCTAGTTCCATAGATTCAAATCCATAGAATATAATCTTATACTCAAAGAGTTATTTTCCTGCAAATATTATAGGAAATAATTGTGCGCCCCACTAGAGCTCGCACCTTGCCACTACAGAGGACTTGACTGGACTACCATGCTAAGGAGGAGGCGATGATTATTGAAAGTTAGGTCTTGCTGCTATAATAAGTACTTTTTACTTACTGCAGGGGTTTTAGATATTATAATGACAGTCATACCAAGAGAAGTCAAGATGGCAAAGATTATTTTTTTTAGATTTGAATACCCAATTTAGATGCCTACAATTAAGGCAAGCTCTTAAATAACCTAACCAGAAGCATGACAATTATTACACCCTATTTCTAGTAGCAACTCAACTGTTTCATTGATCCTGACCTACCATTTAACTATTTTCATAAAACCAAGAGAAAACATTTATTTATATAGAGATCTCAACACTAGTTTTTTCTTTGCATTAATAGGACTTATTGTTTAATAGATACTCTATTTTATATTATTCAAATTTAACACAGACTCTTTTCCTAATATTGACACCACATTTTTTGGGCATCATTAAGGCCATATACACTTACAACAAAGTATACAGGGTCTACAACATTAAATTCTTTTTCGCCCACTACAAGGTTGACACTTGACATGTGCAGTCTCATCTAGCCCTTCAACACCTACAGGCTGGTCTATAGTGCCTGGATCAAGGTATACATTTCCATCATCAAAATCATTGTTCAGTACATCCACACCTACAAGATGACCATCTACTCCAAGCCTGAGCCAAAGCAATTATTTTCCTCATGTCCACTCTTTTTCTCTCAACAAAATATCCTCCATGCCCTCTAGAAACCCACCAGCCTCTCGAGTAAACTCACCCTCACCAAAACCTCAACCATCTCAGCTTCCATTGTTACCTGGATTTTCTCTTTATAGATATCTAAATTTAAGAATGACAATGCCCGAGAGACCACATTCTGCCACGTGGTGAAGATATGGAGTTCCGAGCTCCATAAGACCTATTATTCAAATAACCAGTGCAAGTAGTAGGTCGCGAAGACAATCATGTTCTCCTAGTGTTGGGCATGGAATCCCCCCAAGGCATGTTTTGGGGCTCAAAGCCCAAGCTTTGACCAAATCTTGTTGTAAAGCTCCGCGAATTGCGGGCACGGGGCGCGAAAGTATGATAGAGTCACAGAGTTGTCCACCCTAGTTTTGTAATGTAATGTCGGCTGGATAGACCTACCCATGGTCCGTAGACCATGGGATTGTATAAATAAAGCGAGGCTCTAAGTGTAAAAGGGGAGAAGGAAGAAGTCTAAGTGATTAAGTCGCAAGTGGAAGTGTGTCCTTGGGTCGTAGAGTAGGAGAAGGCTCTGCAGCTGAGTGCGCACAGGCCTAGTAGTCCGCAGCTGAGTGTGCGGACCCCTGCAGCTGAGTGCGCAGGGTGAAGTCGAGTCTGTAACCGAGGAAAGAATTAATAAAGAGAAGTTTTGTTATAATTATGTGTATCTGTTCTTGGGTTAATGAATGATTGATATAATTTGTAAATATATTGTTTATTTACTACGTGCACCTGTATGAATGGTTTATATTGGTAAGTATAACTTAAAGCACTCAAGTAGGCAAATCTAATTAACTAACATTGGAATACCAGTAAGGTCTTGGGTAATAACGCGGAGCGCAACATTTAGCCCCTGGGTACGGCTGCGCGAAGGCAGCATATCAAGCTGTGAAGTACGAGAAAATGCGCAAAGCAACCTGCCCGCAGGGCCAAACCGCGAACCAGTTGAACTCCTCAGACATCTCTAGGGTGCGGAAACCTGGTTCTAGCACCCTCCCATACCACTTTGAGTGAGAACTCAGTCCACACTCTGCGGTCTGTTGCCGAAAGGGCTAGTAGTACCGGGATTTGTTTGGCTAACTTAACTCTGAACCTGGGTCAGGCCCCGATAAGCCAACAAATGGTTCCATTGCCGGGACCAGGATCTGCATAGAGATGTCTGTTGTCATATCACTGGAATCCGATAAAGGAAAGAATTGAAGAGTGGTTGGAAAGAAAGATTCATGAGTTTGTGGCACATGAAAACATGAATCCACGATTATCAAAGGAAGAGCGGTTAGGTTGTTGCTTATATACGGAAATCCATGAAATTTTCTTTTCATCCTTCCCCTCTGAGTTGTACGAGTGGATAGCGAAGCTAGCATATAGTCAAAGAAGGTGTAGGCTCGACAAACCTCTTGTGTGGGCTCCAGAGTTGGTGCACAGGTTGGAAGCATTGGAAGATAAGATTGCACGCGCTGTGGATCATTGGTTCCATCGAATTATAGGAGAATTTATCACCGAGTTCACGATAGATACTTTAGTCAGCTATAGCGAGGCGGAATGACACTTCCTCAAAGGACCGCAAGGTAAGTACGTTAAATCTTTGAACACTTGGATTAAAATGCTATTGTGTGAAAAGTGGGTTATGCGAATAAATTGATGTTTGGGGCTACGCAAAGTGGGAGGATCTACATAAATGAAGGTAGCGCAGAACTAGAAACTAGCCCCTTGATTTCACCTCCGCGAGAAAGCGAGGAAGAGCTCGCAAAGATTTCACTAAGAAGTGTGATCAGTTTGATAAAGCAATGAATTCCGCTCATACCACTCCCACCTACACCACCAACAGTTTCACCATCTTCACCCCCATCTTCACCCACACCACCTCCACCACCACCACAGTTCAATATGGCAAGCGCGATAAAGTTGCCGGTGTTCAAGGGAGTAGGGAATGAAGATCCGAACCAATTTTGGTTCGTGGTAAGGGATGTATGGGAAGTGCAGGGAGTCACAGATGACAATATAAGTAAAGCAGTGCTAGTCAGCACTATATAGGATCACGCACTGACTTGGTACATTAAGCATTCCAATGACAATCCAAACACAGGGATTGTGAATATCCAAGTTGTGCTAAACAAGGAATTTAGTATCAGAGACACAGTTGATCATTGGATTTAAGGAAATCGCGATGCTTCCAGGCGAGACCCCCGGGAGCTGGATCAGAGACTGAAGTGTACAATTCGTGAAGCCAATATGACCTTGACGGATGGGCAACACCACGCATGGTTTGTAGCATCGCTAACGCCGCATCTAAGGAACGCGTTATCACAGTAGAAGCTAACCAATTAGGCCGAGGCCTTGGAGATCATGATGAGACTTCATGAGATCCCGATACAAGATCCTAACCTGGGAATTCAACAGATCCATGCGCAATTGAAAAACTTGTGCCTTGAGATGTAGAGTTTGAAACAAGACAGGACGGCTCGCCCAGAAGCATGCAAGGAAGTATAGTGCATAAAATGCAAAGGCCAGGGACATGACAAGGACCATTGTCCAGTCTTCGCGAACTACCTGGTGGGAGGAGGACCAATGCCATTGAGACCGGAGGCACAAGCAGGACCAAGCGCAACGCCTGCATTATGGTGCGCGATTTGTCAGATAGGAGGGAAGCATGGTACAGATAACTGCCATCTATTACAAAAGCATATGCAGAATTTCTAGCAGTTGCTGTGCAATTTCTGCAGGTCAGTAGGCTACGATGAGCGCACCTATAGAAGTTATGAATTGATGATGGATCAGACTCCTACCTACAAAGTTCAGACCGAAACACGGGCCCTCGATCAAAATGCAGGGATGGCACGCACTGGATTTCAGGGGCGCGAATGAGGTTGAGGTGGAATGGGACCAGGAAGAGGTCACGGCCAACTGATATGTTACAATTGTGGAGGGCCATGGCATTATGCCCGCGATTGTACAATCCAATGAGACCATCGTGCTTATATTGTACCCAATTTGATCATGAGACGGAGGACTATCCCACGCTGATAGCGAGGTTGCGCGATAAAGGAGCACTCCAACCTCCCCCGACTTAGAACTTGCAAATGATGAGGTCTAAGCCGCGTGAGGAAGACCCGAATGTAAATATCATGCTTCGAAGTGGTATCATGACAGGAGATGACAAAGGAAAGTAGCTCGAAGAGAGTGCCTGGGTTCGCAGGGCTCCAACAAAGGAACCAAAATTTGATTTAGAGTGCTAAGGAGACATTCATGGAAGCTATGAAGAGCTTCGCGGATGCCTCCACTTCAGGAAGTAAAGACAAACTGGAACCGGAAATGGACCCATCAATGCTCACTACATTTTTGGACACATGCATGAAGTTGCTACGGGACAATAAAGCTGTGAAGGGGCTACAAGAACTCATCACTAGACATGCTGGAACCATGCCAGGAGAACCACGCGTAGTCCAGAAGCTCGAGAAACACACAACGTGAAGAGGAAGAGTGATGAGATTGACCATGAAGATCGAGGAATATGAAATTGATCAGGTGATTTTGGATCTAGGATCGGACGCGAACGTCCTGCCAAAGCAGACGTGGGAGCTCATGGGCAGGCCTGCGTTGCAATGGTCTCCTATTCAATTATGAATGGCGAACCAGCAAAATATCCTACCTATGGGAAGATTGTAGGGAATAACAATAGATATCAAAGGTGCGAGCACGCTAGAGGATTTCGAAGTGATAGAGATTGTTGATGACAACAATCCCTATCCCGCGCTACTGGGAATAGATTGGGCCACTGACATGAATGGAGTGATAAATCTAAAGAAGCGCAAGATGATTTTTGAGAAAAAGTCACTATGCGTAGTGGTACCTTTAGACCTTGCGAAAGGATCGCGCTACACAGAGCCAGTGCATGACTACGATAGCAACGATGATCTAGACTGTATCTACAAGATAACTGCGCGGGAACAGGAGTGGGTAAATCCAACAGCGGATGGCAGACTCTCATGGGAGTGTGAAAGCTCCTGCACCTCAGATTCGAATGAGGAAATAGAACGATGGCATAACCTGTCACACGAGGTAACCATGCTCAACTATAACATGATGACAAGGTCAATGTGTTGCGTGGCAACAGAGGTAAGATATCTGGCTATGTATGACGAGTTGAGCGAGGTGGATGATTTCCTGAACAAATTTGAAAGAGAAGTACTGTAATAGCAGCGTTTCGAAACTCTAAAATGGGTACTGCGCACTACGCCCACAAGATGGTTGGGTACACATCAAAGAAATTTTGAGGACTGGCGCGAATGCAGAAGGATGATGCGCATGTGGTTTGGAAAGCCTCAGATGTAGATGAAAGCTGAGTATGACGAACGAAACAGCCCGCATGCCCACCTTTCCAGATGGGTACAAGTGTATGGTGTGCAACCTGCAAGAATGCACGACATCCCTACGATAGGAAATACGACCGAAAAGTAGGAGCGAGAAAGACAATGGCGCGAACGACCCCTCCGATTGGGACCAGGAAGTATGGTAAGACCAAGCATGCAGAAGCATATTCACGCAGAAGATTTTGACAAAGTACGTGAAGCACTGAACACGGTCCACTATGTGAAACGAATTGATTGGGACCTGTGCGTACCAGCGGTTCTCTGGGCTTATAGGACCATGTGCAAAACCCTGACCGCGCAAGCACTTCCAAAGCTGAAGTATGAAGTGAATGCTGTAAACCCTATGGAGCATGCAAAGCCTAGTCAATACATAGCAGCACTCACAGGTAAGATGGACCACGAAGCCCTGGAAGAAAGGCTCGCGCAGTTGGATGAACTTGAGGAGGAACGGTTCCTGGTCGACTTTTATTAACAAGTGCAAAAGCAGTGTGAGAAGGCCTGGCACGATTGCCATATTAAGTTACACACATTCAAGGTAAACAATTTAGTGTTGTTGTACGACAATAAGTTTGATAAGTTCCCTAGAAAGTTCAGAATGCATTGGGTGGGACCATAGGTTGTTAAGGAGGTCACAGAGGGAGGCACGGTCCAGCTAGTCAAACTAAATGGAGAACCTTTCCCATGCAAAGTGAATGGTGGCCGCTTGAAGCGCTACACGGGTGGGCCGGCTATTTGACTAGCCAGCAGAAGCACAATCTTCGCGCCCCAAGGATTCGAACAAAGGTACTGAACTATAAACATATGCAGCAGATATCGTTACAGATGTAGAGAAGCACTCCCGACACAGAGGTCTCAAAACAAAATATGCAGCAGATCCAACAAGCAGCAGCTCAGTGCGTTGCTGACCTCCGTGCAATTCGAGGATAGTTGGCGGGACTCCACGCAAATATCGCCGAACCGATAGAGTGACTTGAGGGCGAATCACGATGTTTGTGTTGGGGGTCTGTTGGGCATGGAATCCCCCCAAGGCATGTTTTGGGGCTCAAAGCCCAAGCTTTTACCGAATCTTGCTGTAAATTTCCACGAATTGCGGGCACGGGGCGCGAAAGTATGATAGAGTCACAAGGTTGTCCGCCCTATTTTTGTAATGTAATGTCGGCTGGATAGACCTACCCATGGTCTGCAAACCATGGGATTGTATAAATAGAGCGAGGCTCTAAGTGTAAAAGGGGAGAAGGAAGAAGTAGGAAAAAGTATAAGTGATTACGTCACAAGTGGAAGTGTGTCTTTGGGTCGTAGAGTAGGAGAAGGCTCTGTAGCTGAGTGCGCACAGGCCTAGTAGTCCGCAGCTGAGTGCGCGGACCCCTGCAGTTGAGGGCACAGGGCGAAGTCAAGTCTGTAACAGAGGAAGGAATTAATAAAGAGAAGTTTTGTTATAATTCTATGTATCTGTTCTTGGGGTAATGAATGATTGATATAATTTGCAAATATACTGTTTATTTACTACGCGCACCTGTATGAATGGTTTATATTGGTAAGTATAACTTAAAGCACTCAAGTAGACAAAGCTAATTAACTAACGTTGGAATACCAGTAAGGTCTTGGGTAATAACGCGGAGCGCGACGTTTCAGCCCTTGGGTAGGGCTACGTAAAGGCAACATATAAGGCTGCGAAGTACGGGAAAGTGCGCGAAGCAACCTGCCCGCAGGGCCAAACCGTGAACCAGTTGAACTCCTCAGACATCTCTAGGGTGCGGAAACCTGGTTCTAGCACCCCCCCATACTACTTGGGGTGACACCTCAGTCCGCGCTCCATGGACTGTTGCCGAAAGGGCCAGTAGTACCGAGATTTGTTTGGCTAACTTAACTCTGAACCTGGGTCAAGCCCCAATAAGCCAACACCTAGTATCACAATGGGAAGAATCTCAAATGAGAGCCATCATAATAATCGATCTACGTTGAGAACCAACAAATTGCATACTAATGGCATAAATGTGACAATACATGTTCTACTTGGAGACATAATGGTAGAAAAGGTAATGAGTGCAAATTGTGTCACATGAAGGCATGAAGATTAAACAATCAAAGTTAGTCTCATGCAAACATCAACAACGACATATTGAAAAAGATTGAACTAGTGTGAACTACTTACATGAGTTTCATTTTTTTGGTCTAGCATTATAACAATGGTTAATTTTGCAAAGAAAAGTTGATAGCACTATAACTAATATCATTAACTTGGTAGAAAATGATTAAGGAATGCTTGAGACATCCATTCTTCAAACCTGGACACACAAGGCACATGCAGATGTATTCAATGCAGAAACAATCGAATTGGTGCTCTAATAGGTTATGGAGCATGGAAATCCAAAATGACGGAGCTATGAAACAAAGAATAACAATTTGAAAGCAAAAGATTCAAGAAGGAGGTTTACCAGTGAGCAAATGTTGGTAGCTGATCATTTTGATGAAATTGGCAGGAAAATTTCTTGGATGTGGTTCCAAACAAAAATTTTGTCTTCCTTCCTTAGGATGATAGTCCACTCATAACAAACCAAAATTCAAAAGAACAAGTATGTTTACCATTCATAACAATGGCATTGTTATTATAAAAAATGAGTACTTGATTGCAAACACTACGTATATGCTTCATTATCATTATCCATTAAATATTAATCATGACAGTCCAAAGTTTGAAAACAATTAACAAATCCTAGCAATCGTAAGAATGGAAATGGTTTGCAAAGAAAGAACAAGTGGTTGTAGAAAGTATGCACATTCTCCATCATTCATGGTTGGAAAAAAAGAGGCAAAAAAACTATAAGGTACCACAGTTGAATCACTTAACTTCATGAAAACTATAGTATCCTTAGGTGATAGTCAAATTTGTTATTCTTGTGAGTAGAAGTGCATTATAAAAGGAGTCAAAAAATCAAAAGAAAAAAAAAAGAAATGACATCCAAACCTTGTTAATTCATTATATCATAAATTTGAAATTGTATATGTCTGCAATGGGATGCCACATAGCTTAAAAAGGCAAAACTTGTGTACAAGAAAGTTCATTAACAAATGAATACAACATGAACAACACTTGTGCATTGGAAAAAATAAATTTCAGGAGGATTTGAGATATGGCATGAAAAGCATAACACAAATGTCTCAATTTTCTTGTGGAGGCCTATTTGAACACAAAAAATTTGGTTGAACATATATAGGAATTAAGAAATTGACACACGTCTAGTTCTCTCTTCTTTGTCTTCTTCTTTTTTTGGGATAACGCAACTTCATAACTTGCAGTGAATGAAAAATTCAAGTTAATAATGCAATAGAGGAAAGTAAAAGATGACCATATATATAATGTGGTATAATAAGTTTCTTGGAAATATATTATGTTGTTGTCAAACTAAGATTTTATGATTTGATTAACAAAAATGATGCCATGACTTGGTAGAATTTCAATGTATCTGAATTTTCACATTGCATAGTATGCATCTAATTCTCTGCTTTCGGTTGCAAAGGGACAAAATGTTTGATTGGAAAGTTCCAAAAAAAATAGAGCAACTACTAGTTATCAGAGAAAAAAAGTCTTTGATTGTAGATTTTGCTACAAACATTAGCAAAGCATTGAACAAAATGTTCTTTTATGTTGTAATTCAGCATCCTGCAAGAAAATAAAAAGTATATATTAGTGCTTTTGTAAGAATTTGTGAATTACGAGTTAGAGAGATGCACAAGAGGAAAAAAAAAATACAAAGAGGACAAATATCTTAACTGTCAAAATGTATAAAGTTGACGTACAGAAAAAGAAGTTTTTGCTGGTCACAACTCTTTGATTTCAACAATATGTTATTAATTGTTAAGGTGAAAAGACCAAGAATACATTTTTTTCTTAAATTGAAAACTGTAGATGATATGCTCTGTATGTATTGCTAGAATCTTGTTTCAACAATAACTGGGTAGTCTTTTTCTAGCTGCGACATTTGTAACATACAATCAATTTTGCAACCATCTGTTTCCAATGTGCATTCAACGTTATGCTCATAACCAAATGCTTTGCTATCTTTACAAAATGTGCATCTAGTTGTATTTGGATGGACAAGTTGTTTGCATTTACTGAAAACTCATTGGAAAGGAGGAGAAAAAACATTTTTGGCTTTAAGCACTCCTTGTATGTATTTTATGAAAAAAGTCGGATCATTAGCATGGAATATGTTTTGTCAAAGATGCAAGATTTTGTATAGTAGAGTCAAATAATTTTTAATTGAATAAAGATGGGATTAGGAAAGATACCTATGTTTCTTATTTGAGAAAACATATTAGATGTGTTCTTGCAAAATCATCATTCAATGGATCAATAAATGTCATTGATCCAGAGTGCAATTGTTGACTGCCTTTCACATGATTTCTAACAATGTTTTTGAACAAATAGGGTGGAGTTGTCTTTGATGCCAATTCATGTTGAATTTTGAAAAAATGCTCTCTATGACTATCATTAAGTTGTAGTTGTAGAAGGTCAGAGAGCACAAGTTTTGTTAAACAAATAGTACAAGAAATCATGAAATAATTGTTAGTATAACTATGATGGAACATAAAGGTGCAAGAACACAGATGGACAAAAACTATTTAACTTTTGGCAAAAAAAACAAGTTTGGTAATGGTAGCAACAAACTTACAATTTCATCGGTATTTGTAGCTTCACCATCTTTGATATTGAGTTCAAGTTGTTGGTTATTTTGTTGACAGCCTATCACTATCGCTGTTATCGATCCAACTGCATATGTATCATTTGAGGCAAGAAAACTGTGTATTGTTGTGCCTGGAGCTAATCTACGCTTTTTGCAAATTTGTTCGATTGGTTCAACAGTGGTTTTTTCATGTAACACAATGCAACATTTTGCATCTCCTCGCTTATAAATTCCTTTGTTTCTTATTGCAAAGTCTGAAATGTGAACATTGTTTCCTATTGCAAACATGTTTTGGAAATGATCTATTAAACTATTGCTCATGTTCACTGTGATAGTTAGTTGACTGTGGCTATAAACCAAATCAACATGCACCAATCGGGCTTTTGCAGGAGAGTTGAAGCTTTTCCTCTATGTTGGGCCATAGATTACCAAAATATTGCACTAAAAAATTTCGGCATGTGCTCCTGAGCATATTTCGATGATTGAGGAGGGAGCTGGTTGCGTTGTTTTTTATCTACGTATATGCAAAATGAGGACAATATGTTTCAAAAAACATTGTCATTTAGTCAATATAAACTTGTCATTTGATAGCACAAATATCAAGTGTAACACAATACTAACCGTTTTGGATTTCCACCCTTTACAATTTCTTTATGGAGCACTTGTTTACTAGAACTACTTGTTTCCATGTTGTTGTTGCAAATGTTTCAACCAATTATTGTTAGAAAAGAGAAATGAAAGTGGTTAAATTTTAAACAAATGTGTAGAGACACATCAAAACTGTGTATGCTTGATAGGAATACATCATATAATTATTTTTAGTAAAATAAGTGGATATGAAGAGAGAATGGCCAGCTAAAAAAAGTGAATTCACAAAAACTAAAATGAGCATGGCTCTCCATGAACACTAGGCAATTTTTTTATATTACCTATTTATTTTATTTTTCTATTACTATGAAGTATAGTTGGTTGCTATGTAGTCAATGTGCATAAATGGAATCAAAAAAATGTTTTAAGGATTTCATTGAGCACCATAGATAAATTTCATCCATGGGATGTCCTATTGAGAATCATTATGGCAGGTGAAACATTGTTTCTTTTTCGTTTTTCTTTAGACAAATGGACAAGAAATAATGAAACATGAACTAGAAATTAGGGCAAGCAATGTTATTTAGTATATAGAACAAAATGTTACCAAGTGAAAGTTGAGACCTTCAAATTGTATTGTAGCTATGACGTAAAAATTGCAGCTAGAAAGGACAATTTGAACAGGTTTTTGTTGATGCTTCAAAGACTTACAAGTAGTTGATATTTGGATTCCTGTTATTTTAGTGTTTGTTGTTGTGTGTAGCTCCTGTCTTTTTCAATGATTGCAAATGATAACATATATCTAGAATGGGCATTTGCATATATGACAACCATTGTCACAAATTAATGATGGAATTGTAGAGCATGAACGTTGTCAAAATGACTCAAGCCAATGACAAAGGTATGGAAAGACAAATTTTATGATGATTTGTCCAATAAGCGTCAAAGACATGGAAGAAAACACCATTGGTTGGGAGGTTAGACCAAAAGTGGTCAAGCATAGAGCCATAGTCAGTTGTTGCCTTTTTTGTATGGCAATTAAAATCATTATTTTGCATGAATAAAAGTACTTTTCTTTGTTGATGATTATTTTGCAACATGTCCAAATTGAAGTCGTGTTATTTTGCATGAATAAAAGTACTTTTCTTTGTTGATGATTATTTTGCAACATGTCCAAATTGAAGTCGCCAACAAGCACAATTGGGTAGTTGTTACATGCATTCTAAAATGAACTTGATGAAAATAATTATATCTTCAATGCTTGTATTTGGTGCAACATATATATTTGCAAACGTAATGGCATTTCTTTCAAGATGAAATGTTGCAATTGTTGATTCAACATGGCTTGTTGTGTAAGTCAATTGATTCTCAATAGCAATATCTTTTGTGTAGTATGTGAGAATTACATGTAAGTGCAATAGGTGTATGTGGTGATATTTGTTTGAAAAAACTAGATTTGACAGAGGTGATTTTGTCTTTATTTCTTGAAAACAAAGAATATTAGCATTCATCAGATCATAGTCAGCAATGATGTCCTCAAAATGCAATGAGAAGCTACGTGTGTTCAATGAACATATTGTGAAACAATTGTTTGTTTCAGTTGAATACAAACTATATTCAAGTTGACAAGAAGCATTTTCTCTAAGTATGTGTAGCTCAACAACAACTTTGTTGTTGAGGGAGAAGTTTTTATGTTCTAATTTTTTTAGCAAAGATAAAGATTTAATATCTTTGACACGAGAAAGTGTAGTGTAGACAAGTCCATGTTGCCTAACTCCTTTTTGGTCAAAAGCCAATTTTCCCATTGGCATGCCTTGTGATCGATGTATGGTTCGCGCAGATGCCAATTAGACAGGGAATTGTTCTCTTGTAAAAATTTTTTTGTTGTTTGATTTAATATGTCTGTAAACTTAGTAATATGTGTCCAATTAGACATTATTCCATCTTTGTACAAATGAACCATTTTTTTTCATTGAATAGCGCCAACAGTTGAATCAGAAAATTCAATCGAAATGGCTCCATTCTCAAATGTTGTAGATGCTCTGAAAATTCCTTCAATATCATTGACCAAGCCATCTTAAATATTGTAATTTCTACCAATCAGTTCAACAAGCATATTTTCCTTGAGCACAATGGTAGATGGAAATTGCATTTTGATGTTCCTATTACGATTTGTATTTGTTGACTCAATTGTTCTGTCATATGCATTTAATGTAGTTGTTTATGTGTTGATGAGAGACAATATTATTTCATTATGTTCATGTACAATTTTGTTTAAGTAGAAGAGATATGGAAACGTTGGATCATTTGGTGGACATCTATAACAATTCTTGTTCAAGGATGCAAGATCATTGTCAGTATGAGAACATGTCCTCATTTTGTTTAAAAATTCCACAAATTCTTTATTGTCTTGTCACATCACGTGTTTTAGTTCATAAGTCTTTACATTGTCCTTCCATAAACTGTATGGAACATTAGTTCTTTTAAGACATGGTTGCTCAAATATCCAACAATCACGTACAGGTTGTGCTTGGCACAAGTCACCATAGAATATTATGTCAAGATTGCCAAATGGAGCAGTTGGAGTGTGCATGATTTCTTAAAGTCACTTGTCAATGTTATATAGCAATCAAGAGCCAATTAATGATGCAAGCAGAGATTTTAGTTGTTCATACTCTTTGGTCAATATATCAAGTGCGTTAGAACTCAACGGTATCATGTCACATGGTGAAAGTGGAAAATGAAAAGTTGAATGGACCATGACACCATTTTCAACATATGCAGCTTCACTAGTAAATGTGACTATGAGACCCTTTTTTTTCAAAGGGTCACTTTGTAATTCTATGTTATAGAGTCACACTAGTGCATGGTAAAGTGCTTGTGCAGTGAAAGTTTTTCCTGTGCCTTCACCTCCAGTGATGAACAAATAGAAGGGATTTCTTGTATTGTTTTTTCCCTATAGAACTATTTGTTTGATTATTGATTGTTGCTTTTGATTTAACCTTCTCATAAATTTAAAATACGCCAATGTGTCCAAAACAAAGGGATGATTAATGGATTCATTGCTTTTTGTATATTCGATGTACATGTTTTTAAATTTCATTTTCTGTTGGAAGACATCTTGGATGTCATATTTTTCAATAGTACAAGTATTACTGCAATTATCCAATGGAAAGTGAAGATTAAATATTTCATTATTTTTGGACGCAATTGTAGTAGAAGTAATTTCAATAACGCCCCATGGTGCAATAAGATGAGAAAAATGCTTTTCAGTTGCATCAATAATGTGTCTGTGTGACAAATATGCCTCAATCCATGTTTCATTATCCTTTTCCAATGTGTATTTAGATTCTCTGTATGGAATGTAGAGCATCATTTTTTCTCTATAATGGTTTTCTGGGTCCTTGTGTTCATAGTATCAAATGAATTGTATAACACATGGACGTTTTCTTTTCTTGGTTGTTGTTTTCGTGATTGAATAGGATGAAGCATATTCTGTCAAACAAATGTTCTCAATCTCAATGCGTCATGTGACATATCTATTAATTGTTGTCATGCAAAGAGTATCTTCAGAGTTATCATGTTCTTGTTGCAATAAGATAGGTCTTTTTAGCACATATGTTCATTTTTCGACTGGAGCAGTGTTAATGAAAAATGTTTTTCTAGAAGATGAGTACAAAGGTAATGAGAGAACAATGTGGGCTACTTGTCTACTTGAAGTTTGTTTCATATTCAACAATGTGTTTCCAAGCTTACGAATAGTTTCAATTTTGTTGTCCCCATCAGACATGCAGTTTTCACGAATTTGTTTGAAAGCAGTTGTCATGGAGCTGGCCATCTTTGTCATATAGGAGCTGCAATATGTTGCTACGACATATGCATCTAAAATGAATTGAGCATCTGTGTTTTCTTGCCACAACGACGAGATTTTTTTGCGAATGCATTTATCCACACATCACAAGGATTTCTTTTGAGTAGTACGATAGGGCGAGTAATAGAAGAGCGAAGGAGCATTATGTATTCTTGTTTTGTAATTCCAAGATCAACTAGAAACATGTTAAATGTTATGTCTTTTGAATAGGATTTGAAAAGTTTCATCAATTGGTGGGAAAGGGAAACCAAATCTACAGGTAGAATTTTTATGTTTCTTGCAAGTTTTTGTGTGGTGATGAGTTTGAATTTGAATCATTTCATTCAAAAATATTGTTGAATTACAAGTCAATAACAATCAATGAAAGCTATGACATCGACGTCAGGGGAATGTTGATATATTGGTGCATCTTGAATCCAAAGAAATCCATGGTCATGCTTTGTCCTCTACTTTGGAACTATGTGATGAAAAAATAATCTTGCCCCTGACCCAATAATTCATTGTTTTTTGCAATCAAAGTACATAGTGATGAGATTGTATGATATAATATCAACTACAAATGATTGGTTGACGTCTGATCAACGTGTCAATGCATTCATCAGTATAATTGTTATCATGATTTGTTACAATGTCAATTATTTGTCTTTTTAGTGCATTTATCAATGGATCCCAAAGATGCTCAGCACTAGTAAATGTAACAAATAAGGTTGGTGGGTCAAGCTATCGTATCAATGCAAATATATCTTTCTGTATACGCTCAAAATAGTGAGGGGATGTTTGAATGCTCTTCAAACATTGATATGCAATTGGTGATTGCAATATTCTTTGAAGATTCCTTTGATTTTTGACATCTTTACCAAGTAGTTTTTGTCCTTTTAGTTCTCCTTTACGAACAGAAATCCAAGCTGAGCTAGAGACTTGATTTATCAATATGTAGATTGCTTTAAAAAATAAAATTGTAATATGTGTTGAGAAGTCACTAGACATGTGCAATAGTTCCCATTGTGCAATTTGTTGATAGGAGTAGCGGTTGATAATATCAGTGTTGGGAAATTAATTTCTTCAGAGTATTTATCTTGAAAAATTCCAAGAGGATGAACATTGATGTGGATGTGGCGAAGGAACTGGGCGGAGGGAGCAAAGGAGCGGAACTGTTAAGAACTAGGGTTTTAAGAATATTCAAGAGTTGAACGCCATGGAGGGGTATAAAGGAGGGAGCTCAACTCCCTCCTATAAATAAGCAGTAGCCAGTCGAGGTAAGAAACCATTGGAGATGGCTAAAATTCTTTCAGGGGAAGGGAAAATGAACATTGATGAGGCGCAGGACTTGACCAATTCAAGGGAGGACAACAGTTTAAAAGGCAATGAGGGACAAGAAACAGGAAGCAGAAATCAAAACGCAAAAGGGTTTGTAATATGTGTTGAGAAGTCACTAGACATGTGCAATAGTTCACATTGTGCAATTTGTTGATAGGAGTAGCGGTTGATAATATTAGTGTTGGGAAATTAATTTCTTCAGAGTATTTATCTTGAAAAATGCCAAGAGGATGAACATTGATGTGGATGTGGCGAAGGAACTGGGCGGCAGGAGCGGAACTGGTAAGAACTAGGGTTTCAAGAATATTCAGGAATTGAACGCCATGGAGGGGCGCAAAGTGGGGAGCTCCACTCCCTCCTACAAATAAGCAATAGCCAGTCGAGGTAAGAAACCGTTGGAGACGGCTAAAAGTATTTCAAGGGAAGGGAAAAGGAACGTTTATGAGGTGTAGGACCTGACCAATTCAAAGGAGGACACAGTTTAAAAGGCAATGAGGAAGAGGAAAAAAAATAGGAAGCAGAAATCAAAACGCAAAAGGGTCCATGTAAGCCTAAGGCTGAGGTCACACCCAGAGTAGTTTTAAATGATCTTGCGTTGCAGGCGCATAGGGATCACATGCGAACATATGTTATTATTTGTAAATTCATGGGATTATGGCCCACTGAGAAGGTGCTGCAGGCGTGGAATAAATACCACTGGAAACCTAAAGGCGGCATAGACCTACATCTTGGATCAAAAGGTTTCTTCACAATAGTCTTCACAAATATAGAGGACAAAGACATGGTGTTTGAAGGAGTGCCCTACTTCTATGCAGTTGCAGGGCTTTATATGCGGCCTTGGATGATGAATTTCGTACCAGAACGCGAGACTTTCACTTCGGTCCTGGTCTGAGTAAGACTCTATTCCCTACCTCTAGATTATTGGCAAATTGAATCTTTATCTGCAATAGGAAATAAACTAGGGCATTTTATCAAAGCTTCTGAGGCTACCAGAAGGGGAAAATACACTTCCTTTGCCCGAATATGTGTGGATATGGATCTCTCTGGAGCTCTACCGGACGAGGTCATCCTGGAAGTTTTTGATGAATAATGGGTGCAAACCGTGGATTATGAACATATTCCTTTCAGATGTCGAAGGTGCCATGAACATGGACACCTATTTCGAGATTGCCCTCTTAGTAAAATAGATACCAAAAATAAAGCTACCACAATGAAAGATACTGAAAGCTTTCACAAAATGGGGTATAGAGGAAAGGGGGGTAAAAAGGGGCCCAAGAAAAATCAAACAGAGGGGCAACAGGCCAGTCAGAACTGGTTCCAAGTATTAGAAGAAGAGGAAGAAGCAACAAAGGTAGATCAAGAAATGGAGGAAAGCCAAGGGGAGAAAGATAAGGAGGAAAATAGTGTGAAAACACAAGATACTTATAAACAGACAGGGACTATGCTGAACAACGAGGAACTAGAAAGGGACCAAGAAATGACCCCGAGTGAGATGGAAACAGAGGATCATGAACTGCAGGATATTCTTGACAGAGAACACCTAGATCTTGAAGGCTTCTTGAAACAGGGGACCACGGGAGGGGTTGACTCATTACCTCAAGAAAATTTTAACAGAGTGCAGCAGTTGTTCCTATGGAGAACCCAGACTAACGAGCTGGAAGGACAAAGACACACTAAAAGGCAGGGCAACGAAGGGGTGAAAATTATGAAGACCACACCAGGACTAGCTCCCAGGAATCTAGGAAGGAAAAGGGGCAGGAAAAAATTAAATGAGTTATTGATGGAATGTGGAATACTAATGATAGATTTAGGTAAGATGAAAGATCTAACCAGTTACTCCTTTACAAATATTTCATAATGAAGCTAACATCTTGGAATATCAGAGGTCTAGGAAGTAAAAGGAAACAAAGATTACTCAACAATAGAATGAAACAAGAAGCTCCAGACATGATCTTTATCCAGGAAACTAAATGTTCCATTCAAAAAATAAAGGAGATACAGAAAAGGTGGCTCAATAAATATGAGTTTCTAGAAGTCAAAGCAGACAAAACAGCAGGAGGTATCCTTACTCTTTGGAACCCCCAAAAGATTGGCATAATAGATGCCGAGGCATCTAGGAATAATTTATCAGTGGTTATTCAACCTGTTGGAGACAGGGAGATGTATTTAATTACAAATGTTTATGGGGATTAAAGACCTGATGATAAACTCAGGCTTTTAGACTCTCTTGGGGAACTAAGAGATAGACATGCAGAAATACCATGGATAATGGGAGGGGACTTTAACATGATCAAATCCCTTACGGAGAAAAAAGGTGGGACCAGAACTTTAGGGAAAGACTCTATAGAATTTCAGAATTTTCTTGACAACGTGAAGCTAGTGGACACAGATACCAGTAATGGCCTCTTTACATGGAACAATAAGAGAGGAGGAGAGTCTCAAGTAGCCTCAAAGCTAGACAAATTCCTTATCTCAGAGGATCTCATGCTCATAGGCATGGATATGACAGTAAGAATTCTCCCGTTCAGTGGCTCGGACCATTGGCCTGTCCAACTTGAGGTTCAGGGCATTGGCACCCCCAAGAATAGACCTTTTAGATTTGAGAATATCTGGCTCACCCACCCAGATTTTATCAGCAACATTGCTAAATGGTGGACAAAGGATCTGCAGATTCAAGGCACGAGAATGTTTCTTCTACACAAATGACTGAAACATATCAAGCTCAGACTCAAAGATTGGAACAAGAATGAGTTTGGAAATATTTTTGAAGTGAAAAAAGTTGTTGAAGGTAAAATGCAGGAACTCAATCAAGCCCTTATCACAGATGGCTTTGATAGGGCAAGGAACAATCAAGCCACCAAACTTCATCAGGACTGGGAGAATCTATGTAAACAAGAGGAGATATTTTGGAGACAAAAATCAAGGGTTCAATGGCTAAAAGAAGGGGAGAGAAACACAAGGCTTTTCCACAGATCCACCATGGAGAATAGGTCGTATAATAGGATCTCAATGATCAAGGACTCTGAAGGTAAATTACTCAATACCCATAAAGACATAGAAGCTGTGTTGGTTTAGCACTTTCGAAGTATTGCAGAGGAGACCATCTTAGATAGAGATCATTTTAGCAGGGTCTTCACAAAGCACATTCCTGAGTTAGTAACAAGGGAAGATAATTACAATCTCAATAGGCCGATGAATGAAGATGAGGTTAGTGAGGTTATCAAAGAAATGCAAAATGGAAAAGCGCCTGGCCCTGATGGTTTCAATGTCGATTTTTTTAAAGCTTACTAGAACATTGTCAAGAAAGATATTATGGATGTCGTGGAGGACTCTAGAATGAGTAGAACCATTCTGAAGGTGCTCAATACATCTTTCATCTCTTTGATCCCCAAATAGGACAATGCTCTGACTCCAGACAGATTCAGACCCATAGCCTTGTGCAATGTGGTGTACAAGATAATATCCAAAGTAATTGCCAATAGACTCAAACCCCTTCTCCCCACTCTGGTTTCTGTGGAGCAAACAGGTTATGTGGAGGGCAGAAACATTCTAAATAACATCATCCAAGCACATGAGCTGGTGCATTCATTGTTAAGTAATAAGAAGGTGGGAATGATTATGAAACTGGACTGATCCGAATTGGATCCATAAAAGAACTGCAAAGAACCATGACTGTATAAGTCAGGACAAATCTCAAAGAATTCAGAACCGTGATAAAAAACTCCCCTGAACCAGTGGCAATGGCAGCCAGCGTGGAACGACGAGGACCTCAGTCAAAGCGCGCTGACTGAGGCCAATGGAGACTGCATAGGAGGTCAAATTAGCCCTTGGGAGCCCCGGATCGGGAAAATAAGGAGGTTTTTGATGCGGCTGGGCAAACAGGGCCAAAGTGGAAAAGCCCGAGCACTCGGATGCATGGCAAACCGGAGAACCACGGGTGGAAAAGACAAAAAGCGTTGAACGTACAAGGTGGGACCCGTACTCTGGAAACCAACGGTATTGATCAGGGCACCCTCAAACGGTAAATGGTTTCGGAGGAAACAAAGCGATTCCATACACTGATCGACACGTTGCAAGCAGAGGTGAGAGAAAACCGCCGTTGATTGCGCATTATCGATCGAGCAAGTCAACCGCGTGGGACGTGCGTATGGCGTCGGATCTAGAGGCCCCAGATCGGACGACTGAGATTAAGCCCGATGGAGGAAGCGGAATCGATGAAGGAATACATCGCATTTTAGAAGGATTTGGAATCCGTTTGACCGCCACGGTGGAGGAAAGACTTCATCCACGATGTAACTGAAGAAACAAACCGACAAAGCAGGCTGGCGCCGTTTAGAGGAGGACACGTGGCCACTTCTTGAGCATTCATGTTGACACCGAACAGGGAAGCCACTTCCTCAGCGTTCATGCTGACGCCGAACAGGGAACTCCAAGCGCAGCTGCAGAAGGTGAATCGACAGAGGCAGACTAGGAATCGAACATGCATGAGTTCGAATGGCTAAAAGCCATGAACATATACAGAATACACAATGAAGTCCGAGAGATGGAGGAAAAGGACAGAAAGACCAGAATCCCGAGAGGAGGATGGAATACATAGAGAAAGAGGATAGAGCACCGAGCTAACCAGCGACAACATCGAGCACCAGAGAGCTTGATAAATTCGAGCCATCCCATAGAGGATTTGTTCGGGTTGAGCACCACATTGGGCTCTAGCCACTGTAGACCAGAAGGTCACAGAGCTGGTAGGAAGAAGAAGAGTCTATGTACTCCAGTGGCTTGGGGAATCCAAGAACCACCCTACTAAGCAAAACCTGCTTCAGGAGAACTCACATTGAGTCCCTATATTTAATTCTTTGCTTAAAGGCACAATAAAACAAGGCCACCACTGAGAGCTGGACCGGAGATGTAGCCCCGGAGAATAGGGTGAACTCCTTATTAAAATTCTTGTGTCTTTGTGTTTGCTTACTATATTTCTCTGTTGTCTTTCCATTTTACTGTCTATGTATTGGCAATCTGATTGATCCGTTGCTTCAATAACACAGAACACACACCAGCACATGAGTCTATAATACCTTTGTTTAATAAATCTTTAACTGATGTCACTCATAAGGTGAATATCAGATCATGTGGTATTAGAGCTTTAGGCTGTAAGGTTAGAGAATCTTGTGTTGTTTTAGCTGTGAATGCTCACAAGATCAAAGCTCAAATTAGGAGAAGGAGAGTTGGTGGAAACTAATCCTGAAATTGGGAGAGTCTATTCTCGGAAGACAATGTCAGAGGAAGGTTCTATGGGGCCAGACCCTCAATTCATAGAGACTTTCTTAGCTATAAAGTCTATAGTAGAAGAAATGTATAGGGACTTTAGAAAGCATAAGGATGAAGATTCATCAGGTTCTAAACAAGATAAAGAAGAAGATGAGTCTCATTCCCATGACCACTCAAAAGGAAAAGGGAAAGAGGAAATGTTTCTCACACCTCCTAATAGCCCTGTGCATAATAAGAAAGCATCTTTGATTAAGCTAGATGTTAAATTTGATTTGCCTATATATGATGGAGAGCTAAATGCTGAAAAGTTGGACAATTGGAATAGACTAATTGATGTGTATTGTAGGGTACAGAACATCAACTCAGACAAGAGTAAAATTCAGCTGGCAAGCCTACGCCTAGGAGGAATTGCCTTGGTTTGGTGGGAAGGCAGAACCCAAGCTGATATGGAGAAACATGGCAAGACCATCTCCGTCTAGAGTGAATCTGTTTCTGCAATCAAGAAGCAGTTCTATCCATTGGCCTACATGCAACAAGACATGATGAGCTGGCAAACTCTTCGACAGTTGAAAGGGAAAAGTGTGCAAGGGTATACTCAAGAGTTCAAAAAGAGAGCATTGATGTTGGGTATCTCATTAGACTCACCAGAGACTCTTTTGAAGTACATTGGTGGTCTACACAGCTACATGGGGCATACCATCCTCTTGTTTAATCCCACTAGTATAGATGAGGTATCTGTACAAGCTACTCATCTAGAAGCTAGAGGAAAGAATGGAAATCCAGAAGTTGAGGGACTGTCCCAACCCACTGTAAGCAAGAGCAAGGAGAAAATAAAGCAGAAGTGGAAAGCAAGGAAGGCTAATACTGTACAGAAAGGCAAAGATTCATGCACTCACTGTAAAAAGGAGGGGCATGATGATGAGCACTGTTGGATTTTGCATCCAGAGCTGAGACCTAAGAAGTCCGAGGGTAAGAAAAAGAAGACTACTGCAGCTATTCAGAAAGATTTGGGGTCAGACTCGGGAGATGAAACAATCATTGCAGCCACAGGTATAAAAGGTAAAAATTTTGAAGCATCTACTAGTAATTTTGCTCAATCTGTTATTGATGAAGAACATGAGAGAAAAAGACATGAACTTTTTCATATTCGAGTTATTTCCAAACATCAAAAGATTGATACTTTGTTTGATAGTGGCTCACAAGTAAATTTGATTTTTGAAGCAATTGTAAAGAAATTGGGATTAGCAACTACACCTCACAAGAAACCATACCCATTAGGATGGTTGAATGATAAAGCACAACTACAAGTGACTAGACAATGCAAACTCAAGTTTTCTTTTGGGTCAACATTCGTAGATGAGGTTGAGTTAGACATAATTCCTTTGGATATATGTGGAATTGTTTTAGGAAGTCCTTACTTGTATGATAAAAAGGTTATTTTATATAGAGTTGAGAACAAGTATCTACTTGTTAAAGATGGAATCGAATACTTTGTAAGAGCTCATAAGCTCAAGAATAACTATACTCTCATAAATTCTGGGCAGATGAAAAGAATGATAAATTCATGTAAACAATTCTTACTAATGGTTGTAAAGGAAAAGAAACTTGATAGAACCAATGTATTTGAGGGTCGTAATGCTCAGCAACAAGCTGATATAGAAAACATTGTTTCAAAGTATGATGTCCTGTTTCAGGAACCTAAAGGTCTGCCACCCAAAAAGGGAATAGTACATGATATTATTTTGCAGCAAGATGTTCCATTGCCTAACATTGGGATGTATAGGCTGTCTGCTTTAGAGAATGTTGAAATCAAGAAGCAGGTGCAGGAGTTTCTCGAGAAGGGATTCATCAGGCCTAGCACATCACCATGTGGGTCATCAATCGTTTTGGTGAGAAAGAAAGATGGCTCGTGGAGAATGTGCATTGATTACCGAGCACTGAATAAGATAACAATCAAGAATCGTTATCCCCTTCCTCGCATAGATGATCTTCTAGATCAATTGAAGGAATCTATTTATTTCACCAAGCCGGATTTGCACAGTGGATACCATCAGGTCAGAGTTGCAGAGCAAGATGCATGGAAGACTGCTTTAAAAACAAAGCAGGGATTGTATGAGTGGCTGGTTATGCCTTTTGGCTTGACCAATGCCCCTGCTACTTTCATGAGATTAATGAATGATGTACTCAGGCCTTTTCTTGATGACTTTGTTATTGTGTATCTGGATGACATTCTAATTTTTAGTAAAACATGGGAAGAACACTTGAAGCATGTTAAGCAGACATTAGATGTTTTGAAAAGAGAAAAACTTTATCTTAAACTCTCAAAATATGAATTTGGCAAAACAACTCTAAATTATTTGGGTCATATAGTAGGGGGTGGTGAATTGAAAATAGATCCCTATAAAGTGGCAGTCATTGTAAACTGGCCTAAACCCAAGTCTGCTACAGAAGTGAGAAGCTTCTTAGGAGCAGCACAATATTGGAGGAAGTTCATTTCTAATGTCTCCTCAATTGCAGCACCCTTACATGCTTTGACAGGATTGAACAAGGTGTTTCAGTGGGGAGGCAAACATCAGAAAGCCTTCGACACCTTGAAAGAAAATTAGTACAACACCTGTACTGGCACTGCCTGATCTACAAAGACCATTTGAGATCCAAACTGATGCCAGTGACTATGCCATGGGAGCAGTGTTGACACAACACGGTAAACCCATATGTTATCATTATGAGACTTTTAATCCTGTAGTAGTTAACTATCCTACATATGATAAAGACTTGTATGCATTAGTTCAGAGTGTGAAAAAGTGGAAACATTACTTAATGGGCAAAGAGACAGTAATACATACGGATCATCGACCACTTCAATATCTACACTCCCAAACTAAGTTGCAACATTCAAGGCATTATAGATGGATGGGTTTTCTACAACAGTTTCATTTAGTCATCAGATATAAAAAGGACATACACAACAAAGTTGCAGACATGTTATCTAGACCCATTATAAATGCATCTAATATACTTAAGCATAATTCTATGTTACATGAAAGCTACATAAAACAATATGCTCAGGATATGGACTTTAAAGATGTATATGCAACTTTGAGTCAAGGCAAAAAGGTAGAAGAATTGGACTATCATGTGAAGGGCCGACTCTTATATCATTGTGGGAAACTCTGCATTCCACAAATAGAGAGAGTAAAGTTAATTAGAGAGGCACACACTTCTCTGATATCAGGTCACTTTGGGGTAAGTAAAACAGTTGCACAGCTGCACAGATTTTGTTATTGGCCGAAAATGAATGAGACAGTTTCTAGATATGTAAGAGGGTGTACTATGTCTGCTAAAAGCAAGCCCATCAATAGAAAACTAGTATTGTACACTCCTTTACCAGTTCCTTCTCACCCTTGGGAAAGTGTTTCCATGGATTTTGTTGGAGGACTACCTAAATCTAGGAAAGGTCATGATTATTTATATGTGGTTGTGGATAGGTTGAACAAAATGTGTATTTTGATACCTTGTAATAAACAGATTACAACTGAACAAACTGCAAAATTATTCTTTGAACATGTATGGGTTCATTTTGGATTACCCACTTCTATTGTATCTGATTGAGACACTGGATTTGTGGGGAAGTTTTGGTCAAGTCTGTGGGAACTGATGGACACCCAACTGAAGAAAAGCACAACTTTTCATCCACAAATCGATGGCCAGATAGAAGTAGTTAACAGGACAGTGATCCAGTTACTCAGGGGATATTGCAGCAAACATCCTAAGCTTTGGGATGAACATTTGTGTTATGTGAAGTATGCTTACAACAGAGCCAAACACTCTTCTACACAGAGATCTCCTTTTGAGACCTATTTTGGTTTCTTACCAAGGTCACCTTTGGATTTTGTCTTTGGTAAAGATACCATGGTTGATGGACACAGTGAGGTGGACAAGGCAACTAGGTTCATTGAACAGATCCAGGAGATCCACCAGGCAGTACAGGAACAACTGGAAAAGAGCCAAGCCAAATACAAGGCTAGGCATGACAAGCACCGGATGGAGCATAGTTTTCAAGTTGGAGACCAGGTTTGGTTGTATATCAGCAAGGGCAGGGTGCAAGGGGAAGGTAAAAAGCTAAAGCCTATCATGTATGGACCTTTTAGGATACTTGAGAAGCTTGGTGAAAATACTTTTTGCCTTGATCTACCAGCTTACGTGCACAACTACTCAGTCGTAAATGTAGATTTCTTGATATTATTTGAACCTTCAATGATTGAGGATCCTGAAGAGCAAAGTCAATTGCCTTCTATTGATGACCTACTACTTGAATATCTTAATGAATTACAGGAAGACACAGTCTTGGATAGGAAGGTGAGGACGACGCGCAGAGGAGATGTTGAGTACCTCAGAGTTGGACTCAAAGGTACGAAGCTAAGCAGTGCAAAGTGGATTGAGATTGGACAAGTGAGACAGCAGTATCCTCACTTAGTCGATTCTTGAAAGAAAACCAACTTTTGGTGGTCCAAAAGCTTTTTCAGTGGGAAGGCTGTGATCCGAATTGGATCCATAAACAAACTGTTAAAGAACCATGACTGTATAAGTCGGGACAAATCTCAAAGAATTCAAAACCGTGATAAAAAACACCCCTGAACCAGTGGCAATGGCAGCCAACGTGGAACGACGAGGACCTCGGTCAAAGCACGTTGACCGAGGCCCATGGAGATTGCGCAAGAGGTCAAATTAGCCCCTGGGAGCCCCGGTTCAGGAAAATAAGGAGGTTTTTGATGCGGTTGGGCAAACAGGGCCAAAGTGGAAAAGCCCGAGCACTCAGATGCATGGTGAACCAGAGAACCGCGAGCAGAAAAGATAAAAAGCGCTGAATGTACAAGGCGAGACCCGCACTTTTGAAACCAGTGGTATTGATCGGGGTGCCCTCAAACGATAAACAGTTTTGGAGGAAGCAGAGCGATTCCATACACCGATCGACGCGTGGCAAGCGGAGGTGAGAGAAAATCGCCGTTGATCGTGCATTATCAGTTGAGCAAGTCAACCGCGCGAGACGTACGTATGGCGTCGGATCTGGAGGCCCCAGATCGGACGACTGAGATTAAGCCTGATGGAGGAAGTGGAATCGACGAAGGAATACGCCACATTTTAGAAGGATTTGGAATCTGTTTGACTGCCACGGTGGAGGAAAGACTTCATCCACGACGTAACTGAAGAAATGAACCGACGAAGCAAGCTGGCGTCGTTTAGAGGAGGACACGTGGCCACTTCCTGAGCGTTCATGCTGACGCCGAACATGGAACTCCAAGCGTAGCTGCAGAAGGTGAATCGGTAGAGGCAGACGAGGAACCAAACAGGCATGAGTTCGAATGGCTAAAAGCCATGAACATATACATTATACACAATGAAGTCTGAGAGACGAAGGAAAAAAGACAGAAAGACCAAAACCCTGAGAGGAGGACAGAATACACAGAGAAAGAGGACTGTGAAGCAAAAGCAGAAAGAGGACAGAGGGCCGAGCTGACCAGCAGCAACATCGAGCACCAGAGAGCTTGAGAAATCCGAGCCATCCCATAGAGGATCTGTCCGGGCTGAGCACCACATTGGGTTCTAGCCACTATAGACCAGAAGGTCACAGAGCTGGTAGGAAGAAGAAGAGTCTGTGTACTCCAGTGGCTTGGGGAATCCAAGAACCACCCTTCCAAGCAAAACCTGCTTCAAGAGAACTCACATTGAGTCCCTGCATTGTAATTCTCTGCTTAAAGGCACAATAAAACAAGGCCACCACTGAGAGCTGGACCGGAGATGTATCCCTGGAGAATAGGGTGAACTCCTTATTAAAATTCTTGTGTCTTTGTGTTTGCTTACTGTATTTCTCTGTTGTCTTTCCATTTTACTGTCTGTGTATTGGCAATCTGATCGATCCGTTGCTTCAATAATATAGAACACACACTAGCACATGAGTTTGTAATACCTTTGTTTAATAAATCTTTAACTAATGTCACTCATAAGGTGAATATCAGATCATGGACATAGCCAAGGCTTATGATAAGTTGAATTGGAACTACATCAGGAAGGTCCTTCTAGCCTTCGGATTTGACCACAACTGGGTCAGGTGGGTCATGGGCCTGGTGACTTCTTCCAGTTTTTCAATTCTAGTTATTGGTTCTCCATTTAAAAATTTTAAACCTTCAAGAGGCCTCAGGCAGGGAGATCCTCTCTCCCCCTTTCTCTTTATCCTCATGATGGAAGGACTATAGAATTTTTGAATAATAAACACTTATTCACAGAGATTATTCCGATTATACACTATTGTAGAATACATGCACAATACATAACCTCCTCTACGTTGATCATCAATTTAGCAGCATCAAAAACAATGAAACATCAATCGCATGCACACATTAACACAATATGTAACCCGGGGAAAGCTTACAGCTGAAAACCCCACACTATCTGTATATTAATGATTGAGAACATGTAACAATACATAGTACAATACTCCTCACAAGTACTCAGTACTATCTCCACCTGTTACACACAATACAGCTCAGATCTGATCTCCAAATCTCCCCCGTTGCTTGCCTGCCTCCACTGCACAATCCTATAAGAAAATGAATGAATCCAAACTCGTTCCAAGTTCTATTTACCTTGGGAAAATCACTCACACTGGAAATCACGTGAGCATAGGCTATATCACTGGGCATATGCAATTCTCATGGGCATACTCAATCCTTTGATTATGCAAGATCTCATGCACAACTATAGTCACAACTGATAGCAATCTCAACCTCTAACACCTGTCTCCATTGAACTGTACATGCACTGAGTTAACTGATGTATTCTTCAGTTGCACTATGAGTTAATAATTAGTGAATTAATTAATAACTAATTCACACAACTCATCACTTAGTCTATTGGCCAGTTAGACTAAATACAACTAGTTCAACTAAGTCAAACTGAACACAACTCCATTAACTGCTCATCCAACTCCACAGAACTCAACCACATGAGTTCTAATTAATGTCCTGCATGAAATATCTCAACTGACCCACAAAGAAAGCGTATTTCCCTCTGACAGCTGCATGTGCCACATCTGTAGCTCAAACTGAAGTGCTCCAAGAGGATAAGATAAAGTTTATAGTCTAAATATTATTATGAGACAATAATATTTGATTTTTCTATTTTTGACTAGCAGTCTAAAAATAGACTCTGATCACTCCTGCTGTGATCCAAAAATAGAAGTCCATCTATTTTTCCCAACATGACCAATCATCCATAAACAGCATTCTGCAACTCATAGACCATGATCCATATGTCTAAAAATAGACTTTGCGCCAAAAATAGGCTGCGGGCCCACGTAGTGAAGGCGACTCCTTTCCACTAAGCTCCATCATCTTGTTGCATTCTCAACAAGCATTTCTTGTTGCACACTTTTCAACACTCCCTCTCAACAAGAAAGGCTTCCTCTCAAACCCGATCCTGTAACTCTGGAATGTTCCGCATGCAATACATCTGCCCGGTCCACTTTGCTCCAACAACACTTGGAACAAAAACACTCCCAACTAACCACTTTGTTGGGCTAGGAACATACTCTGATGCTGAAGCTCTACCTGCTGCTGACAAGTGCTCCCTCTCTGACATCTGCGCTACTGCAACATCTCCATGCATCTCGCACCATTGCACACCTCTCTGTGCCACCTAGCAATGTGCAAAACACTTGTGCCTCTCGCATTGCTGCAGCCTGCATGCTATGCGCTGTCCTGGGATTCCCTGCACTGTCGCTCTCTCTGCCGCTCCATCCACATCTGTCTTTACCCAATCAGTCAGTTCTTGCTACTACACATTGGGGCTCTCGTAGCAAGGCCTCATCCAAGAGGTTGGGTACCTCAAGGATCTTGCCCCTCCTCCTTGGGACAATCAATCCACATCACCCCACCTCCTACCTGGAGGTATGGCTGCATGTGATCCCTCAGCCCACCTGGATCGAAGTTTCCCCCTACTGGAGGTCTCTGCATGAGTAGATGTCTCTACTCGATCTCCTCTCAGCTTCCCTTGTTGTGGCTGCTCCACAACCTCCTGAAGCTGTTGCACCAATCGTGGCTCCTCCACAATCGTCTGAGACTTCTTTTGGCTCTGCATGTTGAGAGGTAATATATGCTCCCTCTCAACCACCAAGTCTCCATCAGTTGCCTCGCTGCTCAAGGCTTTTCATGCATCTTGAACCTCAAGAGCATACAGGTTCTTGACCTGTGAACCAATTTGCTTCACCTGTCTAGTGATGATGTGTCTAAGGAAAACCTTTCCCTTACTTAAGACTACATCATAGCCTCTGTCTTCCAGCATCGAGATCGGCACCAAGTTTCTCTTCAGTCCTGGTACATACTTGACATTGGTCAAGGTAAGGCGAGCTCCATGATGCCTCTAAAAAATAACCGTGCCTACACCTGAGACACTATACTTCTCATCATTACCCATCACTATGAGTATCTGGAGATCTTTCTCCTCCAAAGTATTGAACAAACTCTTGTCACCGGTCATGTGGAAAGAAGCTGCACTGTCAAGAAACCAACCACTTCCCACCATGGATGAAACCATGCATGCGAAGAGTGTGAAGTCCAACTCAAACTATGAAGCAAGTGAGGCTGCCTCACCTTCAGATCCTTCCCCGGATCCCTTCTTGGACTTCTTCTTTGGGCAACCTCATGACAACGAAAGAATCTCACCTTCGACTTGTCAACCTTCTTCCCATCATTGGAAGAATTGGATTCAGAAAGAAAAACCTTCCCCTTCCCCTTCTTCGCCTTACTCGCTAAGGCATAGTTCTCCTCATCATGCATAGATGAAGAACTGTCCCTGGTGCGTCGTCTAATCTCCTGTTGCACAAGATCCGACCAAAGTCTCTCCCATCCTGACAATTTCTCCCTTCCATTCACTGAGTCCTGGTAGCTATGCCAACTCTTAGGAAGTCCAAGGAGTGCTAGACTCACCATATCCTCATCCTCAACAGTTACCCCCACACTTCCCAGCTCATCTCGGCATTGGGTGAACTTCGTGAGATACTGGGTAATACTGTCTCCATTCTCACACCTAATGTTTCTGAATTTATCCTTGAGCGCCAACTTCCTCTGGTCGCTCTTGCTTTGGAATAATTCTTTCAACGTTTTCCACATCAAATATGGAGAAGCCTTTCCATGGAGGCTGGACACAATGTGATCCCTCATGCCCTCCAATAGAATCCTTCGACACTTTGCTGTCTTCTTTTGCCAATCCCTGACTTGAGCAACATCAGTAGGTTTTGGGACATCCACATCTATGAACTCCTTCAACCCATTATCATCTAACACTGCCTCCATCCTGTCCTTCCATGCAATATAGTTTGAGCTGCCCTCAAGAGCATACTCCAATTGCAATCTGTTGAAAGACATTGCAACGTTGACACCAAGAAAACACTACTGCAAATTCGAATTCCACCAGCTCAACAACTCAACCGCTTCTGATCTAAAATTCGTGAGAATAAAGTATTTCTTGTACAAAAATCGATTGTATGGGCATTCACCGGATATCTCACCTTCCAAAAGAAGGATGAATCCAGAAGCTACCTGGCCCGATTACAGACTCTGCCTGAAGAAATAAAATGTAAACACTTTCTGAATAATAGATCTGATGATCAATCCCGCTTTGATATCCTGTAGAACTTTTTCTACAAATCAACCAGCTCTGATACCATGTAGAATTTTTGAATAATAAACACTTATTCACAGAGATTATCCCGATTATACACTATTGCATAATACATGCACAATACATAACCTCCTCTACGTTGATCGTCAATTTAGCAGCATCAAAAACAATGAAACATCAATCGCATGCACACATTAACACAATATGTAACCCCGGGAAATATTACAGCTGAAAACCCCACACTATCTGTATATTAATGATTGAGAACATGTAACAATACATAGTACAATACTCCTCACAAGTACTCAGTACTATCTCCACCTGTTACACACAATACAGCTCAAATCTGATCTCCAAATCTCCCCCGTTGCTTGCCTGCCTCCACTGCACAATCCTGCAAGAGAATGAATGAATCCAAACTCGTTCCAAGTTCTATTTACCTTGGGAAAATCACTCACACTGGAAATCACGTGAGCATAGGCTATATCACTGGGCATATGCAATTCTCATGGGCATACTCAATCCTTTGATTATGCAAGATCTCATGCACAACTATAGTCACAACTGATAGCAATCTCAACCTCTAACACCTGTCTCCACTGAACTGTACATGCACTGAGTTAACTGATGTATTCTTCAGTTGCATTATGCGTTAATAATTAGTGAATTAATTAATAACTAATTCACACAACTCATCACTTAGTCTATTGGCCAGTTAGACTAAATATTAGACTGAACTGTACATGCACTGAGTTAACTGATGTGTTCTTCAGTTGCATTATGAGTTAATAATTAGTGAATTAATTAATAACTAATTCACACAACTCATCACTTAGTCTATTGGCCAGTTAGACTAAATACAACTAGTTCAACTAAGTCAAACTGAACACAACTCCATTAACTGCTCATCCAACTCCACAGAACTCAACCACATGAGTTCTAATTGATGTCCTGCATGCAATAGCTCAACTAACCCATAAAGAAAGTGTACTTCCTTCTGACAGCTGCATGTGCCACATCTGTAGCTCAAACTGAAGTGCTCCAAGAGGATAAGATAAAGTTTATAGTCTAAATATTATTATGAGACAATAATATTTGACTTTTATATTTTTGACTAGCAGTCTAAAAATAGACTCTGATCACTCCTGCTGTGATCCAAAAATAGAGTTCCATCTATTTTTCTCAACATGACCAATCATCCATAAACAACATCCTACAACTCATAGACCATGATCCATATGTCTAAAAATAGAAATAGTCTAAAAATAGACTTTGTGCCAAAAATAGCCTGCGGGCCCACTTAGTGAAGGCGACTCCTTTCCACTAAGCTCCATCATCTTGTTGCATTCTCAACAAGCATTTCTTGTTGCACATTTTTCAATAAGGACTTGGTCGATCTATCAAGCATGCTAAAGAAGTGGGTACTATCCAGGGGCTCAGACTGTCTGGGACTGGACAGGCTTTGACCCATCAACAATTTATAGATGACATTATGCTTCAGGGCATCCCCATGGTCAAAGGGGCGCTAGCATATAAACAAATCCTAATTAACTTTGCCATGGCAACTAGTACAGAGGTAAGCCTCTCCAAATATAAGATTTTCTTCTTTAATACTATTGCTATTCAGCAGAATATCTCTAGAATTCTGGGCTTTCAAAGAGATATGCTACCTTCCAAATACTTGGGAGTTTCACTTACTGACAAACCTCTGCACAAGAGTATCTGGGAGCCAGTGATTAACAAGATGTAGGAAAAGACCAGGAAATGGACCATTAGATCTTTGATCTTAGCAAGCTGACCGGTGCTTACAAAAGTTGTTCTTCAATCAATCCCCACCTTCATGTTTTCATCCCTTCCAGCTCCAAAAGGAGTCTTGCATCAATTTAGAATCATTCAAAGAGACTTTCTTTGGGGTAAAGGGGAGGAGAAAAAGAAATGGGCCTTGGTAGCCTGGGATACTATTTGCAGACCTAAAAACCACAAAGGTCTTGGTCTGGATGACTCAGAAGTGCTAAACAAAGTTTTAGGGGCTAAACTATGGTGGAGATGGGTAAAAGATCCAGAGGCACAGTGGGCTCATATTTGGAAGGATAAACACGCTATTAATTGGCAAAACAGTAACCTTATAAGGATGTCTGGCATCATAAAAGGCTCCTACATTTGGAATAAATCGTGGGAGAATAGAAGCATAGTTCAAAAGAATAGTTTCTGGGAAATCAGAGTGGGAGATCGAGCTTTGTTTTGGGAGGATAAATGGCAACAAGAACCCATACTGCTAAGAGAGGACTTTGTGGAACTCAAGAATGATACTGACACCAAAGGACTACTTAGGGTAAAATATTTTTGGGATCAAACCAACAGTGAAGGAAAATGGCTTACCTGGAAGAATATGGAGTTCAGGGATGACAACCCCTTGAAAGTAAAAGCTGATGCACTTCTAGCAATGTTTGACCAAAGGGAAATTCTGGTTTCAAAGGGTCATGACCAACTTAGACGGGGAAATAATAATGAAGGCACCTTTAATCTTATGGGGGCAAAGCGCTTGGTCCTGGAGCTTGATTATAATGAACTAGATAGGGTTTGGCAAAACCTATGGAGACATCAAGGAAGGATGAAAACCAAACTTTTCATGTGGCTGGTACATCATAAGAAAATTCTTACTTGGGAGAACATTAGGAAGAGGGGCGTTCTGGGGCCTTCTAGATGCCAGCTTTGTGATTCTCAAGAGGAAATGATGGAGCACCTACTCAACACCTGCATATTCACCTCCAACTTGTGGGATGCTTTTGCCTTCATTTTCAGAATGACAGACATGGATAGAGGGAGCATCACCAATACCCTTAATAACTAGAGAGGAAACTTTTCTTATTATGAAATAATCAACAAAGCTTAGGCTTTAACTCCAAGCTTCATAATATGGAATGTATGGAAGGAAAGGAACAACAAAATCTTCAAACATAAAAAATTTCCTACCAGAGCATCATGACTCAGATCTTAAGTCAGATCAAGGAGACGGTGGGAACTTTATTGCCTACTCACCCAAATAATCCCCCTTCAGATGTTGATTTGCAGATACTTCTTCAGTTGGGTATGCAAGGGCTTATTCCACAGGGCATGGATGGGAAGGTGTTGTGGCCAGCAACAACCCCCCTTCTTATTTGGTGTTATTACTAATACTAAATAAGAGGGGACCCTTAGTAAAAAATTTAAAAAATCAATTAGTACTTGAACTTCTTTTTTCAATAAAACTTACCATCATAAACTTAGGAGAATACCCTTAAAAAATCAAAAAGCCTAAGTTTTATGATAAAGTAGAATTATTCCTTAGGAAATATCACATCGCAAAAAGATAATGGATACCTCCTTACAAGTAGAAGTCTAAGATTGCGAGATCGAGATGTGAAACTACACATTAAGAAAACATTTATCGCATCGCATGTCTAAAAAAATCACTTACGCTGAAAAACTTTAAACTGCCGATATGCGATGGCGCATATCGCAAATGGCATTTCGCAGAAAACAGATTAACGAATGATTGACATATATTGTGCTCCAATGATTTGCGATATAACATGTTGCAATTCTGTGATATCGTGAATTTGCGATATTGCGATATAGCAAGCTAGCAACCTTGCGATGTTGCGATATTGCGAAGCAAATCGCAAAATCACTTCTTCACAAATCTTTAGGGCTTATTATTTGAGAAAACTGTTTCCATAAACCAAGACCTAGTTATGCGCATTAATGCTTATTAATGATTTAGTTGCCAGTGGTTAATGAAATAGGGTTTCGTGCTTATCGAAGAGCCATTTCACGTAAGGTGGTATATTTTATATGTCTTCAGCATTTAAAGCTTTCCCATCACCTTCCCTTATCATTACTCTCACCTTACTTGTAAACTGCAGGAACGAAGAACAAAGAATTATACAAAGCAATATACAGGATATTATGGGGAAGAAAGGAAAAGCTCCGAGCTCTGAAGAGAAAGAAATGGCACCCTTATATATAGACACTGCTTGTAACAGAGACGCTAGTATTACTACTTGGGAAGGCATGTATAATCTACTTTAAGAAGAGAATCCCAAGGTGATGGAGGTTACGGCTACTGCAGGTTCACAAGGGTCTTCTGAGGCATCAGTTGCAGATTTAACTTCTTCTTTTTACACCGGATAGCAGCGAGGCCCAAAATTCTCCCATACACAGACATGGTTAAATGGGTATTGAACAACGCTGACATAAAAAATAAACAATTTAAAACTCAGGGTCAAGAGCTTACGGAATCATTATTTTCACAAAAATTGAGCTTTATATCCGCTAAAAGAAAACACGCAAAGGGCGAAAAACGCACCAAGGAAGCCCGGATCAAGAAATGGAGGCAGTTTCCGATGCGCTAACCGCACATCACTGGGCAAAACTTCTTGAAAAGGAAAGCTTCTAATTGCTCAGTCACCCGTAAGCCCAGAAATTTGTAAAAAGAACACTAGAGGTTAAATAAAAAGTAAAATTTGAATCCTAGAACCAGTAGTAATTGTCTGAAACCACTCCAGGGTATCTACCGAAAGTACAACAACTACAAACAGGCTTGATATAAAAGGCTCAAGAAAAGGCAGAATCAATCTAAAGATTAACTAAGTTGAATTGGGATTCTTACTGGGCATATTTGGTAAAACCACACAACCAGTGTATGACTCTCAAATGCATCATCAATTCTACCGAGAATATGGCGCCAACTCTCGCTGATTCTGTTTTCACAGCACAACTAAAATTGAAAGTCGGCCAGCCGACTCTTCTCAAACAAATGCTGAACGCGTGCGATTTCAAGGAGCAGATACAAAAATAATTAGTTAGTAGTTTTAATTTTAGATTCAGTTTTAGTTTTAGTTTTGTTTTGTTTTTGCCTGAAATGAGGATGATCATTTAAACCGTATCCTACATTTTTGTAATAAGTTATTTTTATATTTAGTTATTAGTATTTAAACCCTTCTCATGCATTTAGAGAAGGGTCCTGAAATTTATCAAAAACTTATCCCCAGAACATGCACTTTTGTACCCTCTTAGGAGGTTTTTATGAATGAATGGAACAGGGTTTATTGATATCTGTATTTAATATCTGCTACTGATGTTGCACTTCTATACTCTTAGTGGATGTTGGATTAAGAAGAGATAAATCATTATCGCTTGAAGCTCATGAGTAGAACTAGTTATAAATGGTACTTCTAGCTGTTAACTATTTCTGCCTTTGTGTTAAAAGCGATATTCATGTTCAACTGTTTATATATTGATGCGTGAATGTATGAGTTATCATTTGGCACTTTTGTATGGTGATAGCTATTTATTTATGCTTAATGTATGAGTAACTTATTATGCGATATGTTTTCCACAACTATTTCGTCTAACTTTTTATACGAAGTGGTTCATCTTTATTGAATTCTTTTCTCATAATGGTTGAATGATCTTTATTACCGATTGTTATCTGAAATCATTTTAGATCGCATAACAGAAGGATTACACCCCGGGTTAGTGTAGACTTAGATATTTATGCTTATTAGAATACAATTTGCATGTTATTAGATTAGAGTTAGAATTAGAGCATCTCACTTAGGAACTTTTAGAAAGGAAATATCAATTCTTCACACACACACACATAAATTGGGAAACTGGTCCCATATCCCCAGTCGGACCCACTATACCAAATGGAAAAGGAGCTGCTAACCAAGGTCCAGACTGGGTGGGTATCCCCCTTGTTGTAGACCCGATTTTTGGGGCTTCAACATATTTGGCGCTAGAAGGAGGGCCTCGAACTGTGAATGGCAAGCAAGTCTAAATCTAAATACCATTATGAGAGTAAATCACCCTCACCATCTCCCCCGACTTCTCCATTGCATTTGGAATATTTAAATCTAGAGCTAGAAGTCAAAAGAACAACAGTCGCTGCTACCAACCCTGAAATTTCAGAACAATTTACTATTGAACCTCCTGAAGTTGAATCTTTGATTCACAAACTTCACCGATTTTCTATATCTCCTCAAAGATCTGATAAATCTCAAGGTAGCGTGACTTTGCAATATAACCCTGCTCATCCTCTTACTAGATTAAAGAGTGAAAATTTTTGCGTTCAGCCAACCAAGTTACCTCTACCCACAAGGAAGAGAGCAAGGAAATCTCTTAAAGGGTCCGATAGCGCGACTCTTTCATCATCATCATCCATCTCAACCTCTCCATCGCGAAGTCAACCGTCCACTCCTCCACTTCAGATCATTGTCCATCAATCCATCGGTACTCCCACATCTCCTTTTCAATCATCTGGAGTCGTAATATCATCATCTTCTCAACCGCAGGGATCATCTTCTGCACTTTCCTCTCTTAATAGATCAGCGATGGCTCAATCTCCATGGAATAACCCAGGGGTAGTCTTAATGCCTGCACCCTTGAGTCAGCTACCGGCCCATCCTGAAAAATGGTTGCCATAGTTTAATCCTGAGGCAGGCATGCTAGCGAAAGAACATATAAATAACTTTATGCTATCCATAAATCTCAATGGAGTTACCAACGAAGATGCTGTCATCCGACTTTTCCCTTATACTTTGCAAGGAGCAGCCGAATCATGGTATTTCTCATTACTATCTGGATCTATTACTAGTTGGGAGATTTTCCAAGAACAATTCCTGACTAAGTTTGGTGATGATAGGTCTACGGCGACATTGATCAACGACCTGTCTAACCTTAGCGCTGAGTCAAAAGAACCTATCAAAGATTTCAATTCACGTTTCAATAAACTCTTAAACAAAATTCCTACTGCTTCCAAGCCTAGCGAAGAAGTGAGAAGTGAGTGGTATATCACTGCTTTACCATCAAACATAGCAATCTTTGTTGATAGGGCTAACAAAACAACTTTAGTCAAAAATATGAAAGAAGCAATAACAATAGAGAAACGTATTATAGCCCTAGAAAAGAAAAACGTGATAAAAGAATGAAAATCCAAGAAGGTTACTTTCAAGGAAGATCCCAAGAAAAAACAATCGAAAGATCCATTTGATTTAGAAGGATTACAAAAAGTTTTGAAGACCATGTCTAACGAGATGATCAACATTAAGAAACAAGTGGCATAAACTTCTTCTAAAAGTCCGTACAGACCTTTTAAAAGAAACCCTTTGACTGATTCCAAACCCCCTAACGCTATTACAAGTGTTGAATTCGAAGAAGAAGAAGAGGAAATCGCTACTGAAGAACATACCGATGAAGAAGAAGTTGTAGAGTTACAAGGTATGTGGGATTTCATCCTCCCAGATGAAGATGATCAAGAGGCATCCCCGATTAGTACTCGCAGTAGAAATCAACTTGATCCTCCTCAACATACACCTAAGCCAAAGAGTGCAAGCTCGATGACTAAGGATAAAATCGCAGCCAAGAAAACGACACCTAAAGCGACTCAAACCAGCCCAGTCCAAACAGACCCATCAACTCCATCTAAAACGCTAATCGTTTCGGATGAAATGGAGTATAATATCATAGAAGACATGAAAAAGACTAGGGCCAATATCACTTTTTACGAATTGAGCAAGTTAAAACACCAGCAAAAGATACTTTTGAAAGAATTACATGTTGTACCAGTTGCACCTTTGCCCGCCGCTGTAATCTCTCAAGCTTCCCATGACATGGGAAGACCTCTAGCTAATGTGATTAATAAAGTTGATCCAAACGATATCGCCTTAATTGGAGGAAGATCGAGATCTCATACTCCCCCATTTCTTCTTACTTATGAAATTTTCAATAAAAATTTGCATAATTGCTTAGTGGATTTTGGAGTTTCATAGAATATTTTACCAAAGTCAATATGCGCAAAATTGAACGTTCAACCACAAAAATCCGCTGTGCGCATAGTTCAATTAGATTGATCGCAAGTCGAAGTGATTGGTGAATTAAATCAGGTTAACATAAGGCTGTCATCCAACCCAAAGGTATGTCAAGTTATCGACATTTTAGTTGCTGATATTCTGGAATTTTATGGCTTAATTCTTAGCAAAGATTGGTCAGAAAAACTTCATGGATACTTTGCAACTGACTGGTCGCACATGTGGCTCCCTTACAATGGTAAACCAAATCAAATAAAAGTTGAGCGGGAAAGACATCAGAAATACATAGTAACAGAACTGGAGGGAGAAAATGAACCAGTAGCATACAACAATAACATCATTGGCAACTACTCAGTAGATTCTTTCCTAGGAAATTTTAATGCTCATACTTCACCTTACTTAGAACATTCTGTTTTATCTCAAGTAGAAAATTTCTCTCAAACAGATAGTTCTAAATGTATTAATTTTATAGATAGTCCTGTAAATAAATCTTTATTTTGGAAATTATTTTTTGACGGTTCTGTTATCTCAAAATCAGACCCTGGAAGGCTGCTGACCAGGAAGACCTTAAGTAACTATTTCAAACCTACTTTAGGCTGAGGCTTAGCCTCCCCAACCTGAGAGGGCTCTCTCAAAGGATTAATGGTTTTTGATTATGATTAAGATGGCTAACTCTTATGAAACAAAGATAAAAATGTAAGTGGTGGAAACACAATTAAAAAGTATCCATTGGGCTTATGGAGTCAAAATCGTTTCAGTATAACAATGATATCAACCTTACATAGAAGTCAGGACATTTAGATTTCAACCATTCAGAACACACCAGAAACATATAGGACAACACAGTTTATAAATATGTGAAGGAAATTAGAGCACAATCAGTGATTTCTAAGTAATCACACATCTATACCACTGCAAATATTGAGGAGAGGATAATACACAACATTCTGAACAGTAAACTCCTTCTGATTCCTGAGAAGTAAAGCCAAGTATTGTATTACTAAAACTGAGTCATATACATAGCACAATAGTTCCAATTTCTCTGAAATTTTCCAACCCTGAGTACATTGTTGTTTCTGTTATATATAGGATTCTTTACAAAGCCGAGATTCCTCCTCCAACATGAGGGGAACTCGAATTCTGCTTGCTATGACACCTATTCCAACTTTAACTACTTATTAAATGCAACAAACTGCTAACTAGATATTTTAGAAACCTAAGACAATTAGGAGTCTAACTGCACATCATGCTGGTAATAGCATTAATTACAATCAAATCCCGTTCTCTGACAAGTGGTCTTCTTCAATTTAGTTGTGGTGGATGTTCAAAGCTCCTTACTGGTCCTTAATGTCTTATCCCTTTACGGCTGCTGAGAAGTAGGAAACTGCCCTTGATTTTATGCTTTTGGTTTCCTCAAAGATATTCAGAACCGATTAACCATGTTGATCTTCTTTAATTAGCCGACAAACTATTGGAGTGCCACATTCTTTATGTGCTGTGAACCTTTCCCATATACATGTGTGATGACAAAACTTCTTTAAAGATGATTTAAAAGTCATTTACAATATTAGAGGTGATCATTTGTATAACAAAAAGTTTATAGTTCATATAAATTCTTTCCACTTGTTTTGCCGTGGCTGGTTGCTTGCACATTGTAAATGATCTTTTCTGAGATTTCCTTTCAAAAATGTCCCCTTGGTCCCTCAAAATTGGTCGATTGAACTTTAATTATGCAGCTACAGCAGTTTCGTAGCGCGCTACGAAACTGTTGTGCGTTAGGCATCATCTTCAGCAGTTTCGTAGCGCGCTACGAAACTGCTGTGTAATCACCAAAACATAGTTTCAAGCCAAAATTTGACTGCTCTTGGTTTCTTTGTATTGACATGTCCTTTTCAGCTGCCCTGAAGCTATCCAAAATTGAACATGGTAAATCATCAAAATTTGGAACTTAACCTTACCTTTTGTGGGATTTTCCTTAGCTAAGGAAGTATTCCTGTTGGCCTAGCTGCAACTTCAACTCTTCAATTTGTCTCTTCATAACCCTGATCCCAACTCTAAGTTTCGTGTTAACCCTTCTGATGAACATTGCTTCCTTTATTGCAGGGACTGTCCAGGTATAATATTGTGCATTACAGTCGACCACCTCGGGTATTTGAAATGTTTTGTCTTCCCACAGAGCCTGCATTTTGTCAAAATGGGCTTCCTTGATTGCATGCTTCCTAGAGGCTTTCTTCAATCTAGCAATTTCAAGATTTTCTAACCTCAACTTATCTTTCAATTCTTCAACACTATATTCCTTTTGCGGGGTAATTGCCTTCCCTCTATCTTCTTCATGCAGCTGTGATGATGTTTTTAGTGAAGTCACGAGTCTGTCCTGAGTTTTTGCAATCTCCTCTGTTTCACCTACTTCTGGCAGCATCTCCTGTCTCTGTTTGAAATTCCTCGTTATGGGTCTTCTTGGCTTAAAAACAAATTGAGCAACCTGATCATTGAACTTGAGCTTTTTCGAGGCTTTGATTCTTTTAGTCTTGTCTTTACCTGATTCTATCAAATCTGCTTGAACCAGGGGAGATTCTTCAATATCAATGGCTTGCAGTAAGCCATTCAAGTTTCCCTTTGAAACAGGGCTTTCCTCAGCAATCATTGACTTGCCTTTTTCTTTAGCTATTTGGCTCCTAGTCCTTCTTCTCTAAACTACTTCACCTGTTTTTGATTAATGTACACTTTCTTTGATCTGAGTTTTCTCTTTCAGGGACTGTTGGGGTCTATCTTGGATAACCATTGATCTGGCGAGCTCCTTTACTTGTTTTCTTGCCTTCAATTTTGTAAATCTCTTGGATCTTGTTTCTGTATGATGAGCAACGGTTGGTGGAGAATTTTTTACAGCTTGGGGGCTGAGACTAGTTTGAGTTTTAAAGCCAGACATAAACATGAATCTGGGCCATTCCCTACCTACTCTCTGGAGTTCATGCAGAACGATCAACTTAACTAAGCCATGGTGAAACAATGAGGTCTCACAGGCTTCTTTCCTTAGCTGCAGCTTGTCACACATTTTGCTTAAGCTACGAAATAAGTAGAAAGGTAAATCAAGAGATATCTTTCCTGTGAAATGCAGTAGAAGCTTGAAATGATATGAATACACCTTATTATATCTCCCTTCACAGGTAAGGTACCTCTGTATGCAGGTAAGAAAATTGGCATATGAGTCCTTGACATAATTTCTAGGCACAAACTTGTTTAAATCTGAGTCAATGAACTCCGGCTTCAGAAATTCTTTGTAGGGGGTCATATCAAATTTGAAATTTTTAAACCAACTTTCTTGTCCCCTTGGAATCTCAGTAACTATGGATATTACCTCTAGTGAGATTTGCAATTCAAACATCCCAACCTTTGAACTCAGTCGTGTGAAATTGAAGGCAAATTCCTTGGTGATTTGTGCATGACCTCCCTGGAGTTTCTCGCAAAAATTCCAACACCCGACCTGCTTGAATGCATGCTCAACTTCTATGTTCTTCAAGATAATGTCTAAACCTTCAGGTTCGTTCCTCAAACATCTACCTGACCTATGCTCTTTTCTTTCTGTATATCCTTCCATGAGACCTCAGCGTAATGAAGGTTTGAAACACTGGCACTGCTCAAGCTTCGATTCCTGCCTCGCTTGATGGCTGCCTCGTTTGATAACTGCCTCGCTTGATGTATAATGAATTCAAATTGAACGCTTGCAGATTTGTTCCTCATGCAATGAATACAATCACAATTATGACTGTGAATGTGTAGCTCTTCTTGAAACTTGCAATCCGAGCGTACCAAGGTACCTAACGACTCTAATGATGAAGATAAGTAGTTGGACATGATAGGCGAAGTGTATAAGCTGACAATGGATGATGAAACCATAACTGAACTTGACAGATATGACAGCTAAGAAAGATTTGCTACGGATTGCACGAATCTCTGATTTCGTAGCGCAGCCAGTGTAAAATCTGGGTTATGCGCTACGAAATCACCTAAACTGCGTTGCGCTGTGAAAACACCTAAAGCATTTCATAACACATAAGAACCTTTACAATAAGCTTGATACAGAGAATCCATGTACGTTATGGAACCAATGGTGAATGAGAACAGACTATTGACCTTTATTTAACCATCCTACCAAGACTCTCAAGACACTAAGACTTTGACACTAAAGTAAACATGGAAAAACTGAACTTGGACTAACACCTAACCTTCACAAACAAACTGATGTGAACAATTTGGTAATCGCTTCTTAAGTGATAACAGGTTCTAAGTCTAATGAAGGAGCAGGAGCAAGATGCGTGTTAATAAGTCTAGAGGGGGATAAAACTATGCTAACTTTGCAGACTCAAATTTGATTGCACCAACAATACCGTAGAATACGAGGCTTTAGTCCAAGGGTTATACAAAGCAATCAGATTAGACGTCAAATACCTTCAAGTTTTCGGAGATTCCGAAATTGTAATCAGACAGGTACATAATACTATACATTTTTTATCAGGTCATTTAAAACATTACCAATCTTTAGTTCAATATCTAACTGAACACTTTATAGCATTTAATATTTCATCAATTCCCAGACTCCAGAATTCTAGTGCAAACCTCTTAGCTAACGTATCTTCCAAGCTCATTCCTTCAGAAGATTTTAGCCCTGATCGATTGTTAATTGAGTTAATTTTTAGACCATCTATTCCTGATAACATTACCAATTGGAGGATTTTCAACGACGATCCAGATATCGTGAGTTTCCTCGCATCTGAAGGATCCTACATCAATCAAATAATTGACGAAGACCAACATGACGAACAATTGCAACAAGATAGCACTAACAATGCCATACCTAAGTCATTAGTCAAGTTAGAATACCTTTATGATTTGAAAGATCAGTTTAAAAGATCTACCAATTCAAAACTCCAAAGTTCAACTTTGAACTATGAATTAGTAAATCTAGGAACTGATACCAAACCACAGAATATCAATCTAGGCCTTGGTCTAGCTCCTGAAGAAAAATTAGCGTATATTCGTCTCTTGAGACAATACAAAAGTGTCTTTGCTTGGAATTACGATGAATTTAAAATGTACGACACCTCCATCATCCAACATACTATTCCAATGACAGACGATGAAAAACCTGTCCAACAAAAGTTGAGAAATATCCATCCCAATCTAGAAAACCAGATCAAACCTGAACTCAATAAGTTATTGAAATCCAAAATAATTTTTCCCTTTCGACATTCCAAATGGGTTTCCAATATGGTCCCTGTTAGAAAGAAAAACGGAGACATTAGAATTTGCATTGACTTTCGAAATCTTAACAAAGCCTTCCAAAAGGATAATTTTCCTTTGCCTCCCATGGAACAAATACTGCAGGCAGTCATGGGCTCAGAATTAATGTCATTCTTGGATGGATTCTCAGGATACAATCAAGTGTTAGTACATCCCAATGATCAATTAAAAACCATATTGAGAACTAAATGGGGCACATACGCATATCAAAAGATGCCATTTGGTCTGATTAACGCTGGTGCCACATTTCAGAGAGCCATGGACATCGCATTCAAGGGGTTAGTTAATAAATTAGTGGTAGTCTATTTGGATGATATAATTGTATATTCCAAAAAACGAAACAACCATCTTAGAGATTTAAAACAAATCTTCCAATGTTGTCAAAGGTATGGAATTTCACTTAACCTGAAAAAGTCCTTTTTTCGCATTAAGTGAAGGAAAACTTCTCGGATTCATAGTGTCAAAATCTGGAATTCACATTGATCCTGACAGAATCAAGGAGATTTCCGTAATACCCCTACCTCACAACAAGAAAGCCATGCAATATTTTCTTGGCCAGATTAACTTTGTAAAGAGATTTGTTCCAGATTTTTCAAGAATCGTGTCTCCTTTACAAGCAATGATTAAAAAGAACTCAAACTTTAAATGGGGCCAAGATGAACATGAGGCATTCAATCTAATCAAACAAGCAATTTTTAATGCTCCATCTTTAGCAACTCCAAATTTTTCCGATCCTTTTATTTTATATACATTTGCCTCTGATAGATCATATGCTGCGATACTCGCTCAAGCAAATCAAGAAAAGGCAGAAGCCCCACTTGCTTTTTTCAGTTCCAATTTACAAGGGGCTGAGTTAAATTATTCAGATGTGGAGAAACAAGCTTATGCTATTTTCAAAGCAATTAAATATTTCCAACCTTTTTTACTCAAAACACATACACAAATCATAGTACTGTTTCCAGCGGTAAGAAATCTTCTAGTACAGAAGGATGTGGGTGAGAAAAGAGCCAATTGGGTTACTGCCTTATAGGAATATAACGTAGAAATCAAACCAACAAGTATTGTAAAAGGTCAAGGATTTTGCAAAATGCTGGCCGGAGCATCACTTATGTCCGAAATTCCATCTGCAGAGATACAAATGTACGAGGTAAGCCTAAATGAAGTTGAGTCATTATACGTTGATATCATTTATCATCTAAAGAATGGATACGCTCCTTCAAACCTCGATCATACCAAGAAAAGAGCTCTAAGGTTGAAAGCCAAACAATATCAGCTCGTGAACGATGTTCTCTTTAGAATAAATTATGATTATGTTCTCCTTAGATGTCTTGAGAAATCTGAAGCTGAAAAAGTCTTGCAGGAACTCCACGATGGGCCAGCAGGCAGACACTATGCTGGAGACGCTACTGCTCATAAAATCTTACGCGCAGGCTATTACTGGCCCACATTATTCAAAGACTCACATAACTACGTGAGGAAATGTCAAGTCTGTCAAACCGCTGCTAGGAGACAAAAGAAACCATCCTTGCCACTACAACCAGTTAACATTGAGCAGCCTTTCGATCAGTGGGGATTGGACATAATAGGTGAGATCGTTCCTCACTCTTCTAAACAACATAGATATATCCTTACAGCAACAGATTACTTTACTAAATGGGTAGAAGAAGTTCCACTCAAGACGGCTAATGATGAACATATCATCGAGTTCATAGATCAGTTCATAATCACTAGGTTTGGGTTGCCTTCTGCTTTAATGTTTGATAATGCATCATATTTTTCTGGTAATGCAATGACTGAATTTGCACTCAAAAGGGGTTTCAAGCTTAAATACTCCGCCAATTACTATCCACAGGGGAATGGATTAGCTGAATCTACAAATAAAAACTTAATCAGAATTATTAAGCGAACCATTGACCAAAATCATAAAAATTGGCACAAATCTTTAATATATGCTTTATGGGCAGATCGAATAACGCAGAAAGCCTCCATTGGCACTTCTCCCTTCAATTTAGTTTATGGGAAAGAAGTGGTTCTTCCAACTCATTTGGCAATTCCCTCTTTAGCCTTGGTTCAATATATTGATGAAGCACCAACTTCTTCCTTACAACTAAGGCAACTGGAAATAATTAAGTTAGAAGAACAACAAGAACAGGCCAAAATAACTCATCCTCATCACCAAGCATTAGTAAAAGCTTCTTTTGATTCAAACATGATATCCAGAAAAGACTTTCAGATGGGATATCTAGTTTTAAAATGGGACAAGGCTCATGAGGAAAAAGGGAAACATACAAAATTTCAAAGAATGTGGTTTGGCCCTTTCTAAATCATAGAAGTCTTAGGTCCGTCCACTTTTATGTTACAGGATTTAACAGGAAAAAGAGATTCTTTACCTGTTAACGGACAGATCCTAAAAAAATATTTTCCATAAGAGATCATCCTTCTATTTTGTAGATTAGTTTTTATTGCCATAATAAAACCGGTTGTAAATGGTTACATTTGAGATTTATGAAAAAGACACAAATTCTCTTTTAGATTTCATTTTTTCACTTGTATAAATAGAATTCTTTTATAAAATTGATCGTTATTATTGAAAGATACAATTAAAGGCGCTACGCCTAGAAATGATACTAGTTTCGACCTTGTAAATTTTGATGAAAAGCAACCTTTAGTGGGAAATTGTTTTGTATCAGTCCCACGAAAGGTATCAATAATAAAACGAAGATTCTCTGTAGAAAAGCTCTTTCCAAAAACTCTACTATTGTCGTCCAAAGCTGTCTTAAGGAAACAATGACTTCCTCCCCACCTAGGAAACTTCAACGTTCAAAGAATAATCCAATGATACAATTTAACTTAAAGAGTAAGATGTCTCATCACGAGCCGGCTTATCATGATCATAGATATTATAGCTTGCTGACTTTGCCAATACTGCATACCACAACAGGGCAATGACTCAAGATTGTTGCAATCAAAAGACAAGGGGTCTCATCACGAGACAACTTGTTCAACAAAGCCATAAATCAAGTGAATGACTGTGTCAAAAATTGGCTATCAAACCAAGACTTTGTTCTTTAAGGGTAAAAAAGAAAATGAAAGCAATAAGTGTGGATATGGATTTCTATTTGAAAGTTGTAAATTTCTCTAAGTAGGATACAGGATCATTGCTGGGTAACAGGTAACCCTGTCGACGCTATAAATGCCTGCTAGCAGCAGAGGCTCTACCTACGACAAATGAGCATATTCAAAACTGTTTTTACAGAGAAGGATTTGTTTTTATCTTTATAGACCAAGTAATGACTGATGTAGATACAAGGACTAGCTTGAGGGAGTAAATAATCAAAGTTGAAAATAGAAGAAACAAAATATCATTGATAGGTAAAAGCATAATGTACTTTGTCTTTCTATAATAAATTTTAATTTTCTGGAAAATTTTCTGTTTCGGAAGTTTAGAAAATCCAAAAGAAAAGCAGAGATAACTGGTTCTTCCAAGTGAATCACCAATTGTTGTGGCCAGCAACAACCCCCTTCTTATTTGGTGTTATTACTAATACTAAATAAGAGGGGACCCTTAGTCAAAAATTTAAAAAATCAATTAGTACTTGAACTTCCTTTTTCAATAAAACTTACCATCATAAACTTAGGAGAATACCCTTAAAAAAATAAAAAAGCCTAAGTTTTATGATAAAGTAAAATTATTACTTAGGAAATATCGCATCGCAAAAAGATAATGGATACCTCCTTACAAGCAGAAGTCTAAGATTGCGAGATCGCGATGCGAAACTACACATTAAGAAAACATTTTATCGCATCACATGTCTAAAAAAATCACTTACGTTGAAAAACTTTAAACTACCGATATGCGATGGCGCATATTGCAAATGGCATTTTGCAGAAAACAAATTAACGAATGATTGACATATATTGTGCTCTAGCGATTTGCGATATAGCGATGTTGCGATTCTGCGATATTGTGAATTTGCGATATAGCGAGCTAGCAACCTTGCGATGTTGCGATTCTGCAATGTTGCGATCTGCGATATTGCAAAGCAAATCGCAAAATCGCTTTGTCGCAAATCTTTAGGGCTCATTATTCGAGAAAACTGTTTCCATAAACCAAGACCTGGTTATGCGCGTTAATGCTAATTAATGAGTTAGTTGCCAGTGGTTAATGAAATAGGGTTTCGTGCTTATCGAAGAGCCATTTCACGTAAGGCGGTATATTTTATATGTCTTCAACATTTAAAGCTTTTCCGTCACCTTCCCTTATCATTACTCTCACCTTACTTGTAAACTGCAGGAACAAAGAACAAAGAATTATACAAAGCAGTATACAGGATATTATGGGGAAGAAAGGCAAAGCTCCGAGCTCTGAAGAGAAAGAAATGACGCCCTTGTATATAGACACTGCTTGTAACAGAGACGCTGGTATTACTACTTGGGAAGGCATGTATAATCTACTTGAAGAAGAGAATCCCAAGGTGATGGAGGTTACAACTACTGCAGGTTCACAAGGGTCTTCTGAGGCATCAGTTGCAGATTTAGCTTGTTCGTTTTACACCGGATAGCGACGAGGCCCAAAATTCTCCCATACACAGACATGGTTAAATGGGGTACTGAACAACGCTGACATAAAAAACAAACAATTTAAAACTCAGGGTCAAGAGCTTACAGAATCATTATTTTCACAAAATTTGAGCTTTATATCCGCTAAAAGAAAACGCGCAAAAGGCAAAAAACACACCAAGGAAGCCCAGATCAAGAAACGGAGGCAGTTTCCGATGCGCGGTTAGGCAAAACTTATTGAAAAGGAAAGCTTCTAATTGCTCAGTCACCCGTAAGCCCAGAAATTTGTAAAAAGGACGCTAGAGGTTAAATAAAAAGTAAAACTTGAATCTTAAAACCATTAGTAATTGTCCGAAACCACTCCAGGGTATCTACCGAAAGTACAACAACTACAAACAGGCTAGAGACAGAAGTTTGAAGAAAAGGTAGAATCAATCCAAATATTAACTAAGTTGAATTGGGATTCTTACTGGGCGTATTTGGTAAAACCACACAGCCAATGTATGACTCTCAAATGCATCATCAATTCTGTTGAGAAGATGGCGTCAACTCTCGCTGATTCTGTTTTCACAGCACAACTAAAATCGGAAGTCGGCCAGCCGACTCTTCTCAAACAAATGCTGAATGCGTGCGATTTCAAGGAGCAGATACAGAAATAATTAGTTAGTAGTTTTAATTTTAGATTCAGTTTTAGTTTTAATTTTGTTTTGTTTTTTCCTGAAATGAGGACGGTCATTTAAACTGTATCCTATATTTTTGTAATAAGTTATTTTTAGATTTAGTTATTAGTATTTAAACCCTTCTCATGCATTTAGAAAAGGGTCCTGAAATTTATAAAAAACTTATCCCTTGAACATGCACTTTTGTACCCCGTGAGGAGGTTTTGATGAATGAATGGAACAGGATTTATTGATATCTGTATTTAATATCTGCTACTGATGTTGCACTTCTGTACTCTTAGTGGATGTTGGATTAAGAAGAGATAAATCATTATCGCTTGAAGCTCATGAGTAGAACTAGTTGTAAATGGTACTTCTATCTCTTAACTATTTCTGCCTTTGTGTTAAAAGTGATATTCATGTTCAGCTGTTTATATATTGATGCGTGAATGTCTGAGTTATCATTTGGCACTTTTGTACGGTGATAGCTATTTGTTTATGCTTAATGTATGAGTAACTTATTATGCGATATGTTTTTCACAACTGTTTCATCTAACTTTTTATACGAACTGGTTCATCTTTATTGAATTCTTTTCTCATAATAGTTGAATGATCTTTATTACCGATTGTTATCTGAAATCATTTTAGATCGCATAACAGAAGGATTACACCTCGGGTTAGTGTAGACTTAGATATTTCTGCTTATTAGAATACAATTTGCATGTTATTAGATTAGAGTTAGAATTAGAGCATCTCACTTAGGAACTTTTAGAAAGGAAATATCAATTCTTCACACACAACACATAAATTGGGAAACTGGTCCCATATCCCCAGTCGGACCCACTATACCAAACGGAAAAGGAGCTGCTAACCAAGGTCCGGACTGGGTGGGTATCCCCCTTGTTGTAGACCCGATTTTCGGGGCTTCAACAGAAGGTGAAGAAACTGGCCACTAAAAAGGACTTCTAGCATCCTCCCCCTCAGGGTTTTATGAAATTCAACATAGATGGAGCCTCAAAAGGCAATCCGAGTACTGCTGGTTATGGTGGGGTGTTAAGGGATGAAAATGGATGCATCCATTTTATTTTTCATTGCCATCTGGGAAGGGCCACAAATAATATGGCGGAGCTAATAGCACTAGAACAAAGTTTAGATATCCTTAAGCAGGACAATCTTCAGAACATCATCATTGAAGCTGACTCTGAGCTAATCATCAATTTGGTCAAGAGAATCTGTTGTGGTTCGGCGCCGGAAAAGGTCTCAAGACACTGGAGGCTGCTTCAGGTCTTCCAAAGGATACAATTCCACCTTTTGCACTTGAGAACAGTAAGCTTCGCTCATGTGCGAAGGATGGCCAATAAATTGGTGGACATTCTGGCTAATAAAGGGGCTCTCTGCACCAAAAACAGTGTCAAGTTCAGATGGCAAGAGATGCCACAGGGTAGTTTGAGGGAGAATTGTCTCAATCAGGCGGATGAGGACCGATTGCTCTATCGAAACAAAGTAGGTCATCAGCCGCAGAGACTGGATCTAGGTGATATGGATCCTATATGAAGTGGAGTTTTAGTGGTGTTTTAGCAATGGGGATGCAAGTCTCTGATAGCTTTCTCAACCCAGGAAAGCGCGATCACAGGGGTCATAGATGGAAGTTGCTTGGCAGCCAGCGATTCTTGGATGCTCATACGCCAAATATCAAGGGTGGTGAGATGAGTTCCTTCTTCCTGGGGATCAAGCAAATGAGGTGCAGAGGTGAAGTGAAGGACCATAGTCTCGGCTTTCTCAGCCGACATGAAACCCTCCGAATTACTACCTGTGGTGTCAATACCGGCCGAGGGGTGGTTTATGGTATATCACACACCCTTAAAGCCAGGAGCAGTTTTTCTGTGGTGAGAGCAATTCCACTCACCACTCTACATGTGGCCAAGGCAGGAGAGATAATACCACCCTCATTGGGCGGTAATTCTCTGAGCCTTTTAATCATGTGATATGATCCTCCACCATTGGATCGGGCAAGGATAATCGACGGCTATGTTGCGGCGTGCTTGTTGGTGGATCCGGGCGAGGCATTACTACCCGTGGGGTCAATACCAGTTGTGGGGTGGTTTACGGTATATCGTGCGCCCATAATGCCGGGAGTGGTTTTTTTGAGTTATGAGTGATTCCACTCACCACTCTACACGTGGCTAAGGTTGGAGAGAGAATACCGTCCTCATTGGGTGGTAATTCTTTGCACTTTTTGTCCTAGCGATATGATCCTCCACCTTTGGATTTGGCGAGGATATTTAACTGCTTTGAATCGGCGTGCATGTTGGTGGGTCCAGGCAGGCCACTCATATTTTGCTTTTATTCTCTCTGTTGTATGGGTCATTGATTACTTCAACCTTTGGGTTTGGGAGTAAAACCTTAGGCTAAATGGTTCAGCCTCTGGTTGTTTGTATTATATGTATTTTCCTCCTTTTGGTTAATTGAAATAGAAGGCACGACTCCTGCATTAGCAAAAAAAAGAAAAATTCCAAGGGGATGGAACCCTTCAGAAGGTGCAATCTGTATTATTCTTGAATCAAGGTCATGGATAACGTGAGCCTCAGAGTAACCATGTACAAGTGTTTCAGTTTCTGGATCTACATCATCAGTTGCATTTGGTGATTCTAGATGATCTCTTTTTGGAATATTGCTCTAATGGATCTGTCTATTTTGATAAAAAAAATTCCATTCATCATTGATTACTGTTTGTTCACTCTTGTATAGAGACATGTTTCACAAGTCTCACAATACATAAATAATTTTTTTGGGCTGAATATTTCCAGACAAATAAGCATTCTTGTACTCCATTTTTCTCTTTACCATAACTGCAACTATCATGTAGCCATTAATATCCCTAGGCAAAGTTGTTTGAACTCTATACAAACTGGAAAGAACATTTATAATTGTGCCTGTTAATCTAATTTGTGATATTTTGTAGCCAAGTTGTCTTATATGTGCAAAATCCATTCGTGGTGCTACTAATCTTTCCTTTAAATGTGTCAATGGTGCAATAGACATCAATTTTTGGTTTCGCCAAATATACAGAGGTGATGAAAATGCAAACAATTTTTCACTGAGAATTGCATTATTACAAGATTTGCAAATGTGTTCATCTTGTTTGATAGATTTGAAGTTGATTGTAGGCATGAGACAACAAGTAGTCGATAATGTGATTTTGTCAATGGGTTACATGTCTTTTCCAAAGTACAAACTGTCACAAATGTAGGCAATCCCTGGATTGATTGCAAATATGCCTCAAGTGCTTTATTCGACTTTATATGTATTTTATGTGCTTCTTGTAGTAAGGCGCCTTGAGTTCGCATTGCAGATTTTAATTGATGCAAATGAGTGTATTACTTACTAAATTCTTTGGAAAAAGAGATAGAGACTAATTTGTCACTATGTGTCTTCAATGACAGAGAACGAATGTCATGTTTTGATAATGTGCAATCTCTAGATACCTCAACAAATTTTCTTTTTATTGATATCATATTGTCAAATGGCCAATGGTTTATCTGTGCACAAGGTGTAGTAAAAACATATTGTTTGTCAACAATATCTTTAGAACGTAGATTCGACATTTAGTTGTAGGTCTCAGTTTTCAAGATTCTTTTGAGCACTTTTTGTATAATGTCACTATGACATACATTTTCAAGGATATTAATTTGTAGAAGTGCATGGAAATGTGCATGTGATGTGGACATTGGAAGATACATTAGGTACAAGACTTTGGATGAAGTGTTTGATGAATAGAATCTCAAGGAAATATCTGTTGTTTCTGCATTCCAAATGTATATGTTAACATCAAGTATTTCACATATCCATTGTATTGCAAAATTCTTCCCTTCTATATGTCCATGTGCATATGGCATTAATAAGTTAATAATATAACCTTACCAGCCGTTGATACATTGCTCTTGCTCAATGTTTTTAGGATGTAGGTGTTCTTTTAAGTAATTGGTAGTTCTAATGTCATTGCACATGAAATAATTGTAAAAAGTTTGTGCAATTTATTTTCTCATACTAGCCATATCAAACCATGGTGCAAGTGTACAAATAAATTCAAACAAAGAGTCATGGAAATCATTGAAATTATGTTCGTAGATAAAAAATCCTTGCTTGATTAAGATTTTCTTAATTGACAACATGTCAAAGTTTCTAGATGGGCACTGGTATGAACAGATGCATGGAGCAATTGATTTACCTATTGGAGTTATAATATTTGTTATGCGATATAAAAATAGTGGTTCAAAATGTCCACATGCAGGGTTCTAGTTATGTAGAAAAATATTATATTGATAGCCATGAATGTCTTGATTGAACCAAATATATGGCTGGCCATTTGTAAAGAAGCAAACATTGACTATAATTGACAACCATTTAGAGAACCATTTGATACAGAACACATCTCCCCATAAGCTAATTGTAGTTGGATCACAAATAGAAGAAGGTGTAGAAAATCCTTCCAAGTATGTTTCAAAATCATTAACATGGTGAAGGTATTGAAGATAGCCAGGATTCAATTTTATATGCAATGAATGCAAAGCAACATCATCTCCATGAGATAAGAAATGTCGAAAGTGTTCTACAATTCCATGGCATATTTTAGTTGAAGTATAGTGGAAGTATAGAAGAACAAAAAACGAGTCAAATAGAAAATCGCCAAGATAATAGAAGAAATGCTCCAATCTATGTAGATTGAATCTAGATAACTTGTGATCAATTTCTTGAAATTTTTGTTGACAATGCAACAAGAAAATTCCAATTTAATTTTGTCCTTGAATTAAATTGGGAATAAAATTATAATTTCACATCTCATGACAACTTGTATTAGTTAAATAAGTTAATCTAACTTAGTTGGCTCAGTTAATTCGAGTTGAGGGTCTAACTAGAGTCATCTAGAGTGTCTCCTACATTATAGGAGCCCTAGTTAGGTTTATTTTTAGTTGTAATTAATTAATTCAATCTAACTGAGTTAAACTCAATTAAACTATTTCTAACTAATGGAGGAACTAGTGGGAGGTCTAGTAGTGTGGTGTTGCCTACAGTCGAGTGTGGTGTTGCCTGAAGTGCAGTGTGGTGCTGCCTGAAGTGCAATGTGGTGTTGCCTGCATTGATTAACCAGTAAACTGAAGATTCGCTCATAATTAACTAACGCATGCTAGATCAAAGAAAGACCCAGTTGAGATTAGAGTTTAGGGACAATGTACTATTAGTTGTATAATCATATGAATTATATCGGTAGTGCATACAATTAGAGGAAGGCCTATGAGGATTGTGCAATTCATAATTGAGGAATTTTCCAATTAAATAGGGGCTAATTTCCTGAGGAATATCACAAGGAAATATGGACTTGGGCAAGCAAAAAATTGGTTAAGTATTGGCTTGGGATTGTCTAGGAAGCAATGTGACAGATAGAGATAGCGCAGAGGTTTTTGGGGCTTGAACAAAGCATTGTAATCTTCTCATATTTTCTGACTAATGCAATATACAGATAGCATGGGTTTTTAGTTGTGGCTTTCCCTAGGAAATCATTGTGTTGTGTGTTGATTGAATTCTTTCTCTTGTATGCTTCATGATTTTGTGATCATTTAATTGTTTTCATTGATGAGTAGAGTAGATCCAAGTCTATTGTTTTAGTAAATTACAGTTAACAGTTTGAATCTACAAGAAATTTCTACAATTTTTTTTTAACAAGTTCGGATAGTGGTTATATTACCAAAAAGATGAGATGGAGCATGCTCCTATTACATTCAGTGATAATAATGTTCAAGCAATAAGAGTGTACTAGGAAAGCAATCCCTACTCCTATGCTTAAAATCCAAAATTCTATAAATTCCTATAGCTATCCTGGTGTACTGCCTTACATATTGGTCTACAAGTAAAATAAATTTACATAACATTGAGTTGCTTTTTGTTTTTCATGGTTTATGCACTGACTGTTCCTAGGAGGACTGTTGCTTCTTGCCTTGATGGAAAAAGTTTTCTCCTTCTTGGCTCATGGTGGTGGATTTGATATATGCCACTACTTCCTCTAAGTGCACACATTTGTTCTTGAGTGCCAATATCTCCGCTTTCTGGCTTTCCATGCTTCTCTTTTGATAACTAAACTCATTTCTCATTTCCGACCAAATGTCTTGCAGAGCATCTTGGAATATGCCGATCATAAATTTATTTACTTTGCATGTTGCACATCAATCGTTCCTTGCAGCTTTTTCTATTGGATTGAATTCCATCTGATTCACTTCCTTCTCTGAATTTTTGAAATGTTTGTTGTTCCTTTTGTTGTTGATATTCTCGTGCCTTTTGTTACCTGGAGAGTTCCTTTTGCTGCCTTTGTTGTGCGTTGTTCTGTTGAAATCCGAGATTATAATGACTGTTGTAGTTGATGTATACTGTTCTTCCTTTGGAGAGTAATAGGAAACGGAGCGGAGGATAACTGGTTGAGAATTAAAGGGAAGGGAGCTTAGGTGTGCTCAGATGGAGGAGCGAGAGGAATTATGAAACCTATGGATTGGCAAGCCTGCAATGAGCCTGTTGCTAACTGTGATTAAAGGATTGAAGGGAGCGTAACGGTGAGAGAGAGGGCGTAGGAGGTACTGATATGCTGAACTTTCTGAATGCCTCCTTGTTTGTGAACTGATGTTAGCCTCCTGATGTGGATTAGTCTGATGCAGGATGCGAAGGGAAGAGATTAGATGGAGGCTCAAGGAATTTCTACAATTTTGATCCATTCATTGCAAAGCTATTTTTCATTTCCATGAAGTCTATCAAGAAAATTTGGCAAGTTGTCCAAATGCAACCAAAAAAAAAAATGTAATGCAAAAATCACAAAGTACAATGATTTTTCAATTACCAGGTATCATAGAAGAACATTTTTTAAATGTCCTATATAATATGTTGTCTTCTTTGTCTATTTGACAAACTTTTTTGTTTTTTTTTTTCTTTGCCAATAATGTGAATGTGAGTACCTTTCTCTGCGACAAAAAATTAGAGCAAGTAGTTGTAAGGAAATTTGAACATTGCATTGTTTGCAACCAATCAACAAGTAGCAAAGAATAGTAACATAGTAAAATATCAAGAATTAACTCCAATAAATAATTTCGTCTTAAATATTAATTGCTAAATCTACACAGTGGTAGCAAGAATAATTTAAAACATAATGTAATGAAGTAAAAGGTTCTCATGAGTCTTTAATTCATATTCACAAGTTCTTGGATTATCTACGAAAATGTATATATTTTATCATATTTCGAACATTACGTTAATTAGACAAGGGTCAAGGGGATATATACTAATCATCAAGTATTGTACATATTTGCTACTAGAGTGTCCACATCTTTGAAAAAGGAGAATCAAGTTGCTAAGAAGTGAAATTATTTTCTATTTATGTGTCCAAGAAGACATTATTTACTATTTATCTGTCTATTGTTTTGTTGTTGTTTTTTATGAAGAAAACAAGTTGCAAAGTTGTGTGGAGGTATCCTAGGAAGAAGCTAAGGTTTTGAAATCTGTTTCTAAGATTTCAAACATATACTATTGAGCAAGTTTTTATATGAAATTATTGCGAGTGTCTCTACATTCTTGAAAAAAGAGAACAAAATTGCCAAGAAGATTAAATATTCTCTTTTTTATGTTTCCAATTATTCATTGGCATTTTTCATGAAAAGAAAAAATGTTGCAAGACTGTAGGAAAGATACTAGTGAGAGCCTCGAGGTTTCAAAGTCTAATACCAAGATTCTAAGCATTGTGCATTTAGCTGAATATATCATTAATGACAATGTTATGAAATTTATGCATAATTTGCAGAACCCGTCATTGACCATTTGGATTTTGTTTATGTGATCATATGACGAAGTGAGACTTCGAGATATCTTCACATTGTTAAGCCCAATTGGCACGATGATCTTAATTCGCGTATTTTTTATTCAAAAAAGTGTTATTAGGAAAATTGCTCAAAATTGAGTAATCACCTAGCTAGTGTTCTAATTCATAGGTTTTTTCTCAAAAAGCTATTTGTAATACTTCCAAAATTGAGGTTATGCTTCTTAGCACATATTGAACAATTTAGAATATGGAACGACCTTATAGAGGCGCTCAAAAAAGGATGCACACTTTAGTAGATAGATTTGTATGTTTCTTATGAAAAAAAAAAACCTAAAATCTTCTCAACACACATTATGTAAAAAATGAAAATACGTACAAAATTTTAGATATAAACACAACTTTGTCACTATTGCCTCTTTATTAAGATTTCATTGATTTCAAGTGTCAAAAAAATAAACCATGCATGTGATGTTGATTCACATATCTACATTGAATAAAAATATGAGGTTTGGTGAATCAATAAATCCACAAGTTGAACAATACAAATAAATCTATTGCATGTTCACCTTTGACAGTTACTCAACATCATTTGGATATGAGCAGAAATATCGCACCCAACAATAGCAGCATGTGCACCAATGTAAGTTGCATCTAATCCACTTGCTAGCACATATGTATCGAAAGTGTCCTCCATTGATGCTTTTCTTTGCCTCAACCCCACAATCCACCTTGTGACTATTAGCCTCTTCCTCTTCTATGTCTTGATGTGGCGATTTCAATGCTTGCATGACAAAAAACTATATTTTCAAATTATTTACAATTCCACGACATTCCTTTGTAATAGATTACACTCAAAATAGTACATAAACTCGTTTTCATTATATCATGAAGCCAAAGAACAATGAAACTATTAGCCTCAAATTGTCAATTTTTTAGGATTTGGTGATTGTTGAATCAATTGCTAGAAGGAAATTAAACATATAAATGCATTGTATCATTGTTTCAAAGGAAAATGAAAGTCGACTATGCATTAAAAATTGACAGTCATGCTTAGAAAATTTTGCACATCAATATGATACATGTATTTAACTTTATGATATATGTAACTAGATTTGTTTGATTTGTTATTTAAGTATCGATGTGAAAAAGTAAATTGATCAAAACAACCATCCTAAAGGTCCACCCTGAACTAGAGTATGATCCCTTTCTTCACGTAATCCAGTCTTTTTAAGCAGTAGGAAGAATATAATCTTGAAAAAAAATGAATCTTGGAACAGGTTCATTGAACTCCCACTCTTGTAGTAAAAGGGCAGTGGATAATGACATCATTAGCAGAATTGCCACAAGTTAGGCAATGAATTAAACCATATTCTATGGCTACCAATGTGTTGGAGGTGTTTCGTTCCCCACTCTTGTAGCAAAGGGTAGTGGATAATGACAACATTAGCAAAATTGCCACAAGCTAGGGAATGACATTAAACCATATTCTGTGGCTACCAATGTGTTGAAGATGTTTCGTACTCCATAAACAATATATATATATATATAATCTATCTATATATCTATATGTATATATAGATATATATAGGTAGTGGATTTAAACCATATTATGTGGCTGCCAATGTGTTGGAGGCGTTTTTTACTCCGCGTGTAACATCCCTAGTGAAAATTCCATGTAATAAAAGTTAAAAACAATAACCATGGTTGATGGAACACTTATTCCAAGTTGAATGTTGGGCAATACATCCTAGTGTGGGGTGTTCATTTGATTGTTTATGGCTAAGGAAATTGACAAAGGCAATGGCTAAGGCTTTGGAAAGGAAAAATGGTATTTTTGGCATATTTATTTATGAAAATAATGGAAATTTGGAGAAAAAGGAGGTGAAAGGTCACACATTGCATGTGAGGAGGAAATTGAAGGAAAATAATGGAAAATTATGGAAAATGAAGAAAATAGAGGCCTCATTAATAAAAAGGCTTCTAAGGATCAGTTGGTAACCTTTTGCTAGTTTAGTTTTGGAGCTCTTTCATTATTCTCTCTCTCTATCTCTCTCTCTGATACTTAGATTTTTCTTGGACACTTACAATTTTCTTGAAGCAATTTTGGCATTGGAGCAAGAAAGGCAAAGAAGGCAAGAGGAAGCAAAGATCAAGCAAGGAAAAGCAAGATCAAGCACCTACAACAGGCTTCATTGCAGGTATCAACTTGCATATGTATTTCCTTGCTAGATTTGGCATGCATGGCATTGCATTGCATGTGGTTCTTTTCTATCATGGCATCGGTTTTGCCATCTGTAACAATGTTTTTCAACCTAGCCTTTCTATTTTCGGATAGCCATGGTGAGATGGGGTTCTCATGTTTTGGTTGAGCTAGATTGTCGGATGGATTCAAAGCTGAGTGGGGTGGATCTCTGAATGGTAGAGCACATGGCCTAGTGGTCCCTGAACCGAACTATGGATCACAGTAAAACCACTAGCCTAGTGACCCCTGAGCCAGATTGTGGGTTGCAGTAAAGCTAAGATTGTGCTACCTCGGTGGGCCTAGGAATTCTTGTCGGTGAATGGCATGATATATGGTAAAGCCAAGAGGTGGTTTTCTCTCTATTGGGCCTAATAATCCCGGTTTTGGGATATGTGATAAAACCTGGAGAGCGTGTCTTGATTTAGGGCCTAATGATCCGGGTTGGGATTATAGTAAAGCCTAAGAGACTAGGAGACATGAAAATTCCTCACGGTGTAGGTGGAGAAATCTCGTGGCATCCATGCTTGTTTGGCCTAATGATTGGGTGGAGATCACAGTAAAGTCTGTTATGATGTTTTCATTGTGTTGGCCTAGCGATTCAGGATGGATTACGGTAAAGCTTGGTTTCTATTGATGAGGGTGAGGTGGTTTAGCATCGATATGCCCATGTTGGTTCCTTTGGTTTGAGTCCCACATTCATGCTTGGAATATGGCATGGGGATGAATGGCTGAAGAGAGATTTGGCTTAGCCATTCTATGGTCGGGTGGAATGTGGTACTCCCATCTCCGGTTGGTTTATTGCATTCATTAATGAGAAATTCATTCCCTTGATGTTCATGTGTAAATGTACTGATGTATATGTGGATTCTATGGCTGATATGTTTATGATATTTTTGCCCCTATTATGCTAGTTATATGTATGTTTTATGAAAACAACTATTTATGGCTCTCAACATGTTTTTACTTGTGAATGAATGGATAATGTATCTATGGCCTAATAGATGATAATGCAACAAATGACATTAAGGAGCAATGGTTCATAGTGATTCTCAGATAAGTATGAGATCCCTACACTTAATTTTGTTGTTTACACCTGTAGGTTACATGTTGATGATATGTTTGACGAAATGCCTATCATGGCTAGTAGGGATCTGGTTAAGGTCTTGTTCAACTTATTGCTTTGGCTTCATTGTTTCCTTGTACTTTTACTGATTTTAAGCTATCATTCCATTATGGGCAGTGACCTAGGCTCTCGGTTTGAAAAAGTGGCTTAAATCCTAGGGTCGCTGGCACAGAACTGACAATTTTAGTCTCTAGTCACTGGTAGGTAAGCCTGTGAGAGCGACTTTGTTATGTAACCAGCTCAAAAAATAGAAGAAAATATAAATCAACGACTTCAAAATCAACCTCTTTGAGGGGGAAACCTCCTTTACATTACACAAATGAATAATTCTTGGATGCTACAAATGACAAGATCTCCTTTCTATATATAGGAGTCTAAGAGGTCCCAATACAATCAAAGCCTACAAAACAATAATATTGTAGGGGCACAACAATAACAATAGTGGGCTTCTATGGTGCATAATAATAACAACATGGGGACTATATGGGCACAATAATACAATAAGGGGGTTGCACTAATAACAATAAGAGGTTACACTAATAACAATAAGGGGTTACACTAGTAATATAGGGACCTAACATGCCCCTCTACTTTAAAAAGTGCTGTCCTCAATGCTTGAGTAGTTATGGATGCTTCTGTATAAAATTCTCATCCTCCCATGTCGAATCTTCAGCGGCTAAGTTCTTCCACTTGATGAGATACTCTAAAATTGATCGATTACGTAGTTGTCGATTTCTTGTTTTTGTGACTGCTTCTGGTTCCAATATGATTTTTCCTTCCTCTTCAAGTTCTGGAAATATTGTTTGAACTGGGATCTTCTCACCTATAACCTTCTTTAAACATGAAACATGGAAAATTGGGTGCACTCGAGAAGATTCAGGAAGCTCTAATTTGTATGCCATAGTACCAATCTTTTGTAACACCTTGTACAGACCATAATACTTTGGTGATAATTTATTATCCTTCTTAGCTTTCTTGAGGGATATTTTTTTGTATGGTTGTAGTCATAGAAATACCCAATCACCTACATCAGAACTTCTTTCGCTGCAATGTTGATCTGCATGTTGTTTCATTCTATTCTGTGCCAAAGTGAGTTTATCCTTTAAGAGTTTGAGAACTTGTTGTTGATGCTCGATATGATCTTCCACTGCTTAAACCTTAGAATTTTCTTTTAAAGATGATGTGATGGACGGTGAATGATATCCATAAAGTGCCATAAATGGGGTCATTTTTTATGCAGTATGGAAGGAAGTGTTATACCGCCATTCAGCCAGAGGCAACCACTTGACCCATTGTGTCTGTTTATCAGATACAAAGCAACAAAGATATCCTTCCAAACATTTGTTCAGTATCTCAGTTTGCCCATCAGATTGAGGATGATAAGATGAGATATGAGCTAACTAAGTACCCAAATATTCTACCTCTTGTACTCCAAAGAAACATTTGGAGTTTTTTGCATATAATTATTTCTCCTCCAATAGTTTGAGCACCCTATCAACATGTTGAACATGATCCTTCCAAGACTTGTTGTAGATTAGTATATCATCAAAAAATACTAACACAAATTTTCTAAGGAAGGGTTTGAAAATGGAATTCCTCAGACCTTGAAATGTAGAAGGTGCATTGGTAAGGCCAAAAGGCATGACCAAAAATTCATAATGACCCTCATGAGTTCTAAATGTTGTTTTTTGAATGTCTTCAATCTTCATTCTGATTTGATGATATCCTGAACGAAGATCCAACTTGGTGAAGTAAATTGCTCCATGTAATTCATCCAATAATTCATCAATGATAGGAATGGGAAATTTATCTTTAATAGTAAGCTTGTTGAGATCCCTATAATCCGAACACATGTGCCATGATCCATCCTTCTTGTGTACCAATACCAGTGGAGCAGAGAAATAACTTTGACTAGGTTGAATTATACCAACCTCTAACATTTCTGCAACCATACATTCAATTTCACTCTTTTGGGAATATGGATATCTGTAAGGCCTCATGTTTGGGGGAACACTTCTTGGAATCAAATGAATAGCATAATCATGATCACAAATAGGTGGGAGGCCTTTGGGAGTCTCAAATAACTTGGAATGATTGTCCAAAACGTTTTGGAGATGTGGAGAAATAGATGATTTTGATGTAGGAACCTCTAGTGAACATAATTGTGCAATTACGCCTCGTTGTTATTTCTTTACAAGCTTTGTCATGTTGTTAGAGTTGATTATCTTTCTCAGTTTCCCTTCGATACCCCTTAACTCAACTTCCTTTCCTTCCCAAAAAAAATCAAGAAAATTTCTTGAAAATTAAAAGCTACCGTAGCCAAAGATGGTAGCCATTGGACTCCTAGTACAACATCTACACCACCCATTGGAATGGAAAGCATTGGACTATTCAAGACATATTCTCCCATGGATAGCTTGATATTATGGCACTTTCCAGAGAAATTTATGGTTCCTCCATCTACAACCATTACTTGACACTCTGGTGCTAGATATAAGAAACAATTCAATTCATTGGCTATCTTACAATGAATAAAATTATGGGCACTACCCGAATCAATCAACACTATTACCTTTTTCTTCTTGATATGCCCTTCTATCTTGAGAGTTTGAGGAGTAGTAATTCTTGTCAATGCAAAAAGAGATATGGTTAGATTAATTTCTTCTTTCTCTAGGATTGGTTCCTAGTGTATATCCTCTTCTTTTGATGGTTGTTGTTCATTTTCTTGCTTCTCTTCCCCATCTATGTAAATTAATTTCTTCTCAACACACTTATGACCTTTAGTGTATTTTCTATCACAATTGTAACAAATCCCTTTTGCTCTTTTTTCTTCCAATTGTTGTGGTGTCAACCTTGTAGGTGGTGAAAGGCTAGGAGAAACAACACTTCCATCTTTATAGTTGTGAGTGGTAGGCTTCCTTGTTGCCATAATTTTTCTTGCCAACCTGAATGCCTTCTCCAACGAATCAGGTTCCCAAAGGCGAACCTCATGTTGGATGTTATCCTTTAAAGTCCCTATGAACACATCAATCCTATGCTCCTCTGGAATATCTTTTACCCTTATATTCAATTTTTGGAAGTCCTCAATGTGCTCCACCATTGAACCCTTTTGTTTGAGATTTATCAATTGGCTAAAAAAGGTGTTGCTCTTTGTATCCTCATAATGTGCTATCATTTCCTCCGTGAAAATTGACCAAGTGACAAGTTGTCTACGAGAACAAATCCCTCTATACCATACAAATTGATTTGGTTCTAAATATAAAGATGAAATACATACATTTTGTGTGTTTTTCACATTATGTAGATCAAAATATTTCTCCATCTGTAGTATCCATGTTACGAGATCCTTTCCATAAAAATTCCTCATATCTATCTTTGGAGTATGATGAGTCTCCAATCCAACATTATATTCTATGAAATCATGATTAACATTACTTTTGTTCTCATCATGAGTTTCCTCTACTACCTTTTTGCCATTAGGAGGCCTTTCCTGTAGCGGCTTTGTCGCACCTTCCTTCAAACCTTCCATGTCTTTCTTCAAATATTCCATGCCTTTCTTCCAATATGCTTCCATACCATCAATATCAACTTCCATGGCATAGATAAAACTATTTATCTTAGCTTCAATCACATTCTTGAAATCATCCATCCAATTTTGACTACTAGGTGTTTCTATTTTCTTGATTCGAGTCATTCTTTTTCTTGCTTTTAGGATCTTGATCTTGAATCTGTTGTATCTCTGAGAGTTTGGATCTCCAAGGTCTTGAATTACGATCTGTGGTATCCCTCTGTGTCCTCCTTCCAATTCCACAAGTCTGATCGAAATTGGATTCTCCAAGAAAGAGTTATGCCCAATCCCCCAAGATGACCTGATTATATACTTTTTCAGTAGAGAAAAATTGTACGAAGTTCCATGCGTCACTGTTTCGACCTTCAGACTTGAAAATGATACATACAAGAGTACATTCTATCTTGTTTCTATGACTTCTTACGATATTTGAATATGATGCTCAGAGAGAAAGTTATGACGATTTTCCCAAGGTCACCTATTTGGGATGTAATTCGGGAGCCTGCAAAAACCCTAAATATCTTGAACTATATATATGAAAATATAGTGAAAAAATATCTGAAATTTGGACCCGAGCTTCACCAAGATTTCTGCTCAAATGGGTTTTAATTTCAGAGTCTGAACCTTTGTAGAAAAAAATTATAGTGAAAATTCCATGATGGCCTATTTGAGATGGAATTCTGGAGATTGCAAAAACCCTAACTTCCTCAGATCATATCTTCAAAAATATAGCGATACAAGATCTGAAATTCATACCTCAATTCATATATTCACATTTTTTATTTTTATTTTTTATTTTTTATTTTTTATTTTTTTTTAATTTTTAATTAATTTATTTTTATTTTTATTTTTATTATTTATTATTTACTTTTTATTTTTTCGCTTTTGTAACTTCATAGAGAAAAAGTTATAGCGAAAATTCCACGATGGCCTGTTTGGAGCAGTGAAACTCTAGAATCCAAAGCTCTGATACCAAATGTTATGTAACCAGCTCACAAAATAGAACAAAAGATAGATCAACGACTTCAAAATCAGCCTCTTCGAGGGGGAAACCTCCTTTACATTACATGAATAATTCTTGGATTCTACAAATGATAAGACCTCTTTTTTATATAGGAGTATAAGGGGTCCCAATACAATCAGAGCCTACATGACAATAATATTGTAGGGGCACAACAATAACTATAGTGGGCTTCTATGGGGCATAATAACAACAACATGGGGACTATATGGGCACAATAACACAATAAGGGGTTTGCACTAATAACAATAAGGGGTTACACTAGTAGTATAGGGACCTAACAGACTTTGGGTTTCTAGACGCTCTCTTGCCCATAGCATCGGAGTGACTGAGGCCTAAGATGTTCAGAACATTAGTGGGACCCAGGGACAGGCTGTCTGAGTGGCTGAGTTGTCTCTTGAGGATTCTGAAGCTGATTTTGAATTACTGTGTGTGATGTTTCTGTTGATTCCACTTCCTTAAGGTCATATAAGAAGTTGAATCCAATCATTGTAGCCTCTCGTCTCATGTTTACCTCGGTTGGCTAGTTACTTGGGTAGATGTGGGAGGAGGGTGTTACAAAGTGGTATCAGAGCATGGTTCACCCCTCAGACTGGATGGGCAGTGTGTGTTGGTCATGCACGCATGTTAGTTTCATGTGTGTCTTTTACACTTTCATTCCATGTGCTTGTTGAATTTGGTGGATGATTGATTACAGTTGTAGTACGGTTTCCATGTTGAATTGGATGTTTATTTTATGGAATGCATTTGTCATGAGTATATGACTAGTTACATATTGTTACATGACGCTTACATGTTGATTTTATGTCTCCTACTTACCTATTTGTATGCTAGGTTACATTCTTGAATTGTTGATTACATGTATTGATCTTGTAGGTTGATTACAAGAATTGATCACTAATGCTCGACTACATGTGTTTATGCGTATGTGTAGTTGGTTAGGCATTGCTTATGCATATTGTTGGTTTCATGTGGTAATGTGTATAATGGAGTAATGGTTGCTATCATGCATGAGGTAATAACATGCATTGTTCATATGCCTTTGCATTGATGATTGGGCCCTAACTAGAGTGATGTTTATGTGTTTATGAATTTATTTGTGTATGTCTCTATGCTATTATGTTTATGTTATACATGTATCACACTAATTTGACGATCTTACAGACAAGGTATCCTCCCCGAGCTATACTAAAGTACGTTGATTTATTGTGATTTGGTTTATATAACATATTATGCATTGCCGGAAAGAGATCAAATGGCTAGCAAGGTGGTAGACTACATAGAATCTCCCTTTGCATCAGATGAGCAACGTAGTGTGGGGCACTCTTATGATTTGATAGATACATTGAGGAGCTTGAAGGAAGAGATAAGGAGTTGTAAGGCAGATAATGACTGGATCATACAGGCATAAGAGAAACAAGCAGAGGTTAATGCTATACTCCTTCAGAGTTTGTCAGACTTGCAGTGACAAGGGCCGCTTCGGATCAGCCATGGACATGAGGATAGAACTAATGGGGCATATGGTAGTAGGTCTCCTGGTAGACACAGGTCAGATATATATGATGTGGTTAGAGATGGCAGGTTGTTGGACACCCTGGATAGAAGGGGTGATGAGCATAGGTACTATTCTAGTTATGGTTCCGATAGACATCATGGTCGTCATCACTATCATCCTTATAGGAGGAATGATATGGGATACTTTCCAAATGAGTTCAAGAAAGAAAAACCACCTACTTTTGATGGAGATGTGAAGAAGCCAGATGATGCAGACGCTTGGATACTTGGGATGAAAAACTTATTTGAGTTGCATGAGTACACAATAACATGAAGGCCAAAGTAGCTATCTTCAACTTGAAAGGTAAAGCAAACATCTGGTGGGAAGATATTAAGCGGGTCAGAGACATCAGGAAAGATGGCTTGAGTTGGCAAGAGTTCAAGAGGCTTTTTAGGAAGAAGTACTTGTCAGAGAGGTTCTACGACAACAAGGGGAAGGAATTCTATGAACTAAAGATGGGATCAATGACAAACGAAGAGTACACAACTAAGTTTATGGAGCTATTGAGGTATGTATTGTATCTTATTGATGATAAGGCTAAATTTTAGCGATTTTTCAGTGGTTTACCATTAGTATTTAGAGATCAGATTGAGTATGATGAGCCTCGGTCACCTGAGGAAGTTATTGGGAAATTGAAGCATTGCTATGAACAATCAAAGTGTAAGAGTGAATATCAAAAATGATGGAAGGGAAAAGATAAAGGTAAAGGTAAATGGCATCCTAAGACAACAAGGCCTCAACATGTAAATGAAAAAGAGAATGTGGCACCACAAAAGAAGTTTACTACAGCTAGACAGGGACATGAGTCGCAACAACAACATAGAGGTGTGGGTACTAGTCAATTGGAGTGTTGGACATGTGTTAAGGAACACATTAAGAGAGATTGTCCACAAAATCAGGGTGGTAGGCCTAATATATACAGTGCACAGGAGGTGTAGACTACTGGGGATGTTGGGCAGAGCATTCCTCATATCTATGCAGCAGTGGACAACCGAGAGGCATAACACCAGGGATCTATCATTGAGATGGATGGTAAGCTTTGTGATCAAGTTATTTCTATTTTTATTAACCCTGGATCTAATTATAGCTATGTTAGTCTTGACTTGGTGGATAAGTGTGGTTTGAGTAAGGAATTGCATGCAGAGTCTTGGTTAGTGCAGTTGGCTACAGGTACAAAGAAGTGAGTTCATCATTGGGTAAGAGCTTGTGCATTTGATTTGAATGGTATGCCTACCACAACACATCTAAATGTATTACCGTTGGGATCATATAGTATGTTGTTGGGAATGGATTGGTTGTATCTTCATAGAACCAAGGTAGATTGTTATGATAAAGCTATTGAGTGTGTTGATGACAATGGGGAACCAAGAGTCTTGCAGGGTAAGAAGAAAGCCACATCAGTTAGGATGGTGAAAACTATGCAAGCAAAGCGTAGCCGCAGGAAGGGTGTATGTTATTTGTAGTACACGTTTCTAGTGATAAGGGTAAGGAGGTTGAGGATGCATATGTTTTGAGCAAGTACCCAGTTTTGCAGCAATTTCAGGATGTATTTCCTAAGGAAATTACAGAGTTTCCACCTCATAGTGAGGTAGAATTTTCTATTGAGTTAGTGCTAGGGGAAGCTCCAACATCAAAATCACCTTATAGGATGAGCACACCTGAATTGGTTGAGCTGAAGTTGTAGTTGAAGGAAATGTTGGACAAGGGATACATTAGGCCAAGTGTATTAACTTGGGGCGCACCGGTCTTGTTTGTGAAGAAGAAAGATGGAACCTTCAAATTATGCATTGAATACAGGCAGTTGGACAAAGTGGCTATCAAGAACAGGTACCCTTTTCTGAGGATCGATGACTTGTTCGACCAGTTGAAGGGAGTATCAGTGTTCTCAAAGATTGATCTGTGATCTAGATACCATCATGTACGCATCAAAGAGGAGGATATTTACAAGACTGGGTTCCGGACCAGGTATGGGCATTATGAGTTCGTTTTTGTTCCATTTGGCTTGACTAATGCTCGAGCTAAATTTATGTGTTTGATGAATAATGTGTTGCATCCATATTTGGATAAGTTTGTTATTGTTTTCATTGATGATATATTAGTATATTCTAAAAATGAGGAATAGCATGTCGAGCATTTAGCAGAAGTGTTGAGGTTGTTGAGAGAGAATCAGTTGTATGTTAAGCTTAGCAAGTGTAGTTTCTTTCAGACTAAGGTACATTACTTGGGGCATGTTGTCTCCAAGGAGGGCATTGCAGTAGATCTAGATAAGATAAGAGCTATCATGGAATGGATAGCTTCTGAGAGTGTGCATGAGGTGAGATCTTTCATGGGTTTGGCAAGCTATTATCAAAGGTTCATCGGGAACTTCTCACAGATTGCTTATCCTATTACATCATTGCAGAGGAAAGGAAAGAAGTTCAAATGGACATAGGAGTGTGAGGCTAGCTTTGAGTAGCTTAAGCAATTGTTAACACATGCACCGGTGCTACATATTGTAAATCTGGACAAAGAGTTTGTGGTATGTGTAGATGCTTGCAAGAGAGGGTTTGGTTGAGTCCTTATGTAGGATGGAAAGGTGGTATGTTATGAGTCCTGGAAACTAAATGAGCACAAGCAGAACTACCCCACACATGATCTTGAGTTAGCAATGATCATACATGTATTGAATATGTGGAGGCACTATCTTCTTGGCAGGAGGTTTGTACTTATGAGTGATCACATTGGGTTGAGGTATTTGTTTGACCAGCTGAATCTGAACACCAGGCAGGCTAGATGGTTGGCTACAATCAACGAGTTTGATTTCGAGAACAAGTACATCAAAGGTAAGGAGAATAGGGTGTTAGATGCTCTTAGCATACAAGTATAGGTAAATCACTTGGCAACTAGGAGCTCCTATGGGACAGATCTATAGGATAGGATCTTGCAGACATGTGAGTAGGATGTAATGTATATGGAGATTGTGCATAGTTTGCATCAGGGTGCTGGTATAGGTACATGTGATAGTACAGGTGCAGATACATGTACATGTACTGGTGGCAGTACATGTACATGCCTAGGTACAGGTACAGGTGCAGGTGCACAGGGTATGGATTATTGTCTTATAGTAGATGGATTGGTCAGGTTCCGAGACAGGATATATGTACCATATAACAGTGAGTTCAAGAAGATGATCTTGACGGAGTTTCATGCAAAACCATATTCGGGTCACCCAGGTTATTAGAAGACACTGACAGTAGTGAAGAGATTTTACTATTGGCTGAATTTGAAGAAGGATGTAGCAGAGTTTGTGGTGAGGTGTTTTGATTGTCAGTGAGTGAAGGCATAGTGCAAACATCCAGGTTGACTGCTACAACTGATCACAATTCCAGAATGGAAATGGGAGGTTATTTCCATGATTTCATCATAGGGTTGCCGAAGACAGTGAGACAACAAGATTCCATCATGGTCATCATGGGCAGGTTGACAAAGGTCGCACATTTCATTCCAGTGAAGTCTACATTCTCAGTTAGTGATGTGGCACTGGTATTTATTAGAGATGTGGATAGATTGGATGGTGTTCCAAAGAAGATTGTGTCAGATGGGGATGCAAAGTTCACTTCCAAGTTCTAGAAGGAGTTACTTGTAGGTTTGGGCACATGGTTGGCCTTCAATACAACTTATCATCTGTAGACAGATAGACAGACAGAAAGGGTCAACAAGATATTGGAGGACATGTTGAGGATGTATGTGATGCATCAACAATGGAAGTGGCAAGAGTATATCCCCTTGGTAGAGTTCACATACAACAACAATTATCAGGAGTCATTAAGGATGAGTCCTTTTGAGGCATTGTATGGGCAAAGTTGTAACACTCCTATCAATTGGAGTGATTCAGTTAGTAGGGTGTTGATTGGACCAGGTATGTTGGCAGACATGGAATAGGAAATGCAGGTGATCAAGAAAAATTTAAAGGCAACACATGATAGGAAAAAGATTTATGCATATAGGAATAGGTTGTTCAAAGGGTTCTAGGTTGGGGAACATGTGTAATTGCACATCAAACCGAAGAAGAGATCCTTGCAGATTGGATCTTGTGCCAAGATGGCACCACGGTTTTGTGGACCCTTCAATATCATTGAGAGGATTGGGCTAGTAGCATATCGGTTTACACTGCCTCTGGCAATGAAAGTCCATGATGTTTTCCATGTATCTTTACTCAAGAAGTATGTTAAGGATGACGATCATGTGATTGATTGGTCTGTACTGCAGGTGGAACCAGATGGAGAATTCTAGTCGAAGCCTCAATGTATATTGCAGAAAAAAGGTGCTCATGCTCTGGAACTAAGCAATTGAGCAAGTCAAAGTGTAGTGGAAGCACTTTGGGCCTGATGAAGCTACATGGGAGATGACAGATCAGATGCAAGCTATGTATCCTTCCTTTTTTGATAGTTGAGGCAAAGCAACTTTGATATGGTGTTTTGGTATATGATTTGATATGGTGTTTGGTATATGCTTTGATATGGTGTTTTGGTATATGCTTTGATATGGGGTTTTGGTATATGCTTTGATATGGTGTTTTGGTGTATGTTTTGATATGTTGTTCTGGTATACGTTTTGGTATATACTTTGGTGATATTGCTATATGTACATATGTATATGGATGTAAATACCGCCATGAGCTATGTTATAAAGCTCCACTAGGCGGTATGGGTGTCATGTCGTTATGATTATGTTGTCATGCTACTATGCTATCATGTGGTTATGTTATCATGATGTCATGTGGGTTGGCACTCAACAGGTCCTTCATTGTAAATACTTCATGGAGCTATGTTATAAAGCTCCATGAGAAATATGCATTCTTTCAATGGGTTTCTGAGGTATATGTGTGATTGAACACTGAGGGTGGTGTTCCCCAAGGGGGGGGGGGGTTCTATAACAGCCCTGGTGAAAATTCCATGTAATAAAAGTTAAAAATAATAACCATGGTTGATGGGACACTTATTCCAAGCTGAATGTTGGGCAAGAAATCCCAGTGTGGGGTGTTCATTTGATTGTTTATGGATAAGGAAATTGGCAAGGGAAATGGCTAAGGCTTTGAAAAGGAAAATAGCATTTTTGGCACATTTATTTATGAAAATAATGGAAATTAGGAGGAAAAGGAGGTGAAAGGTCACAAGTTGCATGCGAGGAGTAAATTGAAGGAAAATAATTGAAAATGAAGAAAATAGAGGCCTCATTCATAAAAAGGCTTCTAAGGATCAATTGGTAACCTTTTGTCAGTTGAGTTTTGAAGCTCTCTCATTATTCTCTCTCTCTCTCTCTCTCTCACACACACACTCTTGGACACTTAGAGTTTTCTTAGAGCAATTTTGGCATTGGAGCAAGAAAGGCAAAGAAGGCAAGAGAAAGCAAAGATCAAGTAGGGAAAGACATGATCAAGCAACTACAACAGACTTCATTATAGGTATCAACTTGCATGTGTATTTTCCTTGCTAGATTTTGCATGCATGGCATTGAATGTGGTTCTTTTCTATCACGACATGGATTTTGCCATGTGTAACAATGTTTTTCAGCCTAGCCTTGCCATTTTCGGATAGCCATGGTGAGATGGGGTTCTCATGTTTTGGTTGAGCTGGATTGCCGGATGGATTCAAATTTGAGTGGGGTGGATCTCCAAATGATAGAGAACACAGACTATGGATCACTGTAAAGCCACTGGAAAAGTGACCCCTAAGCCAAACTGTAGGTTGCGGGAAAGCTAGGACTGTGTTGCCTTGGTGGGCCTAGGAATCCTTGCAGGTGAATGGCAAGATGCATGGTAAAGCCAAGAGGTGGTTTGCTCTCCGTTGGGCCTAGTAATCTCGGGTTTGGGATATGCCGTAAATCCTGGAGAGTGGGTCTCGGTTTAGGGCCTAGTGATCCGGGTTGGGATTGTGGTAAAGCCCGAGAGACTAGGAGAAAGGAAAATTCCTCATGGTGTAGGTGGAGAAATCCAGTGGCATCCATGCTTGTTTGACCTAGTGATTGGGTGGAGATCGCGGTAAAGCTTGTTATGATGTGTTCATTGTCTTTTCCTAGTGATCCAGGATGAATTACAGTAAAGCCTAGTTTCTATTGATGAGGGTGAGGTGGTTTAGTCTCGATATGCCATGGTTGGTTCTTTTGGTTTGAGTCCCACATTCATGCTTGGAATATGGCATGAGGGTGAATGGCTGAAGAGATATTTGGCTCAGCCATTTTATCATCAGGTGGAATGTGGCAGTCCCATCTCCGGTTGGTTTATTGCATTCATTAATGAGAAATTCATTCCCTTGATTTTCATGTGTAAATGTACTGATGTATATGTGGATGCTATGGTTGATACGTTTATGATATTTCTGTCCCTATTATGTTGGTTTTGTTTTATGAGAACAACTATGTATGGATCTCAACATGTTTTTACTTTTGAATGAATGGATAATGTATCTATGATTTAATAGATGATAATGCAACAAATGACACGAGGGAACAATGGTTCATATTGATTCTAAGATAAGTATGAGATCCCTACACTTAATTCTGTTTTTTACAGATGTAGGTTACATGTTGATGATATGTTTGAAGAAATGCATGTCATGGCAAGTAGGGTTCTATTTAAGGTCTTGTTCAACTTATTGCTTTGGCATCATTTTTTCCTTGTAATTTTACTAATTCTAAGTTATCACTCCATTATGGGTAATGACCTGGGCTTTGGACCTGAAAAAGTGGCTTAAATCCCAGGGTTGTTGGCACAGAACTAGCAATTTTAGTCTTTGGTCATTGGTAGGGAAGCCTGTAAGAGCGACTTTGGGTTTCTAGACGCTCTCTTGCCCATAGTATGGGAGAAAATGAGGCCTAAGATGTCCAGAACAACAGTGGGACCCATGGATAGGATGTCTGAGTGGCTGACTTGTCTCCTGAGGATTCTGAAGCTGATGTTGGATGACTGTGTGTGATGATTCCGTTGATTCCACTTCCTTAAGGTCACATAGGAGGTCGAATCCAATCATTGTAGCCTCTCGTCTCATGTTTACCCTGGTTCGATAGTTACTTGGGTAAATGTGGGAGGAGGGTGTTACACCGTGATATATATATATATATATATATATATATATATATATATATATATATATATCAAATGATACAAAAGTACAAAGTCATTTCTTTTCCAAGCAAATGTTACAACGTTATACCATACAATTAGTCATTTTTTTAAGTATTACAACAATATCTCATATAATTTAATAAAACATAGTTCTTACTCTGATATGTATATATATATATCAAATGATACAAAAGTAAAAAGTCATTTTTTTCCAAGCAAATGTTACAACATTATACCATACAATTAGTCATTTTTTAAATATTACAACAGTATCCCATATAATTTAATAAAACATAGTTCTCACTTTGAGACATAAAACATTGATAATAATATTTATAAATATTTCTTAAAGTTATAACACCAATTGAAACCTAATCTCATTTCTTTATCATAAATAAAGCTTAGTTTCAACACATAACACAAAGATTTATGAACATATTATAGGCTACAATAATTAATTTCATTTAAATAATTATTTAAATTCAAATATATTGAAATATTATTTAAATTCTAAACCTAAAAATATATTATATTTAAAAATACATAGTGATAAAATGTCCTATAATTTAATGATCAAAATTGTCAATGAGAGGTTTCTAGGAATTTATTCATTTGTATCCATTTCCACAAGTAAAGTTATAAGTGCCTTATTCATGGTGTAAATAATCACTATTTCTTTCCTATGACATATTATTTCTATATCTCACCCATGCATTGCAGATTTTGGATACATGAGTTCATTTGACAATGACTCCTTTAGAGACATTGAAAGGCATTTCAAGCATCCGCCAATTTGTGTAATTTTATTTTCTTGGAATAATATTTCTTGGCTTTTAATTGTGTTCCCTATCCACATTATGTTCTCCATATCTGGGATTGCTTCAAGTTAGAGTACAATAACATTGTTTTTCATTTGTATAACTTTAGAAAACTCTCATAAAGTCTTTTGCTCCCACTACAGGTTCGATAAGGGCAACCTCATCTAGGTCCTTAACACATTTTTTTTCTAACATAAACTCCCCATTTTTTTAAGCTCGAGTGAAGTCAATCTCCTGGGACATGTCATTTTAAGGATTTTATGTCTAGCCATATAGAATTCACTGTGAATTGAACCTTAGTCTGTTCTGATAAATTTCCACATATCTAAGGCTAGACCACATTCAAACTAACAAATAAAAATGGCAAGTCGTAAGGGGAAAATGACAGTTGGCTTGGTTCCTATAATGTGCCCTTGGTCATGGCCTCCCAGTGCCATAGATTTAATCTCATAAAAAATAATCTCATACACAAAAAGCTATCTTCCTGCCACTATAAAATGAAAGAATTATGTGTCCCATTGGAGCTTGCACCTTGTCACTCTAGAGGACTTGATTGAACTACTATCTTAAGGACGAGAGGGTGAGTATTGAAATTGGGTCTTATTGCTACAATAAGCACTCCATTACTTATTGCAGGGAGTTTTACATATTACAATTACAGTCATACTAAGAAAAAGCAAGATGACAAAGATTAAATTTTCTAGATCTAAATACCCAATTTAAATGTCTACGATTAAGACATTCTGTTGAATAACTTAACCAGTAGCAACACAACTATTACACCCTATTGCTAATAGTAGCTCAACTACTGCATTTATCACAACCTACCTTTCAACTATTTCCATAAAACCACTAGAAATCATTTATTTATATAGAGATCTCAACACTGGTTTGTCCTTAGCCATAACAAGACTTATTGTACAATAAATACTTTATTTTCCATAATTTAAATTTAACACAAATCCTTTTCCTAATATTGAAACTTTATTTCTTGGGCATTATCAAGGCATCTAAAGCTACAACAAGGTCTACAGGGCTTGTAACATTAAAATATTCTGCCCTCACTACAAGGTTGATAGGTACAACTTCATCTAGGGCTTCAACACATTTTTTTTTTTTTTCCCAAGACAAACTCCCCATTTTTTAAGCTGGAGTGGGTTCAATCTCTTGCGACATGTCATAATGGGGATTCTTAGGTATAGTCATACAGAATGCACTTTGAATCAAACCTTGTTCTATTGTGATAAATTTCCATAGTTCTAAGGTTGGACCACATCCCAACCAACAAATCAAAAAACAAGTCTTAAGGATAAAATGGGACTGGGCTTGGGTCATATAACGTTGACATGGCCATGGGATCCTAGCCCCATAGATTCAAACCAATAGAGTATAATCTCACACACAAAAAACTATCTTTCTGTCAATATAAGAGGAAAGAATTATGTGCCCCACTGGAGCTTGCACCTTGCCACTCCAGAGGAATTAAGTGCACTACCATCCTAACAAGGAGGGGATGAGTATTGAAACTAGGTCTTGCTGCTACAATAAGCACTCCATTACTTACTACAGGGGGTTTTACATATTACATTTGCAGTTATACTAAGAGAAGGCAAGATGATAGAGATTAAATTCTCTAGATCTAAATACCCGATTTACATGCCTACGATTGAGGTAAGCTGTTGAATAACTTAACCACTAGCAGGAGAACTATTGCACCCCTATTGCTAGAGCAGGTCAACTGTTGCATTTATCTTGACATACTTTTCAACTATTTTCATAAAACCAAGAATTTTTTTTTATTTATACAAAGATATCAAAGCTGGTCTATCCTTGGCCATAACAAGACTTGTTGTTCAATAGATGCTCTATTTTCCATTATTCAAATTTAAATTGACTTTTTTTTACTAATACTGACACCCTGTTTCTTGGAAATCATCAAGGCTATGTATACCTACAACAATGTATACAGGGCCTGCAACATTAAATTCTTTTGCCCCCACTACAAGGACGATAGGTGCAACCTTATCTAGCCCTTCAACACTTACATGCAGGTCTATAGTGCTTGCATCAAGGTCTACGTTGCCATCATCAAAATCATTGTCTAGATGCCCACACCTATAAGACAACCATCTGCTCCAAGCCTGAGCCAAAGCAATTGTTCAAAACCTCGACAACCATCGACACTTCAATACTATTAACTCTGAATGTCTGTTTGTGTAATGGATTAAAAAGGTAGGAACAAAAGACAAATAGACAAAAATTATTGGGCTTGAACAATTAGCTCGATTGCTTTGCCCAAATAATAGAAGTTTGAAATAAATCAGACATTAGTAGTTTCTATTTATTACTTCTAATAGAAATTTCTCAATTTCCATTAATTTCTTTAATTTAGGATTTTAATTTGTTGATATTAAACTAAATTGAATCAATATTTTTAGCATTTGGATAAGAAATTTTTAAATTTACTTTTCCAATTAGTATATTGCCTTAGGAACCTAAATCTTGACCATAGAATAGGTTAAAATCAATCTACTCACTTTTTGGAAATTCATGGCTTATGTTTCTCATTGTTACATCATGTAACTTCATCATCATTTCAAATCAAAATTTTGTCTTTCAGCATTGTGTTTGAGCTATAAAATTTAACTTGATGCACCTTAAATAGGCAAATCACAATTCTAACGTTCAGGAAATTGCATTTAATTTTCCTTGTTATACTAATTCCATTTCCCAACAATTAATTTTTTATATAAAATTTCATTTGCATCATTAATTTGAGTCTAAACTTTGATTTCTAGACTATAACCTAGACTGATTTCATAGATGTGGAATTCTATAATTTCTCACCAAAAGAAAATAATCCCTTAACTCGCTAGAAAAACCTCAAGAACCGAACAATCCTTAAGCATATCCTCTAAGAAAACAATAATTCAAATTATAAAATCTTAGAAAACAATGCATAAGTAGTTAAATGCATGAAAAGATCACAAACATTACAAACTATCGATCAACATTACCTTGAAAGACAACACCTTGAACAAAAAGGTATTGTTATCAGATTCATTTCTTGCATAACCAAAGGACAATGATAATATATAAAATACACTTGTCACCTAGATAGTTCTTTCAATTATGTACATTTTTGAAATAGACTGCCAAGGGATGAATTGGCCACCCATTAATGGGCATTCATACATGAATGTCACCCCAAGTGATCCGAATTGCATCTTAGAACACTCTCTAAGTTTTCATGACTGTTTCAAATTATGCTAAAAGATTCAAGTCCTATAAAAATCAAAGCTATCAGAAGGAATCCTCGTAACAGTTACAGTTGTGGCCAGAGCGGAGCAACGAGGACCCTCGGTCGAGCGCACAGACCTTTGGCCCATGGTAATGTGCACTGGTGCAAACTGGAAAAACTGGAGGCCAAATCAAGAAACGAGGGTTCTTTCTGATACGTGATTAGTGCTAAATCATGTATCGCAGGGCATCCCCCTTAGTGAAGGAAAGCCCCGAAGTGCTTGGACCTGAAATCGCTATTCCACAAACTAGCAGGATATCGGAAGGCCTCGAGGCAGTAAGCAGTTTTTATTGAGTCTTGCCTGATGCCACACATCGAGCGACACGCATCCGACGGATGAGAGAGAAAACTACCCGCATCGGACGGGTAAACATCGTGCGACTTGTCTGCTCGATAAAAAAGATGACCATAGGATTTGGGGGGCCCAGATCAACGACGAAGATACGTCCCGATGACTGACCGGACTTGACAGGTCAAAAAGCAAGATGACAAGGGATTTGAAGTCTGACGTGGATGATGTGTTGGCAAACAAATCATGATTCACGAGTGATCTTGAAGCAAATAGAATTAATGACCATTCAAAAATGATTCAAGGAATCTGACACCCAGTTCATTGGGAAACAGGTGGCCACCTCCTTGCGAGGCGTTAGCCAATGATGATGACGCTAAGCAGATGAATTCGGACGGAAAGAGGTAAGGAAACTAGAAGGCTAGGAAGCAGAAACAAACAGTCAAAAGAACAGACTGGCTTTAAAGTCGTGACCTGACAGAAGCAGAAAAACACACACACACAGAGGTAGACAAGAGTTAGATAGACGCAGAAAGCTAATAGCGGAGAACAGAAAGTAGAAGCTGAGCTAACCTGAAGGTAGCATCAAGCCAAACAAAGCCAAAGAGAGTCAGAGAGTCAGTGTACTCCATTGAAGGCTTGAGAGGTTCAAGCAAACTCCTCGGCATAAGCCTATCATACTACTATGATCCTCGAGGTCAAGTTTCAGTAAGGAGGGTCTGTGCATTCCATTCCTACTGACTTCATTCTGTTTAGTGAGTCTCAAATCGAGCTCACTGTTGTAAAAACTCTGCTTGAAAACATAATAGAGAGGCCACCACTAAAGGCTGGACCAGGAGACATAGCCCAGGAGCATTGGGTGAACTCCTTATTAAACTTGTTTTGTTTACATGTTTGACTGTTTTTTTTCTCTGATTGCCTCAGTGTCTATGTATTCTAGCAATCTTATCGATCCATTGCACAAGTAACGTAGGCACATCCATGCACATGAGTATGTAATACCTTTAATTCTTTGTCCTGGATAAGTTCTAGATCAAGTGGTATCAGAGCTCTAGGTTACTAAGGTTAGACAAGCTTGTGCTGGATCTTGTTGTTGAATGCTAACTAGATCAAAGCTTAAATTAGGAGAAGGAGAGTTGGCTGAAACTAACCCGAAAATTGGAAGAGTCTATTCTAAGAGGAAAATGTCAGAAGAAAATCCCTTGGAATCAGACCCCCAATTCATGGATAGTTTTATGACCATGAGATCCATGGTGGAGGAAATGTATAGGGAATTTAAGAAAAATAGAGATGAAGATTCATCAAACTCCAAACAAGACAAAGGAGTAGAAGAATCTCTCCTCCATGACCACTCTAAAGGCAAAGGGAAAGAAGAAAAATTTCTCATGCCTCCTAATAGCCCTGAAAATAAAAAGAAGACATCTTTGATTAAATTAAATGTTAAATTTGATTTACCAAGATATGATGGAGATTTGAATGCAGAGAAGCTGGATAATTGGATCAGACAGATTGATGTTTATTGCAGAGTGCAGAGCATTGACTTAGACAACAGTAAGATTCAGCTGGCCAACCTACGCCTTGGAGGCACTGCCTTGGTATGGTGGGAAGGCAAGACACAAGCTGACATGAAGAAACACAGTAAGATTCTTTCTGTCTGGAGTGAATTTGTTTCTTCAATTAAAAAGCAATTCTATCCACTCGCCTACATGTAGCAAGCCATGATGAGCTGGCAAACTCTTCGACAACTAAAGGGGTAAAGTGTGCAAGGTTACACCCAAGAATTTAGGAAAAGAGCTTTGATTCTAGGAATTTCTTTAGACTCACCTGAGACTCTGTTGAAGTATATAGGTGGTCTACACAACTACATGAGGCACACTATCCTCATGTTTAATCCCACCAGCATAGATGAGGTATCCGTTCAGGCTATGCATCTAGAGGCTAGAGGTAAGAATGGGAACCCAGAAATTGGGGGATCATCCAAACCCATTGCAAGCAAAAATAAGGATAAAAGAAAACATAGATGGAAAGAGAGGAAGACAAACACTGTACAGAAAAGCAAGTCTTCATGCACTCACTGTAAGAAGGATGGGCATGATGTTGAGCACTGCTCGATTCTTCATCTGGAGTTGAAACCTAAGAAGTTCGAGGGCAAGAAGAAGAAGACTGCTACAGCTATTGAAAAGGATTCGGGGTCAGACTTAGGAGATGAAGCAATAATTGCAGCCACAAGTATAAAAGGTAAAAATTCGAAAGCATCTACTAGTAATTCTGCACAATCTACTCATAATGAAGAAAATGAGAGAAAAAGACATGAGTTTTTTCATATTCGAGTTATTTCCAATCATCAAAAGATTGATACTTCGTTTGATAGTGGCTCACAAGTAAATTTAATTTCTGAAGCAATTGTAAAGAAGTTGGGATTACTAACCACACCTCACAAGAAACTATATCCATTAGGTTGGTTATGTGATAAAGCAAAGCTACAAGTGACTAGACAATGTAAACTTAATTTCTCTTTTGGGTCAGCATTTGTAGATGAGGTTGAGTTAGATATAGTCCCTTTGGATATATGTGGAATTGTTTTAGGAAGTCCTACTTGTATGAAAGAAAAGCTATTTTGTATAGAGCTGAGAACAAGTATCTACTCGTTAAATATGGAATCGAATATATTGTAAGAGCTCATAAGCTCAAGAATAATTACACTCTTATAAACTTAGGCCAGATGAAACGAATTGTAAATTCATGCAAACAATTTTTACTGATGGTTGTAAAGGAAAAGAAACCTGATAAAACCAATGTATTTGAGGGCTGTGATGCTAAACAACAAGTTGATTTAGAAAAAATTGTTTCAGAATATGATATATTGTTTCAAGAACCTAAAGGTTTGCCGCCCAAAAAGGAAATATTGCATGATATTAATCTGCAGCAAGATGCTCCATTGCCTAACATCGGAATGTACAGGTTGTACACTTTAGAGAATGTAGAAATCAAGAAGCGGGTACAGGAGCTGCTCGAGAAGGGGTTCATCAGACCTAGCACCTCACCATGCGGGTCTCCAATTGTTCTAGTGAGAAAGAAAGATGGCTCGTGGAGAATGTGCATTGATTACCGAGCACTGAATAAGATAACAATAAAAAATCATTATCCCCTTCCTCGCATAGATGATCTATTAGATCAGTTGAAAGAAGTTGTTTATTTTTCCAAGTTAGACTTGCATAGTGGCTGTCATCAGGTCAGAGTTACAGAGCAAGATGCATGGAAGACTGCTTTCAAAACAAAGCAGGGACTGTATGAGTCGTTGGTTATGCCTTTTGGCTTAACTAATGCTCCTGCTACTTTCATGAGAATAATGAATGATGTACTCATACCTTTTCTTGATGACTTTGTTCTTGTATATCTGGATGACATTCTTATATTTAGCAAAACGTGGGAAAAACGTTTAAAGCATGTTAACCAGACTCTAGATGTTTCGAAAAGAGAAAATCTTTATGTTAAACTCTCAAAATGTGAATTTGGCAAAACATCTTTGAATTATTTGGGACATAGAGTAGGGGGTGGTGAATTGAAGATAGATCACTCTAAGGTTGCAGTCATTGTAAACTGGCCTAAACCCAAATCTGCTACAGAAGTTAGAATCTTCTTAGGAGCAACACAATATTGGAGAAAGTTTATTTCTAACATTTCCTTAATTGCAACTCCCTTACATGCTTTAACAAGATTGAACAAGGTGTTTCAGTGGGGAGGCAAACAACAGAAAGCATTCGACACCTTGAAAGAAAAGATTAGTATAACACTAGGACTGGCACTGCTCGATCTTCAAAGACCATTTGAGATTGAAATAGATGCCAGTGACTATGCCATGGCAGCAGTGTTGATATAGCGCGGTAAACCCATATGTTATCATTCTGAGACATTTAATTCTGCAGTAGTTAACTATCCCACATATGATAAAGAATTGTATGCATTAGTACAGAGTGTGAAAAAGTGGACACGCTCATTCGCTGTATGGCACCGCTGGGTCTCCTGACAATTCTGCTTACCGCCCAAAACGCCTCCGATATTTCACCGGTTTTGGAGCGCGGGACCCACGTTTCGCTTTAGTGCTTTTCCCACGGTTTTAGGCTTCCCTTTTGACCGAGCGCTCGGGGCCTTTCCATTTCGAGGGTTTTTTCCTTAGCACTAATCACCATCAGAAACAACCTCCATTTTTTGATCCGAACTTCCCAACTACTAGTTTGCACCACTGCGCGGTCTCCATGGGCCTCGGTCAGCGTGCTTTGACTGAGGTCCTCGTCGTTCCTTGCTGGCTATAAACTGCCACTGTCCAGAGGTCCTTCCTGATAGCTCTTGTTCACAAGTTTTTGAAGTCTGTCCTGATTTGATACAGTCATAGAACTCTTAATCATTTTCATGGATCCAATTCGGATCATGGCCTTCCCACTGAAAAAGCTTTTGGACCACCAAAAGTTGGTTTTCAAGCATTGACTAAGTGAGGGTACAATTGTCTCACTTATCCAATATCTATCCATTTTGCACTGCTAGGCTTTGAACCCTTGAGCCCAATTCTGAGGTACTCAACATCTCCCCTGCACGTCGTTCTCACCTTCCTGTCCAGAACTGTGTCTTCCTGCAATTCATTAAGATATTCAGGTAACAGGTCATCAATAGAAGGTAATTGACTCTGCTCTTCGGGATCCTCAATTAACGAAGGTTCAAATAATCTCAAGCAATCTGCATTTACGACTGAATAGATGTGCATGTAAGCCGGTAGATCAAGGCGAAAAGCATTTTCACCGATTTTCTTAAGTATCTTGAAGGGTCCATACCTGATAGGCTTTAGCTTTTTACCTTCACCTTGCATCCTATCCTTGCTGATATACAGCCAGACTTGGTCACCGACTTGGAAACTATGCTCCATCCGATGCTTGTCATGCCTTGCCTTGTACTTGGCTTGGCTCTTTTCTAGTTGTTCCTATACTGCCTGGTGGATCTCTTGGATTTGTTCAATGAACCTAGTTTCCTTGTCCACATCACTGTGTCCCTCAACTGTGGTGTCTTTACCAAAGACAAAATCCAAAGGAGACCTTGGTGTGAAACCAAAACAGGTCTCAAAAGGAGATCTCTGTGTAGAAGAATGTTTTGCTCGGTTGTAAGCATGCTGCACATAACACAAATGTTCATCCCAAATCTTAGGATGTTTGCTACAATATCCTTGAGCAACTGGATCACTGTCCTGTTGACTACTTCGGTCGGGCCATCGGTTTGTGGATGAAAAGCTGAGCTTTTCTTCAGTTTGGTGTCCATTAGTTCCCATAGACTTGACCAAAACTTTCCCACAAATCGGGTGTCTCGATCAGATACAATGGAAGTTGGTAATCCAAAATGAACCCATACATGTTGAAAGAATAGTTTTGCAGTTTGTTCAGCTGTAATCTGTTTATTACAAGGTATCAAAATACACATTTTGCTGAACCTATCCACAACAACATATAGATAATCATGACCTTTCCTAGATTTAGGCAGTCCTCCAACAAAATCCATGGAAACACTTTCCCAATGGTGAGAAGGAACTGGTAATGGAGTGTACAAGCCTAGTTTTCTATTGATGGGCTTGCTTTTAACACACATAGTACACCCTCTTACATATCTAGAAACTGTCTCATTCATTTTTGGCCAATAACAAAATCTTTGCAGCTGTGCAACTGTTTTACTTACCTCAAAGTGACCTGATATTAGAGAAGTGTGTGCTTCTCGAATTATCCTTACTCTTTCAGTTTGTGGAATGCATAACTTCCCACAATGATATAAGAGTCGGTCTTTTACATGATAATCCAATTCTTCTACTCGTTTTCCTTGACTTAAAGTTGCATATACATCTTTGAAATCTATATCTTGAGCATATTGTTCAATGTAGCTCTCATGTAACACAGAATTATGCTTAAGTATAGTAGATGTGTTTATAATGGGTCTAGATAACATATCTGCAACTTTATTGTGTATGCCCTTTTTATATCTGATGACTAAATGAAAATGTTGTAGAAAACCCATCCATCGATAGTGCCTTGATTGTTGCAACTTAGTTTGGGAGTGTAGATATTGAAGTGGTTGATGATCAGTATGTATCACTGTCTCTTTGCCCATTAAGTAATGTTTCTACTTTTTCACACTCTGTACTAATGCATACAATTCTTTATCATATGTAGGATAGTTAACTACTGCAAAATTAAATGTCTCAGAATGATAACATATGGGTTTACCGTGCTGTGTTAACGCTGCTCCCATGGCATAGTCACTGGCATCCGTTTGGATCTCAAATGGTCTTTGAAGATCATGTAGTGCTAGTACAGGTGCTGTACTAATCTTTTCTTTCAAGGTGTCGAAGGCTTTATGCTATTTGCCTCCCCACTGAAACACCTTGTTCAATCATGTTAAAGCATGTAAGGGAGCTGCAATTAAGGAAAAGTTAGAAATAAACTTTCTCCAATATTGTGCTGCTCCTAAGAAGCTTCTAACTTTTGTAGTAGATTTGGGTTTAGGCCAGTTCATAATGACTGCCACTTTAGAGGGATCTATCTTCAATTCAACACCCCCTATTATGTGTCCCAAATAATTCAGAGATGTTTTGCCAAATTCACATTTTGAGAGTTTAACATAAAGTTTTTCTCTTTTCAAAACATCTAGTGTCTGCTTAACATGCTTTAGATGTTCTTCCCATGTTTTGCTAAATATCAGAATGTCATCCAAATACACAATAACAAAATCATCAAGAAAATGTTTGAGTACGTCATTCATTAATCTCATGAAAGTAGCAGGAGAATTAGTTAAGCCAAAAGGCATAACCAGCCACTCGTACAATCCTTGCTTTGTCTTGAAAGCAGTCTTCCATGCATCTTGTTCTGCCACTCTGACTTGGTGATATCCACTATGCAAGTCTAGCTTGGAAAAATAAACAACTTCTTTCAATTGATCTAAAATATCATCTATGCGAAGAAGGGGATAATGATTTTTGATTGTTATCTTATTCAGTGCTCGGTAATCAATGCACATTCTCCACAAGCCATCTTTCTTTCTCACCAAAATGATTGGTGACCCACATGGTGATGTGCTACGTCTGATGAACCCCTTCTCGAGCAACTCCTACACCTGCTTCTTGATTTCTGCGTTCTCTAAAGCGGACAACTTGTACATTCCAATGTTATTCAATGGAGCATCTTGCTGCAAAATAATCTCATGCACTATTTCCTTCTTGGGTGGCAGACCTTTAGGTTCTTGAAACAAGATATCATACTCTGAAACAACCTTTTTTAAATCAGCTTGCTGTTTAGCATTACAGTCCTCAAATCCATTGGTTTTATCAGGTTTATTTTCCTTTACAACCATCAGTAAGAATTGTTTGCATGAATTTATCATTTGTTTCATCTGCCCTGAGTTTATGAGAGTATAATTATTCTTGAGCTTATGAGCTCTTACAAAGTATTTGATTCCATCTTTAAAAGTAGATACTTGTTCTCAGCTCTATAGAAGATAGCTTTTCTTTCATACAAGTAAGGACTTCCTAAAACAATTCCACATATATCCAAAGGAATTATGTCTAACTCAACCTCATCTACAAATGCTAACCCAAAAGAAAACTTGAGTTTGCATTATCTAGTCACTTGTAGTTGTGCTTTATCCTTTAACCATCCTAATGGGTATGGTTTCTTGTGAGGTGTAGTCACTAATACCAACTTCTTTACAATTGCTTCAAGGATTAAATTTACTTGTGAGGCACTATCAAACAAAGTATCAATCTTTTGATGTTTGGAAATAACTCGAATATGGAAAAACTCATGTCTTTTTCTCTCATTTTCTTCATCAATAGTAGATTGTGTAGAATTACTAGTAGATGCTTCAGAATTCTTACCTCTTATACCTGTGGCTGCAATAGTTGTTTCATCTCCTGAGTCTGAGCCCAAATCTTTCTAAATAGCTGTAGTAGTCTTCTTCTTCTTGTCCTCGAACTTCTTAGGTCTCAACTCCAGATGCAGAATCCAACAGTGCTCATAATCATGCCCAGCCTTCTTACAGTGAGTGCATGAAGACTTGCTCTTCTTTGCAGTGTTAGCATACCTTGCTTTCCATTTCTGCTTTATTTTCTCCTTATTCTTGCGTGCAGTGGGTTGGGATGATCCCCCAACTTCTGGACTTCCATTCTTTCCTCTAACTTCTAGATGAGTAGCTTGTACATATACCTCATCTATACTAGTGGGATTAAACATGAGGATAGTGTGCCTCATGTAGCTGTGTAGACCACCGATGTACTTCAACAGAGTCTCAGGTGAGTCTAATGAGATTCCTAGAATCAATGCTCTCTTTCTAAATTCTTGGGTGTAGCCTTGTACACTTTGTCCTTTCAACTGTTGAAGAGTTTGCCAGCTCATCATGGCTTGCTGCATGTAGGCCAATGGATAGAACTACTTTTTGATTGCAGAAGCAAATTCACTCCAGACAAAAATGGTCTTACCATGTCTCTTCATGTCAGCTTGGCTCCTACCTTCCCACCAAACCAAGGCAGTGCCTCCAAGGCGTAGGCTTGCCAACTAAATCTTGCTCTTGTCTGAATCGATAATTTGCACTCTACAATAAACATCAATTTGTCTAATCCAATTGTCTAGCTTTTCTGCATTCAACTCTCCATCATATATAGGTAAATCAAATTTAACATCTAGTTTCATCAAATATGTCTTCTTTTTATGTTCAGGGCTATTAGGAGGTGTGAGAAAGCTTTCTTCTTTCCCTTTTCCTTTTGAGTGGTCATGGAGGAGAGACTCATCTTCTCCTTTGTCTTGTTTGGAGCCTGATGAATCTTCATCCTTATGTTTTCTAAAGTCCTTATACATTTCCTCTACCATGGACCTTATGGCTAGGAAAATATCTATGAATTGAGGGTCTGGCCCCATAGAACCTTCCTCTAACATGGTCTTCTGAGAATAGACTCTCCAATTTCAGGATTAGTTTCGACCAACTCTCCTTCTCCTAATTTGAGCTTTGATCTAGTTAGCATTCAATAGATAAATCCAACACAAGCTTGTCTAACCTTGACAACCTAAAGCTCTGATACCACTTGATCTGAAAATCACTCGTGAGTGATCTCAGTTACTTAATTAATGAATGAAGGTATTACAAACTCATGTGCTAGTGTGTGTCTATTTTATCTTAGGCAACGGATCGATAAGATTGCAAAATACACAGACACTGGAAAACAGTGAGAGAAACACAATAAGCAAATACAAGAACACAACAAATTAATAAGGAGTTCACCCAATCCTCATGGGCGACGTCTCAGGTCCAGCTTTCATTGGTGGCCTTCTTTTATTGAGTCTTTAAAACAAAGTGTTTACAATGAGGAGCTCAAGTTGAGTCTTCTGAAGCAGATGATGCTTAGTAGGGTGGTTCTTGGATTACCCAAGCAACTAGAGTACACAGACTCCCCCTTACCACGTCTTCGACCTCACTGGTCTTAATGGGATGAGTCCAACTTGGTACTAAATTCTCGACAGATATCCTCACAGGGATTTCCTGAACCTCTCAAGCCTGGTTTTGTCTGATCGATGCTGCTTTAGCTCTGCAGGTCATCTTGGCTCTCTGTTCTCTGCTTCTCTGTCTCTTCTATCTCACCTTTTTTTGTTCTTCGTCTGTTCATGGCTTAAAGCCAATTTGTATCATGATTGTTCATTTCCTCTTCCGCCCCTTCGAATCGCCTGCTGTTGTTCGATTGGAATTCCCTGCCTTTGCGTCATCGCCACTGTGTAATGTCTCACAGGGAAGTGGCCACTTGTCCTCTTACAAACTGCGCTAGCTTTTCCTCAAACGGTTTGGTATTTTGGTTACTCTGTGTAATGATTCATCTGCCAACTCAATGGTCAAATCGGACTTCAAAATTTTATATGCCGTCACTTATTTCTCCCTCCGAATCCAGTTTCCCATCGGGCGCAATCTCCGCTGTTAGATCTGGAGCCCCCAGATCCTACGTTGTTCGCTCTTATTGCACGGTTGACTTGCTCGGATGTTAGCCCGCAATGAGAGGTGGTTTTCTCTCTCATCCGCCGTACATGAGTCATTTGCTGTATGACATTGTTGGGTCTCTTGACAATTTCGCTTACCGCCCAAAACGCCTCCGATATTCCGCCGGTTTTGGAGCGTGGGACCCACCTTTCGCTTTAGTACTTTTCCCATGGTTTTCGGCTTCCCTTGTGACCGAGCGCTTGGGGCCTTTCCATTTCGAGGGGTTTTGCCCCATTAGAAACGACCTCCATTTTCTGATCCGGACTTCCCAACTACTAGTTTGCATCACTGCGCGGTCTCCATGGGCCTCTGTCAACGCGCTTTGACCAAAGTCCTCGTCATTCCTTGTTGGCTACAAACTGCCACTGTCTAGAGGTGCTTCCTGATAGCTCTTGTTCACAAGTTTTTGAAGTCTGTCCTGATTTGATACAGCCATAGAACTCTTAATAATTTTCATGGATCCATTTCAGATCACTCTTGTATCATTTTGGGAAGCTATGCATTCCACAAACTGAAAGAGTAAAGATAATTCGAGAAGCACACCCTTCTCTAATATCAGGTCACTTTGTTGTAAGTAAAATAGTTGCATAGCTGCAAAGATTTTGTTATTGGACAAAAATGAATGAGACGGTTTCTAGATATGTAAGAGGGTGTACCATGTGTGCTAAAAGCAAGCCCAACAATAGAAAACTAGGTTTATACACTCCACTACCAGTTCCTTCTCATCCTTGGGAAAGTGTTTCCATGGACTTTGTTGGAGGATTGCCTAAATCTAGGAAAGTTCATGACTATTTATATGTTGTTGTGGACAGGTTCAACAAAATGTGTATTTTAATACCTTGTAACAAATAGATTATAGCTGAACAAACTGCAAAGTTGTTCTTCCAGCATGTATGGGTTCATTTTGGATTACCAATTTCCATAATATCTGATCGAGATACTCGATTTGTTGGGAAATTTTGGTCAAGTTTGTGGGAATTGATGGACATCGGGCTGAAGAAGAGCACAAATTTTGATCCACAAACAAATGGCCAAACAGAAGTGGTCAATAGGACAGTGATCCAGTTCCTTAGAGGCTATTGCAGCAAGCATCCCAAACTTTGGGATGAACATTTATGTTATGTGCAGCATGCTTACAACCGAGCTAAACATTCTTCTACACAGAGATCTCCTTTCGAGACCTGTTTTGGTTTCACCTCAAGGTCTCCCTTAGATTTTGTCTTTGGTAAAGACATAACAGTTGATGGACACAGTGATGTGGATAAGGCAACCAAGTTCATTGAACAAATCCAAGAGATTCACCAGGCAGTACAGGAACATCTGGAAAAGAGCCAAGCCAAGTACAAGGCAAGGCATGACAAGCATCGGATGGAGCATAGTTTCCAAGTTGGTGATCAAGTCTGGCTGTATATTAGCAAAGACAGAATGCAAGGTGAAGGCAAGAAGCTAAAGCCAATAAGGTATGGACCTTTCAAGATACTTGAGAAAATTGGTGAGAATGCTTTTCACCTTGATCTACCAGCTCACATGCACATCTACTTAGTCGTTAATTCAGAGAGCTTGAGACTATTTGAACCTTCATTAATCGAAGATCCCGAAGAGCAAATTCAATTGCCTTCTATTGATGATCTGTTGCCTGAATATCTTAATGAATTGCAGGAAGATACAATTGATCTGTTGCCTGAATATCTTAATGAATTGCAGGAAGATACAATTCTGGACAGGAAGGTAAGAACTACACGTAGAGGGGATATTGAATACCTCAGGATTGGACTCAAAGGTTCAAAACCAAGCAGTGAAAAATGGATAGAAATTGAGCAAGCGAGGAAGCAATACCCTCACTTGATTGATGCTTAAAAGAAAACCAAATTTTGGTGGTCCAAAAGATTTTTCAGTGGGAAGGCCGTGATCTGAATTGGATCCTAGAACACTCTCTAAGTTTTCATGTCTGTTTCAAATTATGCTAAAAGATTCAAGTCTTAGAAATCCTCGTAACAGTTGTAGTTGTGGCCAGAGTGGAGCAACAAGGACTCTCGTTTGAGCGTGCAGACCGTTGGCCCATGGTAACGTGCACTGGCACAACTGGAAAAACCAGAGGCCAAATCAAGAAACAGGGGTGGGATATGCGATAAATAACTAATCGCGTATCGTAGGGTGTCCCCCTCAGTGAAGGAAAACCCCGAAGCGCCCAGACTTGAAGTAGCTATAAAATTCGGGAAATTAATGCATTCGGTTCCGTAGCGTGGGATTCCACAAACTAGCAGGATATCGAAAGGCCTCGAGGCGGTAAGCAGTTTTGATTGAGTCCTGCCCGATGCCACACATCGAGTGACACGCATCCGGCGGATGAGAGAGAAAATCGCCCGCATCGGATGGGTAAAAATCATGCGACTTATCCGCCCAATATAAAGGACGACCGTAGGATTTGGGGGGCCCAGATCAATGACGGAGATACGTCCCAATGACTGACCGGATTTGACAGGTCAAAAAGCAAGATGACAGGGGATTTGAAGTCCAACATGGATGATGAGTTGGAAAACGATTCATGATTCGCAGGCAATCTTGAAGCAAATGGAATTAATGGCCATTCAAAAATGATTCAAGGAATCTAACACCCAGTTCATTGGGAAACAGGTGGCCACCTCCTTGCGAGGCGTTACCCAGTGATGATGACGCAGAGCAGAGGAATTCGAACGGACAGAGGTAAGGAAACCAGAAGGCCGGGAAGCGGAAACGAATAGTCAAAAGAACAGATTGGCTTTAAAGCCGTGACCTGACAGAAGCAAACAAAAAACACACAAAGAGAGGCAGATAAGAGTTAGCTAGACGCAGGAAGCTAATAGCAGAGAACAGAGAGTAGAAGCCGAGCTGACCTGAAGGCAGCATTGAGCCAGACAGAGCCAGAGAGAGTCAGAGAGTCTGTGTACTCCATTGAAGGCTTGAGAGGTTCAAGCAAACTCCTCGGCATAAGCCTGTCATATTACTGTGACCCTCAAAGGTCGAGTTTCAGTAAGGAGAGTCTGTGCACTCCATTCCTACTGACTTCATTCTGTTTAGTGAGTCTCGAATCGAGCTCACTGTTGTAAAAACTTTGCTTGAAAACATAATAGAGAGGCCACCACTGAAAGGCTGGACCAGGAGACGTAGCTTAGGAGCATTTGGTGAACTCCTTATTAAACTTGTTTTGTTTACATGTTTGACTGTTATGTTTTCTCTGAATGCCTCAGTGCCTATGTATTCTAGCAATCTTATCGATCCGTTGCATAAGTAACATAGGCACATCCATGCACATGAGTCTGTAATACCTTTAATTCTTTGTCCTGGATAAATTCCAGGTTGCCAAGTTAGGGTAATAAAAAAATAATATAACAATGGGCATGAAAACAACTCTCTCTCAAATCTCAAGCAATTTGCAACAACAAATTCCTTTCCATCTCTAAACAAGTCAAGAGGAAACATATGTTGCCTCAATGCTTCTAAAAGAGACAATATTTTTTTGTTCTAACCACAAAACACTTTACTTGCAACAACCAAATCAAGGGCTCCTTATTTGCCCTAACCGAATCAAGACAAAAGTATGTATCAATTCCTCTTTGTTAACCCCAACTAGTACAAAGCCCAAAACACACTCCCAAGTTCCAAATATTGTAACAATAAGTTTCTCGAGTCATCTCTGAATGTAATTTCCTTATAACTATAGATGAGAAGCCAAATAATAATCTAGGGAGGCCACCAAAAAACCTGTAAAATTACATAGGACCAATAACAAGAGTACGGAACAAATTACATGAGCTTGGAACATGGAACTCCTCACTTCTCAAGGTGACCAACAGATAGAATCAACTTGAACAGTGGGGACCTGTCAACCTTATAGTGGGGGCAGAAGACTTTAATGCTATAGGGCGTGCAAACCTTGTTGTAGGTGTAGATGGCCTTGATAATGCCCAAGAAATGGGCTGTCAATACCAGGGAAACAATCAAAGGGGGTAGGTGCAAAAAACCTAGCCCCGCACAACACCCGTCCAAGTAGTCTAAAAGGGTGATATATTTGTATTTCAAAATAGCACAAGCATAATTTTGTCTCTGAGCCCCTGCACTAGCTTGGACAGGACACAAGATCCAGATTTGGTGGTGGGCCTCACCGTACTGAGCTATACCACAAGATGCAGGCGTGTTCACATATAACACTGTTTGACAAGTGTTCGACGGAGCTTTGCACTGAAAAATAGAAGAGGTGGCGTTGATCATAGAAAAAATTGTGCAACCCTCATCCACATAGTCTAAAAGGGTGAGATATTTTTATTTCAAAATAGGGCGAGCATAATTCCGTCTTTGAGCCCTTGCGCTAGCCTGGATGGGACACAAGATCCAGATTTAGTGGCCACTAGATCTGGTAGCAAGTCTTGTGACTCCTCAAGAAGAGATTCTGGAGTGCCTAGGTACCCGATTACCATGCTGGTCTGGCTAGACCACTACAACTATTTTGGTCAAGAATGCCTCAGGACCCTATAGTTTAGCGAAGTCCTATAGACTAGAAAATTATTACCCTTGCGTGGGGTGCCTCTGATGCTTCAATCATTGCTCGATTTGGCCTGATCTGCTATTGGTACTTAAACTACTATTATTGATACTGGCCATAGATATGTAGCATAAGCCCTTGCCTTTGCTGATGTGCAACAAGCTAAGATGAAGTATGCAATTAAAAGGAAACAAGCATGTAAGTGCAGATGAAAGCAACTGAATGAAACAAGAAATTGTAAATAATAGAGAACAATCCATTGAAACAAGAATGTATGAAAACGAGGCATTAGATATTCTAGAAAACGAGCAATTAGAACAACTAACCTTTTCAATCCAAATACCACTGCCACTACCACACCCCCACTTCCTAACAAAGTGTGGACTAGATGATGCAATCATGGCCAATGACCTGCAGTAGAATCCTATTAAAAACCATGGAACAAAAATTTCAAAATCATAACCCAACAAACTCAAAAGAAGAGAAAAAGAAAATATTTGAAATACCTTGCAAAGCACTCCCGCCTTTGTTTCTTGCTTCTCAGATAGTCACCAGATAACTCCCGAGTATACCCTAGCTTTCTCCAAAGCACCGCCCACCTAAATTCTGCTTCGACACTGACATAAGAAAAGGGAAAAATATTGAGTTTCAATCACAACAGACACCTCCCGACCATACCCTACCTTTCTCCAAAGCACTACCCACATGAATCCTTATTGAACAGCAACAAGCAGATGCAAATCAACCTGATAACACTCTAAGACCAAGCCTCTAAACCAACAACGACACTCTGGAGCGTAAAATGAGTTGTATAGTAGAGCGAGAGCCCAACCAATAACCATGGATAGACTATAAACCAAAGGGAGAAATCACCAACACGATACCAAGTGAAAAAAGAACATTCAATGCATAAATGACCCACATATCCCAAAGATTTCAAAAAATTAACTAGCATTCAAGACCTCTGATACCAACAATCTGGTTCATTGCAATAACATAATAAATACCAGTGTACAATTCTCCACTCGTAAACAACATATAAAAAATCGAAGGTCTGCTTAGTGTTTTCCACTTGACAATTGTAATAAATTGACGTGTACAACACTACATAATTTTTTTTAAGTGTATGCCTCCTCTTATTGTGCTGTCATCATCCCTCAATTAATGGAGTGGGGATGCGGCGGCGCAGTGACGCCAACCTAAAATTCCATATAAAACCTAAGGTCAACTTTGTAAAAATGAAAAAAATCAGTAGTGTGGTGCAAATTAATCGCTTCAACCTGATCCTAAATGTCACATAGAATGACATAAAAAGAGGCCTTCGTTATATAAATAGTAGTTGTTTCAAGCTTTCCACATGGACATTCCAAGGCCCTTAGTGGGTGAGATATTTTCAAACCACATAGTTTAATTAATCAATGATTTTTATTTATATTTATTTTTGTCAACTTTATCTAAAATATGGTAGAGATTTTTAAAAATAATAAGTTTAAGTTGTTTAAGCTAAAGTGTCTCAGGGGTTTTTTAGGGTGCTAAATTCATTCATGCATTCAAAAGTGCATTTTAAACAACAAGAAATGACAATCTTGCTTGAAATTGTATGATCAGATTCTTGCCAAAAAAATCATTTCATCTATTAGTTAGACTGCGGCTTTTAAAAGTGTTATGTATTGGAATGTAGGACATATTTAATTATAAAATATCATCATCCTACGAGTGGTAGATCTACTCCACAAATTGGTTTTATAAGTGTCATGTGGGAGAGAAATGTCTAGAATAGTGATGGACATCTACATGAAAATTCAAATGTATTTTAAAATTTTGTATATTTCTTTAATTGATTTAAAGATAAGGTCTCTATGTAAGAAAATATGTAGAAAATAAATTGGCAAGCCAATATGGAGATGGTTGTTTACATGGTTGATCTCATACTTTTGAGGAGGAATAGTGTTTTACATCCTAAAGGCAAGCATTAGGCCCAAAAATCATGGGGTAACATGGATACCTGCATGGTGTCTTGGAATTGACCTGAGGATGCTTAGATTATGATAATGTTCATGCAAGGTGAGTGGAATTAGTGGAGTATGTAGCCAAAAAGGATTATTGGAGTCTGGAGGCTTGTATTTGAAGTGTTGCACACATCTCATGGAGCACCATTGTATTGGAACCTTATTTGTGGATGACATTGCCTTGGAGCTTGACATGTGTACCTCTGGTGTAGTACTCCACATGTGTAAGCTTACATGTGGCTTTATAGGTTGTTTGTAAGGACTAAGGCCCACATATGTATTGTCCCTTACCTCCCATATATAAAAGAAGGAGAAAGTTCTCTCATACCATCATCTTCGTACTCTTCTCTTTGTACTTGTCTTCTTAGAGTGAGACACTTGGGCTCACAAGGAACCCTAAAAGAAGTTATGAAAGGGAAAGATAATGTCTTTGTTGAGTGCTTGCTCATGTAAACTACCAAGGTTTACTCTTGTGACAAAGATGTTGGAAATAATGGTCATTATATTATCATTCACTCTGATCATTATTGTGTTGGAGATGTGACTAAGATGAATGCACTAGTCTTCCTCTGTCTCTCTCTTGGTTCTTTAGTACTTTCTCTCTCTTGTCTGGGAGGCTTTACGGTTTCTTGAAGCTTCTTGAATACCGAGGTTAATATTTCATCCCTTAGAGACTTGGAGATTAGGGATTTGAGATGAAAGTCTATGTTGTACTAGTTGAAGAGAAAAAAAAATGGAGGTCTCTTTGATTGGAGGAAATATTTATGTAATTCTAGCTTGTTAAGCCTACTTTTTTTTTTCTTAATTGGTCTACTCCTATATTGATACAAAAATGATATTACAGAGAGGCAGATGCCTCGAGAGTTCTAGCCATGGAGTTGGCATTCTTACAAAAAACTCTTGACGTACTAACCAGAGAACCTGCATATTGACTTACATCAGGATTTGTAGTATCTGAAAACATAAGATTCCAAATATTGACAGTGACCATACCAAAATTAACCCATACAATGACTAAAAATTGACCCATACAGTAACCAAGACTGACTTGTGCACAACTAGCTCGTGGATAGATTCCACCATAAACATAAACGTAAACAGACACCAACATATAAGAAAAAGATGCCCTCATAGTGGATATCGACATATAGAGTCGACAGAGACCTGATTCAGCGAGATTACAAGCATGAAAACTATGTATCCAGAGGGAGTTGAACTTCTTTCTTCGGCAACTGACCAAAAAACCAAAGGCGCAGACTAGTTCAATCTTCATCCGAGGTTGATGGCTGTTCTTCTACAATTCGGCACCCAAATTGATCTGAGTCTTTGGATTCAGAAGGATGGGCCGCAGAACTTGAAGGGTCACCTCCCGCTGGCCCGCTTGGGCCAGCATTGGCGTTTGTATTCATGGTTTGCAAGCCTCCTGAGTCTTGGCGCTGGGAGATGTTTTGGTCTACCATCCTATGGTCCAGAGGAGCCCCATGATTAACCTCCCCCGAACCCACAACGTCCTCACACATTTCGACTGTCACTGTAACGATGAATGATGAGTTTCCCAGAGAACAGGGAATGCGGAATCGGGCTGTATGCGAGTGAGAATGATGTGAGCAAACTTCAGCTATTGCTTGCCCTCTTCCCCTGCCCCTGCCACTTCTTGTAGCAGGATATCTTTTGCAGTAGAACTCTGATGCGTTCAACGAGGGGTCCAAAGTGGTAGAGGATGGCTGGCGGGAGACTCGGCCATGAGAACTGCCCCGTCTGCACCCCATTCTGGGTCGTTCTCTTGGCATTTTGTGAAGAGCAGGACTGACAAACTGAAAGGGAATGGCAGGGAAGCGCCTGAGGAGAAAGCACACCGAATATAATGGAGACTGAGCACGCTGATCACTTTCAGCACTATGAATCAGAGCCGAAGGGAAGCAGTGGATGGAGTTGGTGCTTGAGGAGCTGCTACCTTGTTGAATCTGAAAGCGCGCGGAGGAAAGACCGGAATGAGGACCAAACCAGGCGCCATCGCACATAAAACGAACTCCAGGGAGGGCAGCGTTAATGCTGCAATTAATAAGTTTGTGCGAGACCATGTCTCCAACCTGCTGCAATTACATCTGGCGCTTGTGAGCGGCCACGCGCCCACCCTCCATGCCACCTTCGTACCCTTGAGCCGACTATTCACCCACATCCAGGAGAGCTTGTTAAGCCTACTTAGTATGAGCTAGGATTTTCATTATTTTCCTTAAATAAGGTTTTGGGTAACTATAAGGGCTATGGAATTGGAATTGTATTGGCCTTGGGAAAAGGCTATGATATGTACATAAATTTTATCTTTATGTGCATATATATAACGTTTCAAACCATTTAATACTAATAGAATTGTAGGTTTTCAGGCATATATTTCTTTGTAATTGTAATTTCCATCACTCACGTGTCTCGTTGATTTAACATAGGTTAATGCTAAATTATTTAAGTGAATTAACATTTATATTGAAAAAAAAAACAAAGTAAATTTGTTGCTATATTTACAACTACCACAAGTCATTTTCAGATCTCTAATATTTATGATAAGATTTCCTTTAGGTGTTGAAATTTATTGACATAATTTGATATCTTATCTTTTAAATTATGGTTGATAATAGTTATTTTTGTTTTGTTTCTATTTCATAATCACCGAAGTACTAAAAATTCACAAGATTAACCTTGTGAAAAGACTTTAATTAATTGATAAAACTTATGCTTTCCGTTAAAACTCTTGATGGTAAAATTCTTTACAAGAAATGATGAATATTAGCATCTTTCCTTTTAAAATTGGTCATTGTTAGGAACTTTGTGTGATAAGTAGTTATTTGATGGGATAAGAAGACTCATAAGTAAGTTTTTATGACGGATTTTATCCCAACTTTCTTTTTACCAAGTGGAAATTATTAAAGGTTTTGAATTATTTTTTTTTTTTTTTTATTATTATTTATTTATATAATTCATGAAAATATGTATGCAATTTATTGGATATGGTTATTGCATATGGGTTAGTTTTGTGGGTTAGAATGTAATTTCATTTATTAGTAATGAGATTATAATTAATTTTTACATATTTTTTTTGGATTTAGTGTATAGGATGTTTATAGAAAGATACCGATTTATTTCTTAATATAATGATGGATAGGTTGTAAGATGGATGTGTGTTTGTTGGATAAATATGTTATTAAATATGATAATAAATAATTAAATATTTTGTATTTAATATTTTGGAATGTAGTAGTCTAAACATGCTACGACTTAGTTTTTTTGGACTAAAAACAATAGGAAGGGAATTAGTGTTTTGGTCTAAAATTTGGCAGGAACTATTTTTAATTGTTGAAATTATAAGTCATAAATATTAACATTGCACAATTTTATTCTAGTAGAGGTATTCAAGGGTGTCAAATCTATTTCTACATTAAAAAACATTCTCATCAATAAAAAATTACAAATTTGGAAAACATTGTTTGTTTGGATTCTGGTGATGGCAAACTAGAAAAGATAAATAACATAGAATATTTAGCCTTCTTATTTTGGAATAGTTTCTACAGCTTTAGAGTATCATCTCCTTTTCCATGCTTTCTTACATTCATTGTGAACTCTACTCATGTCAACTTATATGTAACCACCTCCTCCAACAATTACCCAAGTTCACCGGGGTAAATATGTGACAAAGAGTTACTATGATATGACTCAACCTCCTAAGTATAGTTAAGGAAGTGGAATTGACAAACTGAAACTTTAATGGCCTTCCTTAGGAGCTACAGGAACCCCAAGAACTAAACCACCCCTCCAGGTGCACAAACCTTGAGTCAAATTGCTTTTTCACTGACCTAGACTCCCATCCGCAGGCATAACACTGCATCAATGCGACTGTAGGCCTCCAGTCGCATGCATAAGCTTGTAAGATATCGAATACAATCCCAATTTCTCAGTTCTGAGCTTGCGACCTTGGAATGAGTGCCACCTTTTTAGGGCTTGTCTCCATACCACTGCCCATAACTTAATGAGACTTTCCAGAACGATAAAATACATCAATACAAATATAAATATACAAATTTGAGCCACAAAATTAACCTAACCTGGCCTAACCATACAATGATTTTGTTAAACACATTGAGAACATGTAATCTACGAGTCATAAATTCATATATGAGCATAAGGTCTGATAATTAAATGATAATCATGAAGAAGGTCTAATTCCCTCTCATAGTAGCTATAATAACATCTAATAGCTCATGCATTCACTGACCATTCATCAACCAATCAAAACATATTAAGAACCATATCTAGAACCTGTTATAAAACCATGCTTATAACCAACATATTACTAGAATAATAACCATGATAGAACAACCATCAAAGCCACATAATAAAAAGTACAAATACTGATAAAATACAATAGGGAAAGAGATCTTATTAACATATGAAAAATCCAACCAAGTTAGGGACTTCCACGTACCACCCGACCATAGATTGGGATGAACCAAAAATTTCTTTCAGCCAATCACCCCCATGCCATATTCTGAGCATGAATGTGGGAGTCACAACAAAAACAACCAGGGCTTCCTTCAGATTTATCGCAATCCCACCAAAACCAGTCAAGGGACTCCTAGGCCCGATACAAGCACCTACACAAACATGCTTTACCGCAATCCCACCATTACCAATCAAGTGATTCCTAGGCCCAAACAAAGAAACATACACTTCCAGGCTTTACCGCAATCCCGCCATTATCGGTCAAGGGATTCCTAGGCCCAAACAAGCTTGGATGCCTCTGTATTTCTTCACCAATACACGAGGAATTTGTCCTTTTCCACCCTCATGCTTTACCGCAATCCCACAATTACCGGTCAAGGGATTCCTAGGCCCTTGGGAATTTTCCTGAGACCACCTCACCCGGTTCCAAAACCATCCGACAATCCAAAGCTCAACCAAATGAAAGAACCCCATCACACCATGGCTATATAGAAATGGAAAGGCAAGGTTAAAACCATTGTCACACTTGAAAAAACCCATGCCAATGACATCAAAAGAACCATATACACACACTCATGTACCATGCATGCTAAAACCAAGTAGGAAATTACACATGTAACCAATTACTAGCAAGTATTCTCGCTGAAGCTTCTTGATCCAACTTTCCCTTGCTTTATCCTCACTTTCCTTTTCTTTCTTGTCCTTCCTTTAATTTCCTTTCTCTAATGCTAGAGTGCTCCAAGGATTCTCTAAGTGTGCAAGAGTATGAGAGAAAGAATAGAGAAATAACTCCAAGATAAAACAGACAAAAGGTTAAATTGAAAAAAGTTGTGTCCTCAGAAGGCTTTTTATTATTGAGGCCTCTATTTTCTTCAAATTTATTTAATTTCCCTTCAATTTCCTCCTCACATGCAACTTGTGGCCTTCACCTTCATTTTCTCATATTTTCCATTATTTTCATAAATAAATGCCAATTAATGCCCTTTTGCCTTTTCAAAGCCTTTGTCAATTTCCCCTTAGCCATAATACACCAAATGAACACCCACTAGGATGTTTTTCCCAACATTCAGATTGGAATACGTGTCTCATGACCTTCGTCTTATTTTCCCTTTATTAACTTTATTACATGAACGTTTAACTTAGCATTGTTACAGACCCCTCCCCCTTAGGGGAACATCGTCCTCGGTGTTCAATGACACCTACAACCAACAAAACTAATGAAAACCAAAACATATTTCTAATGGAGCTTTCTAACTCAGCTCGTTGCAGTATTTACAATGAACAACCCACTGAAAAGCAAACCACATGACAACATAACAACATGACAATCATACCTCTTATTGGAGCTTTCTAACACAACTCATCTCGGTATTTACAATAACAACCATACATAAATATATACATATACCAAAACTCATTTTCCTTCACTAACAAATAATGAAGGATACATAGCTCGCATCTGATTAGCCATATCCCATGTAGCTTCATCGGGCCTAAAGTGCTTCCGTTGCACTTTAACTTTCTCAATTGTTTAGTTCCAGAGCATGAGCATCTTTCACTGCAGATGCACTGAGGTTCGGTTGGATTTGTCCTTCTGGTTCCACCTATAATACAGACCATTCAATCACATGATCAACATCTTTCACACAATTCTTAAGCAACGAAACATGGAAAGCGTCATGGAATTTCATTATCAGAGGCAGTGTAAGTCTGTAGGTCATTGATCCAATCCTCTCAAGGATCTCAAAAGGCCCACAATAGTGAGGTGTTATCTTTGCACATGATCCAATCCTCAAGGATCTCTTCTTGGGCTTGATGCGCAAGTACACATGTTCCCCAACTCAAAACTCCTTAAATACCCTATGCTAATCTACATAACTCTTTTGCATGTTTTGTGTTGCCTTTAGATTCTTCTTGATAACCTGCATTTCCTATTCCATCTGTGCCAACATGTCCAGTCCTATCAGTACCCTGTTCACTGGATCACTCTAGCTTATGGAGGTATTACAACTCTGCCCATACAATGCCTCAAAAGGGACTCATCCTTAGTGACTCCTGGTACCCATTGTTGTAAGCAAACTCTACCAATGGAATATACTCCTCCCACTTTCGTTGTTGGTGCATAACATACATTCTCAACATGTCCTAAAAAATCATGCTGACCCTTTCTGTCTATCCATCTATCTACGAACGATAAGATGTACTGAAGGCCATCTCTGTACCCAAACCTACAAATAACTCCTTCTAAAACCTGGAGGTGAACTTGGTTTTAACCACCTCCTCCCACACTTACCCAAGTTCATCAGTCCTTCGGTGTAAATATGCGATGAAGAGTTACTATGACATGACTCAACCTCCTAGGTACAATTAAGGAAGTGGAATCAACAAACTAGAACTTTACTTAGCTTCCTCAGGAGCTACAATATCCCTAGGAGTTGAACAACCACTCCAGGTTCTTGACCCCCAAGCTAACTTGCTTTTAAGTGATCTAGACTCCCAATCGCTTGCATAACTAGGAAAGGGAGTGATTGTAACCCTTTAGTTGCATGGATAACCCTACCTCCCATTGACTGCAGTCTAGAATTCCCAGTTCTGTGCATGCGACCCTAGAATCTGAGCCACTTTTTCAGTGCTAGGATCTAGACCTCTGCCCAGAACTTGATGAATATGTCTAGAATGATAAATGGCACTAGGACAAATCCATTAACACAAAACTTAGACAAGGACTTGACCTAACCAGGCCTAACCATGACAAACATTTCGTCAAACACATTGTGAACACGCAATCTACAAGTTATAAATGTATATCTAAACATAAGGGTCTCATACTTATCTAAGAATCATCAAGAAGGTCCAATGTCCTCTCATAATTGCTGCAAAAACATCTATTAGGTCATGAATTCAATAACCATTCATTTACCAATCAAAATATGGTAAGAACCATAACTAGAATCTGTCGTGAAACAATACCTATAACCAAAATAATAACAATGATAGGACAACCATCAAAGCCACATAATAAAAAGTATAAATACTCATGAATTATAAGAGTAAAGGAGCTCTTATTAACATATGCAAATCCAACCAAGTTAGGGACTTCCACGTGCCACCCGACCATAGATTGGGTTGAACCAAATCCCTTTTTCAGTCAATCACCCCCGTGACATATTCCAAGCATGAATGTGGGATCTCATGGAATAAACCAACCAAAACCAAACCAGGGCTTCCAGAGGCCAAACCAACTCAACCCTCAACTGGTGATTCCACCTCACAGTCGGACATCACTAACTATAACTATATCGGTCTCTACCCAAGTTTTCTAGGGTTCCAGAGCATTTGTTCCAACTCGGCTCCAAGACTAGTAACTCAACCCACAACTGTCATAGGGCTCCAGAGCGTTTGTCCAACCAAGGATCCAAGACTAGTAAATGAACCCACAAAGGGCTCCAGAGCGTTTGTCCAATTAAGGATTCCAGGATTAGTAACTCAACCCAAGTTGTTCTAGGGCTTCCAGAGCGTTTGTCCAACCAAGGCTCTAGGAACTAGTAACTCAACCCATAGCCATAAGGAACACGAGCACCAATTAGAAACAATCAAGTGGGAAACCCACAGCACCATGGCTATCCAATAAATAACAAGGTTAGGAAAACCATTGTCAATATAGACAATCCTTCATCCCAATAACAGATCATAACCAAACAACCACATGCATATACCATGCATGCCAAAACTAGTAAGGAAATCATACATGCAACTCGATACCTGCAAATAAATATCACTGTAGTTTTTGATCCCGCTGTCCACTTGCACTTTCCTGCGTTTCCTGTTCCTTGTTTCTCCAAATCCAAAGTATGCCACAATCCTCCAAGAGTGCTCCAAGAAATCTCTAAGTGTGCAAGAGTATGAGAGAGAGAGAATATAAGAGAGCTCAAGCTAAAACCAACAAAAGGTTATACTGACAAAAGCTAGATTGACAAAAGTTGTGAACTGATCCTCATAAGCCTTTTTATCATTGAAGCCTCTATTTTTTTCATTTTCCTCTATTTTTCCTTCCATTTTCCTCACATGCAATTATGTGACCTTTCGCCTTCCTTTTCTCCCATTTTCCATTATTTTCATAAATAAATGCCAATTAATGCATCTTTTCCTTTGCTAATTTCCATAGCCATTTATTATTCATACGTGATCCCAATCACTATGTTTTTTTCCAACATTCATCTTGGAATACATGTCCCATGACCTTGGTTTTATTTTGCCTTTATTAACTTTATTACATGGATTTTTAACCGGGGCTGTTACAGAAACCTCCCCCTTGGGGGAAAAATGTCCTCGGTGTTCAATGATACTTATAAATCAACAAACACATGTTATCTATGGAGATTTATAACATAGCTCAATATAACATTTACATCATATCCATATGCTAAAACATAACTAGCATATCATGAACACCATACCACTTATTGGAGCTTTATAACACATCTCGATGCAATATGTACAATATTGTAGTGTCCCTTCTTGGTGAGAAAGCTTTGATGACAATTAGAGAGAGTGATTTTGATATAATGATATAATATTATGCATGACATATGTACATGCATATATGCTATAGACCTGGTTTGGGTCACCAAGTTGTTGCGTGCTTAGGATAATATCGATGGTTGTGTGTATAATAATTGATTTTGGTTAAGAGCATATTATCGATGTTTTCTCTTTTGGTATCTTAGTTTGGGCATAAGTGTATGACATAGATGGTGATCCAGGATTGAGACACATAGATCCATGGATGATCATGGTTATGTGAATTATGATTTATGGATGATACATGATTTGTATGATTATATATGCTTAATCTTGTATTGAGCAGGATGTGACAAGGGACGTGGTTATTTACAAACAAGGATGCTCAAATTGTAAATGACTGCAGAAGTCATGATACATGATTTGTATGATTATATATGCTTAACCTTGTATTGAGTAGGATGTGACAGGGGATGTGGTTATTTGCAAACAAGGATGTTCAAATTATAAATGATTGTGGAAGTCATTTCTTCAAAACCAAAATGACCACAGAAATCATGCACAATTCTTGGTCTTGGAACTAGACCTTACCAACGAACCATCATATGGGTACGAGCTCACAATCGGTACCTTAAGGTGAAGTGCGAAGTTTCAAAGCAAAGTAGACGAGAAGCCATGGAAATTCTGGTGCAGATTCCTAAATCCATGAAAGATAAAGATGTGGAGTCTTGGATCTATAATAAAAGGTTAGGGAGTGGAGCCCTAAATCCATGAAAAATAAAGACGTGGAGTCTTGGATCTATAACAAAATGTTCAGGGCGTGGAGTCCTGAATATTTAAAAATATCAAGGTGTGGAATCTTGGATCTTTAGAGTAGATTAGGGCGCGAAGTTCTCAATCTACTAAGGCACGAAGGTGCATGAAATAGGGGTGCAAAATCCCTATTCTCTAGAAGAAAAATTTTACTCATGGGCAGCTCAGGGATGAATTTCCTTAATAAAATATCATTTCTAACAATTCTAGAGTGACTCTCTAAAATAGAAAGTCATGTCTAGCATCTCAAGTATGACTTTCCAAAAATAGCAAATCACATTGCATAAATTGGTAATCAAGCAGAGTTGAAGGAAAATCACTTAACTTATCATTAATCAATCCTAATAGTTCAATCTCGACTTAATCCTCAATATTATTAATATCTTTTATGATACTATGATATTATTATTAAAAGGGAATGATAAGTCACCCTCATATCCTCAATCACTTCACACCTTTCTCCTTTATGACTCTCATGGCTCTATGTAACTCTCTCTCTTTTAATAATACATTACATTCTCTTTTATGCACTCATCAAAGAATGACATATTCCTCTTACACTCATTAAATACATGTCATAAAATATTCCTCTTACAATGCATACCTCTCCTTAATGGCATGCGTTACACTCCTCTATATGGAATACAAGGCATGCATATTACTCCTCCTTTATGACAAGAATTTGTTGCTCCTCCTGTATGTGTCTCATGTATTCTCACTTGGGGGAGAGGTGCATTGTGATACCAAGAGTTGGAGAGATTTGAAAAATATTATGAGAGTGAGAGACTTGGAGAGTAGCCAATTGCTTTTAAAATGATTTTTAAATTCCTAAACTAAATTACTAAGTGGCTCTACCTAGTGGAGCTAACCATGAGTGGTATTGGGAGGAAGTGAAAATTATATTCCTCATCTTGCCTTGGATATCTCTCTACTACTATATTTTGGTATTATTTGTGAGCTCTTACAGCCCGGGGGTTACAAAGGGAGAAGTTCTCCCTAGATATGGTTGGGTGGAAAATCGGATGGTTCAAATGAGTTGGTTAAGGGAGCAAAGTTGGATTATATTCTCAGCGCTTAGAGTTGAATATCTCTTGAAGTATAATTTTTATTGTCATAAAATTATAGTATAGCTTTAACATAAAATAAAAAGTAGAAATTTAAATTGTTGTAAGAATCTAATTTTGGTTTAAGCTTATGTTATTTGGAATCTTATTGGATAGTTGAAAATGAAGATTAAGAGTGGTCTATATGAATGGATGTTTAGATCTCAAGATGTTATGGAATTATTATTGGTGTAGTCTATTGTACTAACATTGGTATTGTAGAATTTGAGAAAGGAAAGCCAAATATTGTTGAAGGTAATTACAATAAAGAAATTCCAAAGGACTTGGGTAAAAGTTCATGAGTTATGGTTTTGTTTCATGTAATTAGAGGCATGTTTTAGAAACGGTTTTAGGATATTTTGCAAAGTGTTTGACAAAATCTATGAATGAGAATTCTATTATTATTTTTAATCATTATGCATGAATAAGTGTTAACTTGCATCCTACTAGAGCGGGAAATGGATGCATACTTGAAATATACCAGGAGGATTCACTGCATCAGTCGTTGAAATAAAAATGCTAAAAAAAAGAAGAAGATGGAAGCCAAGAGTTTTAAAGAGAATCATTGAGGTAATTTTCAATCATTATGTATTGCAATAGTTCAGGATGCTTGCCATGGGTTTGTAGGAATGATTGAATAAAAATAATACTTGATGAATCTGAAAGCCCTTCAATTCACTTACAATGGATGAAATGATTTTGAAAGGCATTTAGACAATACATAAGTAATTATAATTTAATTATAAGTTGTTATTTTTGTTTGCATATCTGTAGATTCAAGCTTGCATGCCATCTGTTTGACAAAATTTGTAAATGAAATTCATGGAGTAAACATATTTGCTAGTTTTAAAAAATGTATCTATGCATGGTTTCATACCGATTCAAGGAAACATCAGGGGGTATTTGTGCCATGTGGACCTATAACCCCTGATTTGATTAAAAAAAACACTTTAAAAATCCCAAATCGTAAGTCTGAGTGATTTTGCATATTGCGGCTTGTTGTCAAGTTTGGGTGAAAGAATAAGATAATTTAGTCCGTGTTTTAATATTTTGTCATTTGAAAAATTAATCTATAAATTTTATGAGCTAAATAGGTTGGGGGACAATCTTATATTCATGTCAAATTTCCTTAAGAGATTATGCTTTCCAAGTGTTTGACAAAATGCCTCAATGGTTGTAGATTGCATGCTTGCAAAGTTTTTATCAAAAGGTCTCAATGGTTGTATATTGCATGCTTGCAAAGTGTTTGTCAAAAGGCCTCAATGTCTGTAGCTTATAGATTGTATTCTTGCAAAGTGTTTTTCAAAAATTCAATGGATGTACTTTTTGTGCATATAAATTGCTAGAGTAAATGTTCTACATACTATAGCTTTTATGCCCTAGAAAATTTATGAATAGATTATTTAACGAATGTAGCTTCCTATGTCTGCAAGATTTTGGATGAATGTGAAAATGAATTTAATAAGTTGTTGAAGTGTGAATAGAGAATATGACAGTTGTTACTTTTATTATCTAAAGCTTTCATTTAAAAAAATGGTTGTTGAAAATAATGTTACAGTGACTAATTCTGTAGGAATTTGTACAAATGATCATAATAAGTTTCGTATGAGCTACATGTATTCATGGGTGCATTCTTGTGCTTCAATGACTATAGAAAACAACTACTTGTGACCAATTTATGCAGGTCCATTGTTTTACTTGACACATTTTGAAGAATAATATGCTTTTGAATTAGTAACATTAGTTTCTCTTGCTGCAACATTCATTATACAATTCTCATGATTGAAGCATTAGCTTAATAATTGGGATTGTGAATTTTAAATGATTAATTTGGAAATGTTGTTGGGTCAACATATTTTTGATATTAAGGGAAAGTTATCCTCGACTTCTTATGCTATATTCTTACATTGAAATCGTTGAAGGAACATAATTACATGATAGCTAAGTTAGTCATATTATGAGTTAAAAATAAGAATAAAAATAAAAATTGAGTAATAATGTTCAATGTGACCTTTACTTCTATACTATTGATGGTTGGTAAGGTGGGACCTTACAAATATACATATGCATATATATGCATAACCAAAACAAAACATCAAAGCATATACCAAAATACGTCCACTCAACCAACGAATAGAGAATGATACACAACCCACATCTGATCATCCATCTGCCGTGTAGCTTCATTAGGCCCAAAGTTCTTCCACTGCACTTTAACTTGCTTGATTGCTCGATCTGGAGCATGAGCATATTTCGTTGCAAAATGCACCGAGGTTCTAGGTGGAATTCTCCTTTTGGTTCCACCTGCAATACAAACCAGTCAATCACATGATTAACATATTTCACATACTTCTTAAGGAATGGAACATATAAAACATCATGGACTTTCACTGTCAGAAGCAATGAAAGTTGATAGGCCATTGGTCCAAAGAATATTGAAAGGCCACGATACCGAGGTGCCAACTTCACACATGATCCAATCCTCAAGGAGCTCTTCTTGGGCTTGATGCGCAAATACATCTGTTCACTCTCAAGAATATTGAAAGGCTCGCAATACCGAGGTGCAAAATTCACACGTGATCTAATCCTCAAGGAGCTATTCTTGGGTTTGATGCACAAATACACCTATTCCCTAACTTGAAACTCCTTGTTCTGATCTACATAACTCTTATGCTTATCTTGTGCTACCTTTAGATTCTTCTTGATAATCTCCATTTCTTGTTCCATCTCTACCAACATGTTTGGTCCTATCAATACCCTGTTCACTAGATCACTTCAACTGATAGGGGTATTAAAACTCTGCCCATAAAGTGCCTTAAATGGACTCATCGTCAAATATTCCTAATACCCATTATTATATGCAAACTCCACTAGTGGAAGATACTCTTTCCACTTTCGTTGTTTATGCATAACATACATTCTCAACATGTCCTCCAAAATGATGTTGACCCTCTTTGTTTGCGGATGATAAGTTTTACTAGAGGCCAACCCTTTCCCCAACCCTACAAATAACTCTTTCCAAAACCTGGAAGTGAACTTGGCATCTTTGTTTGACACAATCTTCTTCATAACACCATGCAACATCAATATATATCTGATTAAAACCCATGCTACTTCACTAGCTGAATTCGTAGACTTTACTGGAATGAAGTGCACTACTTTTGTCAAGCTGTTAACCACAACCATAATAGAATCATGTTGTCTAGAGGTCCTTTGCAAACCTGTAATGAAACCCATGGAAATGACCTCCCATTTCCACTCTGGAATAAAAATTGATTATAGTAATCCACTTGGATGTTTACACTCTACTTTTACTTGTTGACAATCCAAGCATCTCGCAACAAACTTTGCCACCTCTTTCTTCAAATTCAGCAAATGTTAGAACTTCTTAGTTGTTGTTAATGTCTTATGATATTTTGGGTGAACTGAATACGAATTAACATGAAATTCCCTCAAGATAATTTTCCTGAGCTCACTGTTGTCCGACACATAGATCCTGTCCCTGAATCTGACCAAACCATTTGTCATGAAATGATAGTCCACATCCTGTTCACTTGTACCCTGCTGCTGTAACCTGTGCTTAAGTTGTTGGCACCTGTCATCTTGTTGTCCTGCCTGCAGGATCCAATCCTGTAAATCTGTCCCATATGAGCTCATAACTGATATGTGATTTACTTGTACTATCCTACTAAGAGCATCTGCAACCATGCTCTCTTTACCCTTGATGTACATGATCTCAAATTCAAATATAATGATAGTAGCCAACCACCTAACTTGCCTAGCATTCAGATTGGGTTGGTCAAATAAGTATCTCAGTCCATTGTGATCACTCATCAAGATGAACCTCCTGTCAAGAAGATAGTGTCTCCACATCTTCAATGCGTGAATGATAGCTGCCAACTCAAGATTATGCGTAACATAATTTTGCTCATGCTCATTTAGTTTCCTTGATTCATAGCACACTACCTATCCTTCCTACGTCAGAACCCCACCAAGTCCTCTCTTGCAAGCATCTATACATACCACAAACTCTTTGTACATATCTATAATCTTTAGAATAGGAGCATTTGTAAGCAATTTCTTCAATTGCTCAAAACTCATTGCACATTCCTTTGTCCATTCAAATTTATTTCTTTTTCGCTGCAAAGATACAGGTTCTTAATTGTCACCTTGTTCAAATGTATGTAATCAATGCATAACCTAGAGTACCATCCTTCTTCTGTAACAACCCAACTAAAATATATAACTAAGTATTATCAACTTATACGATTAATAATCAACATACAACTATTCAACTATTTAGCATAGAATTTTGAAAAAAATGAGCAGAGATGACTTACCTGCAATGACTATATTAGCGATTTTGAAGTTGAACGCTATCTGAATCCTGTTAACCACAACAAAATTTTTGGGGATGACTCTCCATCCAATCGTAGGCTCATCTACACATAATCTTTCTACAACTGGCCACCCCTGAGCCCTCAATCAACGTATCACTGTTAAGGAATCCTTTGTCTCACAACACTCTTCTCCAGAAGAATCCTCATCTCATTCCCTCTTCGTCTATTAAATAGAACCAACTGTTCCAAAAATGAAAGGGAATTGGAAAGGGGTCCACATGCACACAATCCATGTGTCAACATGCAACTTTTATTTCTTTGCTTTAAGTTTTACTTAATTCAATATTTCTCTTAATTTAACTCTTTCTTATTTTATTCCTTTTTACTTTTTTTAACTTTACTTATTCTTACTATTTTTATAATAAACTTATATATATATATATATATATATATATATATATATATATATATATATATATATATAACTCTAGTTTATTATTACTATTTTATTTATTTATTATTATTATATTCTCTTCATTATTTATTATTTATTTACTATTATTATCTACTATTTGTTTACTATTATTATCATTTATTTATTTATATTTTAATATTATATATTATTATTATTATTATTATTATTTGAGGCATTACATACTCCCCCTCTTTAAGGAACTTCATCTCGAAGTTAAGTTGAATCATTTAACATTTTATTTTATTTAGTTTTTTATCACTTCACATTTTCCCTACACCCTCTCCTGAACTGGTATAACCAACAAGCATCGAAAGTTTCCATAATACCCGAGAAATTCCAAGGAATCTCTGTCATTTTTCCCAACTTTCGAAATCATGCATAAAGCCTCATCGGTCTATACCATAGCCCAAGGCTGGCCCCAAGGCTCACGCTCGACTCAAAGCTCATCTGCCCCAAGGCAGGCACTCGGCTTAGTATTCCATGCAGTATTACTCCAGGCATCTCGAAAGTCTGGCCCACTCCCTCCATACTCACTAAGGTGCACAACCCTAGGCATCAAAGTCCTTACACCCCCACCCAGACTTCGACATCCCAACCCATTACCAGACACTTGACCTCCTTAAGATGGTCCCATAGGTCCTTAAGAGTTATCAGTCAAGGGCTATACAAGACAAATGAACAATTGGAATATGTAGTGTTGATTGAGTATGTCCCTAGCCAATATGGTGTTTCATATTCTCCCTCGTAGGTATGGGAGATCATCAAATAATTGACCCTCTTGGCCCATTTGTGGATTTTCTGACAAGCATCACATCTCAGCATGCAACTAATGCATTAGTTAAAACATCATAGTATCATGGCAAATAATCCACATGCCAAGTCTTGCATGTCATCATGAGAACATAATGTCATTGTTAATCACAACATTCTGAATAATAATGAATTGCATGCTCATGCATGTCATAAAATTTGCATTCGATTACTACATAAAATACCCTCATAAGTTATAACATCAACATATAAACATCAAAGACATATCATAACATCACATAATAAACTGACCAAATGTCAATGTAACCTCATATCATAACATCATAATCCCTATGCATATCATATCCATCATGAGCATACAACATCATTATCATAATAAAATATATAAATAAGAACCACATGTGCATTATTATCTTTTCATCAAAACTATGCCAAATTGCCACATACCATTGTATAATGAAACATCATCACAACATCATACTTAAACATTCCTACGTTGACATAACAATTAACTCAAATCATAACCTCATACATAGTACCATAGTGTATCAATAAAATTTAAGCCATAAAACATGATTCAAATGCTTCATATATATGTGTGTGTGTATTTTCACAAAATATGATTCAAATGCTTCATATATATATATGTGTGTGTGTGTTTCACTTACACTTATCGCTTCTCCTTTAATGCAAATCATCCTTATGCTAAAAGATCAAAAAAATATTCATAAAAAAAATCACTATTAGAAATCATTTAGAAAGGACTCCAAACCATATTCTAACCAAATAAATTAATATCCCTTTGAAATTTTTTCTGTTTATCTAGACCATCTTTACACAATGTTTACTATTTATCTTAAAAATATGTTTACTATTTTTTTCCAAAAAACTAAACATCACAAATAACCTTTATAAAATTATATTTAAACTCAACCACTATAAATAAAATATTATAAATACCTATATAAAAAATCTGATTCCTTATTCTATATCACAATTTTAAATTAATTCATATAATTAGATTTTTTTTGAAACTAAATCACTAAATATATAAAAAAATTAATTATATCAATGTACACTTTTTAATTGTGGTATATATAAATATGATATTTATTATTTTTTATTATTAATACAAAAATCTATTAATAATATATTCATTCAATTTTAATAGTTAAATTTAATTTTTTATATTTATTAAAAATATATCTAACATATCTATGGACCAAATGCTACAGATCAACAAAGAAGATGCAACATTGTGGGTCATTTATTCAAATCACTTAGGTTTAATTAAATCAATTTTCTGAATATGAATGAGAAAAGGAAAATTCCCAATCAATACGAGTCAGAAAAATAAAATAAAGTCAAACTACCAACACTAACTCAAAAAATGACCAACCAGCCTGTAGTTAGGAATGTTGTATTGGTGCCCCATTAAATTTCATAAACCCCAAATACTTTTACCATGTTCCAAATTTGGGATTCGATTCACAAGAGTGACAGATTCAATAGGTTGAGTTTTTGTCCGTTTAGATCTGATGATATTTTATTTTGAAAATAATTACAGTGTTTTTCTTATGCAAAAAATTAGATAATAACAAGATTCTATATCTATACTTGCATATACATATTTTTAGAGTTTTTATTTTTAATATCATATCCATGTTTATATAATTCCTTAAATCATGTAACTTACTTACAGGTTTTGCATGAAGTAAAAATTTATTACTATTATTAATATTTTACAGAAATTTCGAAGTTAATAACTTAATGAGGTTATTAGTTGATTTGCGTGTATTTACTTACTAACTTAATAATAACTTAATGAGCTTATTAGTTGATTTGCATATATTTATTTACTAATTTGGAAAGTATAACTTTTCATTATATTATTTAAAATATATTATTAAAAAAAATAGATTAATAATTTTTTTTTGTCATACAATTTTAGTTAATTTCCAAATAAGAGAAAGTTTATCATATCAATTCTAGTTAATTTCTAAATGAGAAAAAGTTTATCATATCATATTTACAACTAAAGATTTTGTATTTAATAAAAATAATAGAAAATATGTTTTTACATAATCAATGTATGTAATAACACAAGGGCTTATGGATCCCATGTGATGCAACTTGGTTCTTGTTAGCACTTCGTTAATTTCTCTAGATTGAGGAGAGAAATTCCAGAGGTAACCACAAAACTACTTGTAAGCTAGAATATAGCCTTTCTAGCTTTCGAGAGGGCTCTCTCACTTAGGGTGTTCAAATAATAGGATATTAGGCTAGGTATAGTGATCAATAAGGTATGATTTTCAAAGATTTGTTTGTAAGAAAAGAGACACATCCATTGGGCATAGAGTCATGTCAAATTGATTATTTGCCCAATGATAAAATAAAGAGAGAGAGATTTTTTCCATAGGGGCAAGGTAGGCAGTCTTGGTGATGGAATTAATTTGATGTAGGAGGGTGAGTGTGAAAAAAATGGAAACAACACAAAGAGAATCAAACTGCAGATAAATTCTAAATGTTGTTTGAAGAAGAAAACATAGATTGCTTGGGAAACTAAATTAGAGCAAATTTTAAATGAATTCTGAATTTATTTTCTGGTTCATCCAAGCATGAAGACATACATTTAAGGCATGCAAATAACATAAAGTAAACTTACAACAAAAATGAAGCACAACACCATCAAGATATGACATAAGAATCCCTGTAAGTCACCTTCAGTCTTTCATTCACTAGCAAGTATTCAAAAAATTTAAACACACACAAGTCTCTTCCTTTCTAATATGACCAACCCAACCTTTTTCACACTAAAACTCATGAAATATATAAAATTAGCTCATCGTTGGACATAGGGGGTCAAGCTCAACCATTTCCCCAAAGATAGAATCATTTACATTAGATTTAGAAGCCAAATTTATGGACAATAGGCACTGAATTTATGAAACTAACAGTCAAAGATTAGATTATATCTCTTGACTCATGATAGTTGTTACAAAATAGAAGGATTTTTTTGTAGATAATATTGTGCTTGAGAGAAATCTCTCTCAGTTTTCGAAAATTCTTCTCCAGCTCCTCGGAATCTGCAACTAAAGATCATGACTAAAACAAGAAATAACAAAACCTAAAAAATAAGTTGTAAATATTCATCTGAATCTTCCAATCTATGACACCTCTTACAAAATGGAAGGAATTTATTGTAATTTATCTTGTGTTTGACAAAAACCTCTTTCACTTTTTCAAAATTCATCTCCATTATGTTAGAAACCAATTTTGAAGTGAAACTGTCCAAAAGCGCAATGTCTCCCTGCAACAAAATCACAACAAATGTATTGTTTGAATATCTCTTGAACGATAAGACAAATTGAGTTTATTTTTTTATAGCCAGTTAATATCATTATAAGCCTTTTGCACAATTTTTTCTTAATCCAAATCTAACTCACGAATCTCGAGAAAATCCAAAAATGGTTGTAGATGATGGTGGCTCATTTCTCAAAAACCGTGAAGCATTTTGTCCTAAAATTAAATGGGCTTATTCATCTCACCCCCATGCATCTACTATAAAAATTTCATGGAAGTGGGTACAGAGTTCAAGAGATACAATGAAAATACAGTGACTGTGTGAAAACACAACATAGAAGCACATCACTCCATGGTTGAAGTAGCTCTAGTCACTACCTGATATTCTTGTTGACTTCAACACATGTGAAAATTCCTGGACATGGTCAAGTTCCTCCTTATAATCTTTCTTTCATCACACAAATCCCCTAACTCTCACAATTTCACTTTCAGCGAAAGTGAAGTGCCAGTGAGAAAGCGCAGCACCACCTGTCCTCCATAGGTTTTGATCAACAATGAGGTCTCTAAACAAGATGCACATCTTGGTGATGATGCTGACCATGCTGTAGACCCCTTGGGATATAAAAGAGTATTTTTGTGACTCTTGACACACTTTGACATATTTACATTGAATAATGAAAATTTTATTCCAAACTACGACCCATAGCTTGATCTTCTACAAGATCATAGCCAAACCTTTATACATTTGTCAAAATTTGAAAGATAAAAAATGTTTTCTGACTACTATGACTATAGGATACTAACAACTCTGATACCATATGTAACGACCCAACTAAAAAATATAACTAAGTATATCAACTTATACGATTAATAATCAACATAAAAATATTCAACTATTTAGCATAATATTTTCAAAAACACGAGCAGAGATGACCTACCTGTAGTGACGATATTATTAGCTTGTGATTTTGGAGTTGAACGCTATCTGAATCCCACTGACCACAACAAAAAATTTGGGGATGGATCTCCACCCAACCGTAGGCTCAATTGCACATAATCTTTCTACCGTTGGCCACCCTCGATCCCTCAATCAATGTACCACTGTCAGGGAATCATTTGTCTCACAACACTCTTCTCCAGAAGAATCCTCATTTCATTCCCTCTTCATCCAAAAATGGAAGGGAATTGGAAAGGGCTCTGCATGCACACAAAACATGTGTCAACATGCAATTTTTATTTATTTGCTTTAGGTTTTACTTAATTCAATATTTCTCTTAATTTAACTCTTTCTTATTTTATTCCTTTTTACTTTTTGTTAACTTATTCTTACTATTTTTATAGTCATTTTTTATATATATTTATTTAGAACTCCAATTTATTATTTATTATTTTATTTATTTATTATTATTATGTTCTCTTTAGTATTTATTATTTATTCACTATTATTATCTTTATTTATTATTTATTATTATTATCTTTTATTTATTGTTTACTATTATTATCTTTTATTTATTGTTAATTAATTATTTACTTATATTTTAATATCATATCATATATTATTATTATTATTATTAGGAGACATTACATCTTCTTTACAAACAACATTGGTGAACCCCAGGGTGACACACTTGACCTAATGTATCCCTGGTCCAACATTTCCTTCAACTACAACTTCAATTCTACCAACTCTGGAATGTTCATCCTGTAATGTGTCTTTGAAGTTGGTGCTACTCCTAGTACCACTCAATAGAAAAGTCCACTTCCCTATGAGGTGGCAACTCTGAAATCTCGTCTAGGAACACATCTTGAAGCTGCTATGAAACCAAGTACCTCTTTAAGACCTCCACATCCTCAACATCCTTACCTTTATCACTAGAAATATGCACTGCAAATAATACACACCCTTTCCCGCGACTACACTTTTCCTGCATAGTTGTAACCATTATAACTGATGTCACCTTCTTCTTAGCCTGCAAAATTCTTTGTTCTCCATTGTCATATAATCACTCAATATCCTTTTCATAACAATCCCCCTTAGACCCGTGAAGGTACAACTAATCCACACCAAACAACACATTATATGATCTCAACGGAAGCACATTTAGATGCGCTATTGTAGGCATACCATTCAACTCAAATGCACAAACCCTTACCCAATGACAAACTCTTTTCTTAGTACCTGTAGCCAACTGCACTAACCGAGACTCTACATGCACTTCTTTATTCAAACCACACTTATCCACCAGGTTAGGATTAATATAACTATAATTAGATCCAGGTTCAATAAAAAATAGAAAAAACTTAATTACAAAGCTTACCGTCCATCTCGATAATAGATGTCTAATGATCCACCTGCATATTATCCAACACTGCATAAATATTAGGAATACTCTATCCAACATCCCCCATTGTCTGTGCCTCTTGAGCACTGTAAATCTGCGGTCTACCACCTTGATGCTATGGACAACCTCTCCTGCAATGATCCGTGCCACAAATCCAACATTGTAAAGGCTTCCCGCCATCACCCTTGTTCTTCTCCTCAGACGAAAATACATGTCCTCTATTAGATGCGTTTAACTTCTTGTGCGGTGTTTCATCCTCTTTGTTACACGTGTCCAGTAGTCTTCCTCACTTCATATCCCACTTTCCCTTAGTCTTGTCATTACCTTTCCAATCTTTTTTAAATTTAGACATGCACTTCAATTGCTCATAACAATGTTTCACTTTTTGATGGCTTCCTCCAGTGATCTAGGCTAATTAAACTCAATCTTGTCTTTGAACAATATTGGCAACCCACTGATGAATCTCTAAATCTTCGCTTTCTCCTCCTTAAGATAAGCCACATACCTCAACAACCCCAAGAATTTTCTAGTATACTCCTCATCAATCTTAGATCCCTTCTTCAACTCATTGAATACCTTTGCTCTATCATCATAGTATCTCTTAGATAGATACTTCTTCTTGAAAAGTCTTTCAAATTCACTACAAGTCAACTCCTTTTCTCGGATGCCTCTGACATTCTTCACGTCTTCCCACCAAATGTATGCTTTACCTTCAAGACTGAAGGTAGCTATCCCGACTTTCATGTTCTTTGAGTAATCATGCATTCTAAAAAACTTATTCATCCCGAGAAACCAAGCTTTTGCATCTCGTGACTTCTTCATTTCTACATCAAATGCAGGTGTCATTGATTTCTTGAACTCTTCTAGCAAATACTACTTCTCACTCCTCCTATATGGATTGTGATGGTGATGACCATACTATCTCTCTGAATCAAAACTAGGATAGAAACCATGATCACTATCCCTCCAGTAAGGTGTATCTAGAAATTTGCTATCTTTGACTGTATCCTCTCTATCCAACCTGTGCCCTGATCAAGACTTGTTTCCATATGCGCCATTTGTCATTTCCTCCTGTCCCTGACTGATCCTAAGTGGTCCCTATTGTGGATGCAGTATAGTGTCTATAAATGTACCAACATTTAATTTGTCAATCCGGAGAGTTCGTGAACTTCGAGACACAACACTGGAAATGCCAGAGAGAGTCCCTAGTAACCTGTAAAACAAATTATAGTCTATCTTGCAATTAATAAATATTATCCTTCAGTAGTTCAAGAAACACCAATCCAAACAATTAAAAACATGCAGGAAAGTAAAAGCAATCAATGCGAAAGGAAATTCTAATTGCAAGTAAACAGAAGAGAAATCAGAACTAGAAATCAAGCAGTGCCGGCACAATAACGAAACGACTGTAAATGCTGGAATAAATTCAAAAGAAATTTAAACTATTCTGCTTGCACTAATTCCGCCTGTACTAATTCTGCCTGTAATTCTGTCTATACTAATTCTGCTTGCACTAATTATGTGTAAGAACAATCTAGAAGTTAAAGGAAACCATAATATTAATTAAGCATTTATCATAGTGCAAATTCCCTTTTATACACGTTGGCTTTGCGTTATAAGAATCACAACTTTTAGATAAACTTATATGTGATCGTTGCTTTAATGATGCATGAGTTAATGATTAGATGATTTCACCATTTCATAATTATTAAATGCAGAAGGTGAACCCAATCAAAACACAGACCCATGAATTAGTGACTAGAGTAGAGGATTCTTAGCATAAGCCAATTAGTCAATCTGGAGGGTGCGATGTTTATAAAGAAATATCTTTTATGCAAGAAAAAAATATTTTAAGTATAAGAATAATTTGCAGCAAAAAGGAAATTAATTTTAAAACTGTAAATAAAACATTACAGCAGATTAAATCATCAACTTAAATAAGGAAAGAGACTAAAAGCAATTAAATAAACTTCACACAGTAAAGAAATAAGGTAAATGCTTTCTAGGTAAAAGATGTAGAGTGGTGTCGAGCTGGTTTGGCGGCCAACCCAGCTAGCACACACCCTTGCTTAACCCGGTTCACACAGTAATTAGATTCATTAAGGTGCAATGGATGAATAGACAAAGCATAAATAAAAATTGCTTCAATTAATTTAAAAAAATAGTGTTTTACATAATGCAAACATCTGATAATTCCAGCAAGTAGGACAAGCATTCCACACTGAAATCCATGTGCTGCTACATTGGAACAACTTCTCCTCCCCTCTATGTTGTGCCTGCCTGTGCGTGCTTCTGCCCTCTGCTTAATTAATTGACTAATTAAATTAGCTAGGCTTGGAGCCATAACTCTTCTTTTATAATCTTTTTACATTCCAAACTTGGTATAAAATAAGCCAATCCTTTGCAAACATCATGGGGATTGAATCCCAACTAATTATCATTAATAGAATATTAGTACAATCGTTTCCCTACTAAAATAATGGAGATTTACCAGAAATTTCCCAAATATGGGCATTTTCTAGAATTCTGGAAAAGTTGGTATTTTTAACAAACTTCCTCCAAAGCTCCCTTTGTATATCCTTAACCATTACAAATTTTGGAAAACGACCCAACACTTACTCAATTTCCTATGCCAGGAGAAAAACCCATGTTTCAGAATTATGAGATTCACTATGATCGATGCAGAAATTGAGGTGTAAATAGGCAGTCTGGAAACTGCTACAAATTTGGGGCTGTATCATTAATTATTCTCTAAATATAAATCTGTATGACCTGGGTCTGTCTTGGCTTATGTGAAAGTGTTCAAATGACATTTTGATCATAAACCTCTTTCAGATTCTCCCAGAAATGTGTCAATGTATGAAAGCCCCAAATTGGCGGAGGCATGCTGTAAAACTTGCACTGGTGCATGTTGGTCAGGTAAATCCCCTTTGCGGACAAAGGCGATCCCACTAGCCTATAACAGAACTAGCCACAATCAAACCACACTGCTACGCAAGTTGCTAGTTATGCATCAAAGGTGAATCAAGAAGACCAACCTGGAGTCCAACGCTATGATTGAAGCAGAGTTGATATCCCCGCTCCCTTGCTCCAGTAGATCATAAACGAACACCTGCACATGCAAAGGAAGAGACAGATACCAACATAACAGCTACCAAGGCACAACTATATTTCAGTCAGAAATGAAATAAATCAACACATCACCATAATAGACAATGAGATTGGAACTATAATAGCAGTCGCTCATCAATTAATAATAAACAGGAAGAGTTACAACCATTGTTCTGACGCTGACCCTCTCCTGGCTGGGCGAGTAACTATATGTGTCTTGCAATGCATCTCCTCTCCGACAGCATAACCTCTCTAGCACTCACTAGCATTCCTCCAAGAACTCAAGAACTCAACATCTAACACTCCATGACTAATCATTATCACTCTACTCACTCAATCACTCAATCTAGCACTAGCTTGTCCAATGCATAATGACAAGCTTATATAGATGAAGAAGGGAGGAGGATACGATGAACTGGGACACCTTTTGTGGATTAGCATTATCCTCAAAAGCCATTAAAGATGGATATAGGATAAAGCTCGACAAAAGACTGATTTTTTATCCTCAGAAAAGCTCCATGTAATGAAGGAAACAACAGTCGGACGTGCGTTAAGGCAAAAAGCATGGCCAAATTTGGTTGGCGCGACTGCTGCTCTAAGACAGGGCGCCAATGGTCGCGCCCTCTTTTGAGGATCTCCATCATTGGTGCGGGTAGGATACTGTGGACTTGCGCCAATGGAAAAAGAGCACTTTTTAGGGATGATCTGCAGGAGGTGTCTTCTGGGAACATGAAGTACATACTCATGGGAACATAATGCAAGTGTTTTTAGACTTTGTCACTTCTTATAACTCCCGGAATGAGTCCTCCAAGGTACGACAAGAGGAGTAACAGGGATGGTGACAAATTACTGTGTAACAGATGCCCCCTAAAGCATGAAGTCCGAGAGGTGGAGAGGGGTGAAATGCTTTACAAGAACACACATAAGAACACATATAGTTACTGCCGCCGAGGATCTGTATTAAGAGACATGACTGATAGTTCAATTACATGATGCACGTGGTATGGTCGCAGCCATCCATAAGAGAGTACATAAATAATCTAGATCCATAGCATGGACGCAACCATCTGGTTAGGATCAATGAATTGACTCAGGTATGGTCGCAGCCATCCAGTGAATGAGTCAAGTATCAAGAACCACGCCTGGATTACAACAGACATAATCCAGGGTCTTGTGCTCCATCTCGACCCGAACAAGAGTACAAGTTCAAGCATGTGAATATATGAGCTGAAGTCGAACATGCATGAACATCGTCTGATTACTAGTCAATAGTGGAAACTGTTAACATACGCGAGAGGTACCACCAATAATGACAATGGTCCTCAAGGTACTATAGGTACAATCTACGGCGCGTGAATTAATGATCTGAAGTCGAACGCCCGTAGAATCATCCGATCGGAGGCCAATGATGAAAACCTCGCGTCGAACACGAAGAACCTGCCATTGAGGCATGCAGGTTCCAAGGCACCGGAAGGGAGTCTCTAGGTCAACTTCCTGGATAATGAGTTGAAGTCGACAGGGAGTGACCTTGATCGAAGGTGGGCCATAATGTTTCCCACATCATCGACACGAGACAGAGAGATAATGTTGTGAATCAAGATTGTACGAACTATCAGGGGGAGGTTGTTTATTTGCAGAGGTCAACTTCTCTTGAACATATCGTCGACACATTAACGGAATTGGCAGTATTAGACATCAAGGTATCAAAGGTCATGATGACGAGGCAATGAATGGATGAGAGGTCAAATAAGGTACCCAAGTCCATGGAAGCAAGTGAAAGATATGAGATGAGATATCCCCACCCCGGACACGAAAGCAAAAAGTGCCATGTTCAAGAGCGACATACTGCCGTCACGGTAATAATTATGGTTCAAAATTTTTATTTCCCCCCCGCCATTTCTGGCGAGTACCCCAGTTATTTTTAACAAGCTTGATGGGGATAGCATATGCTTGCGTTGTGACAAAATCCGATATCATTAAGTTTTAACGAGTCTGACAAAGGAAGAACTCGGCGTCTTTTCATGTTTAGAGAGTTTGAAAAGACAGCAGAAAAGGAAACTCCAAGGATGTCCTTTTTCGTAAAGTTGTGTCTCTCGGGCCCGAAAAAGTATAAAATAATACCCGAAAGAACCGCCCGATCTTTACGATCGAGGAGTACTTTTCATAATTAGTGATTTCGACCTGAAAAAGTAAAAAAGCGGTCAAAACCACGTCGTTTCATAACCACTAACAAGTTTGAAACGACAAAAACCCGGTAATCTTTTTATGTTTTAACGGTCGACAAAAAGAACTTAAAACGACCGCCCCTTATTAACATTTAACGAGTCAAGAGGAGCGACTCGGCAATCTTTTCCTCTTTAAATGGTCAGAAAAGAGCTGAAAGCGGACCTCCATTTTTATTTTCTTTAACGAGTCAAAAAGGGAAAAATACTCGGCAATCTTTTCATGTTTTTCGAGTCAGAAAAGAGCGTAAAGGCGACTCGTCCTGAAGGAACGAGTGGGATAAAGGATAGCAACTGGTTCCGGTAATGGTGGAACTTACTCGAAACATGTAAAGGTTAAGAGGCTGGCTAATAAAACCACTCATCGCTGCGGTTCCTCAGGAAAGGATAAACAACCAGGTGAAAGCATATGATCGGCCAAAGAGATGGTGGCGATGGAATGAAACAACCAAGGCTCATCTAGCAGAATTTAGCAGATAAAAGGTAATCACGGGATGTAAATCAGGTATGGGTTCATTTTTACACAAGCTTGAACCATGGAGAACTTTGCTTGGATTCAGTTTCATGTTTACACAAGCTTGAAACGAAAAACTATGCTTGCTATAAATTTGCATGCCCCCAGCATGATAATGCAAATCGAGGTACATGCCCCCCAAGCTTCATGGCATTCACGGAGTGGATGGAATGAAGCTTCACTCTCAAGATATATGAAAGACTCGACTTGTATTTTACGAGATCTTAATCAAAAGACTCGATTTGGAAAGGGAGTTGTTTCATTTTTTAATGAGGTTGACACAGTAAAAGAACTATCCTCATAACCCTTGTTTCATTTTTTAATGAGCTTGACACGAGATCAGAACTATGCTCCAGACACCTAGGTTCATTTTTTAAGGAGCTTGACATAGGAAAACAAACTATGCTCCAAGCCTCCTTGTTTCATTTTTTAGCGAGCTTGACACAAGACAAGGAACTGTGCTCCACCCGACCTTCATCATAATGAACAGGAAGTCGGGGCTTCCAAGAGTGCCTCTCCCGGTGGGAGGTCAACATCTCGGAAGTCAGGACCCAATGCCCCCAGGACACTATGCACGACGGCGGCATCGCTGGATACAGGCATGGGATAGGTGGCCACGTAGTTGATCTGTGGTGGGGCAGATGCAACTGGTGGATGAAAACCAGGATGGAATGACGACTGCGCAGGAGGCACCCAGAGACGAAGGAACGATAATTGATCTATAGTCACTATCCTTCCATCGTGTGGAAAGCAAACCACACGGAAAAGTGAAGAGACCAGGGCCCCCATGGCATAAACATAGTCACGGCCAAGGAGAAGACTGAAATCTAAAGCACCTTGGGTAACCGATACGTCTATATAGACGGTTTTGCCCCCCAAAGTAATAGGGAACTTTGGAAGGATCCCTAATGGTTGACTAGTTCCTCCGTCAAAAGCCGTCAGATTCGATGCTACGGGCACAAGCTGTGGGGAACCCAAAGCTTGCCAAGTAGTGGCAGACATAAGACTAACAGATGCACCCTCATCCAAAACAGTGCCTGGTATTGCCTTGTCATAGGCGTGTACCGTGACCCAAAAAGGCACATGAGATGGGAGGCGGAAGGTAGTCAAACGTCTCCAGTCGAAGGAAGCGACTGAATTACTCGGTGGGGGAATCATATGATTGCCCCCCTGCTCGGGAGAGAGCGCAGTAGGACTCTCAGATGTAGGAGAATCTGAGGAGACGAGAAGAACAGGAGAATGATGCTCTTCCGAAATAGAGTGGTCGGCGGGTGATGAACTCGAGTCGACACTCTTTCCGACCAATGGTTGGTATGGAACAGGCTTGGCAGAACCAGATTCAGGGAGAGGAGGCTGGACAAGAGAGGAATCTTGGTTGATTTCTTTGTCAGCAGGGGAACGTTCTGCAGTTGCAGAAAGACGTTGATAACCAGTAGGAAGTTGGGTTGAGGGAGCTGTAAGACTTTCCAATACAATAGTGGCTGTATCCATGAATGGACAAAGGTGAAGGGGATGATTGCCTTCACAAAGTTTACAAGGGATTCGAATCTTCTCTTTTCCCTTACCGTTTCCAGGTGATAAGGTAACATCGCCATGATCGACAGAGGACGATGCAGGGCGGTCCGGATCATGAGACCATACTTTTAAAACCCTGGGAATACCAGGACAATCGCGGAGAAGATGGTTTTCCTTGCATAACTTACAAGGAAATTTGACCTTCTGCGGAGGAGCACAAGGTGGCTCGACTTGGGTTATACCTTTAACCTCTGGTTTAGGGGCCTTCTTCTTCTTTGTCTTCTTCTTCTTTTTCTTCTTAGCCACCTGGTTACTTGAATCCAGAGGTTCACCAGGCGAAGTAGAAGATGAGGACGCAGCAGTAGGCGAAGAAGGGGAAGGGTCCACCTTGGAATCAGCAAGACGTTGTTCAGGTGGAGGAGGTGGTGGTGGACCCGAACTGAACGGAGGAGCACTAGAGGGTATCTCAGGCTCCTTCCTGGTAGATGGCGGGTAATCTTTTGTTCGAGTACTGATATTGATGGGTATCGTTCCAGCCATAAACACTTGAGAACCAAAGGAAGAGGGAGGCTGAGATGGGTCAGCCACCATTTGAGTTTTTTGAGTTTGCTGTGAGGGAAAGGGTTCTTTAAGCACCGCAGGAGTCCTGGGAGTGCCTTTCAACAAACGACTAACTTCGGACCGCCTGGGGCAGTCCTTTGTATAGTGATCCTCATCACAGATAAGACAAGGATACTTGGGTTTGCGTTTGGCACCATCCTCGGGCGGAGGGTTAGGGGCTTCCTGCTTGGGTTGATCTGGCTTATTCTTCGGTTTCCCTTTCTTCTTTGCTTTCGAGGCTTTGTTTGCCGTGGTGGTTTGGACGGCATTGACCTCAGAAGTAACATTCGAAGTGGGTATTACCTGGGAGGTGGGTTCATTCGGAGCAGAAGTTATCGCACTCGAGACCACCGAGTTTGAAAACAACCATACGGGCAAACCGATGGTTAACCCAGGCAAAGACAAAGTTGCGATATACTGAACACCGACATTTCCAACAGAAGGAAATGGACGAGGGTTCCCATCAGGAGGAACACCTTGGCCGGTGGGCGCCGGGAAGGCTGCCATTGAACGAGAAATAATCCTACTCAAACTAACGCAAAATTTAATTGGGTAGATGTTATCGTGGCCAATAAATTTTAAGACACTGAACTTAACCTTTTCATTTTTTAAGAGTCGAGAAAAGGATAAAAGATGACTCTAGTCTCCTTCGAATATTTAATGAGCACGAAGTGACAAGACGCTCACAGGCACCTTTTCGTTTAAGGAGTCCGAAAAGGATCAAAAGTGACTGCTCTGGAATTCTAGGTAGAGGGTGTGACAAACTTTTCGCAAAACCACAGAATACTTTTTAGGGTACGGGTGGTTGACCTTCGTGAATGCTGTGTTCACTGCATTGCGAATCGTAGGGCGGCTGACATGGCTTCCTATGGATAAAGGCTTTATTCCTATAGGGGTCTCCCAACATATACGCGACGGTACGTGGGAGCACAGTCCGTATTGGCACCTATCGTTTCACCGTGGAGGAATCACCCAACCACTCGACGATAAACTACCAGGTTTAAAGACGCCGAAACACGTCTCTAACCTAGACCTCTAGAGTATTTGCGTTATGTTCCAATGCGTTGTTATGTTCATTGAGTTTATTTTAAAGTTTATCTTCGATTATGTTTCAGTTTTTGGTCCTACCGTATGTGATATCTCAAAAACTTCTTAAATGCAAACTATATGCCAAAATTATATCATTTGATTCGATGAATTCTATCTACAGGAGGGTTGAGATCTTTACAAACGAAATGATCACGCAACCAACAACAAAGATCCTAATGCAGCTAATAACAAGAAATGAAATTTTTTCTTTTTCTTTTTAATAGCAACAAATAACAACAAATGCTAACTAATATGATGCAAATTTTTTTTGTTTTTCTTTCCTTTAAAATGGCATGATGCATTTAAACAAATTTTAAGAGATATGCACAATCCAAGTTCACTCAATGAAATAGAACCAATTCTGAAACATAAAAATGAACCATGCAAGCAAGGAAAAACACAAAGACAAGTGAAATCCAAAGAGGCTAGAAGTGAAGTACTCAGAGTATAGAAGATCAAGCTTTAACAAATCACTGGATAGGTGCAGAACACAACCAACAAGCTGACTGGATAATCAAGAGACCGAAAATTCCCACAGAAGGCTAGACATGCAAAGTCACTAGATGTCCTAGGGCTGAGATGAAAATCAATAGAAATGAGCAAACAGCTGAGGAATAAAGGCTAAGACCAATCAAGCAGAGGTTTGACATAGTTCCAGAGGCTGTAAGAGATATAAAAAGAGACTGAAAGAGCTTTCCACCCACACACAGGCAAAATTTACAGGGCTGGCGCGACTGTCAGCCTGCAACTTGCGCTACCACAGGCTTGGCGCGAGTTGCTTTAGAGCAACATGCACCAACTGGCGCGACTGTCAGAGAAATAACTGCGCCAATTAAGCTTACCAACTAGAAAAATAAATGATACGACCTCAGGTCGGGTTGACAGTGCTCAGATGGGTCAAACAGTAAGGAATAAACTCAAAACTGACTCAGGAAGCTCATTCACTCAAGCAAGCAGAAGAAAATTAACATGAAAGACAAAAATCAACTAGCTTCTCCCCAGTGGAGTCGCCAAATTGTTGGTCAGGTAAATCCCCTCTGCGGACAGAGGCGATCCCACTAGCCTATAACAGAACTAGCCACAATCAAACCACGCTGCTACGCAAGTTCCTAGTTATGCATCAAAGGTGAATCAAGAAGACCAACCTGGAGTCCAACGCTATGATTGAAGCAGAGTTGATATCCCCGCTCCCTTGCTCCAGCAGATCATAAATGAACACCTGCACATGCAAAGGAAGAGACAGATACCAACATAACAGCTACCAAGGCACAACTATATTTCAGTCAGAAAGGAAATAAATCAACACATCACCATAATAGACAATGAGATTGGAACTATAATAGCAGTCGCTCATCAATTAATAATAAACAGGAAGAGTTACAACCATTGTTCTGACGCTGACCCTCTCCTGGCTGGGCGAGTAACTATATGTGTCTTGCAATGCATCTCCTCTCCGGCAGCATAACCTCTCTAGCACTCACTAGCATTCCTCCAAGAACTCAAGAACTCAACATCTAACACTCCATGACTAATCATTATCACTCTAATCACTCAATCACTCAATCTAGCACTCAATCTAGCACTAGCTTGTCCAATGCATAATGACAAGCTTATATAGATGAAGAAGGGAGGAGGATACGATGAACCGGGACACCTTTTGTGGATTAGAATTATCCTCAAAAGCCATTAAAGATGGATATAGGATAAAGCTCGACAAAAGACTGATTTTTTATCCTCAGAAAAGCTCCATGTAATGAAGGAAACAACAGTCGGACATGCGTTAAGGCAAAAAGCATGGCCAAATTTGGTTGGCGCGACTGCTGCTCTAAGACAGGGCGCCAATGGTCGCGCCCTCTTTTGAGGATCTCCATCATTGGCGCGGGTAGGATACTGTGGACTTGCGCCAATGGAAAAAGAGCACTTTTTAGGGATGATCTGCAGGAGGTGTCTTCTGGGAACATGAAGTACATACTTAGGGGAACATAATGCAAGTGTTTTTAGATTTTGTCACTTCTTATAACTCCCGGAATGAGTCCTCCATGGTACGACAAGAGGAGTAACAGGGATGGTGACAAATTACTGTGTAACAGTGCAGGCACGCTGCAAGAACTGAATTGGTACAGGAATCTGTTGCACAGTGCAGGCAGGTAAGTGTAGGTTCAAAACATGATCAAATCAACTTTAACCTGCAACATACAAACCTTTATTAAACTTCCATTAATGGTATTTTAATCCCGTTAAAACAAAAGAAGTAACAAATACTTGCAACAATAATCATTTAATCAAACAGTAGCATGAGAGATTTTGAGTGAAAAATGAGACAAAACTGAGGCCCAACATCCCCCCATGCTGACCATCTTGCATGTCCTCATGCAAGAAAATCCGGTACTATTACTCCTTTGCAAAAAAACAAAATTAGAAACATGTATAAACATTCATAATGATGTTCCTGCAATTCTGCATGATTACATTTCCTGCACTTGATAAAGCTTGCTCTTAAAAACAGAGTGTCTGCTAGACTCTTTATTTACTTAAACTGATTTCAAGAAAACCTAAAACGAAAAACTACCATGGAAAAACTAAATTGCAAGGATGGTGTTATTACTTGAGAAAAATAGACAACTTTTAAAATTTTCAAAAATAATATCTCGGAGGCATCCGTGATCAAAAGTTTCACTTTAACATCCTCATTATAAACATGAGTGACATGATTTAAAAGATATGGTGTTACAGGTAGACATAGTAATACCTTCTCATAATGATTATTTTACCATTATCCATGTATAGTTAAAGCTCCTCTTATCCGAGCACAGTGAATTACCTGCACTAAGGGTCCCACATCCATAGAAATCATTAAAAAAGATAGAACCCCAATCATAGGGATTTTAAAGTCATGATGAGTTTAGGGAAAGCAAAAACAACCAAGTAAATCATAATGTAAAATTAACTTTAATACCACAAGCATGGCCCTGTTGCCAGTAGGTGTCCATAGCCTCGACAGGGATACCTTTTAACCTTACGAAATGCTTGTGTCCCACCTATTAGATATAGATTCAAAGTTATTTATGAGCATTTACTTTTTCTCTTTTTATAAGTTAATTGAAGGATGTTGTCCTGGCTTGGTAACCAACTAACGACAATGCTATTCACAAGAACTAACAAGAATGAACAAGCTAGCTCATGATGAGACCTATTGTCTTTCAGTTTTTCAACTGAAAACCATTACCTTGGCTTGGTGACCAATGTGGTAATGTCATTCTCCTTAGGACCCATGATCATAGTAGGTCGGCTTGCAATGAGACCTCCTATCCCTCAATTAATTCGTTTATGTTTTTTCTTTTTTTTTTTAAACTCTTATTATGATTAACCTTAGATGGGTCACTTAATAGGTGGGGAAGCAAATATACTCCTTAAGAGTGCAGGATGGCGTGAAAAGTTTTTAATTTCTATTGTTTACCGGTTGGTCATGCTACCCTAAGAACTTATTTAAAAAACATTTCCGATAATGACCAAAAATATTCCTTGAGTTGATCATGTCAAGGTTATTTATGAAAGCTTAGTAGATTTTTATAGGTGTGGTCCACCATAGGAGGCTTTTCATTGGTCTCTTCAAAGAGGAATTTGAAAAGATTTTCTAGATGATAGTTTGTTAGAATAAAGAAAAGTATTACATGTAACTTATAACAATACATATTGATCCACAATCAAAGTCACTTTTAAAAATATGAAGCGTTAAGTGTAAAGTACTTTTGACAAGTTGTACCATGAGAATGCGTAATAATAAAAATTTCAAAAGCTGTGCTTTTAATGAATCACAAGTTCAAGAGTGTTGTTATTCATCTTTATTCATTACGCTACCCTATTTTTAAAGAAAGAAATATCACCTTTAAGTGTAGGCGTACTTCCAATGAAGCCATGTGTGTAACAAAACACTGATTAATCACACTTAGTTTTAAAGAATAAACTTCAATACATACCGAAGCGTGAGAAACCAGTTTCTTTAATTGACATGGTACAAAGAGTTTTTGAATGATGAAGAAATAAGATGGGTTGATGGCTGCTCGAAACCAGGATTCAATGGAATCCACATATTTATGATTTTCCAACTGATGCAAGTCTTCCACAGTTTGATAGTCATTCTCTTGTAAGCACAAAAAATCTGGTGAAAGATAAAAGATAAATCCCTCAATTTCAGGCTCAAATATTTGATTTTCAGATTCACAAGAGAGGTTGAGAGAGATTCTAGGGCTTTGGGTTTCAACAACATTTTCAGAACAAGTTCCAATGAAAGATTGATCCTCAGGTGGTCTTTGAATTATATCTTCCCGGGGTAAATGCTTTGTGATAACGGGGGAAGTTTTAAATTCATTACCTTTTCCAATATGGAAGGTGTAACATCTTGTTCAATATGGGAATCAACAGAAAGAATAGGAGGTTCAAACTGTTGTGCAACTTGATGGTTTGGATTAGGGTTTTAGTTCAGGCTTGGACTAAGGTTTGGATTGGGATTATGATTAGGGTATGGATGGGAGCATGGACTAGGGTTAGGGTATGGATTAAGGTTAGGATATGGATGAGGGTATGGAATAGGGTTAAGATAAGGTTGCACATGTAGCTGGGAACATGGAGGAGGATAACATAATGGTGTATTGGAAAGAAATTGTGATTGTTGTTGGTGCTCATATGATTGAATTTTCATGGGAGATTTTCCTAGAGAAAAAGATCCAAACGATTCTTGTGGCCATGGAGATATTTGGCTCGAGGATGAGGGCCAAGGAGAGGGCCATTGCAGTCATAAGGTGGGGTATTGAATCAAAGGAGGATTATAAGTCTACCATGGAACTGTGGGGTTGTAGATGTGTTGAGGAACCTGTTGGGGACAATAAATATTACTCCAAGTATTAAACGATGATGAGTTTTGAGTTATACCTGGTGGTCGATTTATTTCCTTACTTGATTCCTTAAATACCTGTTGAAACCCCGACAATGATGGGAAATAATTTGTTGAATGATCCTCCTTACACTGCTTCTGTTCTTCTTGCAAATCATCAACTTGTAAATTTAGAAAAGATTTTGTACCTCCTATTTCTGTAGTAGATTCCAAATATTCAGAAGAAAGTTCTCGAGAATTCTTACGGACCTTGGAGATTCCTCTTGAATAAATAATTCACAATTTACAAACATCATCATATGGTAAGTGAGAAACATCACTTGCTCCTAGAAGATTTAAAGGTTCTAAAAATTCATCTTTGATTCCTTTGAGTAGGAGTGTTTTCAAAGTATCTTTTACCAAATTCCTATGTTTTGATTTTTGGAGGTTGTATCTAAAGTGCTTCACATAATCCTCCAAGCTTTCATTTTCCCCTTGTGTTATTCCAAAAATATCTTCACCGACCTGGCAATAGTATTGATATTTCTCCAAGAATGAATTCTTCATGTTTTCCCATGTTCGAATGCAGTTCCCACCAAGGCTCATGAACCAGTGGAGAGCTGCTCCTTTAAGAGTAAGAGGAAACACTTGCAACCTTTGAGAATTAGTACAATAACCATATCCTCTACAAAGTACTTCAAACTCAAATAAGAATGTATCTGGGTCTTCATTTTCCAAACCATGAAATTTTGGTAGTGCAGATGGGGAAATATTATGCATTTCAGCCACTCCTAGATATTTGATAGAAAATTCAAAAGTAACAATGTTTTCCATTTCTTACCAGCCTAGAAGAGTTTCTCCATGTACTACTTCGAGACATCTTCTTTGAATGTTTCTTCCAACTAATAAGTAAAATAGGTGCATTGAATGATTGATGTTAGCCTCAAACTCTTCATTTAAAAATGCCTCAAAATACCATTTTTCTATCTTTAACAAGCTCATTGGTATATATTGTTAGCATATGAATAGTGTATATATGTGTAGGGTGGGTGGAGGGTTCTTACAACATTAAATAAAATGAGAAACCTTAAAGCAAAAATGCAGGAAAGAAATAAATTCAAAGAACATAAAATTGCAAGAGAAACCAGGTGAAGGAATAGAAACCAAATGCAACAAGTCACCAAGGTCAATCCCCTAAGTGCCTCCCCAACAATGATGCCAAAATGTTGGATGCAGTATAGGGTCGATAAATGTACCAACATTTAATTTTTCAATTCGGAGAGTTCATGAACTTCGAGACGCAACACTGGAAATGCCAGAGAGAGTCCTCGGTAACCTGCAAAACAAGTTCTAGTCTATCTTGCGATTAATAAATGTAATCCTGCACTAGTTCAAGAAACACCAATCCAAAAAATTAAAAGCATGCAGGAAAGTGAAAGCAATCAATGCGAAAGAAAATTCTAATTGCAAGTAAACAGAAGGGAAATCAGAACTGGAAATCAAGCGGTGTCGGAACAATAACAAAAAGACTGTAAATGCTGGAATAAATTCAAAAGCAATTCAAACTATTCTGCTTGCACTAATTCTGCCTGTATTACTTTTTCTTGCACTAATTCTGTGTAACAATTTGCTTGCACTAATTCTGTCTATACTAATTCTGCTTGCACCAATTCTGTGTAACAATCTGCTTGCACTGGTGCAAGCAGAAAATCTGCTTGCACTAATTATGTGTAAGAACAATCCAGAAGTTAAAGGAAACCATAATATTAATTAAGCATTTATCATAGTGCAATTTCCCTTTTATACATGTTGGCTTTGCGTTATAAGAATCACAACTTTTAGATAAACTTATATGTGATTGTTGCTTTAATGATGCATGAGTTAATGATTAGATGATTTCACCATTTCATAATTATTAAATGCGGAAGGTGAACCCAATCAAAACACAGACCCATGAATTACCGACCAGAGCAGAGGATTCTTAGCATAAGCCAATTAGTCAATCTGGAGGATGCGATGTTTATAAAGAAATATCTTTCATGCAAACAAAAAAAATAATTTAAGTACAAGAATAATTTAGAGCAAAGAGGAAATTAATTTTAAAACTGTAAATAAAACATTGTAGTAGATTAAATCATCAACTTAAATAAGGAAAGAGACTAAAAGCAATTAAATAAACTTCACACAATAAAGAAATAAAGTAAATGCTTTCTAGGTAAAAGAGGTAGAGTGGTGTCGAGCTGGTCTGGCGGCCAACCCAGCCAGCTCACACCCTCGCTTAACCTGGTTCACACAGTAATTAGATTCATTAAGGTGCAATGGATGAATAGACAAAGCATAAATAAAAATTGCTTCAATTAATTAAAAAAATAGTCTTTTACATAATGCAGACATCGGCTAATCCCAACAAGTAGGAGAAGCATTCCACACTGAAATCCACGTGCTGCTACATTGGAACAACTTCTCCTCCCTTCTGCGCTGTGCCTGCCTATGTGTGCTTCTGCCCTCTGCTTAATTGATTGACTAATTAAATTAGCTAGGCTTGGAGCCATAACTCTTCTTTTATAATCTTTTTACATTCCAAACTTGGCATAAAACAAGCCAATCCTTTGCAAACATCATGGGGATTGAATCCAACTACTTATCATTAATAGAATATTAGTACAACCGTTTCCCTACTGAAATAATGGAGATTTACCACGAATTTCCCAAATCTGGGCATTTTCTAGAATTCTGGAAAAGTTGGTATTTTTAACAAACTTCGTCCAAATCCCCCTTCATATCTCCTTAACCATTACGAATTTTGGAAAACGACCCGAGGCTTACTCCATTTCCTATTTTGGGAGAAAAACCCATTTTTTAGAATTATGAGATTCACTTTTATTGACGCGGAAATCAAGGTGTAAATAGGCAGTTTGGAAACTGCTACAAATTTAGGGATGTATCATTAATTATTCTCTAAATATAAATCTGTATGACCTGGGTGTGTCTTAGCTCATGTGAAAGTGTTCAAATGAAATTTTGATCATAAACCTCTTTTGGATTCTCCCATAAATGTGTCAATGTATGAAAGCCCCAAATTGGCGGAGGCACGCTGTAAAACTTGCACTGGTGAAGGCACACTAACTACACTAGTGCAGGCACGCTGTAAGAACTGAATTGGCACAGGAATCTGTTGCACAGTGCAGGCAATAAGTGTAGGTTCAAAACATGATCAAATCAACTTTAACCTGCAACATACAAACCCTTATTAAACTTCCATTAATGGTATTTTAATCCCGTTAAAACAAAAGAAGTAACAAATACTTGCAACAATAATCATTTAATCAAACAGTAGCATGAGATATTTTGAGTGAAAAATGAGACAAAACTGAGGCCCAACACCTATCTCTGCAAATTTGATGAACTATGAAGAATCACTGCTTTGACCTCTACTTGCTTCTCTTGTGCCCTATCAAGTCTTTCCTGTGACTGGATGATCCTATCATTATTTACCTTACAACTTCTGATCTCTTCTTTCAAACTTCTCAATGTATCTGCTATGTGAGTGGAGTACTCATCACCATGTTGCTCATCTGATCTATAGGTAGAATCACGTGAACTGTAGTCCACCATTTTTCTAGTCATCTTTGATCTTCTTTCTGCAAACATAATATGTCAGATAAACCAAATCTAAACATAATGAAACGTACGTTTGTGAAGTTCAAGGCAGGCTATCTTGTCTGCAAGATCAATCCAGATTATCATAACATATGTATTTATATATAATTAAATCAACATGTCCATCATCCCAACAACAACATCATCAACTTCTACATGAAGACACAACTGCAACAATGACCATCACCATACATACATAAAAGGCACATATACAACCTACATGCATGCATGACAGACACATTCTGCTCATCCAGTCCAAGTGTTGAACTGGGAGCTATGATATCGCTTTGTAACCACCTCCTCCCACACTTACCCAAGTTCACCAGTGCATTGAGGTAAATATGTGACGAAGAGTTACTATGATATGACTCAACCTCCTAGTTATACTTAAGGAAGTGGAATCGACAAACTAGAACTTTACTTACCTTCCTTAGGAGCTACAAGACCCCCAAGAGATGAACAACCACTGCAAGTGCCCAACCCCTGAGATAAATTTCTTTTTAGTAATATGGACTCTTATTCGCTTGCATAACAAGGCAAGCCAAAAATTGTAACCCTTCAGTTGCATGGATAACCTTGCCTCCTAGTGAATGCAGTCTAGAATTCCCAGTTCTGTGCATGCAATCCTAGAATCTGAGCCATTTTTTCAGGGCTAAGATCCAGACCTCTGCCTAGAACTTGATAAAGCTTTCTCGAATGATAAATTACACTAGGACAAAGCCATTAACACAAAACTTAGATAATGACTTGACCTAAACAAGCCTAACCATGACAGACATTTCGTCAAACACATTGTCAACATGCAATATACAGGTCATAAATGCATATCTGAACATATGAGTCTCATACTTATCTGATAATCATTAAGAAGGTCTAATGCCCTCTCATAATAGCTACAAAAACATTTATTAGTTCATGCATTTAATAACCCTTCATTTACCAATCAAAATATGCTAAGAACCATAACTAGAATCTGTCATAAAACCATTATTATAAACAACATATAACCAGAATAATAACAATGATAAGACAACCATCAAAGCCACATAATAAAAAGTATAAATACTCATGAGTTACAGGAGGAAAGGAGCTCTTATTAACATATGCGAATCCAACCAAGTCAGGGACTTCCACGCACCACTCGACCATAGATTGGGTTGAACCAAATCTCTCTTTCAACTAATCACCCCTGTGCCATATTCCAAGCTTGAATGTGGGATCTCAAGGAGTAAACCAAACAAAACCAAACCAAGGCTTCTATAGGCCAAACCACCTCAACCCTCAACCCATGATTCCACCTCATGGCCAGAAATCACTAACCATCACCAAATCAGTCTCTACCCAAGCTGTCTAGGGTTCCAAAGAAGTGTTTCTTCCAATTTGGCTCCAGGACTAATAACTCAACCCACAATTGTCACAGGGCTCCAAAGCATTTGTCCAACCAAGGCTCCAGGAGTAGTAACTCAACCCACCAAGGGATCTAGAGCATTTGTCCAACCAAGGCTTCTAGGACTAGTAACTCAACCCAAGTTGTTCCAGGGCTTTCGGAGCATTTGTCCAACCAAGGTTCCAGGAACCAGTAACTCAACCCATAACCATAAGGAAAATGAGCACCAATCAGAAACAATCAAGTGGGAAACCCACAATATCATGACTATCCAGAAAATGGAAAGTCTGGGAAAAATATTATTAATCCAGGCAATCCTCCATGCCAATTACAAATCATAAACAAACAACCACATGCATATACCACGCATGCCAAAACTAGAAAGGAAATCATACATGCAACTCGATACTTGCAAAGCAATATTGTTGTAGCTGCTGATCCCATTATGCTCTTGCACTTTCCTAATTTTCCATTGCCTTCTTTCTCCAAATCCAAAGTATGCCACAATCCTCCAAGAGTGCTATAAGAAATCTCTAAGTGAGCGAGAGTATGAGAGAGAGAATAGAAGAGAGCTACAACCTAAAACTGGCAAAAGGTTATACTGACAAAAGCTACACTAATAAAAGCTATGAATGATCCTCATAAGCTTTTTTATCATTGAGGCCTCTATTTTCTTCATTTTCCTCTATTTTTCCTTCAATTTTCCTCATATAAAATTCTATGACCTTTCACATTTCTTTTCTCCTATTTTCCATTATTTTCATAAATAAATGCCAATTAATGCCTCTTTACCTTTGCCAATGCCTTTACCAATTTCCATAGCTATTTATTAACCACAAGTGATCCCCATCTGATCTAGGTGGATATTAGTGACCACCCGCCTATTCCACTTGGACCCCCACCATTGTTTCTTTCAGATTTTTAGTTTCCTTAATTGTAGCACAATTTACTATTTTTGGTAGTTTTTCGAGTCCTGAACTTTCAGAGCCGTTTTGAGGCCCTAAACGATATTTTTTTTGGGGAAAATCCCCAGCAACAAATATTAGTATTCGCTGTCAGTAGTTGTATTCCTCAGATAGATCTTTCTAATGAGGTATCATACACGTCAAACAAAGATCGTATGCCAAAGTTATGACCCCAGGAAGTTGATGTACCAATTTACCCCAACGGGGCCCATAGTTTGGCGTTTCATCTCCTAGGGTTAGGTTTTTGGATGTTTGGGGTTTTCCATTGCTTCTTAATAATAAATAGGCCCTCAAGCCTCATTGTAACACAGTTCAAAGGCATGTTGCCGCCACATCTCTTCTCAGAGATAAGCTACCATCGCCCCAACTAGTCTTATTTCCATTCTGTTTGTGAGCATATTTTATATTTTGATATTAATGAAATGAAGTGTTATTTCTACTGCATCTTTGTATTTATGGCTATATATGTAATTTGTTGCGTTCTTGTTTAAATTCGGATCAGTGGTATCAGAGCGGTTTGCTGTTTCTTTGTTTTTCTTTGCATGTCCCCAACGAGGTCAGGATATAAGGAGTTAGGGCTTGAATTGGTCCAACCTTTGCAAGACCAGCCTCACAAATCCCAACGAACTCCCATGGGGGAAGAAAATAAGGATGAGGGAGCAGGAGATCCCATCAAAATATTGCTCGAGGAGGTCCACGAGAAACAAAGGAATGTGATGATGGATAACTTTGCCCAAATCCTTCAACAGTTGCCCACTGGTGGCGCATCCACATCCAACATCCACTCTAGAGGTGCCACTCCTTTTAAGGTACAAGTAAATTTTGACATTCCCTTATGTGAGGGCCAAATAGATGCAAATGTCATAGATAAATGGTTAAATCTTCTAGAAGGATATTTTTCTATTCATGAATTTTCCAGCCGGGAAAATATTACATTTTCTCTTCTCAAAGATGCTCCCCATGTCAAGGACTAGCGGGAAACCTACTGTGAGTAGAAGGATGAAAGTACGCCCTCACTGTTTTCAGCTGCACCCGCTTAAAATTCATTTCGGGACGCCATCAAGGAGCAATAATACCCTGTCGGGAGCTATGAGGATAAATACATAGTGGACCACACTGTGGCAGGGAAGGGACCAAGACGTGTTGAGTTTACCAATGTTTTTCATACCCTTCGCACGAAGTTGGGTATCAAGGATTCTGGGAAACATTTGGTACTTAAGTACCACAGCTCCCTACAAAGGTACATCTAGGATGAGATGGAGTTCCTAGACATATCCTCGCTCGGAACAACGTACTGATATGTTGTCAAGATTGATCAGAAGCTTAAATAGAAAAATCGAGACTTTGGATCTGTGAATCCAAAGCAAGGGAAAGGTGCCCCTAAACCACAAAACAAAAGACAAAGCCAAGGCGAGATGACCAAGGACAACCCGCCAAAGCCGCAACGAAAGAATAACACTGGGAAGTTGAAGAAGGACACAGAAAAGTGGTGTGAATTCCATAAGAGCTCCACTCACAACACAAGTGAGTGTCGGGCCAAGTAGTCATTGGTGGCCGAGCTGAAGGCTTCTGAATCATATGCATGTTCGACTCTGATTTAGAACCTGAAAAGGGGAATGACAAAGGGATGTAGATTATTGATGCAGAGCCCAATGCCACCATTGCCACCACAAAGATTCAGAAGGAGGAACTCGAATATCTAGAGGAGGAGGAGCACCTCTTCCACTCCAATATGTGGGTAAAGGGTTCCCCGCTACAGTTCGTTGTTGACAGCGGGAGCCAAAAGAACCTCATTTCAGCAGAGGTCATGAAGCGATTGGGATTACCGACCACAACATACCCACAACCATACACCATCGGGTGGCTTCACCAAGGACGGATCTTCACGTCAGCCAGCAGTGCCGCCTTCCATTCAACATCAAGCCCTTCACGAATGAGGTATTATGTGATGTTTCTCCTCTTGAAGTTTGTGATGTATTATTAGGCCAATCATACTTGTGGACGTGACATGCTATGTATGAGTCAAGGCCTCATGCTGTTATTGTTACCTTGGGAAATAAGTTGTACAGGATACTAGAGGTAGCACCGTCTACTGCCATCTCTTTGGTTACTGCAAAACAATGCAGTAAGCTCATTTCCAAAACTGGGAAATTTGTTTTCCTGATGATACATCCTCAGGGAAAGAAGAAGACGGTGGCCACGACCTCTAGACAGGGCCCCTTCGCATGACAACGACATATGGACAAGGTTGTGGAAGGGTACGAGGACATCTTCACCTCCACCGCAAGGGTGCCTTTGCACTATCAGTCCAAGCACTCCATCGATCTGACCCCAGGTGAACCATTGTCCAATGGACTAATCTATCGACGCTCTGTTCTGGAGAAGGACGAAATTAAGAGGTAGATTTAGGAGCTGTTGCAGAAAGGTCACATCCGACCGAGTTCATCACCTAGTCGGAGCTCGATCATGTTGGTACAAAAGAAGGATGGGACTTGGAGACTCTGTATTGAATATCGGGTGCTGAACAAGGTCACTGTCTGGAATAAGTACCCGATCCCATAGATTGATGACCTTCTGGACCAACTCAAGGGGGCCAAATATTTTAGCAAGATTGGCATGAAGTTCAGATGTCACCAGGTACCAATCGAACCTTCCGATGTGTGGAAGACCATCTTCAAAGCCAAAGAGGGCCTTTTTGAATGGTTGGTTATGCCTTTTGGGTTGAAAAATTCTCATGCAACCTTCGTGAATAGGCTGATGGATGACATCTTGTGGCCATTCACCAACTCATTTATAGTGGTATACTTGGATGATTTCCTAATCTTCAACCAGAGTTGGGAAGATCACCTCCACCACATCCAACAGGTTCTCTAAACACTACTGCAACACAAGATGTGTGCTAATTTGGAGAAATGCACTTTTGGCATGACCTAGATTTAGTGTCTGGGATACATTATTAATGAATGGGGGGTGCATGTGGATCCATCTAATATCCAAGTCATTTAGGATTGGCCAGCCCCAACCACTTTGACAGAGCTCCGCAATGTTCTGGGTCTTGCTAATTTCTACCGTAGGTTCGTGTTGGGGTTCTCTCATATCACTTAGCCCTTGAGTCAAGTCACCAAGGTTGGAGCAAAAGCAAAATTCTTTTTTCCTGAATCTCAACAGAAGGAATTCATAGAGTTGAAACATCGCCTCTGATCTGCACCAATTCTCACATGACTAGACTTGCAACAACCATTTGAGATCGAGACAGATGCCTCTGACTATGCTATTGGGGCAGTCCTTACTCAACAGGGGCATCCAGTGGCATATCACAGTGAGACACTTTCAAACACAGTTTGGAAGTATCCCACTTATGACAAAGAGATATATTCCATGATGCAGGCCTGTCAAAAATGGAAGCATTACATTTTGGGGAAGGAAACGGTCATCCACACGAACTACCAATCCTTGCAGCGCATACATACGCAAGGGAAGTTGCAGAATGATCACCATTAGAAGTGGTCCAAATACCTACAACAGTTCCATTTGAATATCAAGTACAAGAAGGGCAACACCATAATGTTGCAGACTACCTCAACCGACCAATGATCATGATGTTAACTACTGTGCTCAACTCTTATGGGAATGAGACTTCTGATTGGCCACTTCTCTAAAAATTGACCCAAAATTTGGCCACACATACCAGCCGCTCTTAGAGGGTCAGCAAGTTCTATATTTTCACCTCCAAGATGCACTGTTATGCCACCTGGGACACCTTTGTGTTCCTTCAAGTGAGCATGCCAAGATGGTTTGGGAAGCGCGCTACAGTTGGGTTGCTGGGCATTTCAGGGTTGAGAAAATAGTGGCAGTGCTGCAGAAGTATTTCTATTGGCCGAATCTTCGACAAGATGTTGGGAAGTACATCAAATCCAGCACTTCCTGCGCCATTGCCAAACTGACTATCAAGAAGCAAGGCCTCTATACTCCACTGCCTACCCCTAGTTGACCTTGGGAACCCATCTCCATGGATTACGTGTTGGACCTTCCTTCTACTAAGCACGATAATGACTATGTTTTTGTGGTCGTCGATAGATTCTTGAAGATGACCATTATGGCAGCCTGCAAGAAGAATATCACATCAGAAGCCACTGCTAAACTCTTCTTTGAACGAGTGTGGGTACACTTTGGGATCCCAAAATCTATCATCTCAAATCAGGACAATATGTTCCTCAATACATTTTGGTCCAGTCTCTAGTCGATGCTAGACACAAAGCTCACTAAGTCCACAAATTTCCATTCCAAAACTGATGGCTAGACAGAGGTCGTCAACAGGTGGATCATACAAATTATGTGCATGTACAACTCAAAGCATCCATGCACATGGGATGAGAGCCTCCCCTATGTCCAACATAGCCATAAATGGAATCTACACAACTTGACTAACCACAACCCTTTCAGGTGGGCTTGGGATTCTAGCCACTATGTCCCATTGATGTGGCCATACCGTTTGCAGCTACTCAGGCAGATTCGACTCATGTTGAGTCCAGAGTCGACAAGGAAAACAACTTCATTGAGCAAATTCAGCACATCTGCCAATAGGTCCATGACATTATGGAGAAACCAAATGCCAAGTACAAGTAGCAACATGATCAACATCGGGTGCCACACAAGTTTCAGGCAGGCGAAAAAGTTTGGTTGCATTTGTAGAAGGAACGCCTTACTGGAGCCTATCGGAACATCAAACCTCTCTGATATGGTCCTTACACCATTACTAAGTCTATGGGAGACAACGCATTTGAGCTCAACATTCCCTCATTCCTTGGCTTGCACCCAGTGTTCAATGTGGACCGCTGTCGACTATACTTCCCATCATTGCTGGACACATCAAACATTGCAAAACAACTCACACCTACAGAATTAAATCCAAACAACATTGGACAAGCCACAACTGATTGGATCATGGACACAGATCAAGAAGACCCGACAACAAAGAGTCCAACTATATCGAGTTGTCAATCAGGACAACTCATCCACTAGGGCAAGTGGCTCACCAGGGACCAAGTTCAGTAGAAGTTTCCTCATCTCATGGAGGAACTCAACACAATGGGGACCATTGCTTCCTAAGGGGGGAGGAATGATCCAGGTGGACATTGGTGGTCACCTTCCTATTCCATTTCGACCCCCACCATTGTTTCTTTCAGTTTTTCAGTTTCCTTAATTATAGCACAATTTCCTATTTTTGGCAGTTTTTCGGGTCCTAAATTTCCAGAGCCATTTTGAAGCCCTAAACAATGTTTTTTTGGGAAAATTACCAACGGTGAATATGATTTTTCAACTCAATTTCAACTCGATATTCGTTGTTAGCAGTTTTAGTCCTTGGATAGATCTTTCGAACTAGGTATCATATGCGTCAAACATGGATCGTATGCCAAAGTTACGACCCCGGGAAGTTGATGTACCAATTTACCCCAATGGGGTCCTTAGTTTGATGTTTCATCTCCTAGGGTTAGGTTTTTGGATGTTTAGGGTTTTCCATTGCTTCTTAATAAATAGGCCCTCAAGCCTCATTGTAACACAGTTCTGAGGCATGTATCCGCTGCATCTCTTCTCAGAGATAAGCTACCATCGCCCGAGATAGTCTTATTTCCATTTTGTTTGTGAGCATATTTCAGTATTTTATATTAAAGAAATGAAGTGTTATTTCTGATGCATCTTTGTATTTATGGTTATATCTATAATTTGTTGCATTCCTGTTTAAATTTGGATCACCATCACTATGTTTTTTCCCAACATTCATCTTGGAATACGTGTCCCATGACCTTGGTCTTATTTATCCTTTATTAACTTTATTACTTGGATTTTTAACCGGGGCTGTTACATTGGCATCTTTGTTTGACAAAATCTTCTTTGGAATACCATGAAAGCTCACTATCTCCCTGGTGAAGACTTGTGCTATCTCACAAGCTGAATAAGTAGACTTCACTGGAATGAAGTGTGCTACCTTGGTCAATCTGTCAACCATAACCATAATAGAATCATGTTGTCTTGATGTCCTCGATAAAACTTTAATGAAATCCATGGAAATGACATCCCATTTCCACTCTAGAATCATAATCGGCTGTACTAGACCACCTGATGCTTGCACTCTGCTTTTACCTATTGATAATCCAAACATTTAGCGACGAACTCTGATACCTTGTTAGGGTCCCACCCTAACCCCCTTATTTATGTCATGGGATCACGTCATAGTCAAGAGTCAATAAAGCCCACATTAATATTTGTAAGTGGTTAACCCGCAATTAATGATGGGACCACAGTTATTTGAAAATGGGCGGTAGTATTAGATAGATGGTAAATGGGCGGTAGTATTAGATAGATGGTATTAATAAAACCCATGATATTGGCCCGTGGTATTGCATGTATAAGTCATACATAAAGGATAGAGACTCCCTGCGAGGAGCATTATGTCTTGTTTTGTAATCGAGCTCTGCTCTATTGGAGGTTGCCCCCTCGAAGAGGTCTGTGAACATTTCTCTCTGAATAATAAAATCATTTCTATTCTGTGTTCTGGGTATATTTTCTTCGCATATTCTGTGTTCTCGGTATCTTTTCTTTGCAAATTCTATGTCTGGGTATTGCTTTGCAGGTTAAGAGCATAACAAGTGGTATCAGAGCACTTTCCAGGGCTCGGTGGGATCTCCAAATTTTAGCAATTTTTTTTTTTTGGCTAGAGACGTGTTCCGGCGTCTTTAAACCACGGGATCTGTCGTTAAGCGCATAAACCTGCGGATTTGGGGAGGCATGCACGCAAGAAATACAAGAGGTGGTCACGTCTGTTGGACTCCCTTGTAACCCCTGTGGGTACCTGTTGAGTCTTGAAAATGTCATTCATTTGCATTACACTTTCACTATTATGTCCATTATATCACTTCCATTTCACCTCCATTTCACTACTATGTCACCACATTCATCCCACTTTCATTATCATTGGGCCACCTTTATGTTTTTCCAATCTTTATTATTTCTAAGCCTTTTAAGTGAATTTGTGGTTAAACATTAGAAAATAATGTGCATATGCTTATACCTAACAAATGGGTTGAGTTTGTTGACATGTGTAGGTTGAAAGGAGGCTTCTAGAAGACCCTTATGTGGCACTCTAAGGCCAAATTCGAATTTGGTTGGAAAGAATCATGGGATCATGAGGATATGTGTCACATCTCCTAATTGTATTGTAACTCTAAAAAGACATGTGTCTTATCAGTTCCTATTCTGATTAGGACTCTAGAGGTAGAGGGAGAAATTCATGGACTCTCATTAATGAGATGGCTCTCATCTTTTTGTATAAATAGGAGATCTCTCTCCTTCATTTGCTAGTCTTTCCTTTAGTCTTTTCTTAGTACTTTTAGCTTGTTAGTCCCATGGCTTTTGAAAGCTTTTGTACTTTGTACTTTTGAAGAAATTGAATAAATTTTTGATGTTCTCAACATGGAAGGAGATGTGAAGTAGATGTCATGGAGCGTATTAGGATGTAAGTAGAGTAGATTTCATTTTGTAAATATTGCTTTGTAGAATGTAAGGTAGATTAGATTTTCATTCATGCAATTTTAATTTATGCGAGTGTGTTTAATTTTGCTTTGATTTCATAGGTGGTAGGGGGCCCCTGCCTTGTACAGATGTCTTTGTTGTATTTGCTTTATCTCTAATGGTATTTTCAGTTGTCATATTCATAAGTTGCTGCCTTTATTTTATTTTTCTAGCTTGATTTCTAAGTTTAGTTTCTCAAGTTGTATGCTAACATATTGATGGTCTCCTTATCATAAGTTGTTCATCTTTAAGAGATCAGAATACTAATAAATCACAGCTTGCTTTGAGTAGTTTTTGACTTATATCACTAACTCTTTCTTCACTTGTTACACATTACAATGTATGTTGGAAGCAGAATGTTGGAGAAACGCAAAGTGGTGTTATAATTTGTCATCTTAGAGCTTGATTACTTTTTAGACTTATTTCTAACTACTTCTTAATCGTGTTTCACATAGTACTATATGTTGGAAGCAGAGAGTTAGGAAGAGATGATCATTATAATTGGTCTTTAAAGTGGTTTTTCTTATTTTTTTTGCAGCAGCATGAGTAGTGACTAGTGCCATTAGAAAGTGGTTTTTATGCTTTGCTTTCAGTTTCATTTCAAGTTATTTCTTTCAAGCTCTTTCTTTGCAAGTTTAGAAGGTAGTTAGAAACCACCAGTTACACACACTCACTCATTTAGAAACCACCATACACACACAAATCACTCATTAGTTTATAAAACCATTACTATAAACAAAATAAACTATAAAACAACGAAGTAAGAAAAATGTTAACTAAGCACATATAGTGCACCACACTTCATCAGTCTACGATACCCAGATTGATAATTTATGTAGAGCAATTTAAGACGTTAAATTGACTAGACATTTTGGCGCCGTTGTCGGGGAAGTGTAATTAGGAGACCTTATTTCTTACATATGAAAAAAAATTAACAATTCTTGAGTATGCTCTCCTCCTGCACTTTGTGTGATCTAGAGGATCAGAAAAAGGATTGTTAAGTAGAAAAGAAAAATAATAATTCTTGAGTATGCTCTCCTCCTGCACTCTGTGTGATCTGGAGGATCAGAAAAAGAATTGTTAAGAAAAAATAGGAGACAAAATAAACTTTAACATTTCAATTGATTCAATAAAAAAAAAAAATGATGATGAAAAAATGAAACTCAAGTGCTTTGATAGGTTCAAATTGTCCAAAATTGTCTGGTTATGCTTTGTAGTGGTCTTCAAAACACTGTATCCTGTTTTAATAAGGTTTTGCAACTTAGCTGCGGAAACTGCCTGATTCCGCAGCTAGCTGACAATTCCGCAGCTGTTTCAAGGTTTAGCAGGTTACAGGCATCTAATGAAAAAACCGACCACATGGGCATCTCCAGAATTGTCCCAACATGGATCCTATCCTAGTCACCCATCTCAGATCGATGAAAAACCAGCCTAAGACCTCAGTCAAAGTCTTGTTTTTAGCATGTTTTTTTTGAAGTATTTGCTGCCTGAAATTGAAAATCATTAATCCTTTTTATAAAATTTTACAATTTCAGAGAAGAAAAAAAAGAGAAAAGCAATCTATGGCTGTCTCCATTCCTAGTTTTCATTGTGGCTTCAATAAAAAAAAATCTGCCTCCTTGATCAAGCTTTGGCCTGAAATAAACATGCAACATAAAAAATGCATTGTATATATGAGAGAAAAAAAGAGGACCGAATTGTGCATTTTTGGAGGTTGGTTCCTGTAGGAGGCATTCATCATTTAGTGGCATATTTTTGAGTTGATTTCACCCTTGGATAGCTACATTATCAGTCAGAAACAGAGAGTTGCTTACATCCCTGTGCTTGTCCTTCAGCCATGGCCAGTTTTCTAGCTCGGAGTAGCTTTGATGTTCTGAACCTCTTCATGAAAATAGAATTTCAATAATGGAACAAGCTCATCAAAATTCATATGCTGTGAGACCACTTCAGATGGTTTAATAAACTCTCTTTGTTGGACTAGTAAGGCAACTGCCCTTTTTGGATCTAAAGTCATGAGTGCCAACGCCTTATCTTGCAAAGCATCATGTAGATTATGCTCCTCAATAAATTCAAATATGCCAGGTTTCCTCAGATCTGCATATATTGCAAAAGCTTTCTCGTACTGTTTATCAATGACATACAAGTCAGCTAGGGCCTTTTTTTTCAAAGTTGGAGTCATGAAACTCATGTTTAGCTGATTATCGGATTTGCAGAAAACATCTGTGCAAACAGTACGGATTGTGAAAGTACAGAGATGCAGGGGGTTGAATGATTTGAATGATTTGGATGTGTTGAACCTGTACACACCTGCAAAACAGTAGATCAAACAAGAACAACGAATTCAGAACAGTAAAAATTGATAACTCAGAAAACGTAAACAACAGAAAAACGTCAAATTTAAAACGCTCGATTTGCCCAAATGAAGGCGAATTTCAAAAAACTAAAACATGGGTTTTTTTTCTAGGTGGGTTAATTAGATAACCCAGAAACCGTTTGAGGAAATTCGTGGCGGTCTGGGAGAAATATTCGGTTCTTTGGAGCCTCTTTCTTGCTGCCGCGTGAAAAAAAACTGGAGTTGAGTTAATTAACTGGTAGTTTGAATGCTGATTTAATTCCGCGTGCCTGAAGAAGAGAAACCTAATTGGGAATCAATTATGTGCTGTATTCAAGATTAATTACACGTCTTTAATGACTGATAGTCTCATGCAACGCACGACTCATAGCAAGACGTGTCCAAATTTTTTTACGGCAGTGGTGTTTATTGTGATGAGATATACGGCCAAAGTAAAGAGAAGACTTGGAAAATCAAACCATTTATTACCTTTTTAAATAACTTTGTTATATTTGGTGGAGGATTAATGGGTTCAGGAATAGCTACATCTCTTCTTCTCATTAATATTCCAGTCCTTCTGAAGGAGGTAAATGCTGGTTTTCTTCAGCAAGGTATCAATAGAATTTCAGCAAACCTGAAAGTCGTGTAAAGAAAGGAACATGCCGGATCCTGGATGAAGGGATTAAGATTAAAGCATCAGATCTTGATGTTTCATCTGTCCTAGGAATGGGTTTCCCGGCATACAGAGGTGGCATAGTTTTTTTGGGGAGATTCTGTTGGTGCAAGGCATATATACTCTAGTCTTAAGAAGTGGTCTGAATCCTATGGTGGAATTTTCAAACCATTTGCTTATCTGTAAGAATGAGCTGTAAGAGGCATTCCCCTGAGTGCACCCGTTGCTGCTAAAAATTTTGAATCACGCCTGTAATATGCACATGCATGTTAAACTTCCCAATTATTTTGAGATTGATTTGGGTGTTTCTGTTACAGCATGCATAGGAATTACTCTGATCTATTTCCATCCTTAAAACTGTTTTGCTCCATTCACAGAGTTCCTACTTGCAGACAATGAACAAAAAAATAAAAAATTTCAAAATTGATGATAAACTGTTTTAGCCACTTTCCGCAGCCAATACAACGTTTCCGCAGCCAATACAGCGTTTCCGCAGCCAATCCCAGATTCCGCAGCTGTTTTGTTAAACTCTAGGTTGCAGGTGTCATCAAGCAAAACAACTCACATGGGTAGCTGGGGAAATGTTGGTACATGGATGGTGTCCTATTCATTCGATCAAATTTGATGAAAAAGACCCCGGTCAAAGGGAAGTCAAATTGTGTGTTATCACAAAGTCGCCACACTGAGTCGCCACACTAAGTCGCTGCATGTCAAGAAAAAATAATAATTTTGAATCAATGAAATGAACAAGTTATTTTCTCACTTTTCTGAAGGTATTGATTAATTTTGGACTGATAATGAAAGATGAATGACTAACTTTTTATTCAAGATTTTTAGCTACAGAGTTGTTCCCCAATTCCGCAGTCAGAAAAACCTCATTGTTCAAATAAGCCTATCTTTCTCATACAAAATCAGATTTTGATGATTTAAGTACCATTGGAAAGATCTCAACAAGATCTATACAATGAGAAATATATCATTAGAGTTTGAAATGTCAAATAATGAAATAAATTGCTGAAAATAAGCAACATCAACTTGAGGCACTAATTCCAAAGCAGGTATAAATTCTTTTGATTTTTCCTTTGAGAACTTGTTTCATTAATACAAATTCTTAGTTTTGTGTGTAAATATCATAACTAGAGAGATTGGCCACCTCTCTCCTTTGATAATCTTACATTCCATTGCAGAAGAAGTATTAGTTTTTTTTTTTTGCAGGTTTCAGGAGGAAGGACAAATGACTAGAAGGGAATGGTGTCTCTCTAAGAGACCAATTTGTTTCATAAGAGGATGATCAGCAACAAAGAGGAAATATGTTGATGCAAAATCAGATCCAAACACTTGAAAAACTTTCAGATACTATTGTCTCCATCACATCCATCCATCACATCCATACTTCATAATAAACCATTCACCTCATTCCACTCCATATTTTCCATTTTCATTCACATACACTTTCCATTTCTTTTTGTCCATTCATAACCCACAAATAAAAGCAAGAGGCTCATTCACATGCTTATTGCCCATTGTCATTTCTGTTCTCCATTTCCATTTTCCATTTTCATTTTCCATTCCTTGTCATTTTCATTCCGCAAATAAGCCCTGCTTCAATGCAAATTATTGAGTCCATAGTCCTTTGAGTCTAATTTCTTTGTAAAAACACCTTGAGGCTTGCATGCCCTAATGGCAAGTCCTCATGCTGACAAACAATGGGAATACATTAATGTCCCTTGTTCGTTAGATCTTCTAGGTGACTCGACATCAGCAAATTCATTCGTACCTAGCAAGATGTGTTTGGGCATCTTGACTCTCATTGTCATCAATGGTGAGAGTTCTCGTGTTGACTAGTGGCATCCATTAATGGCCACTAAGCCAACAATTTCCTACTATGTTCGACATCAGAACATCTTTTCACATAGTAGGAATTGTGCCAATGAGTTTTGAAGACATGAAGACTATTATTTTCAGCATTTTGGAGCAGATTCAGCAAGTTTTAGTAGAAACAATAAAAAGCCATCTTATCTCTCTATCCATGACTCCTCTTGTTCAGCCACTTGAAGAAGAATATGATCAGAAGTTTTCAGCCACCACACATACAACTCATCCATTCCAAAGGGTAAGTGAAGGTACGGCATTTTCTAACTTTTAACCATAGAATTCCATAAAAAGCTAGAATGATAATTGTTGGAAAAACATTTCTCTTCCTCATTTCATAAAATTGCCAATACCATCAGTTGGGGGGGGGAATACATTCATATTCATATCTTTCCATGTCCATATCATATTCAGGAGCTCACATACTTCCAACATATATTAATTATTACATTGCTATTATGAGCATACAATGGCTTTTGAAAAAGTGCTTAAAGGATAAATTGGATACAAACAAAATCATGGTTGTCAGACAAGAACCAACCATCATGCAATCCAATAAAGATATACTTTGCAACAATAATCAAAATATCATTATGCAAAGTTCAAAGATCAAAATAGAAGGCAACAAAAAAAAAATGGTTGTAACACAAGAACCAACCATGTTGCAATTCAAGTGAAACACTTTGCAGGAATATGAAGTTATCAAATGATATCATGCAAAGTTAAGCCAAAGCTCAAGAATCAAAAGAGTTAATGTAATATATATTGCATGAGGACATGCAATAGCTTCAGTTGGGGGGTATGTTGAGTCTTGAAAATGTCATTCATTTGCATTACACTTTCACTATTATGTCCATTATATCACTTCCATTTCACCTCCATTTCACTACTATGTCACCACATTCATCCCACTTTCATTATCATTGGGCCACCTTTATGTTTTTCCAATCTTTATTATTTCTAAGCCTTTTAAGTGAATTTGTGGTTAAACATTAGAAAATAATGTGCATATGCTTATACCTAACAAATGGGTTGAGTTTGTTGACATGTGTAGGTTGAAAGGAGGCTTCTAGAAGACCCTTATGTGGCACTCTAAGGCCAAATTCGAATTTGGTTGGAAAGAATCATGGGATCATGAGGATATGTGTCACATCTCCTAATTGTATTGTAACTCTAAAAAGACATGTGTCTTATCAGTTCCTATTTTGATTAGGACTCTAGAGGTAGAGGGAGAAATTCATGGACTCTCATTAATGAGATGACTCTAATCTTTTTGTATAAATAGGAGATCTCTCTCCTTCATTTGCTAGTCTTTCCTTTAGTCTTTTCTTAGTCCTTTTAGCTTGTTAGTCCCATGGCTTTTGAAAGCTTTTGTACTTTGTACTTTTGAAGAAATTCAATAAAGCTTTGATGTTCTCAACATGGAAGGAGATGTGAAGTAGATGTCATGGAGCATATTAGGATGTAAGTAGAGTAGATTTCATTTTGTAAATATTGCTTTGTAGAATGTAAGGTAGATTAGATTTTCATTCATGCAATTTTAATTTATGCGAGTGTGTTTAATTTTGCTTTGATTTCATAGGTGGTAGGAGGCCCCTGCCTTGTACATATGTCTTTGTTGTATTTGCTTTATCTCTAATGGTATTTTCAGTTGTCATATTCATAAGTTGCTGCCTTTATTTTATTTTTCTAGCTTGATTTCTAAGTTTAGTTTCTCAAGTTGTATGCTAACATATTGATGGTCTCCTTATCATAAGTTGTTCATCTTTAAGAGATCAGAATACTAATAAATCACAGCTTGATTTGAGTAGTTTTTGACTTATATCACTAACTCTTTCTTCACTTGTTACACATTACAATGTATGTTGGAAGCAGAATGTTGGAGAAAGGCAAAGTGGTGTTATAATTTGTCATCTTAGAGCTTGATTACTTTTTAGACTTATTTCTAACTACTTCTTAATCGTGTTTCACATAATACTATATGTTGGAAGCAGAGAGTTAGGAAGAGATGATCATTATAATTGGTCTTAAAGTGGTTTTTCTTATTTTTTTTGCAGCAGCATGAGTAGTGACTAGTGCCATTAGAAAGTGGTTTTTATGCTTTGCTTTCAGTTTCATTTCAAGTTATTTCTTTCAAGCTCTTTCTTTGCAAGTTTAGAAGGTAGTTAGAAACCACCAGTTACACACACTCACTCATTTAGAAACCACCATACACACACAAATCACTCATTCGTTTATAAAACCATTACTATAAACAAAATAAACTATAAAACAACGAAGTAAGAAAAAGGTTAACTAAGCACATATAGTGCACCACACTTCATCAGTTTACGATACCCGGATTGATAATTTATGTAGAGCAATTTAAGACGTTAAATTGACTAGACAGTACCCCTTCGAGTAGTAGCGCATTAGACAGAACCGCGCATGGACTGTCTTCCACGTACCCTCTGGGTATATAGGAAGCCCCCTAGCTCCCTTGAAACCTCTCCATAGATAAACCTTCGGCCATCTTGTGGCTACAGTACACCGAGAACAACACTCGGAGAGATTACTCGCCCGTACGATAGGGTAGTCGGGTTGTACGGCTAAGGGTACGGTCGATCCTCCTTAGTTAGAGCCCTGAAACATTGGGCCGAGTACTACTGTCAGACCCTTATATATATTGCGATCTGTAGCACCTGACACTCCCCAAGACCATAGTTCCCTTTCTATCGGGGGATCACACATCATCTATTCCAGATCAGCAGCAGCAGTTGTTCCACCATTCAGTTCTCTCAGATCTACCAGATCGGATATTCCAGATCAGCAGCAGCAGTTGTTCCACCATTCAGATCTCTCAGATCCACCAGATCAGAGTAGTTGTGAAGGGTTCCTGTACCTGGATATAATTTTCGCAGGACTTTTGGCGGCATTGACTTTTTGAGGATTTGGCGACTGCAATATTGATCAGGAAGGAGTAAAACTCCGTTAGGAGTTTTCCCAAAAAAAAAAAAGTCTGAGATCTTCCGGGGCGCTTATTGGTGACCTAGCCCATCAGTATCAGGACGACGAGCTGAGCAAGGTGGTACCATTCAATTTCTTAGTAAAATTTTTTAGGCGGTCCCAATTTTTCATCAGGTTGGTGTATGGTAGAAACTCGCGCTCAAGCGATGGCCAATGAAAGGATCGACAAAATTGAAAACCATGTGCACTCCCTCCAAACTGTGGTGAACAATATCGAACTTGAGCTTAAAGGAATGAGTAACCAGATACAACTTGAGCTTAAAGGAATAAGTAACCAGATACAGGATGCACTCCCAAAGGGCAAGGAGCCAGCCTACGAGGAGGCGTATAATGGCCATGAATACCATGAGGGTGAGTCTAGCCACTCTCATCACGTCTGGCACTCCCATCCACCACCCAGTCAGCGACCTCCCAAGTTGGATATGCAGAAATTTGACGGTTCTCACATGTCCGCATGGCTAGCACAAATGGAGCAGTATTTCCAATTGAATCATATCACAGATGAGGGGACTAAGCTTATGGTGGGCACCATGTACTTGGACAATGAATGATGGCAATGGAAGGAATGGCATCAGCGTTGCAATGGACATTTTCAGAATTGGGCCCAATTTGCCAAAACTCTTCGCAGTCGCTTTGAACAGGAAGACTCTTTTTTGGGGCGTCTCACTAAGCTCCGACAGACGGGTACAGTGGAGGAATATATTACTGCTTTTGAAGCCTTAGCCTTCCGCACTAAGGGTCTCACAGATGAGTTCTACATGGAATGCTTTATCAGCGGTCTTAAAGAAGCCATCAAAGCTCAGGTTCTACTCCACCACCCTCCCACATGGACAGAGGCTTGCCAGGTAGCCCGTAGGGTGGAACGTGCATTAACAGCCCAATCCAGCCGCCCCATCTTCCCCGCTAAAGGTCGTCCCTCACAGGCTCCCAATATGACTCAGACACTTAAGATTCAAAAGGTGTCACCTACGGAAATGGCCGAAAGAAGGAAGCAAGGACTATGTTACTACTGTGATGAAAAATATTCCCCGGGTCATAAATGCAAAGAGCACAAGTTTTTTCAAATAGATGCCACTGACTACAGCTCCACCGAGGAAGATCCACCACTTGAGGAACCGGAGGCGATCGAAGAAGATAACCAACAGGAGATTGTATCTGATGAACCAATTATTTCGCTAAATGCATTGGCAGGAATTTCTTCCCCTCAAACTCTCAAAATCAGGGGTTTTCTTAAACATCGCCCAGTAGTAGTCTTGATTGATAGTGGAAGTACCCATAATTTCATCCACCAAAAGATCGCTGAAGCAGCACATTGTTTCGTCCGGGCAGTTTCTAACTTCCAAGTCCAGATTGCAGATGGGGGCACAATGAAATGTGAAGGTCGCTGTGAAAATGTCAAAATTTAAATGGGGGATATCAATTGAAAACCCACATGTTTGCAATACACATGGGGGGTTGCGACATTGTCCTAGGCGCGGAATGGCTCCGCACTCTTGGGCCAATCACAATGAATTTCCAGGAGTTATATATGAGTTTTAAGCAGAACAACTCCACACATACCCTCCGTGGACTACAGGCGGGAGCCCCCTCTATCATCAGCTCGCATAGGATGGAAAAATTGTTAAAAAAGGGCCATCATGGAGTGGTAGCTCAATTTAATGCCATCCAAGTAGTAGATACCATGTTTCCGCCAATTCATCCTGAGATGCAACATATTTTAAATAAACATCGGACGGTCTTTGACAAGCCTCATGAGCTTCCACCCTCGCGAGGGGAACATGATCATAGCATCACATTGGTTCCAGGGGCCCAACCCCCAAATGTGCGGCCATACAGATATCCGTTCACCCAAAAGAATGAAATAGAAAAAATCATCAAGGAATTGTTGGAAGCAGGTGTCATTCGTCCCAGCATTAGTCCTTATTCATCTCCAGTGGTCATGGTCCTCAAGAAAGATGGGGAGTGGCGGATGTGTCCAGACTTCAGGGCCCTCAATAAGTTAACAGTCAAAGATAAATTTCCCATCCCAGTGGTTGACGATTTGCTGGACGAACTCAATGGGGCTCAATTCTTCACTAAGTTGGATCTTCGCTCAGGCTACCACCAAATTCGCATGAAGGAAGCCGACATTCCCAAGACAGCTTTCAGAACTCGTGAAGGCCATTATGAGTTCCTGGTCATGCCATTTGGTCTCTGTAATGCCCCCTCTACTTTTCAGAGCCTTATGAATCACCTCCTCAAATGATATCTCAGAAAATTTGTCCTTGTCTTCTTCGATGACATCCTCATCTATAGTGGCACTTGGGCGGCACATCTTCAGCATGTAGATCTACTCTTGCACCTGCTCCGCACGCATAAATTATTTGTCAAGATGTCTAAGTGTTCATTTGGCATGGAAGAAGTTGAGTATTTGGGCCACATTGTGGGGCGTGAAGGTGTCAAGGTGGACCCAAAAAAGATCCAGGCAATGCAAGAATGGCCTCAACCTAAGACCTTGAAAAGCTTGAGAGGATTTTTGGGTCTCACAGGCTATTATCGTAAATTTGTCCGCAACTATGGCCGCATAGCGAAGCCCCTAACGCAACTCCTAAAGAAAAATTCCTTCTTCTGGAACGAAGAAGCACAACATGCATTTACCGCTCTCAAAACCGCCATGGGTTCCACTCCTGTCTTAGCACTACCGGACTTCACCAAATCATTTGTCATTGAATCTGATGCTTCGGGAACAGGTATTGGAGCGGTCTTAATGCAGGAAGGGCGACCATTGGCCTTCACCAGCCAACAACTAAGTGGGAAGAATCTGGGCCAATCTACCTACGAGAAGGAAATGATGGTCATCTTACATGCAGTCGAGACCTGGCGACCTTACTTGTTGGGGCGACGTTTCCAAATCCGCACAGATCATCACAGTCTTAAATATTTTTTGGAGCAACGCCTATCTTCCCCACAACAAAATAAATGGTTAGCCAAATTCTGGGATATGATTATGAGATCATTTACAAGAAAGGGAAAGAAAATAGGGTAACAGATGCATTGTCGCGCCAATTTGAGGAGGAAAGTACTCTGCTCGCAATTTCCCTCCCCATTCCAGACTGGATTGAAGAGGCTCGCAGGGAATGGTTTTCACATCCCGGGCTCTCCCAACTCATTTCTCAATTGCAGGTAGATCCTAATTCCAGCAAGGGCTACTCGTGGTAGAATGATATTCTTCGCTACAAGGACAGAGTCGTAATATCACCAACATCCACCCTCAAAAGTCGCATTTTGGCAGAATTGCACTCATCTCCCATTGCATGACATTCGGCCTTTCAGAAGACATATGCTCGCACCAGAAGATGATTTTTTTGGGCCGGCATGAAACAGGACATCCTTACTTTCGTAGTAGAATGTGACGTCTGTCAACGCCACAAAGGGGAAACCGTCAACACACCAGGCACATTACAACCATTGCCCATTCCAGCGTCAATTTGGATGGAGGTCTCCATGGATTTCATTACAGGTCTTCCAAAGTCTGGGAACAAGTCAGTCATCATGTTGGTTGTGGACCGACTGTCGAAGTATGCTCATTTCTGCGCCCTACCCCAACCATTCACACCCACTTTGGTTGCTCAAACTTTCATGGATCAGATCTTCAAATTGCATGGCATGCCCACTTCTATTGTGTCCGACCGCGAACCTATCTTCACCAATAATTTTTGGCAGGAGCTCTTCAGAATACAAGGCACTCAACTCAAACTCAGTACTTCATATCATCCGCAAACAGATGGTCAAACCGAAGCCGTCAACAAATGTCTAGAAACCTACCTTAGGTGTTTCACTTCAGAAAAACAACACCTTTGGGTACAGTGGTTACCTCTGGTGGAATGGTGGTATAACACCAACTATCATGCCACCACCAAAATGACTCCCTATGAAGCAGTCTATGGACAACTTCCGCCTTCCCCTACTTCTTATCTCAAGGGGTGCTCCAAAGTACAAGCCGTGGATCAACTCCTACAACACCGTGCAACCATGCTTGCCCATCTGCGTGAGAATCTTCATCAAGCTCAGAACCGTATGAAGCAACAGGCTGACCAACATCGCTCAGAGCACCAATTTCAAGAAGGGGATCAGGTCTTTTTGAGGCTGCAACCATATAAGCAAACATCACTCAAAGACAAGGGTTGTCAAAAGCTCTCTCCAAAATTCTACGGACCATACCAAGTACTTCAGCGCATTGGAGAAGTGGCTTACAAGTTGGCTTTGCCACCTACAACAAAAATCCACCCAGTTTTCCATGTATCGTGCCTCAAGAAAGTGATTGGGAACAATTGCCGAGTTCAAACCAGTCTACCTGAATTGGAGGAAGAAGGGTCAATCTGGCTTCAACCTGAACAGGTTCTAGACACACGAGACAAGCACCTGCGTGGCCACATCCTTAAGGAGGTCCTTGTCAAATGGAAAGACACCTCTCTGGAAGATGCAACTTGGGAACTAGCCACTATTCTTCAGCAGTTTCCGCAGCTTTAGCCTTGAGGACAAGGCTAGTCTTAAGGGGGAGGGCATGTTAGGGTCCCACCCTAACCCCCTTATTTATGTCATGGGATCACGTCATAGTCAAGAGTCAATAAAGCTCGTATTAATATTTGTAAGTGGTTAACCCGCAATTAATGACGGGACTGCAGTTAGTTGCAAATGGGCGGTAGTATTAGATAGATGGTAAATGGGTGGTAGTATTAGATAGATGGTATTAATAAAACCCACGATATTGGCCCGTGGTATTGCATGTATGAGTCATATATAAAGGATAGAGACTCCCTGCGAGGAGCATCGTGTCTTGTTTTGTAATCGAGCTCTGCTCTATTGGAGGTTTCCCCCTCGAAGAGGCCTGTGAACATTTCTCTCTGAATAATAAAATCATTGCTATTCTGTGTTCTGGGTATATTTTCTTCGCATATTCTGTGTTCTCGGTATCTTTTCTTCGCAAATTCTATGTTTGGGTATTGCTTTGCAGGTTAAGAGCATAACATACCTCCTTCTTCATATTTGGCCAATATTAGAACTTCTTAACTATTGCCAATGTCTTATGATATCCTGGATGACTTGAATATGGATTACCATGAAATTCTCACAAGATAAGCTTCTTGAGCTCGTTGTTGTCTGACACATAGATCCTATCCTTAAATATGACCAAACCATATGTTGTGAGATGATAGTCCACATCCTGATCACCTATACCATACTTCTTTAACCTGTGCCTTAGCTCCCTATACCTGTCATCCTATTTTCTTTCTTATAAGATATGATCCTATAAATCCGTCCAATATGAACTCATAGTTTCTATGTGATTTACCTGTACTCTTCTACTAAGAGCATCTGCAACCCTATTCTCTTTCCCCTTAATAAACCTGATCTCGAAGTCAAACTCACTAAGGGTTTCCAACCATCTAACTTTCCTATCACTCAGATTTGGTTGCTCGAAAAAATATCTCAACCCACTGTGATCACTCATTAACAAAAACCTCCTACCAAGAAGATAGTGCTTCCACGCCTTCAATGCATTAATGATCACTGCCAACTCAAGATCATGTGTCACATAATTCTTCTCATTCTCATTTAGTTTCCTTGATTCATAGCATACCACCTGTCCATCATGCATCAGGACTCCACCAAGTCCCCACTTGCAAGCATCTATACACACCACAAACTCTTTGTCCAGATCTGCGATCTTTAGAACTGGAACATTTGTAAGCAACCGTTTCAAGTGATTAAAACTCATTGCACATTCCTATGTCTATTCAAATTTCTTTCCTTTCCTCTGCAATGATTTAATAGGATAGGCAATCCACAAGAAGTTCCTGATGAATCTCCTATAGTAACATGCTAACACCATGAATGATCTGACCTCATCCACATTTCTAGGAGTTTCCCATTCCATGATAACTCTAATCTTGGATCCACTGTTATACCTTCCTTGGAGACAACATGTACCAAGTAATGTACCTCTGTCTGAAAGAAAGTGCATTTGCTAAGTTTGGCATACAACTGATGCTCTCTTAGTAATCTCAATACCTACTGCTAAGTGTTCAACATGATCTTCCTCATTCTTAGAATATATCAATATATCATCAATGAATACATTCACAAACTTGTCCAGACAAGGACACAATACACTATTCATCAAAAACATGAAAGTAGTTGGAGCATTAGTCAAACCAAAAGGAACCACAACAAACTCACAATGCCCATACCTGGTCCAGAAATAAATCTTGTAAATTTCCTCTTCCTTGATGAGTACCTGATGATATATCGATCTCAAATCAATCTTCAAGAACACTATTGCTCCCTTCAACTGGTTAAACAAGTCATCGATCCTCGAAAATTGATACCTGTTGTTAATCATCACCTTATTCAACTGCCTGTAATCAATGCAAAACTTGAGAGTACCATCCCTCTTCTTTATGAACAACACTGGTGCACCCCAAGGTGACACACTTGGCCTAATGTATCCCTTGTCAAGCATTTCCTTCAACTGCAACTTTAATTCCACCAATTCCAGAGTGCTCATCCTGTATGATTCCTTTGGTGTTGGTGTTACCGCTGGTACCAACTCAATAGAAAAATCCACTTCCCTATGAGGAGGTAACTCTGAAATTTCTGCTCGAAATACTTCTTGAAACTGTTGTAAAATTGAATACCTCTTGAAGACTTCTACATCCTTAGCATCCTCACTTTTATCATTGAAAATATGCACTACAAACAATACACACTATTTCCTGCAATTGCGTTTTTCCTACATAGCTATAACCATTCTAATTGATGTCACCTTCTTCTTATCCTGCAAGATTCTTAGTTCTCCATTATCATCCAGGAACTCAATAGCCTTATCATAACAATCCACCTTAGTCCTGTGAAGATATAACCAAACCATACATAGAAGCATACTGTATGATCCCAATGGAAGCACATTCAGATGCGCTAATGTAGGAATACCATTAAACTCAAATGCACAACCTCTTACCCAATGATGATCTCTTTTCGTAGTACCTATAGACAACTTCACCAACCAAGACTCCACATGCACTTATTTTATCAAACCACACTTATCCACCTGATCAGGGTTGACATAACTATAATTAGATCAAGGGTCAATCAAAATAGAAACAACTTGATCACAAATCTTACCATCCATCTTGATAATAGATTCCTGGTGATCCACCTGCCTATTATCCAATGTTGCATAGATTCGAGGAATGCTCTGTCCAACATCCCCAACTATCTAGACCTCCTGAGCATTGTAGATCTGAGGCATACCACCCTGATGCGATGGATGATTCTTCTTGAGATGCTCCTTCCACATATCCAACACTACAACTATCCATTACCATCACCTCTATTCTTCTTCTCTCCAAGATGCAACCCATGTCTCTTCCCAACTACGTTATACTTCTTGCAAGGAACAACATTCTCTTTCTCGCCTGCATCCTGAGGTTTTGTTTGCTTCGGTGGCCATTTACCTTTAGTCTTGTCATTCCATTTCCAACCCTGCTTAGATTCAATCTTACACTTTGATTGCACGTAACAGTGCTTCAATTTCCCAATGACTTCTTCCAGTGACCAAGGCCCATCATACTTAATCTGATCCTTAAATGCTAATGGTAATCCATTGATAAATCTTTAAACTTTGGCCTCCTCATCCTTAAGATATGGTATATACCTCAATAACTCCAAGAACTTAGTCATTTACTCCTCATCTGTCCTTGATCTCAGCTTTAGCTCATAGAACTAGTACTTGGATTTACTATCATAGTACCTCTCTGAAAAGTGATCTCATCTTTAGCTCATAGAACCATTACTTGGATTTACTATCATAGTACCTCTCTGACAAGTACTTCTTCCTAAAGAGTCGCTTGAATTCATGCCAGCTCAACTCCTCTATCCTAATGTCTCTGACCCACTTCATGTCTTCCCACCAAATGTCTGTTTTCCCTTTTAGACTTAAAATAGCCATCCTGGCCTTCACATTCTCTGTGTAATCATGCAACTCAAAGAATTTCTTCATCCCAAGCAACCATGCCTCTACACATTTCGGCTTCTTCTACTCTCCATAGAATATAGGCAGCTTGGATTTCTTGAACTCATCTGGAAAATATCCCCTGCCATTCCTCCTGTAAGGATGATAACGATGGTGACCATGATACCTATTTGAAGAAAAACTAGAGTAAAATCCATGTCCATTTCCTCTCGTATCTGGTGTATCCAAGAACCTTCCACCCCTGACAATATAATCCCTGTCCAATATGTGATCACAATGAGACAGGCTACAATATGCTCTATTAGTCATGTCTTCCTAACCATAACTGATCCGTGGCTATCCATGTCTATGCAAGTTTGAAGAAATGAAGGATAACTGCATTGACCTCTTCTTGCTTCTCCTATGACTTAATGATTTTGTCATTATCTGCTTTGCAACTTCTTATCTCTGCCTTCAAACTTCTCAATGTGTCTTCTATGTTCGAAGAGTACTCATCTCTTAGTTGCTCATCTGATTTATAAGGGGAGTCTTGTGAATTGTAATCCACCATTTTTCTAGTCATATTTGATCTTCTTCTACCTGCAAGTATACCATGTCAGATAAACCAAATACAACCATAACCAACACACTCTAGTGATTTTTAGGGGAGGCTATCTCATCTGCAAAATCAATCCATATTAGCATGATACATGTATATATACATAATAATATCAATATACCAACATCATGCATGACAATACCAACTGCATACCATGACCTTAACCATGAAAATCATAACCATGACAATGCATGCATAACAACCACATAGATAATTGACATGCATGCATGAGAAACACATTCTGCCCATCCAGTCCAAGTATTGAACCATAATCTGATACTAATCTGGTATCAGACATCACCCAAAGTGAACGAAACCCACTCTGATACCAACCTCTGGTACCAGATAACACCCAAAGAGAGCGCAACCTACTCTGATACCAATCGGTATCAAACATCACCCAAAGAGAACAAAACCCACTTTTAATACCACCCTGTAGCCACCTCCTCTGACACTTACCCAAGTTCACCGGTCCAGTGGGGTAAATATGTGACGAAGGATTACTATGCTATGACTCAACCTCCTAAGTACAGTTAAGGACGTGGAATAAAAAAATGAAACTTTACTGGCCTTCCTTAGGAGCTACAGGACCCCTAAGGGCTAAACCACCCGTCTAGGTGCCAAAAAATTGAGTCAAATTGCTTTTTCACTGACTTAGACTCCCAACTGTAGGCATAACATTGCATCCATGCGACTGTAGGCCTCTAGTCGTATGCATAAGCTTGCAAGGTAGCAAATGCAGTCCCAATTTCTTAGCTATAAGCTTGTGACCTCAGAATTAGTACCACCTTTCCAGGGCTTGTCTCTAGATCATGTGCCAAAACTTAATGAGACTTTCTAGAATGATAAAATGAATCAAGATGAAGATAAATATACAAATTTGAGCCACAAATTTGACCTAACCAGGCCTAACCATGACAATTATTTCATCAAATACATTGAGAACATGTAATCTGCATGTCATAAATGCATATTTGGGCATAACAATGTGATACTTATCTAAGAATCATCAATAAGGTCTAATTCCCTCTCATAATAGCTGCAATAACATGTAATAGCTCATGCATTTAATAACCATTCATCAACTAATTAAAACATATTAAGATCCATAGTTAGAATCTGTTATGAAACCATGCTTATAACCAACATATAACCATAATAATAACCATGATAGAACAACCATCAAATACACATAATAACAAATACAAATACTCATAGAATACAGTAGGGAAAGAGTTCTTATTAACATATGCAAAAGGCAACCAAGTCAAGACTTCCATGTACCACCTGACAAAATGCCTATCATGACTAGTAGAGGTCTAGTCAAGTCCTTTTTCAAGTATTTTCACATGTATCATTGTTTTGATGTTACTTTTTATTTTTGAAAGTTTCGTGGAGTTCTGGGGAGTGGCTTGAGTCCTGGCCCTAAAAAAGTGGCACAAAATTTGGAGTCGCTGGCACACAACTACTTGGAAAATTCCCGTCACATGAATGCCTTGTTGTGGGAGCGACTAGAGGGTCTTAGTTGCATACATGCCCATGTCAAAGGAGCAACTGAGGCTTTAATGCATGAGAATGTCAGGGTGTTTCAGGGGTTGGTCACCTGGAAGGGTTGGATGGCTCCTGGGGGTTCTGTTTCATGTGTAGAAGGTCAGATTGGTTGTGTTGTCTCGGTTCCACTTCCTTAACTCTACATGGGGAGTTGAATCATATCATAGTATCATTTTGTCACATGTTTACCCCGGTTGGCCAGTTGCTTGGGTAGATGTGAGAGGAGGGTGTTACAGCTATGAAAGGTCACTATTAAAAGGAAAAAAAAATGGAAAAAATGAATTCATTAAGAAAAAACTTTGAGAAATGAGCATATCTACTACAATGAGTGAAAGTTTAAGTATATGCCCTGAGGATTAAATCCACTAGTCGAGTCCCTGTAGTTAAGCATCTCTGCTATTGTGAGGTATCAGGTTCAATTTCTCTTAACACTCTCAGAGTCAGGCTCTGTGTTTGAGCTGACGGGAAGTGATCCCAGGTGGCTCTACCTGGAACAATATTCCATGGATGTAGCGAGTCACCAATATCTGGAAACCATGAACCACATAGTAGAGTGAAAGTTCATGTATAGAGCAACAAACTGTTATTTAAGCAAATAATCTAACCTCCAGCATTGGCTACATCCTATATGGCAGAACCAAAATAACATATCGTTATACATCTCCTCATTAAGATAACAAGCAGAGTATGTTACCAAGTGAAAGGCCAATGCTACTTTTATTAAGGAATCAAACTACAGCGTAAAAGATTCAAAAGTAGAAGAAAAACGCACCATACTAAGTTTCTAACCCTCCCACATTTGGAGAGAGGGAGGATACCCGAAGAACTCGTAAATTCAAGTCACCTTTGACAATTGAGCAAAAAGCATAAAATGTAATCGCTCAAAGTCAAGGACTTCCTTTATGATGCCAGCTTTCCAGATACATATATCAGTAGAGCTGCTTTAAAAGGGAATAATGAAATCAGCTACTGTCGTTGCTTTTCTACTCACAAACCACTATTTTGAAAAGGTAATTGATCTTACAAAGAAAAATACCAGGAAACCTCCTCATTAGCCGGATTGTCAATTTTCCTACACTAAGATCTCTGAACTGAAAGGTGTTATTGAGAAAGAAACAGATACTACACAGAAAGCCAACAGGAAGCATTCCCATTTGTTGACTGCACATGCTCCATTAACATGACTGCATTTTAGAAAGTAATCCACTAGATCACCTTTGACAATAAAGTAAATTCAAAATACATAAACATGATTAGTTTGAAATATGATTGTTCAACAATCAAGCACCTTGACGATGCAAATTTTTCAGCTAGCTATTTCAGTAAAGTTGAAAAGAATGGTAGTTCTGGAGAGAAATGTGAAGGGGCAATATCATGAATTTCCCATTGAAACAATTCCCACAAATGAATTTTATACAAATAACAATGAACTTTCCTGATGCTACTACTAGCCTACCTACAAAGTCTGCATGAGCAAAGCTATAAAAATGCAAAATTCCTCTTAAAGATTGGGATGTGGCACAGTTTGGAAATTCAAAGGCTGGATACACAGTTTGAAGATGCAATAGTCTGGAAGTGCAGAAAACTAAAAATAAAAGCTAAACCATGTGAGAAACCATGAAATGGGGACCAATAAAAAATACCAATATTGCAGAACTCCAAAGTGCACACATATCTAGAAGATACATGCAGATCTGAGGTTGAACTGCATGTATTAGACTTTCAACTCATTTTGTTGGTTGCTCATTCTATCATCAATTTTACTGGATATTGATCAATGCAATCAACCCAAGGACTATCATCTAGTGATTTCACTATTTGAAGTGCTTTCCAAACAACATTGTTGCACTTGAATCCACTGCCAAAAGCAGTCTTCTAAATCCAATTTCCTTTTCGCATACGTCCTTTGGCCTCAATGTAATTGAGCTCATACCAAATTGAGCTTGAGGAAGTGTTTCCAAAGTGATGCAAAGTCATCCTCAAAGCCTCTACGTGTGGTGGGCCCCAGTGTTGTAGCAATAATGCTACAACTCCTGGAACTCCCTTCTTTAGTTTTATCAACCTGGTAGTTCGTAACAAACTTGGAAGCGGCGGTGCTGTATGCACAAGTACTAGCTCTTGCCGCAGCTGTCACTTGGTCAGCTGGCACAAGTCCGCTAGGGGCTCAAGCCAACTTCTATGAGCTCTTAGAAGAAGCTTTATACCTGATGGATGGAAGCTAACTCAAAGGAAGCTGATCTACTTGCAGAAAGAAACTGAAAGTTAAATAGTACCATAACCATAGCAAACCCTAATTCTACCAGCTAGTCCTGCTGATGCAAAGGAAAGGAGGCAAACTATTGAAGAAGATGCCATTACTTCTATGAAGGTAAAATACATGTATCTAGACTACCTCTATTTGAAGAAAACATCTTTTTGTATTTTTGACTAAGTTATTAGAATTATCATGCATGTGCTTTTAACTGGCTTTTCACTGTGCAGGGGTGGATCAAGGAGGAGAAATGCTTGGGAAAGGTTGGGATGGTACAGAGAGGGCCTAAGAAGCCCCTAACACTCTTCCAGAGGGTTTCACAAAGTTTGGTTGCCAAAAAACCTTGTTTGTGAGCTTCTACAGGAAGTCTGCAAGGGTTCTACAGGATGTTTCAGGAATTTCTACAGGATGTTTTAAAATTGGATTTTGGAGGATGGGTGAGTGAAAGAGGATGCATGAATGGATAGGGAGGTAGGGTAGGGGTCTGAGATGACCCAACGACTGGTGGATGAAGTGATGAGAGGGTGTGGAGAGCTAACTTGTCTTAAGGAAGACCAAGGCAATGGAAGAGCAAGAAGGTAGGGTTACGTGGACAGAAGAGGAGTGGTGAGACGAGGAAGCTGACTAGGAGATGGAGCAGCTGGCCTGGATGAAGCTTAGGTGGATGAGAGAAAGATGGATAAGCCCTACACAGTGTGCACTTAACTGAATCAACCAAGTCCTGCATACAACCGAAATCTTAGCTAATTTATTAGAACTGTCAATGAAACGCATGAACAACAACTTTATTCCCAAAGAAAACCATGTACGACACTTAATCAAAGGAACACCTAAAAAGGTCTAAATGCATGACTAATTTCTACAAGTGAAAAACATTACACCAATGATTGCATGGCCAAGCAAACTAGTGTTTTTGTTGAGCAACACTGGCTCCACAATTCCAGCCCCTGATCCAATAAGGGAGAGGTGAAACTGAGAGTGCAGGCAACCATTTTATGGAGCTTTTACCAATCTTTGTCTTATCAATCTATTCTATACATCCAAAGTAATTCTATTCATCGACAATATCCTACTTAACCAACACAACTAAATCCTAGCTCAACAAACTTCGTTCAAATGCATAAAAGGAAAATCACAGTGTTGAAAGGAAAGATAACAATACAAATAAGGAGGCCCTAGGCTCTCAGGTTGGGCCCAACCCCGAGAGCTATGGCTCCTATAAAAATCTCAGAGCTGATATCAAATCCGACTGCTTCCCATTATCAAAAAATAATCATAAGTCAAGAGTTATGCCAATAATGGCTACAAAAGAACAAAACAGAGCTAGCAGCACGTAGTGCAGAATGTGCAAAAGTTTTTCAAAAGTCCTTTTCGAAGGCTGGAGCCTTATCATTTATACACTACGAGGCCCTGGCTGGCCTCCTAAGTTTATGGGACTTGGCTGCCCAAACTGTGAGTGAACAACTCCTTCCAAGAAATCTGCTTGGCTGCCTTCTAGATCCGGTTTTGGTGGCCTTTGGAGCTCGGAGTTGGGGGTGAAGATCCCGAGGGAGGTTATTTAATGCCATAGACAAACCCCCTACGAATCCTCAACCCAAGCTTGGTTGTCTCCTAGCCCATGTCTGCTCGGTTTTGCTTCAACATGTGTCAAAAAATCCTGAAATGAGCACGTGTTAGCCACCTAGGAATAGTGACTACCCTTATTCGTACAAATGACATAAACATACTAGAAAATAATGCATAAGTTATGAAAAATGAAGGATTGAACAAGGGTAGTTAGGCCAAATGAGCCCAAAATGTTACCAAATTTGGGGCTCATCATCACCCCCCTGCTAAAATGATTTCTCATCCTTGAGCAACTAATCCAGCTCCTTGTCCTTCATTGCCTTAACCGCAACTCTCACATCCCAGGCTTCTGCAGTAGTATTATCCTCACTGTCATGGAACATGGCCTTCTTTTCCACCTCTTCCCATTGCTTATGTTCTTCTTTTTCTGTGCTTCCTTCTACCAATCCCAGAAGCAAAGGTGGGCTTAGCTTGAGGCCGATCTAGCTGGCCTGGAGGTTCTGCATGGAATTCTTGTAGAGAGGTACCCGTACTAGGCCCTCCCTCATTCTAGTTGGAGTGTGATACTCCCTGATTTTGAGGCTGTGGGACAATGTGTTCCACCTCCGGTTGCAAGCATGCACATAATTGTCCCCTAGTAGTCGCTCCATATCCTCGAAATGTGCTATAGCCTGAGCCTGTTGATCCATGTATTTTAGTAAAGCCTGTGGGTTGGTTGCTAGGTGTTGGTGGGCAGATATCAATGCAGTGGGGTCCCCTGGCTCTGCTCTGATTAACAGTGGTTCATGTAACTCCCGGTTCATAACATCTCTGACCTCTGTCGCTCTCTTTTCTTCGTGGTTTAACCATGAGGTAAATGCCATTAGCTGCATATCTCCCACAACCGTGTTGGGATCCCATGAAGTTTCATTAGGAAGGGCCAAATTATGGAGGTAGAACTCTGATAGCTTGGCCTTGTCCTCTGAGGAGCTACTTTTGCATAAATCTGTGAACTGCTGGGGGTTTTGGATTTGGGAGATACCCCTCTGTGCTAATGCATTAATCTGGAATTGCAGCCACTGGTCCCGTAGGTATAGGCCATAAGATTTTGCCGGCTGCCTACATTGTAGAGCATCCATAGCCCAACTGGCCATGCAGGCCAATTGTGCCTCTTTTTCTTGCAACTGCTATTTGAGAGCTTGTATCTCTGTGTCTACTTGCAGTTCCCTTTCTTGTAGATGCTGGTTTAGTCCCTCAGGACCAGCTTGCATTCCTTCTTTGCCTTGATGTTCTACTGTAGTGTCCCCTGAGGCTGTGCCCCTTTCTTTCCTCTGTTCCTGTAGCTGCAGTTTGAGCTTCTCATTCTCTTCCTGTAGAAATACTCGCTGGCAGTTTCCCACGTGCTTGGCCATAGCTAATTCCCTTCTTGCCTCCTTGAGTTGTTCCTCCAAGGGGCCTATATCTGCTACTCCTTTAGATTTAGCTATCCTCATCCACGTGTGGGTTCATACTCTTTCTTCTTCCAATGCAAAGAAGAGCGGTACTGTGAATTTTTGTGGGATAATTTTCTTGGCCTCCAAAAAGTTATAATAAGAGCTCAAGCTAGGCTGGGGGCTAGGCTCCATGATGTGTTCTACCTCTGCTTCCCTTTGTGGTGAGGTGGCTGCCTCCCCCTCCATTCTTTTGGTCTCCTTGAGCTTGGTAAAAGTTTCCTGTAGAACTGCTTCAGCATCCTGTAGAGGGGTTTTTGACGCTGGCCTTTCCATTCTCTCCCTCCAGGTAGTTGTCTTGGGGATCCCCCGCTCATAAGTGACTGATACTTTGGAGGGGGACTTCTCCCTTGGTGAGGTAGGGGTGTCTTCGATAGTAATTGGGTCTTTAGATGGAGGTTGGGGCCTGCCATTTTTAATTCTCACACTTCTCCTCGCTTTGAAATACAGAGGAATCTCCCTTTTGCGTTTCTCCTTTGGCTTGGGGGAGGTACTTAGGGTGGCCAGCACAGCTGCTGCCTCCCGAGCAAGAATTTCGGCTGTCTTCTCCTTTTGTGTTCTTTTCTCAGGACTTCCTGTAGAAAGCCCTATAGTGGCTGATTTCTGGCTTCCTGTAGAAGCCGTTTTCAATTTTCCTGTAGAAACAGATGGCACCATTTTAGCCTGCTTGGCTAAGGGTGCTTTTTCTTTCAATTTTGCTGAGGCTGCCTTAGAGGTGCCCTCACTGACATGGACCTTTTCAGTCCTTTCCACTCTGCTTTGTAGCCGTTTTTCCCAGGGGGTTAATGTGGTTTTGTCACCCTCTGTTTTGGCAGCTTGTTTTTCCTCTTATTTTCCCTTGGGCTCTTTCTTTTCCTCTTGTTTTCCATTCTTCTCTTTCTTCGGTGCTTTGGCCATGTTTTCTTGGCCTTTTTCTTTCTTTTCTGTTTGAATTGGTTCCTTCTCCTCGCTGCTGGAGGAGGTGAGCTCCTCAGCTAGTACTCGGATATCATCATCCTTAGTCAAATTCCGGAAGGTTTCCCAGGAGAGAGGGACGGTATACGTGTGAAGTGCATCTTCCACGAGGAGTTTAATGAGCCCACGATGGGCTATCTGATCTGGAATCCCCTCTTTCAACTTAGTGGCACACTCGGTCATGGACTGTAGGAGGAAGTAAGGGATGCTCAACTTTTTCTCTGAGGGTAGGTCCATTTGGTGTCTAAGTTCTGTGAGTAGCCGAAAATGGTATCCATACACGATGCTGAATCGCCCCTCGCACGTGATATACTTCATAATTTGGAGGCTGACCTCACTCCAGAACGACTGTAGGCTGGTTCTTCGCACTCCATTCTTGTCCTCTGAGAATTGCTCCTCCGGCAAAAAGAATTCCTTCTTAGCCTTCTGCCCTAGTTTTCTCTCCTCCTTATCCCAAGGTACCCCCATCGGTAGATCAGTGACCCTGCTAATGAATTGTGGGGTAATCCTGAGGGTCAAACCTCTGAAGTTGACAGCAACCAACGTTTTGGACTTTGGTTGCAAGGATCGCAAGAATTCCTCTGCAACCTCGTCGTCGTGACCTTGAAGTTTGTCACAGAATGACATCCACTGAGCACGAGAAAACAAGTCTACCACCTCAGGGGTTTCCCGTAGTTTCTTTGAGTATGTAGGTTCTTTCCTGATGAACCCACCCGGCATGGTAAAAGCTTGCTATGGTGGCTTGAGCTGGCTGGCGCGTATATAAAGATGGACCTTTGGGATTTCCTCAGACAGAGTGCAGAGTTACGCCTCTATCATGCACACAGTTAAAAATTTACGAGTGTCTACAGGTGAGCTTTGATAGTGGCTCAATTATGAACCAAACCTTGTAGAAAATCCCGCATATACACGATGGCGACAATTCTCATGCAGAAATAAGAAGACACTTGCAAATTCATGCACAGACTGAAATTTACGGTTTTCTACCCCTTTTGTATGTCGACTTCACCACCTTTCGAACCAATTGCATGGGAGGACTATGTTTAGGCTTACCTCGTTCTAGACTTGCCACCTTTGACGTGAAAAATTTGATTTTTCCGTGACGTTGAGCTTCCTGTAGCGCAGCTTCCTGTAGGAGTCGTGCATGGGTTCTGGGGAGCGCTTCAGCGGTTCTGGGCCTTCTGTGCAACAACAAGACGCTGAGCAGGCCGAGAACTCGGAGTATCAACCTTCAGGAAATTACGGATGCGTACTCGGCTGCAAAGCGGTTGGAATAAATGAGTGTAGTGCGGCATACGCGATCTAGCCGGTAGATTTGAATCTCTGCGGAACTCGTGGCGCGAGGGTGAGCTGTCCCCGTCGGCCCATTGGCCGACGTCACCTGTGATCATACCACTGAATGTCTGCCTTACAACCGAATCATTCCCTGCATATCTACCGCCGCCACTCCTGTTAGACCGCCGCTTCTCTCCGACTGGACTCTTCCCATGTGTCCATTTCCTGCCTTGTCGACACCCCCAAAGCTTTTCGGATCGGACGAGGCCGTCGAGTTGGTTGTGGTGGCCAGTTGAATGGCTACCCGACTTGCTCAACCCATTCATTTTCATATTTACACACATTTTAAAGTATTATTCATGTGATTTGACGAAACAGGGTGAGGCACTTACCTGTGCGGCTGTGACGTTATTTTTCTCACGCTTCAGGCCGAGGGTGACGGATCCGCTTGCTGCTGCTTCGTGCACAGGCACGGGAGCTCCGGTTTGCTGACTACTGCAGGTTATGAGACCGGTTGCTCGGTTGTGGATAGTGCATGTGCTGGCTCACGAGTTTCAGGCATCTTCATAACATGTGCTTTAGCTGGATCAACTACTACAGGATTCCTATAGGACATCCTGTAGCCATTTCTCCTTCTCAGGTGCATGTTGAAATGGTGGAGTCACGTTCACGGTTGCAGGGTCTTCGAATTGCTTTGACAGGTAGCGTAACGACCTCTGCATGCTTTGTTTTTCATTTGAAAATGATTTCTTCTGAAAGTCCAACATTCTGGACTGCGCAGGTATTTCAATCATATGGCAGCCATGGTGGTGGAAGGAGGCGACAACTGTGGGTGCTGGAGAAAAACATTGGTTGCATGCCTCCTTATTGGACTTCGGGCTTCAAATTTTCCTACACAGTCGGTCCTGGCCCGTTCTAATATTATACAGGAAGTTTCCTGTAGAAATACATAACTTCCTGTAGAAAGTCCTGTAGCTTCCTGTAGGAGGCTAAACTATGACCGAAACGTGCCCAAACCTTGGAAGAGATGAGTGTTTCTGGAGGGAGTGCTGGTGAGGTCACCTGGTAGCATGGTAGGGACCCTTATCCTTGAGCTGAGAGGCCTCCTTTTCTGCATGGAATACCTGCAACCTCCATTAATTTCAAAAGCTTGAGCCTGTTTTCTGTTACTGCCTTTTTCTTTTTTCTTTTTTCTCTTTTTTTTTTTTTTTTTTTTGGAGGAGACAGCAGGGGTGCCTCAATGAGGTTTTCACCCCTACCATCTGCCTTGGGCGCCTCAGAGAGGTTTTCACCCAAGGATCTTTTTTGTTTTTATTCCAATTTTTCAGAGAGACAGCAGGGGCGCCTCAATGAGGTTTTCACCCCTACCATCTGCCTTGGGAGCATCAGAAAGGTTTTCACCCAAGGATCTTTTTATTATGATTTTTTTTTTTGGATGCTCAGGGTACACCCAAAATAGAGGCAGAACCCTTCTCTATGACCAATACTGATTTTTCCATAGTTTTGATGAACTCTTTCCTCGAAAGAGGTTTTCTGTAGATCTTTAGTTGATGCCCATTGACGAGCATGGGGATGGCTTCCTCATCGATGGTCCGGATGAGAACAGACCCATTATCATTACACTTCTCCACTGCATATGGCCCTAACCATCTTGTCCTCAGCTTCCCCTTGAAATCCTTGTGTCTGGAATCATACAACAACGCCCAATCTCCCGGTTAGAATTTCTTGTCATTGAGGTGCCGGTCATGCCATATCTTCCTCTGAAGTTGAACCACTTCTGAGTGGAGAAGGGCCTGCATTCTGTGTTCATCTAGCCTGTTCAGCTGCAATAACCTTTCTTGTTGGGCGTGGCTGAGATCTAGGTCCAGCTGAGATGCCATCCTCAATGTGTTGTACTCGAACTCAATTGAAAGCAAAGCTCTCTTCCCATAGACCAGTTCATAAGGTGTGAAACCGGTTGTGGTCTTCCAAGTGGTGTTGTAAGCCCAGGTGGCCTCAACCAGGCGATCTTCCCAATCCTTCCCGCTGCTGCTCACCACCTTAGTCAAAATCCCTTCTAATGCTCTATTGGTGACTTCCACCTGCCCATTTGCTTGAGGATGATAGGGGGTGGAAGTCCTATGCTTGATCTTGTGATGAGCAAACAAATATTCAATTAAGTTGGAGGTGAACTGGCTTCCTTGATCGGTGACTAGCTCTCTTGGATAGCCAAATTTGTAGAAGATGTTTTCTCTTAAAAACTCAGCCACCTTTTCTTCCGTCGCTGCTTTGATTGCCTTGGTTTCTGCCCACTTGGTCAGATAGTCTGTGCACACAATGATGTAAGACCTTTGCCTTGAAGGAGGATTGATAGGACCCACAAAATCCATGCCCCACTTCTCGAATGGTTTAAGAGTCACTTGAGGTTGGAGAGGCATTTCGTCCCTTGGGGTTGGCTTCCCCATCCTTTGGCATCGGTCACATTGGCTGATATATCTCTTGACATCTTGATGAAGCGTGGGCCAATAGTAGCCTGCCTGTAGAATTTTGAAGGCAGTCCTCTTGGCTGCAAAATGTCCTCCACAAGGCCCGTCATGACAGGTTAGGAGGATGTCAAAGACTTCCTCCTCCCTTACACAATGCCTTAAGATCTGATCGGGGCCAAGTTTGAACAGGTTGCCCCCGATCCAAGTGAACGAGGCACTCTTCCTTACAATTCTGCTTTTTTCCTTGGAAGATAGATGCGGAGGGAACTATGCTGAGACCAGATAGTTTGCTATATCAGCAAACCATGGGGAGAGTACTAAGATAGCAAACAGATGTTCATCTGGCATCTGGTCGTCCACTGTTCCATCTTCACCTACAGGTAAATCGAATCTAGACAAGAAGTCAGCAACAACATTTTCTTTACCTGGTTTGTCAACGATAGTCAAATCAAATTGCTGCAACAGAAGTAACCATCTAATAATACGAGCATTCACATCTGGTTTATTCATTAAATATCTAATTGCAGCATGATCAGTATGTACAAATGTTTGATAGCCAGTGATGTAGTGTCAGAACTTGTTCAGGGCATGGACCACAACCAGGAACTCTTTCTCAGTTACAGTATAGTTCAGTTCTGCCTTGGATAAGTTTTTGCTGACAAAGTATATGGCATATGGGAGTTTTTGTTCAACCTATCCTAAGGCTGCCCCTATGGATTTGTTCGAGGCATCAGTGTGGATGTGGAAAGGTAGGGCCTAGTTTGGACCTCTTAATATCGGGGCAGACACCAACTTATCCTTTAATTCATTCAGAGCCCTTTGACAGTCGTCTGTCCATTTGAACTCAACATCTTTTGCTAAGAGGCCAAACAGTGGCGAGGCTAGCTTACTGAAATCTTTAATAAACCTTCTATAATATCCTGCTAAGCCTAGGAAACTCTGAACATCTCTTACTTTCTGAGGAGGTGGAACCTTTTTGATGAGAGCAATTTTATCAGGATCCACCTGCAATCCCTGGCGAGAAATGGTATGTCCTAGCACGGTCCCTTCAGTCATCAAGAATTCACATTTTTCCGGACTAAGGGACAGGTTCATCTCAATGCACTTGGTTAGGACTTTTCCCAGATTGGACAATGCTTCTTGGAAGTTGGACCCATAGGGAGTGAAGTCATCCATATAGATTTCCACCGAATCATGGACCAACTTAGAGAAGATGCTCAATACTGCTCTTTCGAAAGTAGCAGGAGCATTGCATAGCCCAAAGGGAAGGACTCGGCAAGCAAAGGTACCCCAAGGACAAGTGAAGGTGGTCTTATCCTGGTCTTCCGGGCTGATTTGGATTTGGTTATACCCGCTGAACCCATCTAGGAAAGAGAAAAACTTCTTCCCTGCTAGTCCATCCAACACTTGATCTATGAAAGGCAGAGGAAAGTGGTCTTTCTTGGTGGCTTTGTTCAGTTCTCGGTAGTCCACGCAAATTCTCCACTTTCCATTTTTCTTGGGTACCAACACTAGAGGGGACACCCACTCGCTATCCGAGATGGGGTAGATGAATCCTGCATCCAACAGTTTTTGCAGTTCTTCTTTGACAATGTCCTTAAGGGTTGGATTCATTCTCCTCTGAGGTTGCCTGACTGGTTTACAATCTTCTTTGATGTAGATGTGATGGGTACAGACCGAAGGGTGGACTCCTTTCATCTCCTTATAGCTCCAAGTGAAAGCATCTAGATGACTGGCCAACAGACTATATAGCTCCTTTTCCTGGGAAGGAGACAGGGAGGAGCTGATCTTTAACGATCTCTCGGGGCCAAACTCCACATTTTTGACCCTGGGAGAGAGTGGATTGGTCACTGGCTTGAGTGTCTTCCACCAATTTCTCTAAGGACAATGCACTGGGAGGCAGATTCTGAATCAAGGTCTCAATCAAATCATCCTCAGTTTGAGGACCTCCCCTGGTGGTCTCTAAGGTGCACAAGGGTGCAGAGTACACCTCATCCTCTTCTCCTTCTTCCAACCAAAGTGGTAAGTCATGCTCTAATAGAGGTTGGGCAGGAGGGTATAGGACTAGCTGCTTGGACATAGGACCATTTTTGATGGTCATGTTCCCTGCTTGGCAGCTTATGTAAACATCCGCAGTGGCTAGCCAAGGTCTTCACAAAATAAGGGGGTATCCGGTAAGCTTTACCTTTGGCTGAAGAACCAAGAAGTCTGCAGGATACTCCCAAGAGTCAACAGAGACCAAGACATCCTCCACAATCCCCTCGGGAGTCACAGTGGAGCGATCTGCCAACTGCAAGACTGTCGAGGTCTTCCTTAAGGAACCCTGAAGGTTGAGTTTGAGCATGGTATCCCTGGTCATCACATTAATGGCAGCCCCTAAATCAATCAAAGTGTGGGGTATGATGGTGCCATTGATGTGGACATCAACTACAGGACTCCCAGGATCCAAATACTTTGGACAGATTACTTGCCCCAACATAAGATCAGACAATTGTCCTATGACATTGATGGTTGAGGCATCTCTTTTTCGCCTGCCTGGGTGCCTGAAACACTTTTCCTTAATCAATTTGTTGTATATCGGTACATCTTTGATGGCTTGGAGAAGTGGTATTCTTACACACAACTGTTTGAGTTCTCCCAGAAGCTCATTCTCCTCTGGGTCAGGTTGTGTGGTTACTGTTAGTCTCTCAGGAAAGGGTGGAGTGGCCTTGGGTTCACTTTCCTGTTTGTCTTCCTCGTCCTCTAAGGGAGGAGGTTGGCGATTTGGAAGAGTCTTCCCGGATTGCAGGTTGATCTCCTGGATCTCCACAGCATAGGTAGGGCAGGTTGTTTCCCTGGTATATACCTGCTGGGCCTGTCGGTTGTTGGGGTTCGGGTTCGGTTGAGCAGGCATTTGGGGTTGTCTCGAAGGAGCAGGAGGTAATGGTTGTGGTTGAGCTGGTGGTGGAGGCAAAATGGCGGGAGGATGGTATTGAGGTGGGTTAGACCATGGAGGAGGCACAAACCAGGGAGGATGAGCAGGGGGCCCCCAATAAGGCATAGGAGTAGATTGGTTGGGGCTATAATAAGCTTGGGATGTCCCTTGCATCGCCTGCTGGTAGGGTCTAGGTCCATGCGGCCTTCTTTGATTGAGGAGGTAGAGAGGTTCAGTGGGTGCCTCAGTTCCTTGGTACATGGCCTTAAACCCAGGTAAGGTTGGGCATTGGTTTGTGGGGTGGTTCTCCTCACAAACGAAGCATACCTCTACCGAGTGTAAGGGACACTCGTTCTTAGGGTGCTTCCTTGTACACCTAGGACAGAAGATGGCCAAAGCCCTCTCAGCTTCCTCTTTCTTTTGCTGGATCTGGAATGTATCAAGTTGCATGGCAATGGTCTATCTCACCTCACTTTTGAGGTCCTCCAGCTGATTAACAAACTCATGCTTGGAGAAAGTAGCACTAGCTGAAAGGGGGTTTCCCCTACCTCTTTTCCGGGCTGCCCTAGAATGGTTTCTAAGCATAGTCTTTATATCCTCGTAAGGTAGTTGGTAGATGTCTCCTCTAGCTAGCATGTGAAGGGTATCTAGGAGGTCTTTAGGGACTCCTCGGAGCAAGACCAACTTGAGAGATTCAGGGTCAAGTGTGCACCTGGCCCGTTTATAGCTAAGTTGGAATCTTTCCTCATAGTCTTCTAAAGACTCCTCATTTCCCATGGTCATCCGAAAGATCTCTCCCTTGGCTTCCTTGGAGCTACAGTAGTCTCGGTATTTGGTATTGAAAGCTTGCTGCATCTGAGCCCAAGTGGTGATATTGTTCCCAGGTAATCCCATGAACCAGCGTAATGCTGCATCCTTGAGAGTAGAGGGAAAGAGTTTCAGTTTTTGCTCATCTTCTGTATAGTCATAGGTTCGACAAAGGACAACAAACTCAAACAGGAAGGTATCAGGGTCTTCAGTAGTCAATCCATGGAAGTGAGGTAAAGCGGAGGGGCTTATGTTTTTCATTTTCATGTCTCCATTGGTCTCTCAGATGGGAAAGGCACCTTCTATTCTCTCATCTTCTCTTCCATCTTCAGCCATGGCTTCAGGTGGGATGGTTTCTAACTCTTCTTCTGGTATAGGATCTTCGTATGTCTCAGGAGGCTCGCCTATAAGTTCTTCTGGATCACTGTCACCAAAGAAGAGAGATGGGTGACTCAGTGAAGTGGTGGGGGTGTTGGGTAGAAATTTGCCATTTTTATCTCTGTTCCTACGAGGCATGAAATGGAAAGGCTTTTGATTGCTTTTTGCTTTTTCTGCTTGTACCTGCAAAACTGAAATAGATTGAATTGCAACTAACTATCTTGCTAAAATGAAAATGCGGAATTGAAATGAAAGCAGGAAAGGACTAATCTATTTTGCTCAAATGAAATTGCGGGAATGAAATGCTAGTCTACGCTTGCAGAATTGAAATGCTAATCTATGCTTGCAGAATTGAAATTGCTAGTCTACGCTTGCAGAATTGAAATTGCTAATCTATGCTTGCAGAATTGAAATTGCTAGTCTACGCTTGCAGAATTGAAATTGCTAATCTATGAAAGCAGGAAATATCTATTTTACTTTTGCGGAAATGAAATTGCAGAATGGAAATGAAATGAACTATTTGGCAGAAGGCGAGTGTGGAAAAATAGAAGAAAAGAAAAAATCACCAATACTCTGACGCTTCCCCGACAACGACGCCAAAAAGATGGTGGGCCCCAGTATTGTAGCAATACTGCTACAACTCCTGGAACTCCCTTCTTTAGTTTTATCAACCCGGTAGTTCGTAACAAACTTGGAAGCGACGGTGTTGTATGCACAAGTACTAGCTCTTGCCGCAGCTGTCACTTGGTCAGCTGGCACAAGTCCGCTAGGGGCTCAAGCCAACTCTATGAGCTCTTAGAAGAAGCTTTATACCTGATGGATGGAAGCTAACTCAACGGAAGCTGATCTACTTGCAGAAAGAAACTGAAAGTCAAATAGTACCATAACCCTAGCAAACCCTAATTCTACCAGCTAGTCCTACTGATGCAAAGGAAAGGAGGCAAACTATTGAAGAATATGCCATTACTTCTATGAAGGTAAAATACATGTATCTAGACTACCTCTATTTGAAGAAAACATCTTTTTGTGTTTTTGACTAAGTTATTAGAATTATCATGCATTTGCTTTTAACTGGATTTTCACTGTGCAGGGGTGGATCAAGGAGGAGAAATGCTTGGGAAAAGTTGGGATGGTACAAAGAGGGCCTAAGAAGCCCCTAACACTCTTCCAGAGAGTTTCACAAAGTTTGGTTGCCAAAAAACCTTGTTTGTGAGCTTCTACAGGAAGTCTGCAGGGGTTCTACAAGATGTTTCAGGAATTTCTACAAGATGTTCAGAAATTTCTACAGGATGTTTTAAAATTGGATTTTGGAGGATGGGTGAGTGAAAGAGGATGCATGAATGGATAGGGAGGTAGGGTATGGGTCTGAGATGACCCAACGACTGGTGGATGAAGTGATGAGAGGGTGTGGAGAGCTAACTTGTCTTAAGGAAGACCAAGGCAATGGAAGAGCAAGAAGGTAGGGTTACGTGGACAGAAGAGGAGTGGTGAGATGAGGAAGTTGACTAGGAGATGGAGCAGCTGGCCTGGATGAAGCTTAGGTGGATGAGAGAAAGATGGATAAGCCCTGCACGGTGTGCACTTAACTGAATCAACCAAGTCCTGCATACAACCGAAATCTTAGCTAATTTATCAGAACTGTCAATGAAACGCATGAACAACAACTTTATTCCCAAAGAAAACCATGTACAACACTTAATCAAAGGAACATCTAAAAGGGTCTAAACGCATGACTAATTTCTACAAGTGAAAAACATTACACCAATGATTGCATGGCCAAGCAAACTAGTGTTTTTGTTGAGCAGCACTGGCTCCACAATTCCAGCCCCCGATCTAATAAGGGAGAGGTGAAACTGAGAGTGCAGGCAACCCTTTTATGGAGCTTTTACCAATCTTTGTCTTATCAATCTATTCTATACATCCAAAGTAATTTTATTGATCAACAGTATCCTACTTAACCAACACAACTAAATCCTATCTCAACAAACTTCGTTCAGATGCATAAAAGGAAAATCACAGTGTTGAAAGGAAAGATAACAATACAAATAAGGAGGCCCTAGGCTCTCAGGTTGGGCCCAACCCCGAGAGCTATGGCTCCTATAAAAATATCAAAGCTGATATCAAATTCGACTACTTCCCATTATCAAAAAATAATCATAAGTCAAGAGTTATGCCAATAATGGCTACAAAAGAACAAAACAGAGCTAGCAGCACGTAGTGCAGAATGTGCAAAAGTTTTTCAAAAGTCCTTTTCGAAGGCTGGAGCCTTATCATTTATACACTACGAGGCCCTGGTTGGCCTCCTAAGTTTATGGGACTTGGCTGCCCAAACTGTGAGTGAACAACTCCTTCCAAGAAATCTGCTTGGCTGCCTTCTAGATCCGGTTTTGGTGGCCTTTGGAGCTCGGAGCTAGGGGTGAAGGTCCCGAGGGAGGTTATTTAATGCCATAGACAAACCCCCTACGAATCCTCAACCCAAGCTTGGCTGTCTCCTAGCCCATGTCTGCTCGGTTTTGCTTCAACATGTGTCAAAAAATCCTGAAATGAGCACGTGTTAGCCACCTAGGAATAGTGACTACCCTTATTCGTACAAATGACATAAACATACTAGAAAATAATGCATAAGTTATGAAAAATGAAGGATTGAACAAGGGTAGTTAGGCCAAATGAGCCCAAAATGTTACCAAATTTGGGGCTCATCAACGTGTATTGGCTTGAGATGCAAGTTCTTCTTAAGCTCATCAATCACTGCTCTTCCTCCAGCATGAATACAGAAATGCTCAAATGCAAGCTTAAAATCTGGAATATGGGGTTTGATCTTCATACTGAAGACCTTTCTTCCAACAAGGGTGGCAAAGAAAAGTAATTGCTCGTTGATGGGAAGAACAAGAGGTCCCAGAGTTGTGATATTAGTCTTCAATGCTCCTCATGCTATGGCCATAAGTTCTTTGGATAATGACACACCAAGCTTGCCAGCTTCATCTTGCTCTTGATAAACATAGTTGAATTCTTTATCATCTGCTCCTTTATGAGTTTTCGCAACATGGACAAGCTTGTACTTTGCACGCTGGCGGTCAGAGCGCTTATTTGAAAGAAGAACTGTAGATCCCCCAACACGAAACAAGCAATTGGTATCAACATTGACTTTTTGTTGCCAAAATATGTTTTCTGTGCTCACAACTATTGCATATGTGCTTCTATGAATTTGTAACAAATCCTTGGCAAGATCAATGGCAACAACTCCTGCACTACAACCCATTCCACCTAAATAGAAGCTTTGAATGTTCCCTCTCAACTTATACCTATTCACAATCATAGCAGAGTGTGAAGGAGTTGGATTGAATAGACTGCAGTACACCATAAGAATCCCGATATCCTTGGGTTTCAACCATGTTTTCTTAAAAATATTATCTAGGGAAGCATACATGAACTGCTCGACCTCTTCTCATGCTGTGGCCATGAAGGGTCGAGGGTGAATATAATGCACTGTAACAGGAAGATAAGTGTTGTCTTCTAAACCCGATCATTCCAATATCTTCACCTGAAATCCCAAGGATGAATCTTGAAAATATCCTGAAAACTTAGATTGTTCCATAACGCGTTTGGAAGTTCACTTTGAGGCTTTAAGGGGGCTTGTAGCAGGAGTAATCCATAAGATACATAGGTTGAGGGTGATACATCATATAGACTGTGCACCCAAAAACAAGAATGGCCAAACAGAAAAGAACACTCATGAGATTAAACTGTAAATGGGTGAGATTAGTCTTAAGACCGAAATTGGAAAGATTAAAATTTCCATTCCATTTTCTGAGCTTTTAAAGAATGCACAATAAAAAGAGCATATTGTCATAATGGTGAAAGAGCCAGGAGGAGATCAACTACCTGATATCAATGTTCAAGACACTCTTAACATTCAGGATGACTCTCCCACCTTCCTTTTTGGCCCTCATGCGAGTGATGTTGATGAAGAAGTTCCCCCTTTTTATATCAATTTAAATATTCATGATTTGATTTTGCATAATGCTATGTTAGATTCAAGAACATCACACAATATGATGCCAAAATCTATCATGGAAAATTTGGGACTTAATATTACCAGCCGATACAAATATATTTTTTCTTTTGATTCAAGGAAGGTTAAATGCTTAGTATTAATTACGGATATTGTTGTGACTTTGTCTCAAATTCTAGCAAAGAAAATTACGATGGATGTGGTAGTTGCTAACATTCCACCTAGATTTGGGATGTTACTATCAAGATCCTTGGCATCAATGTTGGGAGGCACTTTGCAAATGGATATGTCTTATGCTTCTATTCTAGTATTTATTGAGCAGAGGAGGATGTACAAAGAGGTTCAACTAGCACACATGGTTAGTAGCCAATCTAAACCTGATTATCATCCTATCTATGTTGTAGATACAAATATGATTTCTTCAATTTTGCATAATGATTTCTGTTTTTAAGAAGAGGAGAAACATCATGGTAACAATCAGATAAAAAATGCAAGGAGCAATCATTTGATCACAATGAAATGTGGAATATGAATTTCGATGGATCTACATGTAAAGAAGGTTAGGCAAAGGTATTTGGATAATTACACCTCAAAATGAAAGTCACTTTTTAAATTGTATTTCGAATGTAAAAATAATGCTGCAAATATGAAGCCTTTTTATTGGGTTGAATATAATGAGAGAGAAAAGGGAGCAATAAATTTTTGTCTTTGGAGATTCAAAATTGGTTATAAATCAAGTTAGAGGAGTCTATCAGACCAAACACCCAAGGATGAGGGCTTACAAGAATGAAGTTTGGGATTTGTTTGATATATTTTTCTCTGAACACAATATTTCAGTTATACCAAGAGATCATAATGGTATAATTGATTCTTTGGCCACTTCAGCTAGTGTTTTCAAAATTCCTGTGTATCTAAATGACAAGTATCATATTGAAGTTAGACACATGTCATCTATTCCAAACAATATTAAAAAGTGGCAAGTTTTTGAAGATGATGAAAAAATAAGAAGATTTCTTGAAATGACTGATAAATTTGCTACTACACCAATTGATGAAGATAACTAAGAGAAAACAGATTCGGGCCCTGATTCAACAAAGTTGTTGAATGTCATAGGAAACTAGGAGATAACACAGCTCAAGAACAATTTCATTTCTAAAGGCTTAGTTACTTTTGAAAGATTGTTTGACAATAATGACGTTGTAGTGAAACCAAATATCACTCCTAATGATAGTGATCTAGAAGATTGCAGTGTAGGGACTGAAGAAGAGCCTAAATTGGTCAAGCTATCCAAATCATTGACTACAAAGGAAAAAGATAAATATGTCGAGTTATTGAAAGAGTTTGCAAATTTTTTTGCTCAGAAGTATGATGAATTGAGATTGTATGATAAAAGCATTATCCAACATACCATTCTAATCAAAGAAATGAAAGGCCTTTGTTAAGGGAAATGTTCCCCTAGGGCTTTTGGGTTGAAACCCTAGCAGACTGAAAGTTGTCTATACAGAGAAACACACATTCAAACAACCATTATGTTATTATAAGAAAATTCTATGATAAGGGGGCGTACCTTAGGTCCTACGTTTGAGAAGGTCCTTTAGGGTCCAAACCCTTCTTCAAGTTCCTCTTGCTCCTTTGTCCTGCAAAACAACCAATTCCAGAGAACACAACAGTATATGGACAAAACCTTATAAAGAAACCATCTTCATGTTATAAAGAAAGGTAGTTAGTTATGAAATTTAAACAACCATTCACATATGAATTCCAACATGAATATCATAAACATAAAGAAGATTTATATCAGGAACCAAGACATGTGTTTCTTTTATTATAGACAAATAAAGTACAAAAAAGGAATAATTTCACCTGAGTCACCTTTCGCAGGCTCCAAGCAAATCTTTCTTCCGGATTCGTCCAGCCTCAAGCCTTTAACAAAACTCCTTCCATGACTTACTCCATGATGTCACAAGTAGTGGATGAACATCAACACACAAGGAAACAAAGGTTTCCTGTACAAATGGGGGAAGTGTAGGAGGCACAAGGATCTTCAGACCTAGTCAGGGAAAAATCTAAGCATAATAACATTTCTCTCTCTTCTCTCCTCCTTAGGCCTTCCCATTGAGGTCTTTTTATACCTCTCCCAAAGTAGTTTTTTAGTTGGGAGTTGGTTAGGAAGAGTTGGGCCACGGGAACTAACAGGTGATCAGCAGGTAAAACCAGTGATCTCCGCCCGAAATTAAGGAGTTTTATATTTTTTTAAGTGTTTTAATACATACACGCGGGTTGGGTATATGCCTACTCGCGTATACACGCGTTTAACTCAGGGAAATGTCGCGTATAAGGGATAAAACATTGTTTTTTAAATTTTTGGACTAGGTCTGGAAGGAGGGGTTGCCCTAGACCATAAGCGCAACGTCACAAACCATAAGAGTGAGATTTGGAGCTATAACAGATGCCCCCTAATATATGAGGTTAGAAGGGGTACATGATGGCCGAAATGTATTAAGCAAGTACATGGAAGGGAAATCTGTCAAAAACCGAGAAGGACTTCACCAGAATTCAACCTTCCAAGCCACAAAAGGAGGTCAGAAAGAAACACTGTCTGAGGCGGGCATACCCATGCTCAGAAAAAGTAAAGCATGTCCGCATATCAAGTACAAGCGGATCCACTAAGTATACAAGCATAAATGACTGAAAAATACATAATGGATCATCTGATCATGATCGAACAAGTACATGTCTAAATATCACATATAAGACTATCAATGATGCTGAAAGATGCAACGGATCACTGATATCAAAGACTGATCTCGAAAGGTACCAACTAAACATGATGGAATAGGATGGTACTACACTGCAAACTCAGGTGCCAACGTATAGAATGTCGCCATGACTGACTGCAACATATAAGGTGGAGTGGTATCAACTAGCAGCAACAGGAGCAACTGTCAAGTGAACCAATGAATGCTGAGACAACCTGAGGTCTTCACCGACCGCCGTGGTACATTTCTACACCATGGGAATAAATGATCTGAAGTCGACCATGTGAGAAATCGTTTGATTACCGGTCATTGATGTATACCGTTAAAGAACACGAGACTACTCACCGATAATGATAATGAGCGTCAAGGTGCCCAGTACAATCTAACAACTGTGAATAGATGAGCTGGAGTCGAACACCTGTAAGAATCTATCGATCAGGAGACAATGATGGTTTCCCACTATCGATAGCGAAGGATCTGCCACTAATGATTGCAAACCCCAAGGTACTGCCAAATGGACTCTAGATCTTTGCCCCAGAGCAATGAGTCAGAGTCGATAGGGAAATATACGCTAGAAGCAAGGCATTAAGGCATCCTTCATCAATCTAGCGCGAGTGTAACCCATAGGCCAATAATGTGGAAGGAATCAGATGAAAGAGATGTAGTAACCCAACTGAAGTACGTTTCCGGTGTACACAAGATGTGGCTAGCACACGATAGCAACCCTCTCAACCAACCAATAATGGAAGCGGACACAGAGGCGAGGTATCCACCAATAGGGTCAAATGGAACACGAATCCCAATGTGTGATAATGTAAGTTGATGTCGAACACAAGGGAAACCACTTAGTCAAAGACCCATGATACTGATCGATGCTGAGCACAAGGTGACCTATCAATAATGAAAATAGGGCCAGGGTGCAGCTCTAGGCCTGTCCTCAGAGCAAGGTGTTGTCGTCGATAAGGACAAGACCCGCCAGCAAGATATCAATGGAGACCCTCTCAAACGGGCACGAGTAAAGGACCAATAAAGCTGATGTGATGATAGAAATGATACTCACAACTAGGGATGGCCGACTGAAAAATGAGTCAAGAGACACCGCAGAAAGTCCGACTCAGGCTAACTTCCCTTGAACAAAAGCACGACTCAATGTGACTATGTGGCAGCATATGATGACTCTGTATAAGTTCGTCATGTAGGAGGCATGAATGAACCCTCCATATGATTGGAAGAGATAACCAATCGGGGGAGAACTGACTCAATAACAAGGTTACGACATACCTAAGTCAAACTAAATCCCGCCCAAACGGAGGAGACTTTGCTTTGAGTGCTTTGTTCAAGGGCGACACGATTGACTCTAGCTGCCAACAATAAATGGAAATACTGTCCCGTTCCCGCTCTTTTTTGGAATATTTTTTTTTTTTTGTCTTTTTCTGTTAAGCTTGAAAAAGAATAAAAGAATGTTGTGGTATAGTGGAAAGAACGAGTGTCGGTGAAACAGATGATCTAGTTCCTGGGAATGGAACATTCCTATGCTCAATTCAGGGAGGTGAAAACTGGTCAGTGACACTCAAAGGTGCGTTCCTTCCACGGGTCAAGGTGTGTCACGCTGCAGAAGTCAAAGGTATGCAAGGTTGATTTTGCAGTCGTCATGGTCAAAAGTTGGCTTAAACACGAGTCCAAGTGAAGCCGGCTCTAGGCCAAAAGGTGCAAGTGGTCAACATGCAATGTAGTAGTACAACTCAACACAAAGGAGCCTCTAGGGTATAAGGCCAGAACAAAGCGAAGAAGCAAAGAGGAATGAGTCTTCAACGCATAAGTCATGGCGGGACTATAGAGGACTCCCGAGCCTACTCAAATCGGAGCAGCATGGGCAACAAATGTCAGTGAGGTGCTAACTACGATGCCCATGTAAAGGATGGCTCTACCATCATGTCATGATTTAAAGAATCGGCGAGTGAAGATGGTTTACGAACCATAACACGATGGGATCGACCCTATGGCAGATGTATCGACAAATGGAGGCTAGTATGCATAATGCAACGGAAAAATGGTGTCCCTAACCTATATGCCAGTGAGAAAACGATACCTGCCATGATGGGTCGGCAGTCATGGAACCGTCTCGAAACTGTCGAAAAAACGTCCAAAATGTCCATTTTCACCATTTGAGTTTGAGAGCAAAGAGTTGGAGAAAAAGGAGCAAACTTCCCGTACGCCAAATTCAACCGTTCAAATTCTTCAAAAACCTCCAGGTAACTCTTATACTTATCTTGCAATTGATTGTGACTGGTTTTAAGATTTTTAATTGATGTTTCACCGTTGAATTTTTTTCCAAAAATTTCACCGCGGCGTATACGCGGATTAATAATATGAAACCCGCGTACACGCGGGCCCTGTACGCGATTGTGTGTACAGGGACCCGCGTATATGCCGTGAACATTTTTAACCAAAAAACTAACAGTTGAAAATCATTTTTTGCTCAGAATGCCGGTCACCTGGCGAGAAAGAGAGCATGCAACGGTGGATAATGAAGTCATGAACGATCCTGATGCTTTGGAAGCCCTACGGGGATGTGGTTTGCTTAAATTCTTCAAACTGCCAAATATGAAAGCAAACACACGTCTGCTTGAGATGCTCATTGATTATTGGGATGTTGAGGAGGATGCCTTTATGATTGACCAGATGCCACTCAGGATAGAAGTGGAGGATATCTATTTTATCACGGGCCTTTCCTGAAGGGGAGAGGTAGTACATTCCCGGGGCAGGACACGGAGCAGTCTCACGATCGAGGACTACGTACAGATATATTGCCCGAGACATCCCAAGAAGGTTGGGAGCCAGATTTCCATCACACATGTGGCGAGTTTATCACTGAGGATAATCCTGTTCACCATAGCTCGAGTGAACGGATCGGCCTCTCTGCATCAGGCATCACGGCTAACCATGAGTGTTGCAGTTGACTGTCTCACCACTGTATTTGACTGGTGTACTCCTCTTCTGGCCAACATGAAGAGCCAACTCACTTCTATCAAGAGGGGATAGACCAAAAAATTTGGATATGGGACTATCCTGTGTTCCTTCTTTTTCGAGAAGGTCCCCGCACTCTACCCTAGGGTAGCAGTTTCCATCAGCACCCCACGAGATCCACGCATGGGCCGGTGGGCTGACCTGATGAAACGTCTAGGGGGTGGGGAGGTCCCACGGACTGCATTTGACGATGACTTCTTCACCTGGTGGGATTAGCAGATCATCGCCATAGATGACTACCCCTATGCTGGGTTGGATTTCCGAGGAGATCCTGATCTAGCATTACCACCGAACGCAACATGGGGCGACATTGGTAAGAATTTTTGATTTTATGATTTTTTTTGGATTTTTCAAATATAATGATGAATTTTGAAAAATATTTTTGATGGGATTCAAATGACTAATATGATGATCATGTTCCAGATATTGGGCCAGTACGACCAGATGGGTTCCCGCGGCATGGACGGCACGGCCGAGGAGCCGAAGAGGCGGCTGCTGATACAGAACGAACTCTACATAACGTCCAGCGACACTTGGCGAGACTGAGTTGCCGAGTACCGATGGCTGCCATAGAGGACCTTCCTGAGGATATGCAGCGTCATGTGGTTGGCATGCCACGTGACTGGGTTCGCACTTTTCGGCGTGTGGCCAATGCGATAGTTACCTACTTAGCTGCTCATCCTGAGCCGAGGCATTAGATATGCCAGACATGATTATGGGCATTTGAGTCCCAATTTTGTATTTTTTTTTTGGACAAACATATGTACACTCGAGATGCTTTATGATATATATATATATATATATATATATATATATATATATATATATATATATATATATGTATATATATAAATAGTTCGACTTTTTGATGCTTGATTTTATTGTGATGAATGATTGATGTGCCAGTATAATGCTTGATTAGCGATAGAATTAGCTAACCAATTATGAGATCTTGGAATGTGCAAATAATTAATATAAGTAAATGATCTTTGCAGCAACCTCACCCTTAAATACTGGCGATATAAACATGGATCCCTTACCAGATAAATGTTGTTTAATTGTGACACTATCAATTGAGAATCAAGATAAACTACCAACGAGTCGATCTTGTGAGAAATTGCCTCGGATAGTAAATTAATAACGGCAGTATACTCAGCCATATTGTTTGAAGTGGGGCCGATGCATACGCCTCTTGATACCATAAATTGACCAGTTGGATAATAGAGTACCCAAGCTGCGGAAGCGAGATTCTGAGTGTGCCGACTAGCACCATCGGTGAATCCAAAATAGACCAAGTCATCCATCAACACTTGTCACAATAGACCAAAAAGTGTTGATATCAAAAACTCTCGATGATATATGTACAAATATACATAATGTACAAAGAAGCCATTGCTTGGCCAAAACTAGGCAAAGTACTTCTTGAGGTAGAGCCCGTCAAGGGGCTCTGCCAACTTACTCCTAAGGATGTTTATAGGTACTATGATCGAACCAATCAATGTACTTCCTTCAGCGAATAAATGTGTTGGAGCCAAAGGAGTCATACAAACAATGCTAGTCAGACTGGAGGACCTAGATTCGACTTCGTGTGAAGGAGGATGAAAATATGAAGAATGATGCAAATCTTCCAAAGGTTGATCTATCGTCGTCATTGCTTCGAATATCGCTTCATCCAATGGAAAAACAATATCCGAGCAATTCGATGCAGAGGTGGAATCAAGGGTCTGAAAATGAGCCACATCACCATCTATCTCTTTCCCAGAGGAAGGAGTAGAATTGTTATCTACAAAGTTATTGATAGATTCACATCTAAGCTCTACAACAGACATAAGAGATTCTATTCCACCTGCCTTGTCGTCATTTGATGTGGTCACAGATGAAGCTAAGGTTCCAGGATCTGGAGAATAAGGAGTTTGAACAAACTCTCTCCGTAAAGGGTCCCTGGAAGATGAAATTGTATCTATCCTAGTCGTAGGAGGGGGAAGATCAAACGTACCCATTAATGAAGAGTACATCCTGACTCCTAGATTCTCAGTAGGCGGACGGGGGTTATCCGCTAAGGGGATAGTAGAGTCCGAAGTTGCTCGAGGATCGGCTGGAGAATAATCCAATTGATCAACCTTAGCGATTTTCCCTTCATGAGGAAAGCAAACGACACAAAACAGAGTTGAAACAACGGCTTCCATTTCGTATACCCAGTTCCTTCCTAAGAGGAGATCGTAGTCTAGGTTAGCATCAATGACTTCTACTTCGATATTAACGACCTTCCCTCCAACACATATAGGAAAGGCTGGGATAATCCCGTATGGCCTATGAGAATGACCATCAAACACTGTTAAGAGGGTAGGTGAAGGAACAACCGACGGTGATCCAATGGCCTTCCAACATGACATAGACATGACACACGTGGAAGCTCCCTCATCTATAACCGTCCGAAAAATATTCGTTTTCTGGTAGGTAGACTTTATCTGGAAAGCCATGTGATGAGGAAGTCTCTTTTTGACATTATTCATATCAAAAGTGAGAGCTAAGGAATTACTTGGATCCACTGCCCCCATTGCCGATAGCAAGGCACTTCTTTGAGCAGGACATGACTGGAGAACCTCTAAAGCGGACATAGCACATGGACTCTGAGCCAGATCCTCAACAATGGAGTAATTCTGGGCTGCCCTAATATTAGGGTTGATAGTCGCGCATTTAGCGGAACCTTTCAGTACCCGTGGTATAGTCTCGACAGAAGGTCGCTCAATATGAAGTGGGTTGTTAGTTTCGGGAACTGATTTACCCTTGGAAGTTTCACCTTCACCATAATCGCGTGACCGTGTGGCCACATTAGCGTGAGAACCCATCATGAAAACATTTGATGATTTTTCCCCTTCCTGGCTGCCCCCTGCGAAGGTACCAGGATTTGAACTCGCGCCAACAAGAAGTTGCTGCCCTTGGGGAAAAGGGTTGGTTAACACAGCTTGAGAACTAGAAGTCCCTTGCTGCCCTAACAAGCGTTGAGCATCTTCAATCTTGGGGCAGAGGTGAGTTAAATGGTCTCCACTGCATAACTTGCATGGAAACTTGACTTTCTTTCTAGACTCATTTCTACCACCACCAGCATTATTGCCGGATTTATTTGCATCAGCCTTCCCATCCTGGTTCTTTTTCTTACCTCGTCCTTTCTTTTTCCCATTGGAATTTTGATTTCCTTTGGGGTTATCATATTGGACGACATTAATCGAAGAGGTTTGGGAAGCCGGAGGATTAGACGATGTGACTTGGTTGTTAGAAGTAGTTTGTAAAGACAACTGTTGCAATTGGTTCAACAAGTTCACCGCATTTGTGTCTACCGACCCAACGATACCATCCGCATGGGGACCTAGCTTCGACTTGGCTAAGTCAACCTTAGACCCAGGAGCATCTGGCAAGTACTTTTGTAGGATCCTAGACTGAGAGTAGATCAATTCTAATTGTTGGGCCCTAAAAATGGCTTGCGCCTCAGAATAGACTCCAGACATGGAGACATCCTTAGAGATCTCGGGTTGTAACGATTTCAAAAACCATTCGAGACGGTACTTAGGAGGGATTTCAACTTTAATGAGCCTCTTTCTCCGTCTCCATTCCTGAATATGGTCAGAAATGTGGGTTGCCTTATCCTGACGAAAAGTGGCCAGAAGTTCAGTTCCGACATCATAACGGACGGGAAACTGGAAATGATTTAAGAAAATATTAGCTAAGTCAGCGAAAGATGTAAAGCTGCCCCCTGGAAACTCTATATACCATTTGGCCCATTACCAGTCAAGGTGCGTTGAAAAAGTCTCAACCTAATCGAGTCATCAATAAGGGAGTTTGATGAGCACCACAAATGGAATGTGGTTACATGGTCGCCTGGGTCTTCACCGCTCTTCCCTTCGAATTTTGGAATGTCTGAAGGGAGTTTGGTTGGGACCGGAGGCCAGGCCGGATTGTACTTGATTGGATCATTTGTTAACTTAGTGAGATTTGGCAAGTTCAAAGTTGCCAGAAACGGAAGACTAGGAGGACCTTGGGGATTCCACCCAGACTGGGTGGAGCTCCCAAAGTTCTGAAAAGATTGGCTTGGATTTTGGAAGGCACCAGGCTGCCCGAAGTAACCAGCAGAACTAGCTGAACCAAAAGGCAAGCCTTGTGATCTAGCAAAATTCGGAGTTTGACCAACTCCGGCCGCAAAGCCTCCATAACTAGCAAAGTTTCCTCCTAAAGGATTATAAGGAGTTGATAACCCCTGATACGGATTCCAAGCCAAAGCTAAGGGAGGAATACTTTGAAACGAACTAACTGTGGAGTACGGCCTATTCCCTTGTTGGTCGAAAAACGGATTCCCAGTTCTCGCGCCACTAACCCCAGGGTTAGTCCAACCTTGGAAAGGATTGCTGCTTTGTCCTATAGAAGAAAAAGGCATGGATCCTATCGTCAGGTTGGAATGTGGTATATGACCACATCCGAAAGGAAAACCCTGGAATGAAGCCAATCCACCCATCATGGACGTGGCGGCACTAAACGGAACTGAAGGAATACCCTGTGAATGGGTGCCAAATGGGAAGAATCCAGAACCAAAAGCATTGGTTTGGGAATTTCCACTCGTGGACGGAATGGAGGTAGACCCAAATAAAGATGTGCTAGCAAAAGATCCAAACAAAGAAGTAGAGGAGATGGAAATCGTTCCTCCCCCTTGTTGGAGTCTGCATAGTTGTAGCACTTGTAGTAGAAGCCATGCTTCCAGTAGTGGTCATTGATGGTAAGCGCGTAGCGTAACCTAGACTTGATGGTCTATGCGTCGGAGTCCCAACGTATTGTAATAAGTCCGGATGGCTAGATGGTAGGGGAGAATTCGGAGCCGCTAACGACTCTTAGAGTTCTTCTACCTCTATGTTATTCTCCGCTTGAAAGAGAACTCGAGAAAGAACTGGAGTGTTCCTCTCTTATTCTGCGGAAGTGCTAGGCCTTGCTTGAACACTAATGCTCCTGAGAGGAGGATCAATCCTTGATGCGTCAACTACTGTGGGATGAAACCCACCAGCAGTATTACCTCTGCGCCTTCTAGGAGAAAGCTCTAAACTTGGTGGTGAAAGACCACGAAGTCTTCGAGACCGTCTTGGTGATCGGTCAACCACTTTGAATTTTTGTTAGATCTAACTAAAGACTCAAAAAACTGAAAGCTAGGCCAACTAAGAGCACAGAGCACACACTATAAAGTCCCTAAAGAAACCAGCCAGTCAAACAACTTCTGAGTATTTCCGCTTCGGGTGATTAGGACCAGACACCAAAATACAAGAAAGTGAATTAAGGGGTCTTCCGAAGATAGTCTGGGATGATGAGGGCCCAGTCCTATCAGCGAAGGTAACAGAGGAAGTTACGCTGACCTCCTAACAACAGCCTGCGCTAGTGCAAGCCCCCAAGCTTCACAAGGGTGCCCTCCAGTAGTACCGTTGAGAGTGATGCAACGCCGACCTCAGGTGCCACGGGATTCCCCTCCGCAGCCACCTGTGTAGATCCCTAGAAGTAGCAACTATGGATACCAACTCGTCGTAGAAGCCAGGCGGAACAATTGTGAGGTAAGTTCAGACAAGTAGGAGAGGGGGTATCTCTCTTCCCTGTCTTCATAGACCCTCATGCTTAACTCCTAGATCGGAGCTTTCCTGGTCTTCCTAACGCTATTGGATTTTCACTCACTATTCAGACTCCTATGTTTGACAGTTTAAATGGCCTTGGAGAGTTAACTCTCCACTTGCCTAATCCAAGGCCCTAAAATCCTAAAACTTGTTGGTGTATCTAACTTAAAAAAAAGTTTTTGTGAATTTTAATTAGCGCTTGATTTTAAAATAGGCTGTTCTTTAAGTCACGGGATGAACGGAAGTGAAACTAGTGGTGTTTTGACGCAAAAGAAATTAATAAAAACCAAACTACATGCACATGCACTTGTTTTCGTTTTTCGATGAAAAGCAATTTCTACAGGGTTCAGAGGAATTTAGGAATTTACAAGGTAAGTTCCTCAGACAGAACACCAAAGGACACCGCTCACAACCAGATCGCAGATCAATACACCAGTATTTTTGACGTGGTTAAAACCCTCAAAGAGGGAAACAGTCCACGGCCTGAGCCAACGCGGCCACTTCATGCAATTTATTAATAAAAGAATGAAAATTTACATATGCTTCTCTCATAGATGGATTACCCTACAAATGACCCTCCATGCGCTTTAAATAGAAATCATGGACCAATCGGGTGTCAAGCCACGGATCAAGTGTCGGTAATACCAAGGAGATAATGAATCGTCGGATCACTACATATCGTGACCGTCGGATTGTAAGTTACAAAATGTACAAGGTAAAGAAACACACTTTACCTAACTCTATACTAGACCAAGTTGTACTTAACTATTTCCTATGTGTCGGAATATCCTAACATCCCCCCTTAAGAAAAACTTGGGATAGGATTGAAGGATTTACAAATATGACACAATAGGAGAAGGAAGGAGGCACTAGAGCCTATCCCCCCTTACTGACAACTTCCTGAACTCCAACCATAAATCAAATTTTAGTGAACTTCGCCTCTGTGAAAGCCTTTGTGAAGATGTCTGCAACTTGATCATCTGTTGAACAATATTGCACTTCAAGAACATGGTCGTGAATGAGCTTTCTGATGAAGTGCATATGCAGTTCAATGTGTTTGCTGCGCTGATATTGGACTGGATCTTTGCATAGTTGAATGGCACTTTGATTATCACACCAAAGTGTAGCCGGATGCTGCTGCTGAAAGCCAAACTCTAACAGGATCTGACGAAGCCACAAGGCTTCCTTACTAGCTTCTACGACACCATGATAATCTTCTTCTGCTGATGAAAGAGAAATGTCACCTTGTTTCTTGCAAGCCCATGTAATAGGTCCTGAACCAAGAGTGAACACATAACCGACAGTAGACTTCCGATCATCAGGGTCACCAGCCCAATTCGAATCAGTGAAACCAACCAATAGAGGAGCTGCTTCGGCACTGTAATAAATCCCAAACTGAACTGTACCTCTAACATAACAAAGTATTCTTTTAGCTACTTTCCAATGACTTTCACGTCGGTTTTGCATAAACCGAGCAATAAGGCCAACATCAAAGGAAAGGTCAAGATGAGTATGGGTTAGATACAAAAGTTTTCCTACAAGTTGATGGTATAAGGTAGCATCAACTTCAGGAGAAGTACAAGTGATTGAAAGTTTGACTCCAGACTGAAAGGGAGAAGGGGTTGGCTTATAGTCTTCCATGTGAAAGTGGTGTAGAATATCACAGGCATACTTGGACTGAGAAAGGGAAATACCTTCCTTGGATTGCATGACTTGAAGACCGAGAAAATAATGTAAGTGTCCTAAGTCTGTCATTTCAAACTTCCTTTTAAGGCTAGAATTCACATGTTTTATAAGGTTGGGATCACTACCCGTTAGGATAAGATCATCAACATAAAGAACAAGAATGATAAGAGACTTGCCCACTTTCTTGGTGTAGACAGTATTGTCAGAATGACACCTAGAAAAGCCAGATTCTAAAAGAAAGGTATCCATTTTGGCATACCAAGCTCGAGGAGCTTGCTTGAGACCATAAAGGGATTTCTTAAGCTGACATACAAGGCTGGAGTCTGTTTGTATGAAGCCAATGGGTTGTTCCATGTAGATTTCTTCATGCAAGTCCCCATGCAAGAAGGCAGATTTAACATCCATCTGATGGACTTCCCATTTGAATGAGGCAGCAAGGGAAAGAACAAGGCGGATAGAGTTCATTTTGGCAACAGGGGGGAAGGTTTCAGTGTAGTCAATGCCTTCAACTTGTGAAAAACCTTTAGCAACAAGATGAGCTTTATGTTTATCAACTTTCTCATATGGTCCATACTTGGTTCTGTAAACCCATTTGCATCTAACAAGTTTTCGTCCCTTTGGTAGAGGAACAAGATCCCATGTATCATTTTCCAATAATGAACGATATTCTTCATTCATAACTGCTTCCCAATCTGGATGGCCTGAAGCTTCTACAAAGGTGTCAGGATCATAATTTACTGGAGCTTGAGCCAGTAAAGAAGAGGCTCTGTCAAACTGAGAACGTGTGCGTCGCTGATCTGTAGGATCACCGACAAGATCACCTGCTGCATCTCGAGTAGCACGAACCCATTTTGGAAGCTGAGGAGCTGAAGGAGGATCCTGAGATGGTGGGGCAGGATTGTCATCCTCACTTTCATCATCTGAAGAAGAAATGTTTTCAAAAGTAGAAGAGATAGGGAGAGGTGGCACATCCGCCGGACTAGGCTCGCAGGCCGATATATTTTCATCAAATTTTACATCTCTTCTAATGATAACATTTTTGGACTTAAATGGAATAAGTCTATAGCCTTTGACATCTTCAGAATATCCAACAAAAGTACATTTTTCACTCTTAGGTTCTAAAGCTTTATGCTTTTCATCTGGAATATGGGCCCACGCTTCACTTCCAAAAACACGAAAGTGACTTACATCTAGTTTGATTGAGCTCCATGCTTCTTCTGGAGTGATATTCTTTAAAGCCTTAGTAGGAGTGTGATTTATTATGTAATTTGCACAGTTAATTGCTTCTGCCCAAAAACTAAGACCAAGTCCTTTAGATTGTAGCATACAATTAGCCATTTCCTTTAAGGTACGATTCTTCCTTTCAGCTACACCATTTTGTTGTGGAGTATATGGAATAGTATGTTGCATTTGAATTCCATTCTCAGTGCAAAAGTTGATGAATGTGTTTTTAACATATTCTCCACCATTATAAGATCTTAGCTTAAGAATTTGATGTCCAGATTGTTTTTCAACAAAGGCCTTGAAGGCCAAAAATGTGTTAAATACTTCACTCTTGAGTTTTAAGAAGTATACCCAAGTGCGTCTGGAGAAATCATCAATGAAAGTTAAGAAATACTTGCAGCCAAAGAATGAAACAACTGGAAGTGGACCACATAAATCACTATGCACAAGCTGTAAAGGGGCTGAGGCGTGCCAAGAGGCACGTTTTTCAAAACTGTCCCGATGATGTTTTCCGAGTACACATCCGGAACAAACACCATCTCTGCAAGATACCATAGGAAGACCTATCACCATATTTTCTTACATAGATGCTGAAGGGAGCGATAGTTTAAGTGACCAAATCGCTCATGCCAAAGTTTGCTCACTTCATCGTTATGAGCAACAAATACTGAGGGAAGATTTGATGACCCAAAGTTGTGAAACTTATACAACCTTGTAGAATCATCAACAATGCCAGTAGCTAAAATCTGTTTAGGATATCTTAGGTCCTTGATTACAACATCATGAGGTGAAAATTCAACGATTTTACCTTCACCTGAAAGAGTTATCTGATATACAGATAGAAGGTTGTAGGATAAGGTTGGAACACATAATACATCATTAAACTGACCATTGTCTAGATGAACAGTTCCAATCCCTACAACACTAAGAGATCTATCATCACCAACATATATATTTTTGGTGTTACAATCATTTAAAGAAGAAAACATGGCTTTGTTTTTGGCCATGTGATAAGAAGCTCCAGAATCAATGAGCCACTCATGAGAATGAGAAGAAGAAGATACATTTAGTGCATAGCCAGACCGAGATTCTTGACAACCACATGCAGAAAGTGCCATTCCTGAAGTTGAAGTTGAAGATTGCTCCAAATGGATGTTATGTTTCTTCATCGCTGCTTCCAAGGCTTCCATCTTCTTAGAGCATTTGGATTCTAAGTGGCCATCTCGATTACAAAAGTTGCAATGTCTATCAGTCTTCTTCCATTTGTTTTTATTTGTCTTATCATTTTGTTGAAATGATTTTTCATTTTGAGGCTGAGATTGCTTAGGACCCTTGTTTGGTTTAGGACCATTCTTTTTAGGATATGACTTCTTAGGATTCTTTGAATTTGGTTGCTGCTGGGCGGCTAACGCTTTCTTGGAAGAGTTTCCAAGATTAAAACAAATTTTCTTTTCCTTTATTTAATTCAGGCTTCACACTCACAAAAGTTAACAAAGCTATGGATGCCTAAAAAGATATGCAAATCTATCCTAATGCAACAAATACATGCTGATGCAAGATTCAAAACTACTCTAAAATCAAGAAATGAAAGTTGCTTGCTTATCAATTTTATTTTGCCAGTTAAAATGTCTAGATGGAATATGAGATGGTACCATTCATTTCATCTAAACACTAAAAACAAGTTTCAAGACAAACATAAATCACTTTCATTCACTAAAAGGAAACCAAATGGAAACAAAGTTCAAGAAAGCAAAACTAAGTATTGCAAAAAGTTTTCTTCAAAAGCAACAACAAAAATGTCTTTTCAAAAAATGCTCTCAACAAGACTGAAACTTTGTGATTGAAGAATAGGCAACAAACACTTTTGCAAGTTGACACCACACAATGGATGAAAACTCAACAAAAAGAAATGTGTTTAAGGATGCTCTTAACAATCAAAAGCAGCAATGAAAGCTTTGACAACAAAAACCAAAAAGATCAAAAAGACAAAGTTCAAGAAAGTATCAATCAACAACTTTCATGAAACAAAGAAGTGGATGGTCACAAAAAGCGGTTTTTTCAAGCAAACAAAAAGTCACCAAAAGCAAGATTTAACACAAAGATTGAGATCAATCTTCTTGCCCTGATGAATCAGAGCAGCCAAGATTCCCAGCAAGAAATCTTGCGTGCTTAAGCAAAAAATGATGACGCTTGCAACAACAAAAACAAGACCAATACTCCTTACAATCAGAGAGAATTTGGAACAAGATGCTTGCTGTAAAACTAACAACTGATACTGGACAGTGACTGTTTCAGACTGAATCAAACCAGCAGACAGACCTTCAGAGGTAAAAAGATTTAAAAATCTTGAAAATTGCTAGATATACGCGACTGTACTTATGTATAGATTATGTGTATATGCGACTGTGCCTAAGGAAACCTGCGTATACGCGGGTTCGATTAAGGAAACATGCATATATATGCTTCTGTAACTAAGAAAAACAACATATAAAAAAGATTTCAAGAAAAATAAAAAACAAACTGAAGAAACTGGAAAAACTTAGAATTCAAGAACAGACCACACAACAACAGCAAGCAAACAGGCAACTGAGCCCTGATTGGCTTGAAAACACCCAAAATAGGAACAACAACAATGTTGTCCCCAATGGAGTCGCCAATTATGTTAAGGGAAATGTTCCCCTAGGGCTTTTGGGTTGAAACCCTAGTAGACTGAAAGTTGTCTATACAGAGAAACACACATTCACACAACCATTATGCTATTATAAGAAAATTCTATGATAAGGGGGCGTACCTTAGGTCCTACGTTTGAGAAGGTCCTTTAGGGTCCAAACCCTTCTTCAAGTTCCTCTTGCTCCTTTGTCCTGCAAAACAACCAATTCCGGAGAACACAACAGTATATGGACAAAACCTTATAAAGAAACCATCTTCATGTTATAAAGAAAGGTAGTTAGTTATGAAATTTAAACAACCATTCACATATGAATTCCAACATGAATATCATAAACATAAAGAAGATTTATATCAGGAACCAAGACATGTGTTTCTTTTATTATAGACAAATAAAGTACAGAAAATGAATAATTTCACCTGAGTCACCTTTCGCAGGCTCCAAGCAAAGCTTTCTTTCGGATTCATCCAGCCTCAAGCCTTTAACAAAACTCCTTCCATGACTTACTCCATGATGTCACAAGTAGTGGATGAACATCAACACACAAGGAAACAAAGGTTTCCTGTACAAATGGGGGAAGTGTAGGAGGCACAAGGATCTTCAGACCTGGTCAGGGAAAAATCTCAGCATAATAACCTTTCTCCCTCTTCTCTCCTCCTTAGGCCTTCCCATTGAGGTCTTTTTATACCTCTCCCAAAGTAGTTTTTTAGTTGGGAGTTTGTTGGGAAGAGTTGGGCCACGGGCACTAACAGGTGATCAGCAGGTAAAACCCGTGATCTCTGCCCGAAATTAAGGAGTTTTATATTTTTTAAAGTGTTTTAATACATACACGCGGGTTGGGTATATGCCTACCCGCGTATACACGCGTTTAACTCAGGGCAATGTCGCGTATAAGGGATAAAACATTGTTTTTTAAATTTTTGGACCAGGTCTGGAAGGAGGGGTTGCCCTAGGCCATAAGTGCAGCATCACAAACCATAAGAGTGAGATTTGGAGCTATAACAACCTTTCAGACAGAAGCTCAAAAGGATATATTCATTGTTGTTGCCTTTATTATGAAAAGAGGTGAAAAAGTTACTACCAAAATCATCATTGCCTTGATAATTTCTAAGTGGGTAGCCAATCTAGTTCCAATGGAAATTAGGTTGTGTGTGGACATTAGGAACTTGAATAAAGTTTCTTTGAAAGATAATTACCCTCTACCTAAGATGGATCACATAATGTAGAAGGTTTCATGAGCTAAATGAATTTCCATGTTGGATGATTTTTCTAGGTACAATTAGATTTTGGTTCATCCAAAAGATCAAGAGAAGAAATCCTTCATTACAACCTGGGGTACATTCATGTATTCCAAGACGCATTTTGGGTTGATGAATGCTGGAGCTACATTTCAAAGGGTCATGGAAATAGCGTTTGCAGAAGAAAAAGATAGGTTTGTAGTGATATACTTGGATGATATTATTGTCTACTCCAGATATGATATTGATCATAGACACGTTTTCTTAAAGGGTAGAAAGTTTAATATTTCCCTAAATCCAGAAAAATATAATTTTTCCATGCAAGAAGGAAAACTATTGGGACATATTGTATCAAAAGATGGCATCAAAATAGGCCCCAATAGATTTGCATCAATTCAGAAGCTTGAGTTTCCGAGAAGAAAAAAATAAGTGCAATCCTTCCTTGGAAGGGTAAATTTCTTGAGAATATTCATTCCCAATTTCGAAATTTTTTTGAAGACCATAACCAACATGTTTAGGAAGGACATTGGAATAAAATGGAAAACAAAAGCTAGATAATCCTTTGTGGAATAAAAAAGCACTAACTCAGGCACCTGTCTTAGTTAGTCCCAATTTTTCCAAGGAGTTTATGGTTTTTTCTTTTGTTTCAGAACATATAACTTCAGGAGTTTTATTGCAAAAGAATCAACAAGTTTTGGAGAAACCCATTTCCTTTCTCAGTCAAGCTTTAAGAGATTCAAAACTCAAATATAACATTATGGAGAAGAAAGATTATGCTTTGATTAAAACATTGAAATATTTCAGGGTGTATGTCTTACATTCCCATGTTATTGCTTATGTTCCTAACACTGTGGTGAAGGAAATTCTGAGCCATCCAGATAACGATGGGAAAAGAGGGAAATTGATTTTCAAGTTGTTGGAGTATGATTTAGAAATCAATCCAACTAAACTAATCAAGGGTCAGAGATTAACAAACTGATGGTCGAGTCTAATTGTGAGGTTTTGGGAATTAGTTTTATTTCAGCTATGTTAGAAGATATAGAGCAGAGATTAAAATTTCATGTGTCATAATTTTTTTCATATTCCCCATGGCATGCTAACATTGTTCATTTTTTGCAGTACTTACAATGTCCCCCAAAGTTAAGAATGTCAAAATCAAGGTTTTTAAAGTTAAAAGTAGTCAAATTTTGAATTCTAGATGGTTATTTGTATTGGAAGGATCCAACAAGGATTCTTTTAAATTGTTTACTTGAAGATGAAGTAAAACAGGTTATGCAAGAATTTCACAAAGGTGTATGTGGATGGCATCATTACTAGAAATCTACAACAAACAAAATACTCAGAGCAATATTTTATTGGTTGTCTCTTTTCTTAGACGTGTATAAAAATATAGTAGCTTGCTATGAATGTTAGATTTTTGATGGAAAGATAAAATTGTTACCTTTTCCTTTGAAACCTATTTGAGTAGAAACTCCTTTCCCATAGTGGGGTCTTGATTTCATTGGAGAAATACATCCTCCATCTTCGGGTCAACACAAATGGATATTGACGGCAACAAATTACTTTACCAAGTGGATTGAAGCCATTCCATCCATACAGGCTACAAACATCGTGATTATCAAATTTCTGGAGGAGAACATTTTGTCAAGGTTTAGATGCCTAAGAAGACTCAAAATTACCAACCATTAAAATCCAAGAAAATGATCAAGTTTTGTCAGGATTATGGAATCAATCTTAGCCATTCTACAACTTATTATCCATAGGGAAATGGGCTAGTAGAATCTTCAAACAAGAGTGTGATTAGGATCATTAAGAACTTATTATAGAGTAACAAAAAAGCCTGAGACTCAAAGTTGAAATTTGCACTGTGGGCAGACATGATTAGTGCTAAGAAATCAATTGGTACTTCTCCTTTCCAATTAGTCTATGGGAGGGATGTCAAGTTCCTTATTTCCTTGGGGTTTCTAGTGATGAAGTGGTTACAGGACCAAGAGGATGAATCCAATAACATTCAAAGATGAATAAATCAACTTCTAGAAGTTCATCGGGACATAGAAAGGGTTTTTAATTTAGTTGAGGTGCATAAAGAGAAAGTCAAGAAGATATTTGACAGAAGAACGAAATCTAATTATTTCCAGGTTGAAGATATGGTACTCAAGTGGGATGCTAGAAGAGAGGAAAGAGGTAAGTATGGTAAATTTTACAACTTATGGTCTGGGCCTTTCAAAATTTTAGCTTCCGTGGAAAAAATTGTTTCATTTTGGGAGATATAGATGGTACTTTGATAGGAGGAGGCCCAATGAATGGGTAGTTCCTCAAACATTACAGTTCTTGAAAGAAAGTGTGGGATAATGCTAGAAGGATTTGAAGCCCAGAGCAAAGGCCCTAAAATTTGGCTTAGTGTTATGTGTGTGTTTCAATTCTTGGTGTGCAATAATAATTAATTTGATGTGAGAATAAGAACTTGGATCTAGGTTTTTAGTTTCCAGCAATCTAACTTTTCAGATGTTCAGCGTGCTCCCGATTTGCAATTCCAATTTTTTTTTTCTAGCAAATATTGTCTCCAACTTCAACGCTTTATTATTTTAGTTTAAAACTTATAGCAATGATTTCAGTCACAGGAATAATCAAGTTACAAATTTCAGAATTTAAGAGTTTGGATTAGGCACTTGGTATGCCCGTTCTTTGCTGCCTCCCAGGGAGAACAACATCCCCATTGGAGCAAATGTTATCACATACTTTTTTTATTATAATTTATTTTTGTGTTTTGGAAAAAAATTGGTTTTTCAAGGTTATTTTGTGCTCTTGAGCTTTACAAGATCAAAGTCATTTTGGGCAAACAAAAATTAGGATTCTAAAGGTTGCGTATACTTTCTAGCCTGCTAAGTTTTATATGCAGAGTTATTATTACTTTTTTTTGAAAAAATTATTGGGCTCGAAGCCCAACCTTCAAATTAACACTTCATGCTACATTTTCCATTGAAGTTCATCAAGTTCCACTAAACACCAATTAAGTCACAAGACCAATCCCATTGCATAGGGTGTTAAGCTGAGAGGAGGAGCCCACCAAGAGCATACCTATTGCATAACACATCGAGTATGATGAGAGGAACTCATTTATATATAATGAATCAAGTGAATTTGGTTGTTGTATGTGGGATACTTCTCAGAATGCCAAAATAAATAAATTCAAATGCCTAGAACAAAGACCAACATTCCATCTTCCACAGATTTTACCAAGCACCCAAAATTGGCTAAGTGTTGAACACTATATGTTGAGATGAATTTGTAGGTGTCCATACAAGATCATTCATGAGACTTCATTACAAAAATGAAAGAACAAGAAAAATTGCAAGTTGTTTAGCTCCAAATAACTTTCTGAGTTGAAATGTCAACAAGACAAGTGGTTAATTTCAATTTGTTTTGGGAATCAAAATTTCTCACATCAACACTTTGTTTTCAACTTCCAGAGTTTTATAGACAACTAGGAAGTTGTTTTAATATAACTAGTCACATGAAGCACCAACGGTTAACAAAGCACCCTCATGAACCACCTAAAATTTTCCAGCGAATATTTGAGCCCAGGTGTGCATTTGTTTACAGATTAAGCTGTTACCTCTCATGCTAAGTGCCATTGAGGAAGATCCTCTACATTTATTAGGGATTATGTTACATTTAGATGTCATGTTGATACACATATAACTATTGTTGATTTATTATACAGGTGCCACAGGGTTTTTGACAACACATTGACAACTAGCAATTAAATGCAAATTGTTGACAGTGGCAAGTTTTGTATTTTTCCTGTAGAAATTTTTGTAGCAACTAGCAATAACTAATGGAATATGAATTAGTATATATTTTATGATGGATAATGATAGAGGGTTCAATTTTGATAGAGAAAAAATTGTTTATATTTATAGGAGATATTTTTTTATATAGATAAGAATTTTCCGAGGCATAAGTATTTGGACATTTTACCCAAAGATTCACATGACAATATTTCAAAGTCTGTATATTTCGTTATGTGATTGCATTCTTTCATGCATTTCATCATTATCAAGTCCTCTTATTTGAATGAAAGGTTATGAGTTCAGAATTCATCCATTGTTAGATGCTTTGTCCTTCATTAAATTCAAATATTTTCACTCTGTCTAATTTTCTATCTTGCCTATGTAATTTTAGTGTTCATCAACTAGGATCTTGGAAACATTTTGATTTATACTCCCATTTTGACTCCATTTCCCAATGGTTTGCCTCTCTTCCCTACCACATTTATAAAATCCTCGTCTTACTAAAGATCTGGCCATTGTTTCGCACATGGGATATTGTTGAAGTGACACTAAGCAACAAAAATCATGGAGAGAGTCCTCTCTGGATTGGAAAGGCTAGTTTCCAATATAAAAGACTAGTTCGAGGTTACCTTGGGATTCTTTTATGCAAAACCAAGGAGACATTACCAAGTGATAACACTGAGTTAGATTAAATTAATTTGGTTTTAGGGAATTTTCATTTCATTTACAATCTAAATTTAAATCATAAAATCAACAATAGTGGTTGGGCCATATTCTAGAGGGATTTCCATAGCAAATGGTGGAAGGTCTAATTGGGCCCTTTCGCTAGGTGAACCCGCTACATTGACAAGGGACAATTTCTTGCGCCAACATTTTGGTGCTTGAAGGAGGGTGAATCATAAGCCAACCCATGTAAAGCCATTCTTTTCAAGAATGTATTCAGTGTTCGTGTTTCCTTTCCTTCTTCACGGGATCATGCTTTAAGTCTTTCGAGACTTTTGTTTGACATCCAAAAAAAGGCTAATCTCTTGCCAAAATTTAAATTTGATGGTAAGGGGAAATAATTGCATTCCTATGTGTTAATCAATATAGTCTCTAATTGTAAAATTACCTTTAAATAAGATCTTGTATGTAGATTATTTTCCCTTACATTCAAAGGACAAATTCAAGCTTGGTATATGGTATTATTTACCAAATACATTCATAACTAGAAGCAATTTAAGGAGGTTTTCTTACTACTATTAAAAATTCTAAAGTGAATGCATTATACCCTTAACTATATGATATTTGTAGATAGAAACACAAGCCTATTGAAAAACATTCTATAAGGTTTCAATTATTATCTCAACAGTTTCATGAAAATGATAGACCATCAAAGCAAGAAATGCATGATCGGTTCTCATATGTTCTCTATGTTAATGAGGAATAAAATATACAATATGCATATAAGGAAGAATCACAAAACCAAGAATCTATGTCATTGGATATCTTACCCTTAAATGTATACAATACTATTCACAAGTCCTAAAAATCAATGAGCTAAAGCATCAATGGAAAAAAGCATGACCCCTTGATGGTATTGATTTGCAAAAAGGTCTTATATAAAGCCTTGATCTTGATAAACATTTAGAGGTTTGGTGCACTAAAACACCTTGCATGTGCCCATGATACCCTGCATAGGGGTCTTTGGTCTAAAGGGAGGATATAGTGGTCAATTTCAATATTTGCAACACTAGTGATGGTTCTTGGGTAATAAGCCATGGTATAAGCTCAAAATATAACATCTAATACAATACATATTTCTCATGGGTTCATATCCATCATGCATAATGTCCCAATCACCATAAAGGTGAGGCCCTCCACATAAAGCCTTTACCATATGAAGTGAGATATGGTTACCATTTCAAGGTTTGTCTCACCAAGGAGGGTTCTTAAGTCCCAAGCCATGTACTAGGACTAAACTCCAAGTTCTTTAGCCATATCAATAGCCTTTAAGGCTCATCATGTTAGGCATGTGTAAGACCACCCCCTCCACAACCACATAAGATACACATAGATAATATTTTACATACTAATGGGATATGGTCTCTATTTTGAGGTTTTGCATACATGGATGGTTCTAGGATGAAACTAGGGTCTTATCCCCTAGAGTTGATAGACCAAGTGCGAGGTCCTAACTCATTGCATAAAAATTTCATAGGTAATCCTTAATGTAGAGGTGTAAAACAATCAAGATCTAAAGTTTTAACACATTAGAGATGGTTCTAGGTACCCAAGGGCCATGGTCTAAATTGAAAACCAGGGCCTTGGGCCTTCATATTTTCTTATGGTCATGTATAAAACTTTAAACCACTATAAAGACTCTACAAACACAATCTTTGTTCCACGAATGGAATATCAATGCAAATTCAACTATTAATAATAGGAAGAAAATAACTGAATACAATTTTTCATAGATAAAAAACCTATACACTCAACATCAAACTAACGATATTAAGACTCATAAGTATGCATAAAGGCAAGGTCACTTACATAGAGACTCTTTGATGAGCACCATAATTTGAAGCCATAAACTAAGGACCTAACCATTAACTTATAGTACATGACCTATAAACAAGGTTCCAAATTACTAAACTTTGCTCGAGATAACACATCCCATGGATATTGATCTTATTTTATTTGTTAATTGAATAAAAAAATACACTTAAACAAAAATATTAAAAAAATAATTATTTCATAATTGAAGAATGCAATTGTGGTTAATAAAGACATGCATGAAAATTGATTCAATGAATTTGTACTAGAATCAATAGCAATATCACTGACGTAACGCTTAGGTAAGCATTATAGATCTACGGGATCACCTCCATTCTGTCACTATAAAGTGTGCCTTTCCTTTTCATTATTTATGTCCAACTAGGCTTTGCTTCTTCCCTAACTGGGCTATTACCTTTGCGATTAGCTTCTTCCTGAACTGGGCTATTCCCTTTCCGCTTAGAGAAACAAATTCTAATCATCAGTAGATTTGGCTATCAATATTGTACTTCAGAATCATCAGTGGATTTGGCTATCAATATTTTACTTCAGCTTGCCACACAGAATCATGAAATTAGGACATCACAAAACAAAAAAATCAAAATCATATCAACTTTTTTTGTGTATATCTTCATGCATATTTATTATGTAGTGTTACTCAATAATGTCAATAATAACCTTCACTAGAAAAACTTATTACTTTTATTGCAGGTGCAACGGTGAAACACTAAGCATCTCTTCGAGCACCAACAACTCATCCATTGCAGATTGAGTAGCTTATCTTTAGTGAGTAGCTTATCTTGATGAACTTACCTTGATGTCACAGTCATATAGGAACAGAGGTAAAAGCCCATAGTAAAGAAAGGTGAAAGATAGCAAAGAAGGTGAAAACCCAAATAAAGGCAAAAGCACATTAGGGTCCCTATATCCATGTCAAGCAAAGGATCAAATGTCACGAATATTACCGATATAAAACCATACGTCTCAATGATTGCCGATATAAGACCAAATGTCCCAAATGGTGGAAAATGGTATGGAAACCATGGTTCGAGTTAATTAAAATATAAACATTTATCGTTAGAAAATTAATGTTAAAGTAACACTAACATTAGTTTAGTGAAAAACTTTGTTGATATGGCTTTGTGCCTATGAAGAGGCCAAATAAGACCTCAAACCTAAAGCTGAATTAAAATTATGAAAAACTTGCAAATGAATTATTAAGTCCATGAAACTTTGGTTAAATAAGTAAAACTGATTTTGGTTTCCATGCACACTGAAGAGTAAGGAGTCAAGAACTAATAAAAAATAAAAATAAGTCAGAGATGCAAAACATAATAGAGATACAAAATATATTAAAGATATTTAAAAATTTAATTTTTTTTTAATTATGTAAATGAATTATCTTGAATATTATGTTGGAAATTTAAATACATAATGAACCAACTAAAATAGTTGTTTTGATTATAGGGTTGAACAAATAAATTTATTAGTTTAAATTACATAAACTAAAAAAATATATTATTATAAATTTTATCATATTTTTTAATTAATAATATTTTTCAATATATTAAAAAATATAAATTTTTTATCGCATTTTTAATTAATAATAATTTTAAAAGTATTAAAAAAATATATGAATAAAGTTTATTTTAGAAATTTAAATGTGATTTTTGAAATAAAAAAATATGATTTCTTTATTATCATTATAGATTAATTATCACGATAGAGAACAAATTAAATCTTTTTACATGTTTTACTTCAGGAGGGAAAAAATGAGGTAAAGAAAATTATTCTTTTAAATTCCTTTATATTATTTAAAATTAATAAAAACTAAAAGATATTATTATTTATTTTCTAAATGGTAGGTGTGTGAGATGGTGGAGTTAAATGATATACTGATTATTCGGGAGTGATTTGATTGCTAATTTATAAAAGCATATATATTTTGTCTCTTTGGTTTTGAATGTGTGACCTCTTAAAAAAGAACACATATTATTAACCACCTCACTCAAATTCAATAAATAAATAAATTAAAAAATAATATCAATTATTTTTATATTTTTTGATAAAAAATTAAATAAAAGTAAATAAATAAAATCAGTGATATCATGCCTACTTGAACATTTCAAAATTATTTATTATGACATAAACATATTACTTGAACATTTCAAAATTATTTATTATGGCCTTGGCTGATCTCATTGCTTTCTCTGATTTCCTTGGCATCAAAAACCTTCACATTTATGGAGACTCCAAAGTCACCATTGATCATGTTCTGTCCAAAAGCCGAATCAGAAATATACACCTATCACGCTGGTTAAACAGGATTGTGGATTGGTGGAGCTGCAGGAGGGACTACACCATCTCCCATATTCCCAGAGGAAAAAATAAAAGAGTAGACATTCTGTCTAAGCAAGGACTTACTTCGCCGCGGGCATATGGAGACTACAGATTACTGTGGACAACTACGCCTGCCAAATCCAAGATTTCACTATGACGGGTACACAATTCACAATTTTGTGAAACCATCAGATAAGTTTTCTGTTCTCCTACTTATGTCTCACACATATGTGATATTTTTACTATATATAGGCTCATTGTATTATCACACAAATTGGTCTGATATTTATTCTACACTCTTTATGTATCAGTTTTTTTGGTCTAGATCTACATAAACAAAGCACTCTTTATTTATCAGTTTTTTGGTTTAGATCTACATAAACCATCACCATGTGATCTATGGTTCCATATATCTCCTATCAATACACTCGCCATATCTATTATGTTATAAAAAACAATGTTATACATGTTTTTTTGTTTTATTGATAATACAAATACCATACAGCTTTTTTCGTGCTGAAAAAAGTATTGATAATACAAATACCATACAGCTTTTTTCGTGCTGAAAAAAGGAGATATTACTGGAACATTTCAGAATAAAAATGATTAATTATGATATAAACAGTGTATATCAATTAGAAGAAACATTTCCTAATTCAGATGAGCACAGAGTGGAGTCAACCCTGGTTCAAAATATGGAGTCGAAGACTTTAAGACCTCTGAGGATCAATATGGATATTACTTGTCATCATGTTCTTGAATTCAAGAAAATCCAAGAGCCCGTTGGAATCCGAATCATATGTACATATCATCTTCTGGCAGTTTTCTAGATTTTCCCCCTCCATGAATCCCAGATTACAGAGCACCCGTTGAAGCTCAGTGGAGGATATGAAGCCGTCCTTATTGATATCATAGACCTTGAAAGCCTCCATCAAATCCTCACACCCATCGCCATTGCCCAATTCATCTTCTGATCTCGTATCGTCCAGAAGAAACTGACAGAGCCCAACAAATTCATCAAATGTTAAGCTACCCTCTTCGCTCTGAGACATTTGTGCAACCACACATTTTAAGTCTTCTTCTGAAATATCGATTCCGATCCGACTCAGGGAGCGATATATCTCAGTTACAGTCAGCCTGCCATCGCAATTTTCATCGAACGTTTCATACAGTCTGCGAATTTCGTCGATATCAATAGAAAGCGCCATTAATGCTGTAAATTATCTGGAGCAGGTATTGCGAGAAGTAATGAAAAATGCAATGCCAGATTTCCCAATATATAGGAGAAAACTGATCATTATTTCATAGGCGATATCGGCTCCTGGGCTCTCCTTCGAGGTAACTTGGGAGCAATATCAATCTCATTATGCTTCTAGTGACCATTGACGGCGTTAGGAAAATTGGGGAAATGAAATTATGAAGAAGCTCCTGGAAATTATGACGAAGCTTCTGGACGGATCGCGCGCCGTCGGAGGAACAGATGTTGGGCTCTGACGGTCTACCAACCGTGTGGAATGGAGACAGTGACACGAAAGAAGATTCTGGGAAACATAGCAATGGAAGTCACGCACAAGTCAGCGGCTCTGCAGGATCCGGTCGCTGGTGGAGCCCAAGAGAGTAAAGAAAAAGGAGTTGTCTATAATACGATTCTTTGGAGATTTAGGTGATGGAATCCAGCGGAAGAAATTGAGGTTAAATCTTGATTTGTTGTAGTTAAAATGGTTTTTTAATTGCATATTTGGATTTAGCACCCTGGAAAACCCCTTGGACGCTTTGATTGTGCAGAAACTAGCTATCAAACTTGTGATTCCAATAAATTGCTGCCGGATTTTGACCAGAAAAATCCATCGAAAAAGCTTCCAAAAAGTCGCATTATAGACAACTGCAAAGAAAAAAACGGATGGATTCCAAACATCAGCAACTCCACATAGGAATGGACGCTTCTGGATCCAAGCACGACGTTCCTGTGGACATGTTGAGATCAGGGATGAAATTTGACAGGCAAATTGTTGTGTTGTCATGGGCTGATTTGTTCTTCAAATATGGTTAAGAAAATTAAGAAAATTACAAACCAGTCAATTTTTTTTTTTTGAAATTGTAAATAGAAGTGCAAAAACAACAGATTTATCTGTTTTGAAATTCATATCTTGGTAGGGAGTATTATCATAATACCATTGAAAGTTTTCTTTTCAATGTGTTGAATAAGTGGGAATCTCTATAAAAAAAAAATTTAAGTGCATTGAATTTATATAGTTAAAAAATATATTTTAAATAAAAATATGATTTAATAAAAAAATAGTTGAAAAATATTATCAAATACTATTAATTTTGTAATATTAAATTTAAATTGTAAAATTTATATAAATTAAGTAATTTAGATTATAAAGGTTTTTTTTTTTTTTTAAATAAATCTTAAATAATGAAAAAATCAATAATTTCACTAAGAATGGTACCACTAAATTTAAAAGTAAAACCATAATAGTTAAACTAAAATTGAATTGTTAAATTTATAAATTAAGTGATTTAAATATATAAAATATTTTTTTGAATTTTTCTATATTTAAAAATAAAATTTAAATAATAGACAATTTTAATAAGAATTTTATCATTAAATTTAAGAGGGAAAAATGTTATTTAAAATTTATGTCAAGCTATATTTGAATTTCAATGGATGGTGTTTTTTTTTTTTTTTTAATCTTATTAATAAAAAAGTGTGTACATCAACTTACATCCTTTATCAACATAATGAAATATTGTTCAAAATATAAATTATATTTAAAAATATATTAAAACTTATGTAAACATGTCAACAAATATTGACCTAACAAAACAACAATAAGCAACCACTCCCATAGATTCAACATAACTTATATATTGTAAACAATTACTCTCCCACTTATCACTACTACCCATCTAGGAATTAATATCCAATTATAGTCCAATGTCTTTCATGGAGGTAAAGTTAACTTTTCAAATATCCAGCTATAGTCCAATATTTTTCATGGAAATAAAGTCAACTTCCCTGTTTCCTTCTTTGTAAATGTGTTGAATAGTAATTTTTGTGAAAGTAGTGATCAATTCCTTTGTCTTACTCATCCAATATAATAGAGAAGAGGAGTTAAAAAAAAGATGATTCCATAACCCAATCAACAATAACTTTTGAGTCTTCAAAGATCATTAAAACTTAAATGGATGGTGTTTTTACGATGTAGTAATTTACTAATTTATATATATATATATATATATATATATATATATATATATATATATATATATATATATATATATATAATGGATTTGAGTTTATGGTGGGAAATTGTTTATGGCTTAAAAAAAGCATTGTTGCCAAGGAGAAAAAAAGTGAGTAGAAAGTATAAATAAACAATTTCATTATTTTTGTTTTTGCTAATAAGACGGTCAGTTTTGTATTTGCATGACATGGGGTGTTGATTCTGGCCACTACTACTATACCTTAGACTACTATATGTCCTCCTCTTTGTATACTCAGTTACTTTTAGGGGTCTCTTAGTTTTCACAATACTTAGATCACTTCCATGGCCAATTAAGCAACACCTAGGCACAAGAAACTTTCATTATTATTATTGTGTATAGATTTCAAGAAAGTTTCGTTATTATTATTGTGTATAGATGTGCTTTTTATAATTAGTATGTAGAAGATGTGTAATGCCGTTTCTTTTGTGCTCAACATAGAAATAGCATATGAGATTTAAAAACATATTAATTAAAGAAACATTTAATATTAACTACAAATAAAACATTTCAACTCTCTTTTTATAAAGTAATTGAAAGTAAAAGAAATCACATTATATGGATTAGTGCTTTTTACATCTTTTAATGAGGGAGATGTGAAATTTTTTAGCATTTAACTATTTCAATTTTGGATGAAAAAAAGTTATTTCAATACAACCATAAATAAAATATTTCAATGTTAATAATAACTAAAATATTTTAATGTCCATTTAACTAAAACATTTGATGTCAACTCTCAATTATCATTTGATGTGACAAATTTCTTGTTGCCTCATTTTCTATAGAGTAGATTGAAGATTGTGCTCAACATAGAGTTATATGACATTCTTAATGATAGTAGTGTCTTTGACTTCATATTAGAAGATTGTTTGCTCCATTCAAGTTGGTTTCATAAAACATCTTTATACATGTTAAAATAAGGGAAATAAAACATCTTTATGTGTGTTAAACTGAGGGAAGTATTAAGGAGCTAACAGTTTGGTTCATATAGAATCCTTATTTACAACTTGGAGGAAGTGTCTTCATACAACTGGATTTATAATATTGGGAAAATGATAAATGGGGATTGGAAAGCTTACTATGGGCTTGAAAACAATTGTAAATAACAATATTTGAATATGAGATTACAAAAAACTCATCTTTGAGACTACCAATATTCCTATTAATTTATATGGATGTGATGGAGATGCAACATATCTAGAGAGTCATGTACAAAGATAAAGAAAATTCAAAATAATTTTAAAGTCTGTAATCTCAAAATTAAAAAAAACACACCCTACGACATCCTCCTCATAGAAGTAGAGTATGGCTATGCCTAGGTACCTAATGCATAAGAACAAGTTAAATGGCATGGAAGACAAGAGACTTCCTAAAATTACTCTAAACTCTAACCAAATCCAACTTTCACTTAAATGGAGATGACATAAGGATACCTAGTCTTGGATAAGCAATCAAGGAATAAGAGAAGAGACCATTTTCTAGAATATGAATAATATTAATAATATCATTGCATCAAAATTTGAGGAAAATTATGGTATTATAATGAATTATAGGGAAAAAAAGAAACTAAGATATTATAAAGAGGATATCCACTCTAATCTAGAAGATAAAATATGTCTCTATGTCTTCCCTAGTGTAAAGAATGAAATAAAAATTATTAAAATAAGAAAAAATTATCATGAGCTCCATAGTGAAACTGAGTGTTAATCAATTGCCAAAATACATTAGGATGAGAGATTTTGTCACCATTATGACACTAAGAGGGTTGAAGATGAAAAAAAAACTCTAAATAATTCCAAGTAATCTATATCCTTCTTAAAATTTGATAATCCAAATTTGGTCCTAGTGGACATTAATAACCATCATCTTTTAAAAATAATATTAATTAAAAGAACATTAGAATGTTGGCCATAAATACATTTTTTTGATTCACTCTCTCACACACAAGTAGACTTATATATATATTTTCAATATAAACTTTATATATAACTTGAGTTGGCTTCATGGTTAAGAACACATGTTCCCTCCTAAGAAGCTATAGGTTCAAATTCATTTAGAAAATGATTTGGTGAAGGTATCAATAATAGTATGCTAGAGGTAAGTTTAAATTATATTACATATTGATAATAAATAACTTAGAATATGAGAAACATAATAAAAAACAAAATAATAAAAATGAATATGACTAGAATAATAACACAATACACAAATAAAATGCCCAACAATATATTAAAAAATGTTAAATATAATAAATTACGACATATGAATACATATCATTAAAGGTAAATACATTATGAATGCATACTATTGAAGAATTGCGTAAACATAGATATTATCAAAACTCAATTTTTGTTTGATAAGAAACTACAACCAATATAGATCCATACTAACTCCACATCTATCATCTACTAAGGAATACCTTAAAGTATGTAAGGGCATAGCTCAAAGAAAAAACATTATTCAACAACAAAATTATAAGACATTTCAAAAAATTATAATTAATAGCAAGAATTTTCAATAAGAGTCATTCTTGTCTCTGCTGCTCAGGTGGATGGATTGGTGTTACCATAGAATGGTTCTCTCCTCATGGAATTTGAGTTTGCACACCACTCTACAATGGTTTTTTGGCTCACATCATTTTCATTAGTCATTGAGCATATTTCTTTATTAGATCCATAAACAACAAGCCATATATGTTGTATTTTGTGTATGTTAATATTGCAAATTGATTATGATGATGGGGAAGACAAAGAAAAAGGAGAAGGGGAAGGTCTAGGAGTTCAATCTAAAAACTTAGGAGCTCAATGTGAATAGTGAGAGGTTGCTCAAAGAGGTTCAATGTAATTGAGCTCATCATTCAAAAATATTTTGTTAGTGATGTTTGGAAGATTGTGGGGATTCCACTACCCAAGTTTTAAAGTTTTGGTAACCCGATTCTGAAGGTTTAATATAGGAAGAGGAAAAGTGTATCCAAGCCATGGGAAAATTGATGCAAGAAATGGAAATATATGAATAAAAGTTAGAGAAGCTCCAAGAAAAATTATAAGGATTGACAAAAGAGAGAGGCCTCCAACACAAAATGCCCGAACAATGGCGAAGGAGACCTTGGTAAGCACAATTTAAGGGTTACATCTTATTATTCCTTCATAAACTAGCGATTTGATTAGACAACTTGAATTGCATACCAAAAATATGGGTTTCACTTTATTAAAAAAAATGGGTTCCATTGGTTCGTGGATTGGGCAAGTGGATTAATTAATAAAATCCATATTGAAATTAAAGGAAACCAAAGCATGAAAGTCTTGGTTACATTAGGGTAACTACAATGCACAAAGAATATTAAGAATTCATTGAATTAAGAGAGTGTACATGGAAGGAGGGGGTCATAACCACCGTTACAATAAGAAGTGCACCAAAAAAGATTGCAATGCTAAGATGTCCACTAAGTAAAATTCTTCCAAGAAGTTGCAAATACAATCTATTAGTAAAGGAGAATCTAAAGTATTAGTAGCCACTAATGATGTGAATTGATATAGAAACATTTTCTATTTCTCATACTCATGTATCAAAGATAAATGAAGGGGAGGATGTGTGGCTATTCATTCCTTTTTCATATCAACAACTAATGCATTCCCAAGTTTTAACTAAGGTTTAAAACTTTGAGAGTTCATGTATCATTGATCTTTCTTTGCATTAATTTGATGACATGGGTTGTTGGAGTATACCATTGTGGAGATGTGGGAATGGAAGGAGGTTGGAGGTGAGGCCTTGCCATCAAACCTTTATAAATTAATATATAATAATATATGTAACATATGAATTAAATGATTGAGCAATAAAGAGATTTAAGGAAGAAAATATTAATTAATCACATGATTATTTAATTAAATCTTAAATTTTGGTTGGTTGACAATTTAGAATATTAATGGTGAAAGGGATTTATCAGAGAGAATCATAAAGGAATTGTTGGGAATCACATTTTGATTTTGGGAAAGGAAGGAAGAAGAAACTAGAGAGCTTGAGAAGAAAACCAAACTTGAGTGACTAGGTGCTATAATTTCCTTTTTCTTTTGTAAACCCAATTGAGACTTAGATTGGCGTGTAGTTTTAAAATCTCGAAGAGATAATTTGGCCCAAAGATTATATTTTCTTAAGTGCACTTTGTGCATTGTTTGTAAATGCTTTGAATTTTTAATTATTGCTTTGTTAAGCCACCCATTGTATGTTTGCTTTCTTTTCATGTTGCGTCCTTCCATTTCAATTTTTGTGTGCTTTTAGAAATTAGATTTGTGACCGTGGTGTGTTGCATCACTTTGGACCTATTGAAGTGGGTCTTGATTTATGCATGCAAGAGAGAAGAATAATCTCAACAAAAAAAGCTTGTTGGGTAGAATTCTTATGGAAAGAAAATAGTTCTAACAAAAGGAAATTGTTGGGTAGAGTTATGGGAAGATAAATTGTACTAGTAAAGAAAACAATAGTAGACAAAAAAAAGGGTAGAAATACCATCACAGGCTCAAGAATAATATAAAGTAATTGCAAATCAGATTACCAAGATGTTGAGGCCATGTCGATGATGATGGATGCCTAGAAAGTAACTCAAAGAAGAGGATCTACAACAAATATTCATAATGTGAGTGATCATGGTTAGCGCATTGAATGTCCACAAGCATTGGAAAAAATTGAAGCTCTAGGGGAGAGAGTTATAAAGTCTTTAATATAACGAGAGTTAGATCAAAAATAGAAATCACTACCTACTTAAGGAGCATAAACCTAGAAAAAGTCATTAGATGAGTTAAGAAGATGGGAAATTATTTAATTTAAACTAATTAGAAACCCCAAAAGATCCCCAAAAGAGTGAAGCATGCACACACTAAGCTAAAAGGGAATGCATATATGTGGTGGTAAAATTTGAAATTTGATAAAGAAATCAAAGAAAAAGACAAAATTAGATCATGGGAGAGGATGCTTGCCAAGCTATAAAGGGTAAATTCATTACAATGAATTACACTTTAAACATCTTTCTGAAGTTGCAAAATCAAGAGAAAAATATATTAGAATGAAATAATACATTTAATTATTACATTAGTTCTCCATTAATTTGAGCAAAGTGGTGAGGGTGATGAGGTTGTTACTCGGTACATTACATATTTTGAATGGCAGGTTATTTTTCGCATTATGGGTGAATTTGGGAAGCTTCTGGCGTAGTCATGAATTCTGGGAAGTTTGCAGTATATACATTGGATCAGAGTCGACATTGGTAATGGACATAGCGAACCTTTTTGGGGTTTTATCCCTATCTTTGAGTGATGGTTTTTGATATCTGGGTTTTTTCATCCAACCAAACAGATACGCCTTAAGTGACTGGAAATGGCTAGAGATGAAATGTGAAAAAAGGATGGCAACGACTTAAGTGACTGGAAATGGTTGGAGCTGAAATTTGATAAAAAATGGCAACCTGGTGTAACAGATGGCTATCTTTGGGTGGTAGATTGGTGCTTAAGGCAATTCGATATATTGGATGCAGATTATATGCCTACCAGCGACTGCCATTTGCTAGATCAAATCTATCATGGCTAACTTCCTTTAGGAGGGTACAGGGGATAAGAAAATCTCATAAAAATTTGAAGTTCTTTCCAGATAGGTGTCAGCAGGTGGGTGGGTAATTATTGACTTGGTCATATTCAATTGGGCTCTGTTGATAAAAAAATATGTAGAGGGTAGTCAGCGTGGAGGGTATTTGGCCTGTAAAGAGAAAATACATGAAGCAATATTCTCTGATATCCTGGATTCGAGCAAGTGCACCTGTTGAAAAGGAGGCATCTATGTCTTAAAGGAGTTTGATGAAAGTAATCCCCTTGTTCATGAGTAAACTCATTTGAGATGGGTTGTAGGTAATGGAGAGCTAGCCGAGATTGGTTTGGCTGCCATCATTGGTATGCAGAGAACAAGTTAAATCTGTTTATGTTTTTAAAAAAAAAAAAAAAATATTAAAAAACAAATCAATTTTAATTTTATTATTATTATTATTTAAAATTAATAAAAACTAAAACATATTATTTATTTATTCTCTGAATTGCCAGTTAGGTTTGTGATATGGTGTAGCGAAATGATACTCAATGTGTCTTATTTTTAAGTCTTCCATAACTTTTTGTTTTTTAGTCTGCATTTTTGAATATAGTCCGACCACCACCTTAGTCATCGCAGTCTAATAATTTTATATTTTAAAGATCACATATATAATTCAAATAGCGTTAATTAAATGAATAAAATAGAGAGAGGATATCACGTTGGTTCATCGTCAGGACAAGTTGAATGGGCAGATCTGGTCTATGCACTTTAAATAAACCGGGCAGAATATCCAATGACTCAGATTACTAGAAAGACAACAGCTCGATTTGGCCTGATAACGGCTAGTTTGACCATTATATTAATTAACATTATTTATTTATTTTATTTATATAACATAAATTTTAGTTATAGAATAAATTAATCATAAAATAAATTAATTATAAAAAATTAATTTTAAATATATTAATAAACTTACATTAATTCAAATTTGTTAAAAATGTATACTATAATAGGTAAAATTATAATAAGTAAATTACTAAAAATAAATAAATAATCTCAACACCGAACAATCTCAATAGAGAAGATGGCTGGAAGATCAGTAGCTGTTGGATCTCAGCCCTCTCCTCCTAGTCGTTTTTTTTTTTCTTTTCCTCCCTTATTTCATCGATTAATAAATTTTTAATATAATAATTTATTTTATTTTATTTATTTATTTATTTTTATTTAATTATTTATTATTTTTATTATTATTATTATTTTAAAATTTATCTAAGAAAATTAATTTTAAATTAATTATTTTAAACTATTATTTAATTTTAATACGTTAAAATTATTATTAATATATATATATATTTTAATATATATATATATATATATATATTTTTAATCAATTTAAACTTAATTCACATAAAGTTAATTTTAAAATACTATTTTTACCATTACATAGACCTTGAATTAATTTTTACTAACTAATATTTTTATCTAATTATTTAAAATTAATTTTATTCTCATTAGTTAATATATTTGAAATTATTTATTTATGTTATTATTATTAATATTACTTATTCTATTATATATTTCAAACAATTTTAAATTAATTTAAATTTAAATTTATTAATATATTAATATATTTGAAATTAATATATTTTATGATTTTTCTATTATAATTTATTAATTTATTTCATTTTTAAATAAATAAATAAATACACCTTATCAAACTAGCCCTTATCATGGTCAAACTAGCCGTTATAACTAATTAATATTTTTATTTAACAGTTCAATATTAATATATTTGAAATTATTTATTTATTTTTAGTAATTTACTTATTATAATTTTACGTATTATAGTATATATTTCTAACAAATTTGAATTAATGTAAGTTTATTAATATATTTAAAATTAATTTTTTATAATTAATTAATTTTATGATTAATTTATTCTATAACTAAAATTTCTGTTATATAAATAAAATAAATAAATAATATTAATTAATATAATGGTCAACTAGCAGTGAAGGGCAAATCGAGTAGTTGCTTCTAAGTTATTGGATATTCTGCGTGGTCTATTTAAAGTGCATAGGCCAGATCTGCTCATTCAACTTGTCGTGACGATAGAACCACATTGGTTGGTTCGAAACGCGTCAACAAAAATTTCTCCATGTAATTTTCGCCAAAAAAATCTTCAAAAATTTGATATGGATCACAAAAATCTCAATTCAATGATATTTGAGATGTCAGTTATTTTCATTTTTTTAAGTGAATAGAAATAGATAAATAAGACCAGTAATATCAGATGTACTCCAACATTTCAAAATTATTAATTATGATATAAATAACTTATATCGATAAGAAGAAAATTTCCAAATTCAGATGAGCAAGAGTGGAGTCAACCCTGGCTCAAAATATAGAGCCGAAGACTCTAAGATGTCTGAGGATCAACATGGATCTTACATGTCATCATGTTCTTCTTGAATTCAAAAAAATCCAAGAGCCCATTGGAATCCGAATCATATGTACATATCATATTCTGGCAGTTTTCTAGATTTCCCCCTTCCATGAATCCCAGATTACAGAGCACCCGTTGAAGCTCAGTGGAGGATATGAAGCCGTCCTTATTGATATCATAGACCTTGAAAGCCTCCATCAAATCCTCACACCCATCCCCATTGCCCAATTCATCTTCTGATCTCGTATCGTCCAGAAGAAAGTGACAGAGCCCAACAAATTCATCAAATGTTAAGCTACCGTCTTCGCTCTGAGACATTTGTGCAACCACACATTTTAAGTCTTCTTCTGAAATATCGATCCCAATCCGACTCAGGGAGCGATACATCTCAGTTACAGTTAGCCTGCCGTCGCAATTTTCATCGATCGTTTCATACACTGCGAATTTCGTCGATATCAATAGAAAGCGCCATTAATGCTGTAAATTATCCGCAGCAGGTATTGCGAGAAGTAATGAAAAATGCAATGCCAGATTTCCCAATATATAGGAGAAAACTGATCATTATTTCATAGGCGATATCGGCTCCTGGGCTCTCCTTCGAGGTAACTTGGGAGCAATAACAATCTCATTATGATTCCAGTGACCATTGACGGCGTTAGGAAAGTTGGGAACTGAAATTATGAAGAAGCTTCTGGAAATTATGACGAAGGAAAATTGGGAACTGAAATTATGAAAAGCTTCTGAACGGATCGCGCCCGGTCGATCAGATGTTGGGCTCTGACGGCCTACCAAATCGTGTGGAATGGAGACAGTGAGAAGAAAGAAGATTGTGGGAAAATCAGCAGTGGAAGTCACGCAAAAGTCCGCGACTCTGCACGAGGATGGCCGCTGGTGGAGCCCAGGAGAGTAAAGGAAAAAACGGATGGATCCCAAACCTCAGCAACTCCACGCAGGCATGCACGCTTCGACCAGGCGTTCGGGCGGACATGTGCGCAATAACAATCTCCTTTTGCTTCGGCGTTAGGGAAATTGGAGAAATGAAATTATCAAGAACCTTCTGGATTGATCGCCCACTGTCACAACGTCACTTGTGATTTATATCAAAGATTTTATAAGCCTTTCTTCTAGATATGTAGATCCTAACTCTTTGAGTCACTTTCTAGGCATCCATCCTAATTACCCTGGCCTCAACATCCAGGTAATTTGATTTGCAACTCCTCTATATTATTCATGTTTTTTTGTTTTGTTTTTTGTTTTGTTTTTATTATTATTATTATTATTATTATTATTATTTGTGTTATATTGTTTTTTATCTATACAATTTTTATTTTCATAATTTTATTTAACAATTTTTTTGCTAGAATTATTTCTAGCTATTGTTGAGATTGTTTTTCTCTTTTGCATGCATAAATCAAGACCCCTTTCAACATTGAAGTGATGCTACACAGTGTGATCACAAATCTAATTTCTAAAAGCACACAACATTGAAATGGAAGGATGCAACATAAAATTATAGAACAAAGTTACTCTAGCCAAAAAAACCTCCAAAAACATGAAATAAATGAGAAGTGTTGACGCTGAATAATGTTTTTTAGATTTTATAAAAGTAGCAATAAAAACTAATTTTTTTTACAAAAGACACCCTAAAAACAAAAATTGTTGCTGGAATAAATCAAGTCCCGCTTCAACACCAAAGTGATGCAACACAGTATGGTCACAAATATATGGTCACATTCCATATATTTAGGAAAAATATATAAGAATGAAAGAATACATTTAGATTTTTAATCATTACATTAGTTCTCCATTATGTTTGAGCAAAGTGGTGAGGGTGATTAGGTTGTTACTAGGTACATAAATGGTCGCTGATATGGTGAGCAATTACGGTGTATCAATTAAAAGGAACATTTTCAAATTCAGATGAGTACAGTGTAGCTTTAACCCTGGTTCACAATATGGAGGCGAAATCTCTAAGATCTGTGAGGATCAACAGGGATCTTACAGGTCATCATGTTCTTAAATTCAAGAAAGTGGATCCAATAGCCCGTTGGAGTCCGAATCATATGTACATATCATCTTCTGGCAGTTTTCTAGATTTTCCCCTTCTATGAATCCCAGATTACAGAGCACCCGCTGAAGCTCGGCGGAGGATATGAAGCCGTCGTTATTGATATCATAGACCTTGAAAGCCTCCATCAAATCCTCGTACCCATCCCCATTGCCCAGTTTATCTTCTGATCTGGTATCGTCCAGAAGAAACTGGCACAACCCAACAAATTCATCAAATGTTAAGCTACCGTCTCCGCTCTGAGACATTGGTGCAACCACACATTTTAACTCTTCTTCTGAAATATCGATCCCGATCCGATTCAGGGAGCGATTCATTTCATTTACAGTCACCCAGCCGTCGCAATTTTCATCGATCGTTTCCTACACTCTGCGAAGTTCATCAATGTCAATACAAAACGCCATTAATGCTGTAAATTATTCGCAGCAGGTATCGCGACAAGTAATGAACGAGGCCTGGTCTAACGAGGTGGAGGAATTGCCTGGACTGTAAAAAATGGTAGGAATCTAGGTAAAAAAAATTTAAAATTCTCTGTAGAGGCAGTGTTTGAATGTATTTTTACGATGGAAATAGATTTAGGGAGGAATTGCTTGGATTGTCAAAAGTGGCAGGAATCTAGGTAAAAAAATTTCAAAATTCTCTGCAGAGGCAGTGTTTGAATCATGTTTTTATGATGGAAATAGATTCAGCACCATCAAAAATGTCCAAGACACTTAAAATTTTGAAGTTTAACAACTATAACTTGGATTTACAAAAATCCTTGTCAGATTTTCTCTAAATATGACTAGAATTTCCACAACTTTCCAGGCAACTCCTCCTTCTCCTTAGACTACGCGAAAGGAAACAACGGATGGATCCCAAACGTTAGTGATTCCACGTAGGCATGCACACTTCGTGGATCCAAGACTCGGCGTTCGTGGGGACATGTTGGGAGTATTATCATAATGCAATCTAAATATTGCCGTAGTTTACTTGAGAAGTTTTCTTTTGGCCGTAATGTAATGATTATGTTTTTTTTGGGAAAGTTACGAAAATTCTGATTATATTTTGAAAAAATTTGGTAGGGATTTTTTATTTTTATTTTTATTTTATCTCTAAAAGTTATGAAAATTCTAGTTATATTTTGAAAAATTTTGGTAGGATTTTAGGATTTGGTTTGCAGGAACTGAGTTGTATGTATGGTTTTTTCACTAGTTTTGGCATGTATGTGGATTATTGGTTATGATTTGTCCCTGGCATGGAAGATTGCTTGGATTGACAGTGGATTTGCCTAGCCTTTCCATTCCTAGATAGCCATGGTGTTGTGGATTTATTTCTTTGTTTTTTGGTTGGTACTCATGTTTCTTTTAGCTTGGGTAGAGTTATTAGTTCCTTGAAGCCCTGGTTGGACAAAGGCTCTGGAAGCCTTGTAACAACTTGTGTTAAGTTACTAGTCCTCAAAGCCTTGGTTGAACAAACGCTCTGGAAGACTTTGGTGAGTTGAGTTACTAGCCCTAGAATCCCTGGTTGGACAAATGCTCTAGAAGCGCGAGGATAGTTGTGGGTTGAGTTACTAGCCCTAGAAGACTTGGGTAGAGACCAATATGATGATGGTTTTGTAATGTGTGACGGTAAAGTGGAATCATTGTTTGAGGAATTGAGGTAGTTGCCTTGTGGAATCCCTAGATGGTTTTGGATTGATATATTTTATGAGTTCCCACATTCGACTTAGCCATATCTACAATCAAATGAAACATAGTAATCCCATTTAAAATATATTTTTTAATTATTAATATTTTTAAATATAAATCTTTATCATATTTTTAATAATATTTTTAAATATATTAAATATTAATCTTAATTATATTTTTTAATTAATAATAATTTTAAATGTATTAAATAGATTTATAATAAAATTATATGAATAAAGTTTTTTTTACGAATTTAAATGTGATTTTTGAAATAAAATATTATGATTTCTTTTATTATCATTTCCAAATTCAGATGAGCACAGAGTGGAGTCAACCCTGGTTCAAAATATGAAGCCGAAGACTCTAAGACCTCTGAGGATCAACAGGGATCTTACATGTCATCATGTTCTTGAATTCAAGAAAATCCAAGAGCCCGTTGGAATCCGAATCATATGTACATATCATCTTCTGGCAGTTTTCTAGATTTCCCCCCTCCATGAATCCCAGATTACAGAGCACCCGTTGAAGCTCGGTGGAGGATATGAAGTCGTCATTATTGACATCAAAGACCTTGAAAGCCTCCATCAAATCCTCCCACCCATCGCCATTGCCCAATTCATCTTCTGATCTCGTATCGTCCAGAAGAAGTGACAGAGCCCAACAAATTCATCAAATGTTAAGCTACCGTCTTCCCTCCGAGACATTTGTGCAACCACACATTCTAACTCTTTTTCTGAAATATCGATTCCGATTCGACACAGGGAGCGATTCATTTCATTTACCGTCAGCCTGCCGTCGCAATTTTCATCGATCGTTTCATATAGTCTGCGAATTTCGTCGATATCAATAGAAAGCGCCATTAATGCTGTAAATCATCCGGAGCAGGTATTGCGAGAAGTAATGAAAAATGCAATGCCAGATTTCCCAATATATAGGAGAACGCTGATCATTATTTCATTGGCGATATCGGCTCCTGCGCTCTCCTTCGAGGTAACTTGGGAGCAATATCAATCTCATTATGCTTCCGGTGACCATTGACGGCCTTAGGAAAATTGGGGAAATGAAATTATGAAGAAGCTTGTGGAAATTATGACGAAGCTTCTGACGAATCGCGCCGTCGGAGGAACAGATGTTGGGCTCTGACAGTCTACCCAACCGTGTGGAATGGGGACGGCGAGAAGAATGAAAGATTCTTGTTTCATAATGTAATAATTAACTGTATTCTTTCATTCTTATATATTTTTCTCAAGCATAATGTAATAATTAAATGTATTCTTTCATTTTTATATATTTTTTTTCTTGGATTTTACAACCTCATAAAGATGTTTATAAAGTGTAATCCATTGCAATGAAATCTACACTTTATCTTAGCAAGCATCCTGTCCCATGATCTAATTTGATGCGGTTGTCCTTTTTCTTTCTTTGTTTATCCAATTTCAAATTGTACCATCACGTATATGCATTTCCTTTTAGCTTGGTGCATGCATGCTTCACTCTCTTGGGATTGCTAATTATTTTAAATCAAATAATTTCATGATCTCCCTCAATTCACATATAATAAATGAGTTTTTATAGGTTTATGCTTCCTAAATAAGTTGTGATTTTTATCTTTAATCTAACTCTCATTTATATAAAAAAATTTATAATTTTTTTTTAAAGTTTTAAAATTTTCAACTATTTTGGACATTCAAGGCCTTAGCCATATCACACACATTATGAATATTTGTTGTAAACTTTACTCTTTGAGTCACTTTTTAGACATCCATCCTTATTAACATGACCCTCAACATCTAGTTAATTTGATTTGCAATTGCTTTATATTATTCATGAGCCTATGCTAGTATTTCTATTGTGTGCTATATTGTTCTTTACCAATACAATTTCTCTTCCCATAGCTCTACCTAACAACTTCCTTTTGGTAGAACCATTTTCTTTCCATAAGAATTCTACCCAACAAGCTCTCATTGTTGAGATTGTTCTTCTCTCTTACATGCATAAATCAAGACCCACTTCAACACCAAAGTGATGCAACACAGTATGGTCACAAATCTAATTTCTAAAAGCACACAAAAATTGAAATGGAAGGATGCAACATGAAATTATAGAACAAAGTTACCGATCAAACAAGAACTATTACCTCAAAACAAGAACTTAGCCAAAAATCCCCCATGGAAAAATAGGGTGGAAATGAAATGTGTTATGCTGGAATAACACTTTTTTTTTCAATGTAAATTTTCAACATATTTTTTTTTTTTACAAAAGACACCCTGAAAACAATAAGTGTTGATTGTGGAATAACTTCTACATTTTTTAATAATGACGTTAAAGATATTTGAAAAACTTGATTAAAAAATGTTAAATTTATTCTTAAAAAAGAAGACGTTATTATAGAATAACACTTTTTATTTTCAAGGTGTCTTTTCACAATTTTTTTTTGGCTTTTACTGCCATTTAAAAAAAATGTTGAAAATTTACTCTATAAAAAGAAGTTGTTTGAACATCAACACTTCTTGTTTTCAACCTCTTTTTTCATGTTTTTTTGGTTTTTTTTGCCAGATTTCTCGTTTGATTAGTAAATTTGTTTTATAATTTCTTTTTTATTTTGTAAACCGAACAGAGAATTAGATTCATGGGTAGTTTCGTTTTCAGCCTCTTTTTTCATGTTTTTTTGGGTTTTTTTTGATAGAGTTCTTATTTTGAGGTAATAGTTCTCATTTGATGGGTAACTTTGTTCTATAATTTTCTTTTTTTTGGTAAACCGAAGTGAGACTTAGATTCGTGGGTAGTTTTAATATCTTGAAGAGATAATTTGGGTCAAAGTTTATATTTTATTGAGTGCACTTTATGCATTGTTTGCAAATGCTTTAAATTTTTAATTAATGCTTTGTTAAGCCGCCCATTGTATGTTTGCTTTATTTCCATGTTGCATCCTTCCATTTCAATTTTTGTGTGCTTTTAGAAATTAGATTTGTGACCCTACTATGTTGCATCACTTTGGTGTTGAAGCGGGTCATGTTTTATGCATGCAAGAGAGAAGAACAATCTCAACAATGAGAGCTTGTTGAGTAGAATTCTTACAGAAAGGTTCTAGCAAAAAGAAGTTGTTAGGTAGATCTATGGGAAGAGAAATTGTATTGGTAAAGAACAATATAACACACAAAAAAAGATTGAAATACCATCATAAGTTCATGAATAATATAGAAGAGTTGCAAATCAAATTACTTAGATATTGAGAGCCATGTTAATAAAGATGGATACCTAGAAAGTAACTCAAAGGAAAAAATCTAGAATAAATATTCATAATGTGAGTGATGATGGCTAGGGCTTTGAATGTCAACAAAGTAATTGAAAATTTTGAAACTCTAAAAAAGAAGCTTATAAAGTCTTTGATATAAACGAGAGTTAGACCAAAGATAAAAATCACTACCTACTTAGTGAACATAAACCTAGAAAAAGTTAGAAGTCATTCGGTGAGTTAGGGAGATAGGGAAATTATTTCATTTAAACTAATTGAAACCCCAAAAAGTGAAGCATGCACACACCAAGCTAAATGGGAATGCAGAAGACGAAATTAGATCATGGGGCAAGATGCTTGCCTAGCTAAAAAACATAAATTTATTGCAATGGATTAAACTTTAAACATCTTTATGAAGTTGTTGCAAAATCTAAGAGAAAAATATATAAGAAAGAAAGAATTCATTTAAATTTTTAATCATTTCATTAGTTCTCCATTATATTTGAGCAAAGTGGTGAGAGTGATTAGGTTGTTACTAGGTACATAAATGGTCCTTGCTATGTTATGCAAGATGAGTGAGTAATTAATATATAAATACTTTATATCAATGAGGAGGAACATTTTCAAATTCAGATGAGTACAGGGTAGCATTAACCCTCGTTCACAATATGGAGTCGAAATCTCTAAGATCTGTGAGGATAAACATGAATCTTACAGGTCATCATGTTCTTGAATTCAAGAAAGTCCAATAGCCCGTTGGAGTCCGAATCATATGCACATATCATCTTTTGGCAGTTTTCTAGATTTTCCCCTTCCATGAATCCCAGATTACAGAGCACCCGTTGAAGCTCAGCGGAGGATATGAAGCCGTTGTTATTGATATCATAAACATTGAAAGCCTCCATCAAATTCTCATACCCATTCCCATTGCCCAGTTCATCTTTTGATCTGGTATCGTCTAGAAGAAAGTGACAGAGCCCAGCAAATTCATCAAATGTTAAGCTGCCGTCTCCGCTTTGAGACATTGGTGCAACCACACATTTTAACTCTTCCTCTGAAATATCGATCCCGATCCGATTCAGGGAGCGATTCATTTCATTTACAGTCACCCTGCCGTTGCAATTTTCATCGATCGTTTCATACACTCTACGAATTTCATCGATATCAATATAAAGTGCCATTAATGCAAAAAATTATTCGAAGCAGGTATTGCGAGAAGTAATACAAAATGTAATGCAGGTTTCCAAATATATAGGAGAAAACTGATCATTATTTCATAGGCAATATCAACTCCTGGGCTCTCTTTCGAAGTACCTTGGGAGTAATAACAATCTCATTCAGTTTCTGGTGACCATTGACGACTTTAGGAAAAATGGGGAGATGAAATTATGAGGAACCATTCTGTATGGATCGCCCGCTGCTTTTGCCCATTGTTTCGCCGTCAGAGTAATGGATGTTAGGCTCTGATTGTCTACCCAACCGTGTGGAATGGAGACTGTAAGAACCTGCGGTCCGTGCGATGGGCAGGGCGACTCCACCGTGCGAAGGACTTGTGCGAAATGCGAAGTAAATGAACCTTGGATGAGTTTATAAGGTGTTGGGCGAGTTGAGGGGGTGGTCCCACGAGTTGGGCAGGCCGACCCTCCTCCTGGGCGAGACAACACATTGTAAACAAGTTGGCTTGGGCATTGGGCGTAGGTCGGCCGGGTGACATAACCAGCCACCCGCCCATATATATTGGCATGCGTTTGTGGAGGCAAAGGCATCATTTGATCATCACAAGTTCGATCAAAGGAGTTCTGCAGTGCGTGGATGAGCCCGCACTTCTGGCAGAACTCAGGTGAAAAACTCGTGCAGAAAACTCGGGTGAAAAACTCGTGCAGAAAACTCGGGTGAAAAACTCGTGCAGAAAACTCGGGCGAGGTCGTCGGGCAGAACTCGGGCGAGGTCGTTTAGGCATAACTCGGGCGAGGTCGTCAGGCAGGAAACTCAGGCGAGGTCGTTCGGGCGAACCAGGTGAGGTCATTCGGGCGAGCCGTGTGAGGTCGTCGGGCGACCTGGGTGAAGTCGTTAGGGCGACCTAGGTGAGGTTGTCGGGCGACCCGGGTGAATTCGTTTGGGCGAGCCGGGTGAGGTTGTTGGCCGACCTGGGTGAAGTCATTTGGGCAAGCCGGGTGAAGTCGTGTGGCAACCCGGGTGAAGTCATTCGGGCGAACTGGGTGTCACTGAAGTCGTGTGGAGACTCGGGTAATATTGTTCGGGTGAACGAGTTTGGGTGAACGGGTGGACGTGCGGAGGGGCGGCCGGGTGAGGGCGCGCTGTGCATGACAAAATGAAGAATCATGTGGACGGGCGACTTGGGTAGGGTGCACCGTGCGCGATGAAACGGTGGAAACGGTGAAGTGTCGGAGTTGTGAACGGAGGTGTGACTCGTGCGGAGGCGCCCGTGTGTGGTGACTTGGTTACGACTAGGCACGCCCAAGTTGGAAAAACAACATGATCATGCGACGAGTTGAACGATGGGTTGGTGAGTCATGCGACGATCGTGTGGAGGCGACGACGAGCTGGGCAACCGAGTTTGCCGAAGTTGGAAATTTGGCTAAGTGTAAATTTGGGGTTTCCCAAGATTTAACTTGTACTTATAAAAGAAGATTATATATATTGATTCGGGTAGACTCATATTGCAGGGAGTTGCCCCTCCCTTTATACTGTTGTGCAATTGTATATGTGTTAATTGTTGTTGATGATGAATATGTATGGGTTTTCATCTGTATAAAGGATAAAGATAATACTTGGTAACGAAAAATAAACTAAGTATCGAATGTTAAGGCGTAGTCCATGAACATAAGTATTGGTGAAAAGAAAGTATTCGGTGGTGCCACATCTCGCTATAAGCGGTTGAAAGACTACCACAGGTGTAGGGGCGTGACAGAGACGGTGAGACGAAAGACGATTCTGGGAAACACAACAATGGAAGTCACATAGAAGTCAACAACTCTGCACGAGGATGGACGCTGGTGGAGCCCAAGAGGATAAAGGAAACAACGGATGGATCCCAAATGTCAGCAACTCCATGTAGGCATGCACACTTCGTGGATCCAAGACCAGGCATTCGTGCGGACATGTCGGGACTCGGGAGTATTATCATAATGCAATCTAAATATTGCTGTATTATACTTGGTGTAGTTTTTTCTTACGACAGTCTAACGATTATGTTTTTTTCTTGAAAATTATGAAAATTTTGATTATGTTTGGACAAATCTAACAATTTTGATTATATTTGAAAAAATCTGACAGAGATTTTTGTAAATTCAAGTAAAAGTTGTCAAATTTTAGGTGTCTTCGAATTTTTGATGCTGCTGAATCTATTTCCACCATCAAAAACATGATTCAAACACTTTCTCTACAAACTTTTTTGAAATTTTTTTGCCCGCCACTTTTGGCTGTCTGGGCAATTCCTCCCCTCTGTAAACGACTCCATTTTTTCCTTCCAGTTGAATTTGTCTTTTATGGAATTATAAGTGTGAGTTATGATTTCTCCATAATTTGAGTATCATAGAGATTATGAGTGTGAGTTATGAGTTCTCCATAATTTGAATGTTTTAGAGAATTTTTTTGGGTACTGATTCTATTGTTAAATATTACAACAATAATGAATTCTCCATAATTTAAATGTTTTAAAAGTTTCTTTAAATCACTAATTTTGATTGTTAAATTTATTTAATTTCTGAATTTAGGCTTCTGTGATCCATAAGTACAGCGCTGAGAATTTTACGGTAATAATTAGTTTCAAATGTGGTTATTATCCAATGATTTTAGTATTATAATTATGGGTCACAAAGGCTTAAATTGGGAAATTACTACCCATTGCGATTAAGGTTCATGATGTTAGTTACTATCTAGATGTGTAGTTATTACCAAAAAATTCTCAGCATTAAAATTATTTAAATTAAGTAATTTAAATATATAAAACATTTCTAAAATTTTTCTATATTCAACCATAAATGTTAAATAATAAAAAATTAACAATTTTATAAGAATTATATTTAAAAGGGAAATAAATTTTAAATAATAAAAAATTAACAATTTTATAAGAATTATATCACTAAATTTAAAAGGGAAATAAATGTTAATTAAACTTTATATCACTCTACACGTGATTTTCAATAGAGGATGTCTTTATTTTTTATATATTTATTTTATCATAGAAAGAAACAATAACACTTTTTTATTAATCTTTTGTACTTAGCATACAATTTGACATATGGTATTCTTAGTGATAGTAGTGCCTTTGACTCCATATTACAAGATTGCTGGTTTCATTTAGGTTGTGTTATTATAACATTGCTATATAAATAAGGGAAATATAACAATTTTTTGTGTGTTAAAATAAGGGAGTATTAAAGGGCAGACCATTGGGTTTATATAGTATTTTTATTTACCATTTAGAGGAAAGGTGGTTATATTAGTGAAATTATAATAATGAAAAAATGATAAATTGGGGTTGGAAAGCTTACTGTAGGCTTAACAAAAATTGCAAATAACAATCTTTGAATATAAGATTAAAAAACTCATCTTTGAGGCTTGACAAAAATTGCAAATAACAATTTTTGAATATAAGATTAAAAAACTCATCTTTGAGGCTATTAATACTTCTATTAATTTATGTGGATGTGAGGTTTGGAGATGCAATATCTTTAGAGAGTTATGGACAAAGATCAAGTATATCCAAAATAATTTTATAGTCTATAATCTCAAAGAAAAAATGCACCCTACCCCATCCTCATAGAAGTAGAGCATGCCTATGACTATTGAAAATTACTTAAAGTGAGATGTTATCAAACTCATTTTTTGTTTGACAAGCAACTACAACTAATATAGATCCATATTAACTCTATGTCTATCATCCACTAAGGAATCCCTCAAGGTGAAATCAGTTATTTTCAATCTAAATTTGTTTGATAAATAACTACAACCAATAGAAATCGACCCTAACTCCATATCTATCATCCCCTCAGGAATCCCTCAAGGTGAAATCAAGTATTTTCAATTTAAAACAGGTTTTCATCTTAAGAGATTTGATTCCCTTGGCACATGATAGATCCAAAATTAAGATGAATCTATATTGGTATATAATGTAGTAATTATAAATGTAAGGGCATAGCTCAAACAAAAAACATTATTCAACAATAGAGTTATAAGACATTTCAAAAGCTACAAATTAAATTTAGCCAACATTTTTAATAAGAGTAATAATTCATTCTTGTCTTTGCTAAGGTGAATGGATTGATGTTACCATAGAAGGGTTCTATCCTCATGGAATTGAGTTTGCACACCACTCTAGAATGGTTTTTGAACCACATCGTTTTGCATTAGTCATTGAGCATATTTATTTATTAGAGACATACACCACATGCTACACATTTTGTATTTTGTGCATATTAATATTTCAAATTGATTATGATGATGGGGAAGACAAAGAATAAGGAGAAGGTCCAAGAGTTCAATCTCAAAAACTGAGAACTCAATGTGAATAGTGAGAGGTTGCTCAAAGATGTTCAATGTAATTGAGCTCATCATTCAAAAAATATGTTTTCAACAATGTTTGGAAAATTGTGGGAATGCCACTACCCAAGTTTTTACATTTTGGTGACCTAATTTTTGAAGGATTAGTTTAGGAAGAGGAAAAGTGTATCCAAGCGATGGGAAAATTGATTTAGAAATGGCAATATATAAGGAAAAGTTAGAGAAGCTCCAAGAAAGGGATAGGGATTGACAAAAAAGAGAGGCCTCCAACACAAAATGTCCAAACAATGGCAAAGGAGACCTTGGTAAGCACTTTTTAAGGGATACGTCTTATTGTTCCTTCATAAACCAGTGATTTGATTAGACAAATTGAATTGCGTACCAAAAATATGGGTTTCACTTTATTAAAAAAATGGGTTTCATTGATTTGTGGATTGGGCAAAATGGATTAAGGAATAAAAGCATGCATGTCTCAGAAATCCAAAGTCTTGGTTACATTAAGGTAACCAAAAAGCATAAGGAATATTAAAAATTCATTGAATCGAGAGAGTATACAATGAAGGAGGGGGTCCAAACCACCATTACAATAAGAAGTGCAACAAAAAGGATTGCAATGCCAAGATATTCACTAAGTGAAAATCTATTCCAACTTTGTTGCAAAGTCAATCTATTAGTAAAGGAAAATCTAAATATCACTAGCCACTAATAATGTGTGAACTTAATTGATACAGAAACATATGCCATTGGCCATACTCATGGATCAAAGTTGATCAAAGAGAGATGAAGGAGAGGATGTGTGGGCCATTCATTCTCTTCCCATATAAACCACCAATGAACAACTTTGGGAGTTCATGTATCATTCATGTTTCTTTGATGACATGGGTTGTTGGAGTATACCATTGTGGGGATGTGGGAATGGAAGGAGTTTGGAGGTGAGGGTCTTGCCCTCAAGCCTTTATAAATAAGATATAATAATATATGTAACACACAAATTAAATAATTTGTGAGATGGATGTGCAATAAAGAGATGTAAGGAAGAAAATATCGATCAATCGATCACATGATTATTTAATTTAGTATTAAATTCTAGTTGGTTGATAGTTCAAAATATTAATGGTGAAAGGGATATTATTAGAGGAAATCACAAAGGCAATGTTGGGGGAATAACATTTTGATTTTAGGGAATGGAGGAAGAAGAAGTTAGAGAGCTTAAGAAGAAAATAAGACATTGAGTGAGTATGTGCTATAATCTTTTCTTTTTCTTTTATAAACCCAAAAGAGACTTAGATTGGTGGGTAGTTTTAATATCTTGAAGAGATAATTTGGCCCAAAGTTTGTATTTTCTTAAGTGCATTTTATGCATTGTTTGTAAATGCTTTGAATTTTTAATTATTGCTTTGTTGTATGATTGTTTTATTTGCATGTTGCATCCTTTTCCATTTCAAGTTTGTTGTGCTTTTAGAAATTAGATTGTGAACATAGTATGTTGCATCAATTTGACATTGAAGTGGGTCTTGATTTATGCATGCAAGAGAGAAGAACAATCTCAACAACGAAAGCTTGTTGACTAGAATTATTTTTATGGAAAGAAAATAGTTCTATCAAAAGGAAGTTGTTGTGCAGAGTTATATGAAGAGAAATTGTATTGGTAACGAACAATATAGCACACAAAAGAAGGGTAGAAATACCAATATAGGCATCCATCCATTCATAGCCATGTTAATGAGGATGGATGCCTAAGATTCATAGCCATGTTAATGAGGTTGGATGCCTAAGAAGTGACTCAAAGAGTCCGAGTCTACAACAAATATTCATAATGTGAGTGATGATGGATAAGACCTTGAATGCACATAGTTGTTGGAAAAATTGAAGCTTTAGGGGAAAGGATTATAAAGTTTTTAATATAAATGAGAGTTAGATCAAAAACAAAAATCACTACTTACTCCGGGATATAAACTTAGAAGAACTCATTCATGGAGTGGATTGAGGGAGATGAAAAAATTATTTGATTTAAAATATGAGTGAAACATGACTAAAAAGAAATGTATATATGTGATGGTAAAATTTGAAATGAGATAAACAAAGAAAGAAAAAGGACAAAATTAGATCATGGGACAAGATGCATGCTCAGCTAAAGGGTAAATTCATTGCAATGGATTACACTTTAAACATCATCTTTATGCAGTTGCAAAATCCTAGAGAAAAATATATAAAAATGAAATCCATACATTTAATTATTACATTATCGAAGAGAAAAATATATGAGAATGAAAGAATACACTTAATTATTACATTTTTGCTCCATTAGATTTGACCAAAGTTGTGAGGGTGGAAATTACACTTTAAACATCATCTTTATGCAGTTGCAAAATCCTAGAGAAAAATATATAAAAATGAAATCCATACATTTAATTATTACATTATCGAAGAGAAAAATATATGAGAATGAAATAATACACTTAATTATTACATTTTTGCTCCATTAGATTTGAGCAAAGTTGTGAGGGTGGAAATTCAATTCGATGAGAATAAACATTTCCAAATTCAGATGAGCAGAGGGTAGAGTTAATCCTGGTTCACAATATGGAGCCGAAGACTCTAAGACCTCTGAGGATCAACAGGGACCTTACAGATCATCATATTCTTGAATTCAAGAAAGTCCAGTAGCCCGTTGGAGTCCGAATCAAATGTACATATCATCTTCTGGCAGTTTTCCAGATTTCCCCCCTCCATGAAACCCAGATTACAGAGCACCCGTTGAAGCTCGGTGGAGAATATGAAGCCGTCATTATTCATATCATAGACCTTGAAAGCCTCCATTAAATCCTCACACCCATCCCCATTGCTCAATTCATCTTCTGATCTGGTATCCTCAAGAAGAAACTGATACAGTCCAACAAATTCATCAAATGTCAAGGTACCGTCTGCGCTCTGAGATATTGGTGCAACCAGACATTTTAAGTCTTCTTCTGAAATATCGATTCCGATCCGACACAGGGAGCGATTCATTTCATTTACAGTCAGCCTGCCGTCGCAATTTTCATCGATCGTTTCATATAGTCTGCGAAGCTCGTCGATTTCAATAGAAAGCGCCATTAATGCTGTAAATTATCCGGAGCAGCTATTGCGAGAAGTAATGAAAAATGCAGTGCCAGATTTCCCAATATATAGGAAAAGGCCCATCATTATATCATACGCGATATGGGCTCCTGGGCTCTCCTTCGAGGTAACATGGGCGCAATAGCAGACTCATTCCGCTTCTTGTGGCGATTGACGGCGTTAGGAAAACTGGGGAAATGAAATTATGAAGAAGCTTCTGGTATGGGTTGCGCGTTGCTTTCGCTCAAGTGGGGGACGTCGCAGCGACAGGTCCAACTAACCGTGTTGAAGGGAGATGTGTGACGAAAGAAGATTCTTGGAAACACACAAGAAGTGTCGCAGAAGTCAACAGCTCCGCACAAGGAAGGGCACTGGTGGAGCCCAAGAGAGTAAAGGAAAGAACGCATGGATCCCAAACGTCAGCAACTGTACGCAGGCATGGACGCTTCGTGGATCCCAGCACGACGTTCGTGCTACATGTCTGAGTATTATCATAAAATACAATAACTTATCATATTTTAAAGTATGTTAAAAATCAGATCCTTCTGAAGAGGCGGAGGAATTGACCAACAAATATTCACCATGCTATAGGGTATTAATTGAGTAGCAGCGGTATATGTTTACATTTGGATTTTGCCAAGGCCAAAATCTAACGGTAGGTATATAGGATTCCCGCTTAATCAATGCTTTATAGCAGATCATTTATTTTTAGTCGAGGAAAGGTCAAAACTGGTAGGAATTTAGGCAAAAAAAAATAAAATTTTTTGTAGAGGGAGTGTTTGAATCATGTTTTTGATGGTGGAAATGGATTCAGCACCATCAAAAACCTCTAAGGCACCTAAAACCTTGTTTTTGATGGTGGAAATAGATTCAACACCATCAAAAACCTTTAGGGCACCTAAAACCTTGAAGTTTGACAACTGTAACTTGAATTTACAAAAATCCCTGCCAGATTTTATCAAAATATGACCGGAATTTCCATGACTGTCAAGACAAAAAATATGTGTCATGCAAGTTGACTCATCACCTTTTTTCAAGGCAAACCAAGCCACATATAATTACTCATTAGTGCTCTGTAAGGAGTCTCTATTTCACTTTTGCCACAGGTCTCTAGGTTTTGCGCTGTTAACTTGTATCCTTAAATATAAGGAAGACAAACTCTTAGCAAAGCAAAAGCAATTTTATGACACAATTCAAGCTATATATATACACTCCAATGAGTTAGAGTTAAATTTTGTTCTAAATTTGTTGTAATTGTAAATTTAAATCTTATTAAGTTAGGTTTAATTTCTATTGTGGGGTTGAGAATGAAATTCACCTTTAATGAAATTAAACTATTACAAATGTGTTCAATTTCTATTGGCCTTCATAATAACATTTTATAGGTGAAGAGATTACATCTAGCACTAACGCAACCACATTAATAAATCACGTGATTGATAAACAAACATATATCAACCACATTTATTACTAACATTACAAAATATTAACATTAATAATTTTATTATTATTTATAAATTATTATTATTTAACACTATAAATTAACCAAAAAAATAAACAATATAAATATAAATATTAATAATTAACAATAATAATATTAATATTAAAAATTAATAACTAAAATATTAATAGTAAATAATAAATAATAAATAATAAATAATTAAAATGATTAATAGTTAATAATTAATAATATTAAAAATAATTAATAATTAATATCTTTGAAGTTAATTAAGTAATTTCTTTTCATAAAAATTATATGACAGGGAGTTTTGACTAATGTGTTTGGAACCAATCAATATAATTCATTGTCAAAACAAAATTAAATTTATATAAATTCAAAATAAATTGAATCGGTTAAAATAGTTTAAAAAATCTAAATTTATTTATACATAAAACAAATATATATATTTTAAATAATAATCTTTACTTTTTACTTCACATTGGTAACATCCCCTTCAGTAAATAGTGAAAACGTACACTTAGCATCATATGTATTTGATTTTTAACAACCAATTCCAGCGAAATAAAGTGAAAACGTAGGCTTAATGTCATAACATATTTGGTTAATGGATTGTATTTTCAGGGGGAAGTGCATTCTCGCTGAAGAAGCAACATTTATTACACATATTTGCAGAAGCCAGATGATACAATATGTTGCGGAGCAGCGAAACAGAATTGGTTACATAGAGGCGGAGCAGCCAAGCAAAATTGGTTACATAGAGGCGAAGCAGCGATTCATGCACCGTGAGTCGAACCCGGGCAGGGAGGCTAACATCGTGTTTATACAATGCGGTAATTCATGAGTCCTAACTTTTAGGATTGGTCATCGTGAAATATATGATAGTTTCATTTGTGGATTTGAGTTACTGTGGGAAAAGGTTTCTGGCTCGAAAAGAGTTTTGCGGTAGAGGAAAGGAAAGTGAATAGAAGGGGCAGCTTAAAGGGAAGTTTTATTATTGTTATTATATGGATAAGTAGTTTTTATATCTTTTGATAAGTCAGATGTGATGTAGATTTTCATCACTGTTTAATTATTTTAATATCGAACATAAATTAAATATTTTATTGTCAATTATAATTAAAATATAAATAAATGATTGTGTTTAGAGGAATTTTATTGTCTAGTATGAGGGAGATGTATAATTCTTTTTGTGCTTAACATAGAGTTGATATATGGTATTACTAGTGATACACAATAGTGCCTCTAGAGTTTTGGTGTTTGGAATGGATTTGCAAGTAGTCTCACTAGTGGCATTACCCATATGCCTGTAGTGTAGGAGGATACAAGCAATATGAAAGCAAGTCCCATCACCAACTCCAACCTCTTGAGTTTTGTTGTTTGGAATCGATTTGCAAGTAGTCCCACCCATGTTCTATATTAAAAGATTGTTTTTTCTATTCATGTTGGGTTCATATAACATTTTAGTTATGTTAAAATAAGGAAACTATTAACCACCAATGATATGTTAAATTAAAGCAACTATTAAAAGTACATTGGGATACCATCCCTATTTACAACTTGGGGGAAATTCCTTCATATAGCTAGAATTATAATATTCAAAAAATGATAAACGGAGAGTGGAAAACTTACTATTGGCTTGAAAACAATTGTAAATAACAATATTTGAATATGTGATTAAACATACAACAGGGTGATTCATTGCTTGTTGCTGAACTAAATGAATGAGCCTATACCCTTGCTTTCTACTTTATAGACGAAGAAGAGTAAGCCCAATGAATCTGGACACATGTACAACAACACATCCATTAGAGATGATCTGAAGCATTCAAACATGGATCCTCTTAGAGATCTGTACCCTTATCTGTATGTATGCACATAACTAAACTTACACTTAATCTACATTTAGAAGACTGCTTAATAAAATGAAATTAACACATGCGACTGTGTGTGCCCTTGGGTTATGGTGATTCTGTCTACATGTGGGTTCTTTACATGTTAGCATCAACATAATATAGAACTATCTAAATGTTACTTGCTATTCTGATGTTTAGTATTTACAATCTCCACACTTAAATTCTTGTAAATGAGATTCAGTATTTACTCTGCAATTTAAATGTAGATTCTGCTTCTGCTTAGTGTATGGAGCTTGTATGTTGATTATAATGGATCAAAACTTGGAAGTCCCCCATATCATTGTTAGCTGGAGGAGCAAGGTAATGTAATGGTTTCGCAAATTCCTATCTTCATTGTAAATTAATTTAGGGTTTCCTTTATATCTCAAACATCTCATGAGATTCCTCAGCATCACATGAGGTTTATTAGAGAAAATGAAGGATGAGGCCTATTTTTCGGAGTATAGAAATAAAGTTCTAAAGCAAACTAAGAAATTCTTTACAAGGATAGACCGAAGTAGGTCTTTAGTAGATATTAACAATCATCATCGTCATAAATATTAAGTAATTCCATTACACACAAGGTTATCATAACGATTACCATTTTATCATAACCTTGTATGAACAAGCTTAGATGGATAAAAAAAGAAATTTCAGAGCTACGGTATTTATAGAACAGATTTAGCATACCTATGATATTTTAAAATAGATTTCCCATAGGTTTGCTATATGTTCAAAGGACTCAGTAAAATTGTTTTATGCTATTTGCTCAATACTATGTATTTTTTCCTTATGGATTTTGGAATGTACACCTAAAGTTTCTTTACAAAACATGTCATGATATCATGTTCATTTTTTATTATATTTACATATTCCTGCTGAATAGAAGAACCCACCATAACATTTCTTTTGTTCTACCCTTCTTTTTGTGGACTCTGGAATAGACATCTGCTCAGTCACCATAAACCATTCTAATCTCTGATAAATAGCCAAGTTCTTTTGGTTTTGGTTTATCAATAATATAACCATATCCTTGAGCAAAAGAAGCAAGATTTACTAGTAGGCTTTGGTAATCATACAGTGACATAATTGCGTATTTAAACATTTGAGTCAACTAAGTTAAAAGTTTGTCAGACCTCTGTTTTTCTTGGAAGGTAAAATCATAACTTTATTTCAAGAGGATATAGTAGTTGCCACCCCCAAAAGGCCATTGACTACTCATATAAAGAACAAAAGGCTACTAGTAAAGGATAGCAAAACTTGTCCTTCATAGACTACCCTATGATTAAATGGCAGCATACATATTCAAATGATCAAATGGAAACCTACATATTCAAATAAGGGACTGTGCCCTTAAAACCTAGAACATATTTTGAAGCCTTTACAAAAACCTCCCAATAGTTATGAAATAAATGCATAAATAGACCCTGTCTTGATAGTAACAAGTGTCGACTTCAAGTCTTCCACATTATCATCATAAATGATAACAATCATATCTTGAAAAAACACAACAACCAGTGGAAAAAGTAAAACTAGAGATCATCAGGGGCATTGACCCCCGTGTCTTCCTCTACTAGCAGAGAGCCAATGGAACCAGCAACAGCCTGTTTAGAGAGAGTTTGCTTCAACATTGACCTCCTAATGTGGTTGCCTCTAAGAATTAACGTGTAGTGAGGACAGTTCGTTCAAGCAAAGGCCTCAGGGATGAGTCTGCAACCTGTAATTCCCTTTCAACCATGCAACAAGTTTAAAGTACTCAAATACTTGGAGTCTGCCTATGTCGTTTACTAAAGCCCGCTTCAGAAGATTGAGAATAACTTGTAGTTCTGCAAAGATGTTTGTTCCTCTACCCATTTTGATTTCGAGATTAAGAAAGATCATTAGAAATGAAAAGAACTCCACCAGCCCCACATGGCATAAGGTTTCCCTCGCTGGCTCCATCAAACAAACCGAAGCAAAGGATTTGTCAATTACAGGTGGTTCCATTGAAGTTGCAGGTTTCAAGTTTGGATTTTGCTTGAAATATTCATAAATGAAGTTTGTGTTTTGCTTGAAATCTTCATTAATGAATTTTATGCTACGATAGACTATGCTTTTCACTTCTTTCAATGGGAGTGGTCTACCCAGGGACACTGTAAGCAGTAGTTACGCAGATGAGAATACATTTGACAGACAAGGAGATTCAAGCATAGAGCAAGAACATATATTCTTTCAACATGGGTCTACTTTAATGTAGTCAACCTCAATTGCGGCTTCACTTTGCCTGTATTTGAGCCCAGATTTTGCAATTTCTTTGGTCGCCACACCACTGCTCGACTAGGTAAGTATCATTTGCTTCCACTACCAAAAACAACTAGACTACCATATCACTAGAGGATTGGGTTCGATGAATGAACCTGCCTATTTGTCACCTGGGTGGTGAGCTACAGAGCCCGGGAGTGAGTTTTCTGCCTTGTTTTGGTGAGCTACAGGCATCGAGTCGAGCCCAAGAGTGAGTAATGCACCTTGTTCTGGTGACCAGGTGAGCTGCAGGGGAGTGTCGGGTCGAATTGGCTAGGGAGCAGCCCGTGGTTATTTCCGAATTCTCATTGGGAAGGTGCATTAACTCCTGGTGGCAAGACGACGATGGACTCCACAATTCTTGTTAGACGTGGACTTTAATGCGGAGGGTGGTGGAGCTCGGCGGAGCTCGCGGAGGGTGGAGAAGGGCGGAGAAATTACCGGAACCTGAGGTTTTTCCGGGCGGTGACAGAAACCGGGCAATTCCTCTGCCTGGGTAGACTACTCCCATATTATTAACCACCTCACTCAAATTCAATAAATAAATAAAATTGAAAAATAATATCAGTTTATTTTTATTTTTCTTTAATAAAAAATTAAATAAAAGTAAATAAATAAAATCAGTAATATGATGTCTACTTGAACATTTCAAAATTATTTATTATGACATAAAGGTATTACTTGAACATTTCAGAATAAAAATTATTAATTTGGATATAAATACTTTATATCAATTAAAAGAAACATTTCCTAACTCAGATGAGCACAGCGTGGAGTCAACCCTGGTTCAAAATATGGAGTCGAAGAATTTAAGACCTCTGAGGATCAATAGGGATCTTACATGTCATCATGTTCTTGAATTCAAGAAAATCCAAGAGCCCGTTGGAATCCGAATCATATGTACATATCATCTTCTGGCAGTTTTCTAAATTTTCCCCCTCCATGAATCCCAGATTACAGAGCACCCGTTGAAGCTCAGTGGAGGATATGAAGCCGTCCTTATTGATATCATAGACCTTGAAAGCCTCCGTCAAATCCTTACACCCATCGCCACTGCCCAATTCATCTTCTGATCTCATATCGTCGAGAAGAAACTGACAAAGCCCAACAAATTCATCAAATGTTAAGCTACCCTCTTCGCTCTGAGACATTTGTGCAACCACACATTTTAAGTCTTCTTCTGAAATATCGATTCCGATCCGACTCAGGGAGCGATACATCTTAGTTACAGTCAGCCTGTCGTCGCAATTTTCATCGATCGTTTCATACAGTCTGTGAATTTCGTCGATATCAATAGAAAGTGCCATTAATGCTGTAAATTATCCGGAGGAGGTATTGCGAGAAGTAATGAAAATTGCAATGCCAGAATTCCCAATATATAGGAGAAAACTGATCATTATTTCATAGGCGATATCGGCTCTTGGGCTCTCTTTCGAGGTAACTTGGGAGCAATAACAATCTCATTATGCTTCTAGTGACCATTGACGGCATTAGGAAAACTGGGGAAATGAAATTATGAAGAACCTCCTGGAAATTATTCCACTACCCGAGTTTTATTTGGTAACCCGATTTTTGAAGGTTTAATATAGGAAGAGGAAAAGTGTATCCAAGCCATGGGAAAATTGATGCAAGAAATGGAAATATATGAATAAAATTAGAGAATCTCCAAGAAAAATTATAAGGATTGACAAAAGAGAGAGCCTCGTATTATGAGGTATATTTCATTAAGGACACAGATTGAGAAGATACATAGATTGACCAGATACCACCTCTATCAAGATCTTGCAATATATGGGAGTTACGACCGAACCTCACCAACTATATCCATGTCGGATCCTGTGACTCTATCCTTTCCTCTCTTCAAATAGTGTGGAAAAAAAATAATGCTAGAACCGAAATCGAGGAAATAAGGAGTAAGCATAGTCTAGTTAACTTAATGAGATATTATTAGACTATGCTTACTCTTACATAGTCGAGATCTCGGAGTGAGGAACCTCAAATTAAAGATCTATCAAGTCTTTGTAGGATCTTAAATTGGAGCATATGTAGAACCTCTCATTGATTCCCACGACCCTACTACCCGGTCAATTTTCTTTTACTTCATTCCATATTCTCCCAGCTGATATCAAATTTTAATCTGTTGTATGAATTGAGTGTTCAATTTCATTGGGAAAAAGCCATTTATTCTCCAACAATGTCTTTGTAATTTGATCCAATAACATTCTGTTAGATAGGAACAGATTTGATAAATATTGATAACTCTCGAATAGAGTATTATAAAGAAAAGATTCATTAGATAATAACCTATTGGTTCCGAGCCATCTTTGGCGATGAATTAACGATTGGAAGCGGTCAACCCTTTCTCTCGAATTTTCAGTCAACCAACGGTTATATGAATATATAGGAAAATATGGCTGCATACGTTCCAATTGGATACCAATCGCTTGAATGCGTTTGAAATGCTCGATATGTCTATGTCTAAGAGACAATGGTTTCCACCAATTCATGACCAAAACCGAATTGATCGTGGATTTTGAATCATATCTACGAAAAAAACTTTGGATACTTTTTTTAGGGAAAAAATCAGCGATAATAGGTATTGAAAAATCAGTACATGACATTTTGATGAATCTAAAAGAAATTTTATTTAGAAGTGACTCGTACGGAATCCGAGAAGCTTCTATTTATATTGTTGGACCCAAAAACGTAACTGCTCAAGATATCATATTACCACCTTCTGTGAAAATAATTGATACTACATAACATATAGCTAGACTTACTAAATCAATTACTTCTGATATCAGGTTAGAAATTGAAAAAAATCGTGGATATATTATACATAGTCCAAATAATTATCAGGACGGAATTTTTCCTATAGATGTTGTTTTTATGCATGTTCGCGATGCGAATTATAGTATTCATTCCTATGGGAGCGGAAATGAAATACGAGAAGTCCTTTTCCTAGAAGTATGGACGAATGGGGGGTTAACTCCTAGGGAGGCACTTTACGAAGCTTCTCGAAATTTGATCGACTTATTTATTCCCTTCCTGCATGGAGAGGAACAGAACATCAATGGAATGAACAATAAAAAAGGGTCTAATATGCTTCCCTTCCCCCTTTCGCACGTATTGATTGATACGGGGGAAACGAAAGAAAAAATAGCATTTCAACTTATTTTCATTGACCAATTAGAGTTACCCCCCAAAACCTATAACTCCCTCAGAAGAGCCAATATACATACATTATTGGACTTCTTAAATTACAGTCGAGAAGATTTAATGAGAATTGAACACTTCGGGAAGGAATCTGTCAAACAGGTATTGGAAGTTCTAGAATTTTTTTTTGCAATTGATCCACCCATGAATTAGTTTCGGGTTCATAAAATGGTTGGTTTCATTTCATCTCTTCATTTCCTTTACCCAAGTTCTTTTGGAGAGTCATGAGAATCTTTGACATATCTCTCTTTCGTGGAATATTCGAAAGAAATATCTGACAAGATGGGTATATCTAGGGAGATATAATTTGTCTTAAGGCAACTACTCCCTAGATATATGAATAAAAAAATTGAAATATTTTTATATTCGACAGTTGGATCAAATTGGATTGGAAAATACCTAAAGTTAAAGATTCATCAATAGGCAACGCTGCCCCAATACCTAACCAAAGGGCTACTGCAGTACCGATCAAGGATACTGTTGTAGCTACTGGACGACAAAATGGATTCTGAAATTGATTCACATTCTCTAGAAAAGGCACCGTCAATGATCCCGCAGATACTAAGCCCATTAAAAGGACACCTAATAATTTGTTAGGTACTGTACGAAGTATTCGGAATACAGGGAAAAAATACCATTCGGGCAATATCTCCAAAGGAGTTGCAAATGGATTGCTGGTTCACCAATCATTGATGGTTCTAGAACCGCTAAACCTATTGTACATGCAATAGTACCTAAAATTACTACTAGAAAAATATATGAAAGATCATTGGGCCAAGCGGGCTCTCCATAATAATTATGTCCCATACCTTTAGCTAATTTAGCCCTTAATACAGGATCATTTAGGTCAGGTTTCTTTGTTATTGGGATAAGTAGATCTTTATGGATCTATCCCTCGAAAGAACCGGACATGCCAATTTTTATCATCCGGCTCGAACAATAACTGGAGGAAGTATATATCACTTATTTTTCCCGTGATGGAAGACGGATTGGAAAAATAGGAACTAATAATGTCTATGATCATCCATCATTGGTCATTTTATTATTCCAGTTAAATGCTCATGACCCAAGTAAGCTCACAAATTCGATCATGATCGATATGCCTTTTGGACCATCTTAGTCCTTGTAATTTGTGTTTATCACCATGAATAGACCTCAAAAGTTTTTTAGCATACAAGGTATTGACTTATTATTGATCCGGCCTCTCTCCTTCCTTAGATCCCTTCTTTCCAATAGTTTTCCCATAGAAATGGATGCAAGGGAAATGGATGCATTTTCACACTATGAAAAGGAGAAGTAAAGTCATATAGTCCAATTACTGAATATATGAAAATATTTTCCCATTGTCCGGATCTCACGAAGCCCTTCCTGATTCGGATTCGATCATAGAAAGAAATCTCTTGGAACGGAACAAACTGACCAATGCCTTTCCACCCAGGTGCTAAACTTCCTATTTCTAATAAGGAAATTGGGACAGAGGCACATTTTATCAGAAATATTTATGTGGTAGATCGGAGAAAGTATCTGCATGGCCTAATCAATAGTTCAAGTCACACACTCCCATAATCCATCTTCTCCGTCTGAGAATCTACTCCAATTATTTGTTTGTATTGGATGAATAATACTCCAAAATCGAAAGGAGAAATCCGAGGACCATATTTTCTATGGATATTTCCATTTTTGAATAAGAAATATTCCTGGCGATGATATATTACTGTCGTTATTCGGAACAATAAGTTATGAATAGTTATTTTCAATCTATCTTTCCTCTCTATAAAGGACCTGGAATACCCTGCTTACGGATCATTAGAAAGTGCATTGGCATAAATACAACAGTAAGAAGGGGTAATATGAAAGTGTGTAAACTATAAAAACGAGTCAAGGTAGATTGACCCACACTAACACTTCCGCGTAATAATTCTACCAGAGGAGATCCTATTATAGGAATAGCCTCAGGCACACCAGTCACAATTTTCACTGCCCAATAACCAATTTGATCCCAGGGCAAAGAATAACCAGTTAAACCAAAAGATACGGTCAACACAGCCAAAATTACACCTGTGACCCAAGTTAATTCACGGGGTTTTTTGAATCCACCTGAGAGATAAACACGGAATACGTGCAAGATCATCATTAGAACCATCATACTTGCCAACCATCGATGAATTGATCGGATTAACCAACCAAAGTGAACTTCGGTCATTAGGTATTGAACAGAGGCAAAAGCTTCTGTAACAGTCGGATGATAGTAAAAAGTCATAGCAAAACCAGTAGCTACTTGTACTAAAAAACAAGTAAGTGTGATCCCCCCTAGACAATAAAATATATTGACATGAGGAGGAACATATTTACTGGTGATATCATCCGCAATCGCCTGAATCTCGAGACGCTCTTCGAACCGATCGTATACTTTATTGAGATAGGTAAACTGAAATTCCCCCTCTGAAAACCGTACATGAGAATTTCCCTTCATACGGCTTGAACAAGAACACGCAAATGCTTTTGGACACGAATAAATAAATTTGGGAAAAGAGATACTTGAGGGTTCGTTGCCTGATCGGCTAGAGAAATGAAGATCATTCGAAACAATCCAGCATTTCTATTAGAAGACTCTATAGTGCCAAAATTTCAAAAAGTGCCAAAATTTCAAGTCGGCTCATCCCTATGATAAATCACTATAGGCCCTTTGAACGATCTTTTACCCTATTCGTGTGATCAGTTCCCTAGAAAAGAACTAATATAGACGATTTATAGGAATTATCTTGTCGAGATCTCAATAGATGAATCAATCCAAACCTCAGATTTCAATTAGACCCCGATGATTTTATCAAATCCCCAAAAGGTTCTCTGGGTAATAACCTTTTCAACGGGAGAACGCTCCTTTGCTGACATTATTACTAGTATTAGATACTGGCTTATCCATAGCATTACCATACCTTCTCTATTCATTGCAGGTTGGTTATTTGTAAGCACGGGTTTGGCTTATGATGTGTTTGGGAGCCCCCGACCAAATGAGTATTTCACAGAAAGTCGATAAGAGGTTCCATTAGTAACTGGCCGTTTCGATCCATTAGAGCAACTCGATGAATTTACTAGATCTTTTTAGGAGGCACTAATGACTATAGATAGAACTTATCCAATTTTTACAGTTAGATGGTTGGCCGTTCACGGGCTAGCTATCCCTACAGTTTTTTTTCTTGGGATCAATATCGGCAATGCAGTTCATCCAACGATAAACTCTATACTAAAGGAAGAGGAAGTATGTAGATATGACACGACCGAACCCGAACGACCAAAATGTTGAATTGAATCGTACCAGTCTCTACTGGGGGTTGCTACTAATTTTTGTACTTGCTGTTCCATTCTCCAATTATTTTTTCAATTAGGAACAATGATAATATTCTCACTCCATTCGAAGAGGTCCAATACGCATAATTATCTATGCTATGACTATTTATGTCTCGAGTATGACCACTTAAGAAAATGTGAAAGGGAGTAAGAGAAATGGCCGATACCACTGGAAGGATCCCTTTGGTTGATAGGTACTGTAACTGGTATTATCGTGATTGGTCTACTGGGTGTCTTTTTCTATGGTTCATATTCCAGATTAGGGTCATCCCTATAGTAGGAGAAACCTCTGAAATAGTGCAATTCTGGCCACGTTAACATAAGGACTCAACAATTGTCTGCTGGGATAATGGATCTTCAACTCTCTGGATTTTTTCCCTAACTTCTTCCCCGATTTGTTCCTTATCCACTCTACCAGAATCAGACGTGTCATAATAATATTTAGGATAAGCGGGTATTTCTTTTCTTTTAAAAAAGAAAAGAGAATGTACATTCGGTTGTATCCTCTTCCATATCATAATTTTCCGTCTTTTAGCACGTATGGATCCTTGGATTAAGTTCCGACGATAATCTGCCTCGGCAGAATAATGGTTTTGAACTACTCCTATTCGTCTTTGCCCAATATCAAAGGTCATTGTATCTTTGACCTTTCTTGAAAGAATCCTATTCGATGATAATAGAACTCGGTCTACATCATCATATTCACTTATCATCAAACCAGATGACCATCAAGGCACATGTTTCCGAATTTCTCTAATTTGGAGAGGTTTATTTAATAGTATTTCCTTGTAAAGGGCAATAAAATCTTTCTTTTCCATTGAATAACACTTATCACGAGGTATACCCACGCGAGACATTCGTAGTATTGTCCACTCATATTGCGCCAAACACTCGAAAAGGAAACACAAATTCTCGTAAACGAAAAGATATTCCTTCTTAAACAGACAAAGAATCAAATCCATTCTTATGATACCTGCGGGCGAAGGTTTTATAAGACGGTCAAATCGGGTGTAAACATAAACTAAAAAGTTTGTGTAGATCGGTCCATAACATCTAGCTACTTGCAGTGGGACATATATAATGGATGATCTCAAGGCTAATCCCAACCAATATGGTGGATTGATTTCTGGGATCTGGATCAGATAAGAGAAAATTTTCAATCTAAATCTATTTAAAGCATATTTGGGTTGAGGAGTTCCGGGATTAGAGGATATAGTGACCGGGACAAGCGAACGAACAGTATATGTAGGTAAGGGCTCCCAGGGTAGTGGAAAGCTTTCGTGTTCCAATTCCTGCCAAAGATAAGAGATATGGTACCCATACCCAAGTGGATCATTCGGGAATCCCTCTTTAGGGTCTCTCATAAATATCTCTATGAAATCCGAAAGATTCGAAATGATCGAATCGTTCAGCATTTGGGGGGACTCAAATTGGTTTATTGTTCCACGGAATGCCCCATTAAGGAATGGATCATACATTTCAGTAAAAGAATCCCCCTTAGAATTGGAGAATTTCACTCTCCTTTCTATAACATTTTCAGCGGGAGATCCATGGCTTAGAGCTTTCACTCGATCCGAAAATTCATTCCCTAAAGAATCTCTTTTTCTTTTCACGGTATGATTCCATCTATAATAAGGATCCTCAGATGAGCAAGAAGTATATAAAAAATCTCTATATCCACCGACGAGCTTTTCCCCAAGGACCAATACACTAGGTAAAAACGTAAAAGAGATTATTTATTTTCCATCACTTGATTATGCACCAAAAAATTATTGAGAGACTTCGGTCCTCACAGGACCTAGGCGAGTAAATGGGCTATTTCCAATATATCGTATCGGTTGATAAACCCTATTATGATCAAAGCACATAATGGGCCATGGTTGCTGCCGGAAAATTATGATATGGAAGAGGATACAACCGAATGTACATACCCTTTTCTTTTTGAAAAGAAAAGAAATACCTGCTTATCCTAAAGATTATTATGACACATCCGATTCTGGTAGAGTGGATAAGGAACAAATCGGGGAAGAAGTTAGGGAAAAAATCCAGAGAGTCGAAGATCCATTATCCCAGCAGACAATTGCTGAGTCCTTATGTTTAACGTGGCCAGAATTGCACTATTTCAGAGGTTTATTATTAATGGCTCAATCAAATATTAGAAAAAGTATTATATTACCATCACTTATTATAGCCAAAAATATGGGTCGTATTTTATTATTTCAAGTCCCCGAATTTTACAAAGATTGGGAAGAAATGAGGAGAGAAATGCATGTCATATGTGCTTCTGATGGTACCGAATTGTCTAAAACAACATTCCCAGACAAATGGGAAACACAAGGTATGCAGATAAAGCTTCTATTTCCTTTTCGTTTGAAGCCTTGGCATAGATCCAAACCCCAATCTGCAAAAATATTGCGTTGGAGTTATTTAACGACCTTTGGATTAGAAACTGACATACCTTTCGGTGATCCAAACTCAAAGCTAGGAATTTTTTCCAAATTTTTAAAACCCATCTTCAAAAAAGTGAAGAGACGATTGATGGGATCTACAGGAATAAGACGCGTTCCACGAGTTGGATATATAGACAAGAGTGAACTTAATGACCGGATACAAAATAAATTACTAAGTGAGACTACCCCTATGGGTAGTGCAAATGATTCATCCAAAGTTAATGATCAATTTGGATATGAAACCTAAACAATTAATGTGAAATATCAAGATGATTGGATGACCACAATGAAAGAGCGGATTGAATCTATCGCGATCATAAATAGCTCTCCTATAACTGGAATGTCTCTGGTGGATTCATAGATTCATACCGGATCGAAGGGAAGTTTTAACATATTGGGATCAACATTAAAAAAACGATTGGTTCAGATTCGACGAATACCTGGTTTATTTCGAAATAAAAGTGTACAATTAATCTGAAAAAGGTTCTATTCAATGAATTTTTTTATCAAAAGAATGGACCGAGATCTCTTAACAAGTTTTATTAATTTCATTGCGTCAAATATCAAATTTTGGATTCAATCCGCTTGGATTCGATCCACGAGGAATATAACAACAATTTACGGACGAATATTCATTATCAATAAAGATATTTCAAGAATCATTAGAGGTAAAATTACCAACTACTATTCAATCAACGAAAAAATACAAGATTTTGAAATTCGTCCTGATCAAAACATGTTCTCAATGTCCCAAGCATATATATTTCACAAGATATGGCAGATAAGGGCATTAGATATACAAAGAATATTGGATCACGAAAAACCACAAGATCTGAAAGAGAATGACTGGAAACAATGGTTGAGATGTTTTGACCGGTACAATTTATCCCCACAGATATGGTCTAGGATAAACCCAAATAAATGTAGAAATATAGTAAATAAGCAATGTACGTGTTATGAAGAACGATTCGTTCCTTATGAACAACAAGAAGATTCTATATTTGCGACTGTGATGGAACCTTTTTTGGGACTACTTCGGAAAATGAACAAACGTTACAGATACTAACCCAAAAAACTCAACAGTTACACCTACTTGTTCAACACTATACTTTGATTCTGCCCTCCTAAAAGGAACATCGGCTTTCACAATTCCTTCTTTGTCCACCAGAACTACTGGAAATGTTTCGAAAAAGGTAGGCATACGACGTACAGAAAGCTCATTTCCCTCCTTATCTTTGAAGATAGGGTGTCCTAACCAACCAACAGCTATTCCATCTCCATTTTCCATTGCACCTGCTTTGAATAACCCCCCCTTAGCTGGATTATTACCAATGTAATCATAAAAAGCGAGTTTCTCGGGAATTTTGGACCACGCTTCTGATAGGCTTAAATTTTCGGCCAGACCGGCACGAACCCGTCGATCTATTTCTTGTTGGAAGTATCCCTGATCCCACTAGTAACGAGTGGGACCGAATAATTCAACCGGAGTAGTTGCGGAGCCATACCACATGGTCCCAACAATAATGAAAGCTGCAAAAAACACAGCAACAATACTGCTGGATAGGACCGTTTCAATATTCCCCATGCGTAATCCTACGTATAAACGTTGGGGAGGATGAACACTGAGATGGAATAGACTTGCTAATATACCCAAAATACCTGCTGCTATATGATGAGAGAGTAAAATTTCTTTCTCGTTCTAACATAGAATGCATTACATTAAAATAATCATCTCCTAGAGGAGCATGCATAATGGCATGGACATTTTTGAATGAACTAGCTACTCGTAGAGTTCCAATATGAGCAGGACCAGCATACATCCAATGGGCTAATTTCATAAATTGAACCTTATCTCAATCTTTGGAGGAAAAAAGCAAAGTTTCATCATTGGATGACAAATGGGAAATTCATAGAAAATTGCAATCTTCACCATGTAATAGTGCACCTACACGTCTCCATCTACGTTGTTCTTCGACTGGAAGGCCTAGAGCCAACTATCGAGACTTTGGATTGTCCGGACACATACTCCGTGAGATGGCCCACGCATGTTTATTGCCCGGGATAAAAAAAATCGAGTTGGTAGGAAAAGAAAAAAAGTAATTGAAGTTTCTTGTGATAATGGGATATAGTACCCCTATCCCTATATAGGGATAGGGGTACTATATCCCATTATTGTTTTGTGTACCCATTCTGATTATGATATAAATCAATGGTGCGAAGTCGAGTAGTCTGGTAGCTCGCAAGGCTCATAACCTTGAGGTCACGGGTTCAAATCCTGTCTCCACCAGACTAGAACATACAAAGTATTTTGGTTCGGAAAGGATTGCTCTCTCACTTATCAATTTATAATTGTATTATAAGTGAGGAAAAGAAACGATCAATACATGAACTATTCTTTTTCATATTCCATGTGAAGGGCGGGTAGCGGGGATCGAACCCGCATCTTCTCCTTGCCAAAAGCTCTATTGCTATTTCTGAGGGTAATCCACATTGGTACAATGATAGAAAGGGACCCACCACAATAACGGAACGACCTGAATAATCAACTCGTTTGCCTAGTAAATTTTCACGAAATCTTCCCTCTTTGCCTTCGATCACATATGAGAACGATTTATAAGGCCTATTATGACTGTCTCTCATTGGTTTTCCGCAGATACCATTATCGAGAAGTGCATCTACGGCTTCCTGGATCAATTTTGTTTGATAAATAACAAATGACTCAGATCCACTTCTTGCTAATAAATTTGTAAGAGTATTATTCCGATTGATAACTCTTCGATAAAGTTCATTTAGATCTGACGAGGTAATAAGTCCACCTTCACCTAATTGAACGATTGGCCTCGGTTCGGGAGGAAGAACTGGTAATAGGCATAAGACCATCCATTTTGGTTCTATATTTGTTCGAAGAAAATGTTTAGCCAATTTCATGCGTCCAACTAGAAAATCCTTTCTTCTTCTAATTTTTTCATCCTCCCATCTATCCACAGTAGATTCTTGGTTCTCTTCCAATCTATTCCATTTCAATTCCACCAAGTTCTTCCATTCCATATGTGAACGATCTATAATCATTTGCAGATCCAGACCCATTATTTGTTTCCCGATAGCATCTCCCCCAGTAGCTATTTCTCTCTCTTTAAATGTTCCAGAACCCTGAGGAAAGAGGTAATAAGGACGAGCAGAGAGGTAATGAGGAATAATCTCTCTCCAGGATTGAATCTCATAATCGAATGTACCCTGTGATCTCAATAAAGTTGGTTTGTTAGCTATGGGCCTAGCAAGAAAAAGATTTGGATAGGTTATTCTAAGATTTCCCCCCCCCCCCCCCCCCCCCCCCTTAAGGATCGGACGTGAAAGTTTCCTCTCATCCGGCTCAAGTAACTAAAAAAATAGATGCAAAAAACTCTTTTTCGCTCTGAAGAGAGATCGCTACTCTCTGCTCAAGTTCCAAGAGAAATTGAGTATTCCTTTATGTTATGATTCTACAACATAGATATGGAATTATTGAGCAGTCTCCTCCCTTTCGAACAATCCTTTTCTTCTTGAAAGACCTTCAATTAGGGATTTACTTGTCTTTATCTCGTTCCATTTGATCCTTTAGGTTCCTGCTTGCTTTGCTTTACTTCGATGGTTACAATACTATAACCCAAAAAGAACAAAATTTCGTAAACAACATAGGGGAAGAATGAAAGGAGTATCTTACTGCGGCAATCTCATTTGTTTCGGTAGATTCGCTCTTCAAGCACTTGAACCCACTTGGATCACATCTGGGCAGATAGAAGCCGGATGAAGAACGATTAATCGTTATGCCCATCGTGGCGGAAAAATATGGGTACGTATATTTCCCAACAAACCTATTACAATGAGACCTGCAGAAACACGTATGGGTTCCGGGAAAGGATCTCCCGAATCTGGGTATCTGTCATCAAACCAGGTCAAATACTTTATGAAATGGGCGGAGTATCCGAAACCGTCGCTAAAGCAGCTGCTAGAATAGCTGCATACAAAATGCCTATACGTACTCAATTTGTTACTACTTAACCCAACCCATCCATACAGAATCAAAGAGTTATTTTTGGTGGAAGAAGATTACTAGTTCGTAAGAACTCTTCCTTTTTTTTCATGTTATCTGCCGAGGTAAAAAATATTTTGGAGGAAAAATGATTCAGTCTCAAACTTATTTGAATATAGCGGATAACAGTGGAGCCCGAAAAATAATGTGTATTCGAGTTCTAGGAGCAAGTAATCGTAAATGCGCTCATATAGGTGATGTTATCATTGCTATAATTAAAGAAGCAGTACCTAACATGCCCCTGGAAAAATCGGAAGTAGTTAGAGCCGTAGTTATACGCACCTGTAAAGAATTTGAACGTGACAATGGAATGATGATACGATCTGATGACAATGTAGTCGTTGTCATTGATCAGGAAGGAAATCCAAAAGGAACTCTAGTTTTTGGTCCGGTTGCTCAGGAATTGAGACAATTGAATTTCACGAAAATAGTTTCATTGGCTCCCGAAGTATTATAAGTACTGATAGATCTTGTAAGAATCTTTGACTTAAGGTTCATCAAATGGTACATGGATCAATTAAATTCATTGCACCTCAGGCATATTCCTCAAAGAAGATCGAAAATGCCTTTTATATCGAGACCAGGAATTCCTAAGAATTCGTTCGTCATGGGTAATGATACTATTACCAATCTAAGAGGCCTCCAACACAAAATGCCCGAACAATGGCGAAGGAGACCTTGGTAAGCACAATTTAAGGGTTACATCTTATTATTCCTTCATAAGCTAGTGATTTGATTAGACAACTTGAATTGCATACCAAAAATATGGGTTTCACTTTATTAAAAAAAGGGGTTCCATTGGTTCGTGGATTGGGGAAGTGGATTAAGGAATAAAATCCATATTGAAATTAAAGGAAACCAAAGCATGGAAGTCTTGGTTACATTAGAGTAACTACAATGCACAAAGAATATTTAAAATTCATTGAATTAAAAGAGTGTACATGGAAGGAGGGGGTCATAACCACCGTTACAATAAGAAGTGCACCAAAAAGGATTGCAATGCTAAGATGTCCACTAAGTAAAATTCTTTTAAGAAGTTGCAAATACAATCTATTAGTAGGGGAGAATTTAAAGTATTAGTAGCCACTAATGATGTGAATTGATATACAAACATTTTCCATTTGTCATACTCATGTATCAAAGATAGATGAAGGGGAGGATGTGTGGCTATTCATTCCTTTTTTATATCAACAACTAATGCATTCCCAAGTTTTAACTAAGGTTTAAAACTTTGGGAGTTCATGTATCATTGATCTTTCTTTGCATTAATTTGATGACATGGGTTGTTGGAGTATACCATTGTGGAGATGTGGGAATGGAAGGAGTTTGAAGGTGAGGCCTTGCCATCAAGCCTTTATAAAATAATATATAATAATATAGGTAACACATGAATTAAATGATTAGTGAGATGGGTGAGCGATAAAGAGATTTAAGGAAGAAAATATTAATCAATCACATGATTATTTAATTAAATCTTAAATTTTGGTTGGTTGATAGTTTAGAATATTAATGGTGAAAGGCATTTATCAGAGGGAATCATAAAGGAATTGTTGAGAATCACATTTTGATTTTGGGAAAGAAAGGAAGAAGAAACTAGAGAGCTTGAGAAGAAAACCAAACATTGAGTGATAGGTGCTATAATTTCCTTTTTCTTTTGTAAACCCAATTGAGACATCTTTTGTAAACCCCACTAAGACTTAGATTGGTGTGTAATTTTAAATTCTCGAAGAGATAATTTGGCCCAAAGATTATATTTTCTTAAGTGCACTTTGTGCATTGTTTTTAAATGCTTTGAATTTTTAATTATTGCTTTGTTAAGCCACCCATTGTTTGTTTGCTTTATTTGCATGTTGTGTCCTTCCATTTCAATTTTTGTGTGCTTTTAGAAATTAGATTTGTGATGATGGTGTGTTGCATCACTTTGGACCTATTGAAGTGGGTCTTGATTTATGCATGCAAGAGAGAAGAATAATCTCAACAACGAAAGCTTGTTGGGTAGAATTCTTATGGAAAGAAAATAGTTCTAACAAAAGGAAATTGTTAGGTAGAGTTATGAGAAGAGAAATTGTACTAGTAAAGAAAAAAAATAGTAGACAAAAGAAGGGTAGAAATACCATCACAGGCTCAAGAATAATATAAAGGAATTGCAAATCAGATTACCAAGATGTTGAGGGCCATGTTGATGAGGATGGATGCCTAGAAAGTAACTCAAAGAAGAGGATCTACAACAAATATTCATAATGTGAGTGATCATGGCTAGCGCCTTGAATGTCCACACGCAGTTGAAAAAATTGAAGCTCTAGGGGAGAGAGTTATAAAGTCTTTAATATAATGAGAGTTAGATCAAAGATAGCAATCATATTTAAGGAGCATAAACCTAGAAATAGTCATTAGGTGAGTTAGGAAGATGGAGAAATTATTAAATTTAAACTAATTAGAAACCCCAAAAGAGTGAAGTATGCACACACCAATCTAAAAGGGAATACATATATGCGATGGTAAAATTTGAAATTGGATAAACAAATCAAGAAAAAAACAAAATTAGATCATGGGAGAGGATGCTTGCCAAGCTAAAGGGTAAATTCATTACAATGAATTACACTTTAAACATCTTTCTGAAGTTGCAAAATCAAGAGAAAAATATATAAGAATGAAATAATATATTTAATTATTACATTAGTTCTCCATTAATTTGAGCAAAGTGGTGAGGTGATGAGGTTGTTACTCGGTACATTACATATTTAGAATGGCAAACTATTTTTCACATTATGGGTGAATTTGGGAAGCTTCTGGCGTAGTCATGAATTCTGGGAAGTTTGCAGTATATACATTGGATCAGAGTCGACATTGGTAATGGACATAGCGAACCTTTTTGGGGTTTTATCCCTATCTTTGAGTGATGGTTTTTGATATCTGGGTTTTTTCATCCAACCAAACAGATACGCCTTAAGTGACTGGAAATGGCTGGAGATGAAATGTGAAAATAGGATGGCAGCGACTTAAGTGACTGGAAATGGCTGGCGCTGAAATTTGATAAAAAATGGCAACCTGGTGTAACAGATGGCTATCTTTGGGTGGTAGATTGGTGCTTAAGGCAATTCGATATATTGGATGCAGATTATATGCCTACCAGCGACTGCCATTTGCTAGATCAAACCTATCATGGCTAACTTCCTTTAGGAGGGTACAGGGGATAAGAAAATCTCATAAAAATTTGAAGTTCTTTCCAGATAGGTGTCAGCAGGCGGGTGGGGAATTATTGACTTCGACATATTCAATTGGGCTCTGTTGATAAAAAATATGTGGAGGGCAGTCAGCGTGGAGGGTATTTGGCATGTAAAGAGAAAATACATGAAGCAATATTCTCTGATATCCTGGATTCGAGCAAGTGCACCTGTTGAAAAGGAGGCATCTATGTCTTAAAGGAGTTTGATGAAAGTAATCCCCTGGTTCATGAGTAAACTCATCTGAGATGGGTTGTAGGTAATGGAGAGCTAGCCGAGATTGGTTTGGCTGCCATCATCGGTATGCAGAGAACAAATTAAATCTGTTTATCTGGTTTTTTCATTAAAAAGAATATTAAAAAAAATCAATTTTAATTTTTTATTATTATCATTTAAAATTAATAAAAACTAAAACATATTATTTATTTATTCTCTGAATTGGCAGTTAGGTTTGTGATATGGTGTAGCGAAATGATACTGAATGTGTCTTATTTTCAAGTCTTCCATAACTTATAAGGGTGCATCTTTGAATATAGTCTGACAACCACCTTAGTCATGGCAGTCTAATAGCACTACCTCATTATGTAATTTTATATCATAAAGATCATATATATAATTAAAATAGCGTTCAATAAATGAATAAAATAGAGAAAGGATACCACGTTCTTATCTTTCTATATCTGATATTTGGGATGTCAGTTATTTTCATTTTTTTCTTTTCAAGAATTGAATAGAAGTAGATAAATAAAACCAGTAATATCAGATCTACTCGAACATTTCAAAATTATTAATTAATTATGATATAAATAATTTATATCGATAAGAAGAAAATTTCCAAATTCAGATGAGCACAGAGTGGAGTCAACCCTGGCTCAAAATATGGAGCCGAAGACTCTAAGATCTCTGAGGATCAACAGGGATCTTACATGTCATCATGTTCTTGAATTCAAGAAAATCCAAGAGCCCATTGGAATCCGAATCATATGTACATATCATATTCTGGCAGTTTTCTAGATTTCCCCCCTCCATGAATCCCAGATTACAGAGCACCCGTTGAAGCTCAGTGGAGGATATGAAGCCGTCCTTATTGACATCATAGACCTTGAAAGCCTCCATCAAATCCTCACACCCATCGCCATTGCCCAATTCATCTTCTGATCTCGTATCGTCCCGAAGAAACTGACAGAGCCCAACAAATTCATCAAATGTTAAGCTACCGTCTTCGCTCTGAGACATTTGTGCAACCACACATTTTAAGTCTTCTTCTGAAATATCGATCCCAATCCGACTCAGCGAGCGATACATCTCAGTTACAGTGACCCTGCCGTCGCAATTTTCATCGATCGTTTCATACACTCTGCGAATTTCGTCGATATCAATAGAAAGTGCCATTAATGCTGTAAATTATCCGCAGCAGCTACTGCGAGAAGTAATGAAAAATGAAATGCCAGATTTCCCAATATATAGGAGAAAACTGATCATTATTTCATAGGCGATATCGGCTCCTGGGCTCTCCTTCGAGGTAACTTGGGAGCAATAACAACCTCATTATGCTTCTAGTGACCATTGACGGCGTTACGAAAATTGGGGAACTGAAATTATGAAGAAGCTTCTGGAAATTATGATGAAGCTTCTGGCCGGATCCTGCGCCGTCGATCAGATGTTAGGGTTCTGACGGTCTACCAAATCGTGTGGAATGGAGACAGTGAGAAGAAAGAAGATTCTGGGAAACTCAGCAATGAAAAGTCAGGCAGAAGTCAGCGACTCTGCACGAGGATGGCCGCTGGTGGAGCCCAAAAGAGTAAAGGCAAAAACGGATGGATCCCAAATTTCAGCAACTCCACGCAGGCATGCACGCTTCGACCAGGCGTTCGCGCGGACATGTGCGCAATAACAATCTCATTCCGCTTCCGCGTTAGGGAAATTGGAGAAATGAAATTATGGAGAACCTTCTGGATCGATCGCGCGCTGCTTTCGCCCACGGTCACACTGTCACTGTAATTTATATCAAAGATTTTGTAAGCCTTTCTTCTAAATATGAATATTTGCTGTAGATCCTACTCTTTGAGTCACTTTCTAGGCATCCATCCTAATTAACATGGCCCCAGGTAATTTGATTTGCAACTCATCTATATTATTCATTAGTCTAGGTTGGTATTTAGATTTTTTTCGTGCGTTATATTGTTCTTTACTCATACAATTTCTCTTCTCATAATTTTACTTAACAACTTCTTTTTCCTAGAATTATTTTCGTTTTATAAGAATTTTATCTATCAAGCTCTTGTTGAGATTGTTCTTCTCTTTTGCATGCATAAATCAAGACCTGCTTCAACACTGAAGTGATGCACCACAGTATGATCACAAATCTAATTTGTAAAAGCATACAAAAAAACCTCAACATAAAAATGCAACATAAAATTATAGAACAAATTTACTCTAGCAAAAAAAAACCTCAAAAAACATTGAAATGAACTAGAAGTGTTGATGGTTTTTTAGATTTTATAAAAGTAGCATTAAAAACCAATTTTTTTACAAAAGACACCCTAAAAACAAAAACTATTGCTGGAATAACGTCTTTTTTTAAGGTAAATTTTCAACATTTTTAAATAATGATAAAATACCATGACTTCTAAAATCTTACTAAAAAATGTTGAACATTTACTTTAAAAGAACATTATTCGAGCATAAACACTTCGTTTTTTGGAGTTGAGGTAATAGTTCTCATTTCATTAATAACTTTGTTCTATAATTTCCTTTTTCTTTTGTAAACCCAACTGAGACTTAAATTCGTGGGTAGTTTTAATATCTTGAAGAGGTAATTTGGCTCAAAGTTTATACTTTCTTTAAGTGCACTTTATGCATTGTTTGTAAATACTTTAAATTTTTAATTAATGTTTTGCTAAGCAGCCCATTGTATGTTTGCTTTATTTGCATGTTGCATCCTTCCATTTCAATTTTTGTGTGCTTTTAGAAATTAGATTTGTGACCATACTGTGTTGCATCACTTTGGTGTTGAAGCGGGTCTTGATTTATGCATGTAAGAGAGAAGAACAATCTCAACAACGAGAGTTTGTTGGGTAGAATTCTTAAGGAAAGAAAATAGTTCTAGCAAAAGGAAGTTGTTAGATAGATTTATGGGAAGAGAAATTGTATTGGTAAAGAACAATATAACACACAAAAGAAGGGTGAAATACCAACATAGGCTGATGAATAATATAGAAGAGTTGTAAATCAAATTACCTAGATGTTGAAGGCCATGTTAAAGAAGATAGATACTTAAGAAATAACTCAAAGAAAAAGATGTAGAACAGATATTCATAATGTGAGCAATGATGGCTAGCGCTTTAAATGTCCATGAAGCAATTGGAAAATTTGAAATTCTAAACGAGAGACTTATAAAGTGTTTGATATAAATGAGAGTTAGACCAAAGATAGAAATCACTACCTATTTAGTGAGCATAAACTTAGAAGAAGTTAGAAGTCATCCCATGAGTTAGGGAGATAGAGAAATTATTTGATTTAAACTAATTGAAACCCTAAGAAGTGAAACATGCACACACCAAGCTAAACGGGAATGCATATATGTGATGGTAAAACGGGAATGCATATATGTGATGGTAAAATTTGAAATTAGAAAAACCAAGAAGGAAAAAAAAAAAACAAAATTAGATCATGGGACAAGATGCTTGCCTAGTATTGCAATGGATTACACTTTAAACATCTTTATGAAGTTGTTGCAAAATCTAAGAGAAAAATATATAAAAATGAAAGAATACATTTAAATTTTTAATCATTACATTAGTTCTCCATTATATTTGAGCAAAGTGATGAGAGTGATTAGGTTGTTACTAGGTATATAAATGGTCCCTGTTATGTTATGCAAGATGAGTAAGTAATTAAGATATAAATACTTTATATTAATGAGCAGGAACATTTTCAAATTCATATGAGTACAAGGTAGCGTTAACCCTCGTTCACAATATGGAGCCGAAATCCCTAAGATCTCTGACGATCAACATGGATCTTACAGGTCATCATGTTCTTGAATTCAAGAAAGTCCAATAGCCCGTTGGAGTCCGAATCATATGTACATATCATCTTCTGGCAGTTTTCTAGATTTTCCCCTTCCATGAATCCCAGATTACAGAGCACCCGCTGAAGCTCGGCGGAGGATATGAAGCCGTCGTTATTGATATCATAGACCTTGAAAGCCTCCATCAAATCCTCATACCCATCCCCATTGCCCAGTTCATCTTCTGATCTGGTATCGTCCAGAAGAAAGTGACAGAGCCCAACAAATTCATCAAATGTTAAGCTGCCGTCTCCGCTCTGAGACATTGGTGCAACCACACATTTTAACTCTTCTTCTGAAATATCGATCCCGATCCGATTCAGGGAGCGATTCATTTCATTTACAGTCACCCTGCCGTCGCAATTTTCATCGATCGTTTCATACACTCTGCGAAGTTCATCGATATCAATAGAAAGCGCCATTAATGCAAAAAATTATTCGGAGCAGGTACTGCTAGAAGTAATGCAAAATGTAATGCAGGTTTCCAAATATATAGGAGAAAACTGATCATTATTTCATAGGCAATATCGGCTCCTGGGCTCTCTTTCGAGGTACCTTGGGAGCAATAACAATCTCATTCCGTTTCTGGTGACCATTGACGGCTTTAGGAAAAATGGGGAAATGAAATTATGAGGAACCATTCTGTATGGATCGCCCGCTGCTTTTGCCCACTGTTTCGCCGTCAGAGTAACGGATGTTGGGCTCTGACTGTCTACCCAACCGTGTGGAATGGAGACGGTGAGACGAAGGAAGATTCTGGGAAACACAGCAATGGAAGTAACAAAGAAGTCAGCGGCTCTGCACGAGGATGGACGCTGGTGGAGTCCAAGAGGAGGGAAACTCTTATTTCCACTTCTATAGCAAATTTAATGCAGCCTGACATGCAAGGGGAATAGGGGTGCCTTGCTGGTAACATGCCAAAGTCAACTTTGAAGGAAATATAAATGCAAGGTAACTCTTATTCCGCTTGCATGTCATGGTGCATTAACTTTGCTATAGAGGTGGAAATAGGAGTTTCCCAAGAGGAGAAAGGAAACAACAGATAGATCCCAAATGTCAGCAACTCCACGTAGGCATGCACACTTCGTGGATCCAAGACCAGGCGTGCGTGCGGACATGTAGGGACTCGGGAGTATTATCATAATGCAATCTAAATATTGCCCTATTCTAACTGTGGTAGTTTTTTTTTCATTTTTTTTTTATTTTTCTCCTGAACCTGGCAAAATCTATCAAACTCAGGTGTCAAACCAACAGTGAGGACAGCCATCTCTGGCTATCCGCGAATGTCAGTTTGACTCATCATTGTTATCAAGGAAAACCACGCCACTTGTAATAACCCGCTGGTGGTCTGTAAGGGAGCAGGGTTTCACTCTTCCCAGATGCCTCTAGGTCTTGGGCTATTACCCTGTAACCCGTTGGTGGTCTGTAAGGGAGCAGGGTTTCACTCTTCCCAGATGCCTCTAGGTCTTGGGCTATTACCCTATTTCCTTACGTCCGAGGAACACTGGCTCTTAGCCAAGCAGAAGCAGTTTTACGGCATACTCCAGGCCGAAATTTTTTATTACTGTAGTCTAACGATTATGTTTTTTTTTTGTCTTGAAAACTATGAAAATTTTGATTATATTTGAAAAACTCTGACAATTTTGGTTATATTTGAAAAAATCTTACGGGGATTTTTGTAAATTCAAGTAAAAGTCGTCAAATTTTAGGTGTTTTCGGAGTTTTTGATGGTGCTAAATCTATTTCCACCATCAAAAACATGATTCAAACACTTTCTCTACAAAAAATTTTGAATTTTTTTTGCCCGCCACTTAATGTTGTCTGGGCAATCCCTCCCCCTCTGTAGTGGACTCCGTTTTTTTCCTTCCGGTTGAATTTGTCTTTCATGGAATTATAAGTGTGAGTTATGATTTCTCCATAATTTGAGTATCTTAGAGATTATAAGTGTGAGTTATGATTTCTCCGTAATTTGAATGGTTTAGAGAATTTTTTTGGGCACTGATTCTATTGTTAAATATTACAAGAATAATGAATTCTCCATAATTTAAGTGTTTTAGAAGTTTTTTTAAATCACTAATTTTGATTGTTAAATTTATTTAATTTCCGAATTTAGGCCTCTGTGATCCATAAGTATAACACTGACAATTTTTCGGTAATAATTGGTTTCAAATGTGGTTATTATTGAACGATTCTAGTATTATAATTATGGATCACAAAGGCTTAAATTGGAAAATTACTACCCATTGCGATTAAAGTTCATGACGATGAACCACATTGATTAGTTACTATTTAGATGTGTGGTTATTACCGAAAAATTATTATTATTAAATTTATTTAAATTAAGGAATTTAAATATATAAATATTTTTAAAATTACAATTTTATAAGAATTATATCACTAAATTTAAAAGGGAAATAAATGTTAATTAAACTTTATATCACTCTATACGTGATTTTCAATAGAGGATGTCTTTATTTTTTATATATATTTTTTTTCATAAAATGAAAAAATAACACTTTTCTATTAATCTTTTTTACTTAGCATACAGTTTGACATATGGCATTCTAAGTGATAGTAGTGCCTTTGACTCCATGTTACAAGATTGTTTGTTTCATTTAGGTTGGGTTATTATAACATTGCTATATAAATAAGGGAAATATAACATTTTGTGTGTGTTAAAATAAGGGAGTATTAAGGGGCGGACCATCGGGTTTATAGAGTATTTTTATTTACAATTTAGAGGAAAAGTGGTCATATTAGTGAAATTATAATAATGAAAAAAATGGTAAATTGGGGTTGGAAAGCTTACTATAGGCTTGACAAAAATTGTAAATAACAATCTTTGAATATGAGATTAAAAAAACTCATCTTTGAGACCATTAATACTTCTATTAATTTATATGGATGTGAGGTTTGGAGATGCAATATCTCTAGAGAGTCATGGACAAAGATCAAGTATATCCAAAATAATTTTAAAGTCTATAATCTCAAAGAAAAAAATGCACCCTACCCCATCCTCATAGAAGTAGAGCATGCCTATGACTATTGAAAATTACTTAAAGTGAGATGTTATCAAACTCATTTTTTGTTTGACAAGCAACTACAACTAATATAGATCCATCTTAACTCCATGTCTATCATCCACTAAGGAATCCCTCAAGGTGAAATCAATTATTTTCAATTTAAATTTGTTTGATAAATAACTACAACCAATATAAATCGACCCTAACTCCATATCTATCATCCACTAAGGAATTCCTCGAGATGAAATCAAGTATTTTCAATTTAAAACAGGGTTTTATCTTAAGAGATTTGATTCTCTTGGCACATGATAGATCCAAAATTAAGATGAATCTATATTGGTATATAATGTAGTAATTATAAATGTAAGGGCATAGCTCAAAGAAAAAACATTATTCAACAATAGAGTTATAAGACATTTCAAAAGTTACAAATTAAATTTAGCCAACATTTTTAATAAGAGTAATAATTCATTCTTGTCTTTGCTAAGGTGGATGGATTGATGTTACCATAGAAGGGTTCTATCCTCATGGAATTTGAGTTTGCACACCACTCTAGAATGGTTTTTGAACCACATCGTTTTGCATTAGTCATTGAGCATATTTATTTGTTAGAGACATACACCACATGCTACACATTCTGTATTTTATGTATATTAATATTGCAAATTGATTATGATGATGGGGAAGACAAAGAATAAGGAGAAGGTCCAAGAGTTCAATCTCAAAAAATGAGAACTCAATGTGAATAGTGAGAGGTTGCTCAAAGATGTTTAATGTAATTGAGCTCATCATTCAAAAAATATTTTTTCAACTATGTTTGGAAAATAGTGGGAATGCCACTACCCAAGTTTTTACATTTTGGTGACCTAATTTTTGAAGGATTAGTTTAGGAAGAGGAAAAGTGTATCCAAGCCATGGGAAAATTAATGTAGAAATGGCAATATATAAGGAAAATTTACAAAAGCTCCAAGAAAGGAATAGGTATTGACAAAAAAGAGAGGCCTCCAACACAAAATGTCCAAACAATGGCAAAGGAGACCTTGGTAAGCACTTTTTTAAGGGATAAATCTTATTGTTCCTTCATAAACCAATGATTTGATTAGACAAATTGAATTGCGTACCAAAAATATGGGTTTCACTTTATTAAAAAAAAATGGGTTTCATTGATTTGTGGATTGGGCAAATGGATTAAGGAATAAAAGCATGCATGTCTCAGAAATCCAAAGTCTTGGTTACATTAAGGTAACCAAAAAGCATAAGGAATATTAAAAATTCATTGAATTGAGAGAGTATACAATGAAGGAGGGGGTCCAAACCACCATTACAATAAGAAGTGCACAAAAAGGATTGCAGTGCCAAGATATTCACTAAGTGAAAATCTATTCCAACTTTGTTGCAAAGTCAATCTATTAGTAAAGGAAAATCTAAATATCACTAGCCACTAATAATGTGTGAACTTAATTGATACAGAAACATATGCCATTGGCCATACTCATGGATCAAAGTTGATCAAAGAGAGATGAAGGAGAGGATGTGTGGGCCATTCATTCTCTTCCCATATAAACCACCAATGAACAACTTTGGGAGTTCATGAACCATTGATATTTCTTTGCATTTGATGACATGGGTTGTTGGAGTATACCATTGTGGAGATGTGGGAATGGAAGGAGTTTGGAGGTGAGGGTCTTGCCCTCAAGCCTTTATAAATAAGATATAATAATATATGTAACACACAAATTAAATAATTTGTGAGATGGATGTGCAATAAAGAGATTTAAGGAAGAAAATATTGATGAATCAATCACGTGATTATTTAATTTAGTATTAAATTTTGGTTGGTTGATAGTTTAGAATATTAATGGTGAAAAGGATATTATTAGAGGGAATCACAAAGGCATTGTTGGGGAATAACATGTTGATTTTAGGGAAAGGAGGAAGAGAAGTTAGAGAGGTTGAGAAGAAAAGAAGACATTGAGTGAGTAAGTGCTATAATTTTTTTTTTTTTTTTTAATAAACCCAAAAGAGACTTAGATTGGCGGGTAGTTTTAATATCTTGAAGAGATAATTTGGCCCAAAGTTTATATTTTCTTAAGTACATTTTGTGCATTGTTTGTAAATGCTTTGAATTTTTAATTATTGCTTTGTTAACCCGCCCATTGTATGATTGTTTTATTTGCATGTTGCATCCTTTTCCATTTCAACTTTGTTATGCTTTTAGAAATTAGATTGTGAACATAGTATGTTGCATCAATTTGACATTGAAGTGGGTCTTGATTTATGCATGCAAGAGAGAAGAACAATCTCAACAACGAAAGCTTATCGAGTAGAATTATTTTTATGGAAAGAAACTAGTTCTAACAAAAGGAAGTTGTTGTGCAGAGTTATACGAAGAGAAATTGTATTGGTAAAGAACAATATAGCACACAAAAGAAGGGTAGAAATACCAATATAGGCATCCATCCATTCATAGCCATGTTAATGAGGATGGATGCCTAAGAAGTGACTCAAAGAGTCCGAGTCTACAACAAATATTCATAATGTGAGTGATGATGGATAAGGCCTTGAATGTACATAGCTGTTGAAAAAATTGAAGTTCCAAGGGAAAGGGTTATGAAGTCTTTAATATAAATGAGAGTTACATCAAAAATAAAAACCACTACTTACTCTGGGATATAAACTTAGAAGAACTCATTCATGAAATGGATTGAGGGAGATGAAAAAAATTATTTGATTTAAAATAATTAGCGATCCCAAGAGAGTGAAACATGCATGCACACGACTAAAAAGAAATGTATATATGTGATGGTAAAATTTGAAATGAGATAAACAAAGAAAGAAAAAGGACAAAATTAGATCATGGGTCAAGATGCATGCTCAGCTAAAGGGTAAATTCATTGCAATGGATTACACTTTAAACATCTTTATGCAGTTGCAAAATCTTAGAGAAAAATATATAAATATGAAATCCATACATTTAATTATTACATTATCCAAGAGAAATATATATAAGAATGAAAGAATACACTTAATTATTACATTTTTGCTCCGTTAGATTTGAGCAAAGTTGTGAGGGTGGAAATTCAATTCAATGAGAATAAACATTTCCAAATTCAGATGAGCAGAGAGTAGAGTTAATCCTGGTTCACAATATGGAGCCGAAGACTCTAAGACCTCTGAGGATCAACAGGGACCTTACAGATCATCATATTCTTGAATTCAAGAAAGTCCAGTAGCCCGTTGGAGTCCGAATCATATGTACATATCATCTTCTGGCAGTTTTCCAGATTTCCCCCCTCCATGAATCCCAGATTACAGAGCACCCGTTGAAGCTCGGTGGAGGATATGAAGCCGTCATTATTCATATCATAGACCTTGAAAGCTTCCATTAAATCCTCACACCCATCCCCATTACTCAATTCATCTTCTAATCTGGTATCCTCAAGAAGAAACTGATACAGTCCAACAAATTCATCAAATGTCAAGGTACCGTCTGCGCTCTGAGATATTGGTGCAACCAGACATTTTAAGTCTTCTTCTGAAATATCGATTCCGATCCGACACAGGGAGCGATTCATTTCATTTACAGTCAGCCTGCCGTCGCAATTTTCATCGATCGTTTCATATAGTCTGCGAAGCTCGTCGATTTCAATAGAAAGCGCCATTAATGCTGTAAATTATCCGGAGCAGCTATTGCGAGAAGTAATGAAAAATGCAATGCCAGATTTCCCAATATATAGGAAAAGGCCCATCATTATATCATGCGCGATATGGGCTCCTGGGCTCTTCTTCGAGGTAACATGGGCGCAATAGCAAACTCATTCCGCTTCTTGTGGCCATTGACGGCGTTAGGAAAACTGGGGAAATGAAATTATGAAGAAGCTTCTGGTATGGGTTGCGCGCTGCTTTCGCTCAAGTGGGGGGCGTCGCAGCGATAGGTCCAGCTAACCGTGTTGAATGGAGATGTGTGACGTAAGAAGATTCTGAGAAACACACAAATGGAAGTCACGCAGAAGCCAGCGGCTCCGCACAAGGAAGGGCACTGGTGGAGCCCAAGAGAGTAAAGGAAAGAACGGATGGGTTCCAAACGTCAGCAACTGTACGCAGGCATGGACGCTTCGTGGATCCCAGCACGACGTTCGTGCCACATGTCGGAGTATTACCGTAATACAATGACTTATCATATTTTAAACTAGCTTAATATTCAGTCTTCTAAAGAGGCGGAGGAATTTGGCAACAAATATCCGCATGTTATAAGATATTAATTGAGCTGCTGTTGTATAGGTTTATTGTTGGATTTTTTCGAGGCTAAAATTGAATGGTGGGCATATACAAGCCCTACTCAATTAATGCTCTATAATAGAGTATTTATTTTCGGTCAAGGAATTGCGTAAAATCTAGGGAAATTGGAATCCAAGGAAACAAATTTCAAAAAATCTTGTAAACGCAGTATTTGAATCATTTTTTTGATGGTGGAAATAGATTCAGCACCATCAAAAACCTCTAGGGCACCTAAAACTTTGTTTTTGATGGTGGAAATGGATTCAACACCATCAAAAACCTCTCGGGCACCTAAAACCTTGAAATTTGACAACGGTAACTTGAATTTACAAAAATCCCTACCAGATTTTATCAAAATATGACAGGAATTTCCATGACTTTCATCACCTTTTTTCAAGGAAAACCAAGCCACATATAATTACTCATTAGTAATCTGTTACAAAAATCCCTACCAGATTTTATCAAAATATGACCGGAATTTCCATGACTTTCATCACCTTTTTTCAAGGAAAACCAAGCCACATATAATTACTCATTAGTAATCTGTAAGGAGTCAGTGTTTCGCTCTTGCCATAGGCCTCTAGGTTTTGCGCTATTAACTTGTATCCTTAAATGTAAGGAAGACATTCCGAATTTCTCGATAGTTGAAGTTAGTTCACAGCAAAGGCTGTTAAACCCTCTACTTTGAAAGAAATCTATGCCGCATAAACCAAAATTGAATGATCATGCAAACTCTTAGCCAAGCAAAAGCAATTTATGACACAATTATATATATATATTTCAATGAATTAGGGTTAAAATTTGTTTTAAATTTATTGTAATTGTAAATTTAAATCTTATTAGGTTATGTTTAAATTTTATTGTGGGGTTGGAAATGAAATTCACCTTTAACCAAATTAAACTATTAAAAGGATGTTCAATTTTCATTGATCCTAATGATAACATCTCACATATGGGGAAATTACATCTAGTTCTAACACAACCACACTAATAAATATAGTTAATAAACACTATATATCAACAACATTTATTACTAATATTAAAAAATATTAACATTAATAATTTTATTATTATTTATAAATTATATATTATCAAGATCATTTTTATTATGTAGCATTTTAAATTAAGAAAAAATAAATAATATTAATATTAATAATTAAAATTAATATTAATATTAATATTAATATTAATATGAAAAATTAAAAATTAAAATATTAATAATTATTAATAAAAAATTAATAATAATTAAATATTAAATATTAATAATTAATATCTTGAGGTTAAATTTATATAAATTAAAAGTTCAAAATAGATTGAATTCTTTAAAATGGTTTAAGAAATCTAAATTTATACATAAAAAATATATTTTAAATAATAATCTTTACTTCACATTGCTAACATCCCATTCCAGCAAATAAAGTGAAAACGTAGACTTAACGTCATACCATATTTGATTTTTAATTGATTGTATTTTCACGATGTGGTAATTCATAAATTCTAACTTCTTTGATTTTCAATGCGTCGTGTTTAGACGATGTGGTAATTCATGAATCCTAACTTTTAGGATTTGATCATCGTCAAATATATGATGGTTTCAGTTGTGGATTTGAGTTACTGTTTGAGTTATTAAAGAAATGTGTAATTTAATTATATATATATATATATTATTAAATAATATATATATATTTTAAAATTGAAAAAGAAAAATCTTATTATATGGATAAGTGTTTTTTACATTAAAAATCTTTCAATGAGTGATATGGAGATTTCGATTAGTGTTTAGTTATTTCAACATTAAGCATAAATTAAATATTTTATTCTTAATTATAATTAAATATAAAAAAAAGTAATTGTCTTTAGAGCAATTTTATTATCTAGTATGAGAGAGATGTATATTTTTTTGTGATTAATATATAATTGACTTATAGTATTATAGTGTTAAAGAGTAGTGTTTTTTACTCTATATATTAAAAGATTGTTTTTTCTATTCATGTTGGGTTCATATAACATTTTAGCTATGTTAAAATAAAGAAATTATTAAGAAGTTGACCACCCACCAATGATATAAATTAAAGGAACTATTAAAAGGAGTACATTGGGATAACATCCCTATTTACAACTTGGAGCAAGTTCTTTTATATAGCTAGAATTATAATATTAAAAAAATGATAAATGGAGAGTGGAAATTTTACTATGGGTTTGAAAACAATTGTAAATAACAATATTTGAATATGTGATTAACAATCTTCTTTTTGATACTCTTGTTACTCCTATTATTTTATATGGATGTGAGGTTTGGAAATGCACTATCTCCAAGGAGGCATGGAAAAAGATAGAGAAAATCCAAGAGAATTTGATAACTTATAATCTCAAAATGAAAGGAAATACATCCTACCCTATATTTTTCATAAAATGGATGTGAGGTTTGGAAATGCACTATCTCTAGGGAGGCATGGAAAAAGATAGAGAAAATCCAAAAGAATTTTACAGCTTATAATCTCAAAATTAAAGGAAATACACCCTACCCTATATTTTTCATAAAAGTTAACCTTTCCCACATTGAGAGCATGGTCACAACTAGATACTTGATGTCTAAGAACAAGTTAAAAATCATGGAAGACAAGAGGCTTCCTAAAATTACTCTAAAAATCTAACCAAGACCAAGTTTGACTCAAGTAGGCATGGCATAATGATACATAGTCTTGCCTAAACAATCAAGGAATAAAGGAAGATATCATTTTGTAGAACAAAAATAATATTAAAAATATTACTACATCAAAATTTAAGGGGAAATTGTGGTGTCATATAGAATTAGAGGAAAAATGAAACTAAGATATTATAAGGACGTGATCAATCCTAATCCAGAAGATAAACACTGTCTCTATATCTTTCCTAGTGTAAAGAATAAAATAAACATTTTAAAAATAAAAATGAATTCTCATGAGATCTATGGTGAAATTGAGCATTAATCAATTGCCAAAACATTGTGGGATGAGAGAGTCTATCACCTTTGTGACACGAGAGGGTTGAAGATGGAAAACACTTTCTCCTAAAATATCCAACATATACATAAATTAAATCTTACTTTCAAAAAAATTGTAACACTTGGCTCAGCCAACCTTCCTAACTTTTTAAGTTAGAAAAAGTTAGCAAAACCATTATGATCTTATAACACATCTCTTAATGTTTTTTGAGCACACAAGTAAAATTCTAAATAATCTTAAGTAGTTTCTTTCTTTCTTAAAACTTTATAAGTCAAATTTGGTCCTATCAGACATTAATCATCATCATATTTTAAAAAAATATCAAATTAAAAAATTACAATGATAACCATAAATAAAATATTTTGATTCTCTCTAAGTAAAATAATAATATAATAATATATATGATGGTTAAAAACATGTTTTTCTTTCCAAAAGATTATTTACTTTTAATTTATATATATTTACTTTTTTTAACCTATTAGATTGTTGCAAACCTTTATTTCAAGGTAAACTATAACATAGCAACTTCATCTTTTATTTAGAGTAACATGGAATTTTTATCCCATATATATATTTTTAAAGTTTTCTAAACCTTTTTAGTATTAAATAATATCTTTTAAGGTTATCCGAGTATGATAGGTGGCAGGTGTTATTGTAAGGAAATTTTCAAGGAAACATTGTAGGTATAGAAGAGATTCCCCAAGGTTCGTAGTATCTTCTACTTTACGGGGTTACTCTTTGCTGTATTATATCTTTCCAATTCAACATAATACGATAAAACCTTGCTTGCTTGGATAATTTCTCGAATTTGCTTCCAATCGAATACCATAACACCTTGCTTGATTGGATAATTTCTTGAAATTATCAATAAATTCTTCCTCTTTGAATTTGGGTTTATTGTTATTTTTTGCTTTCTATTTTAGGTATTTGTTCTTTACTTTTTCAAGCTTGCTTTCTTTTCAACTTTTAGTTTTTGTTTTCTTGTTGTACTAAGAAGCCTTTTATTCCAAAAGAAAAGTTAGTTAAGTATTTTAAAATAACATCCCTTAGTTAGTCATATAAAACTTAGTCCATAGTTAGGTTGAAATAGAAGATTTGATTGTTCTTTTAAGATAAATATTTTGTAGTACATCAAGTATATATTAATTCATCGAGTTTTAGGTTGGTCTACTATTGGGAAATCACACCAGAGTTAAAAATCTCAATCTTTTCAAAAGAGTATAGGACATATTTATGCTTTTTGATATAAAAACTAAAAACTAGGCCACGTAAGCTAATTACAAACTAAAGATACAAACAAAGAGAATGAAGGAACAGATAAAAAGACATTGGTCAAAGAGATTTGTCGTACTTAGCTATGGTCCAACCTTCTTGCTTGAGGGGAGAGTCTTCAAAGGATTTCCATGAGGAGCAAATCTGCGAAGCTGATGAGACACATCCTTAATTCAATAACTTATTTTTAATTTTATTTCCAGTCCTTCTTATGTGATTAGGGATGATCATCGAAATGGCAGGAAAGAGTGATGCTACTAGTATGAGTAGTCTTTCAAGTATCCAACTATGATATATTTTGCTGATTTGGGTACCATGTAGGATCTTGCAGATCATGTTTATAATGAGTTAAGAATGTCCCTCCACCATAATTTTTGTATAGCCTTGAGTTTGGGCAATCAATATTCCCTCTTCCAGGGATTTCATTTATACTGCATTGTTACTGTTATATACCATAAATATTGAATAAATGTAGAGAGGGGATCCCAAATGATCCCTGAAGATACCTCCATGGATCACCTTGCATGGGTTACCTTTTGAAGCACCATAAAAAAATGAGCTTTTGAAAATTAGGGGAGGATGGAATCGGCATTATAGCAGGGCAAAGAGAGGGGGAAATCACGAATCTCGAAGTAGGGAAACAAATCTAAAGTAGCAATGTCTCATTGCCTGAGGTCTGTCGGTCTTGATCTGATCAAAACTTCATTGCAAGTTATTCCTTTACATTCTTTTGAATTGTGATCTAAAGAGAGTCATGAGGGAGGGAGGAATTCTTGAATATGTGACAATTCCTCTATTTGCAAAAAGCCCAAAGGAGTAGGCATGGAAGGAGTGTCTAGATGTGATTCAAGATAAGATTATTAGAAGATTGAGCCCTCTAATTGTTAATGGCGTGAGGGATATTAGATAGATCATAGTCTGGTCTCTTCATGCTAACTTCTAGATTGATCCATAGATGATGGGACATGGGAAACTATTGAAGAGGTGCTCCACATTTTCAACTTCTTGAAGTCATAAAGAATAGTGGGAGGGGCCCATATGCTCATGTTTTTGAATGTTGTCCCAGGTTAAGGGTTTCCCTTGAACTAGGAGCCATAGGAAGATGGAAACTTTTGGCCATAAATTTCTCTATTATATGAATCTCTAGATGGAATTATTTAGCAATTATTTGAAACCTTGTTCTAGGCTATAAGCCTCAAAGATGAAAAAGGAACAAATTCGTTCGTAATAACATCACATTTTATTAGCCAAGTTGGATATGAGGATGAATCTCTGTTGAAACTTCTACCAAAATTTTGACCAAGTCTCCTCCTTGGGCTTGGGATTCCATTCCCTAATAATTAACCATTGTCTCCATATTTGATATGAATTAGAGGCATCCCAATAGTCCTTGACTTTGTGAAGGACCTGGGACGTCATGTGGAGGCATAGATCCCTTAAGTCATTTCGGCCTTTGGAATTTTAGGAGATGTCACCATGAGTCCTCCCAAAACATGGATACTTTCCCATCAAAAATTTCCAAAAAGTAGTGTTGTATCAAATGCATTTCTTTTTTTGGCTAGATTGCAAATGGAGGAGATTTCTTGGGAGAAGGGAATTCTTATGAGTTCCTAATATGAATGCGATTTACATATTTTCTCATCTAGATACATTTTCAAAGGTCTTCACCTCCTTGGAGCCAATGCCACTAGATCTTGGCTCCAAAAACTATAGCTAAAATTGAAGGATCTCTTAGCCCCATACCTCCCTTTAGTTTGGGTCTATAGATCTTATACCAAGCTACAAGTGTCCATTAGTTTTCCAATTTTTCTCCTTCCCATAGGAAATATTTCCACAAGATCTTGATTGAGTTAAGAATGGAGGAGGAAGCGATAATAGTAGAGCATAAATATATGGGAAAAGACTATAGAGGCGACTTGAGGAGGACTAGTCTTCTTGCCAAGTTTTGTGATCAGAAGGTCTAGCTAGTTGATCCGGATTGGATAATTATATTGTTTTTCATCCATATCGATACATTTGGAGTGGAAAATGTGAAGGAATCAACTCACAAGACCATTTTTACCTGTAGGACCCAATTTGCTAAAACGGGGTATGAAACCTTATGGGAGTGTTTTGAGGCATCAAATGACACTTTTCGGGTTAAAACTTTTCCACTTTAGCGGAACACCATTTCATGCTATTATACACACATAGGTATTTCCAATGGTGCAAGAAGCGCGCCAATTAGAGTCTATATGCAAAATTTATGCCACTCAGAAGTTGACCTTATTGTTTTCATACCTATAGTTCATGAGGATGTTGCACCAACCCCCATTATTCATGGAAAATGGTCTATCCTGTAGAAATTCCCACTGTAGATCAACAGATTATGCAATATATTAAAACACAATATAAGATCTACTTCCACAACACTTTGTGGAAGCTTAATCGAATTGAGCAAGATCAAGAGAACACATATAACTGAGAATAAGAAATCAATCACACATATCACAGAAGAAATATCACAGGGAAAGCCTCAGCGTAAAACCCCAACTCTGTATTATCATACAAGTGGAAATCTTGTTCAAGTTACAAAAAGAATCAGCTCTCAAGCTATCTTGCTCTCTCTGCAATCAAACAATACAACTCACAATTTGAATAGACAATGTATATGTCCTGCTCAAGCCCTCCAAGCCTCATATTTCCTTGCGCAATTTTTCTTGGGGTCCAATGATAGCACATGTGTGAATTGGCCTCATCACACTCACTAAACCTGAAGAAGTAACTGTGCAATCCTCAAGGAAATAATTCCTTTTGCATGCAAGAGATATTCACAATGGAATATTCTAGCAATTGATAGTACACTGCCCCTCCCTCTGATATCAACTGGGTCTCTGTCTGAACTGACATGCATGAGTTATTTATGAGAGAATACTCAGTTATCTGAAGTGCAGTAGTTACATGCATGCAAGCATTAACTAACTGAACTTACATTAATTCAACAAGCTGTTTGAATTAATCTAACTGGACTTGACTTAGTTAACTAAGTCAACTAATTACAACTCATCCTTATCTCTTTAACTAATGGATAACTTCCTCAATTAATGGAGAAATTGTTGCATGTCCCCACATAGACTTCAAGTTTAATTTTCCTTAACTAATTAGCTCAATATGAATTAATTAATTAATTTACAAACTACTGCTAAGATCAAATTCGAATTTTACTTCACTATTTTAGTTTAGGGACTGAGTAAAATAGGAAGGTATCCCAAAATGCTATTTATAGAATGCTATTTTTAGCACTTCCATTTTTCCATACATTGTTTCTAAGATCAACACTGGTTAAACCGCTATTTATAGCAGTGCTATTTTTAGCAATTCTATTTTTAACATTTCTTGTTGCTATTTTCAACACTCTCTCTCAACAAGAAAGGGATTATCAATAACCCCAATCCTGTCTCTGTGGAACTCGAACTTGCATCTTGACAATGCCTTAGTCAAGATATCTGCATCATGTTCCTCGGTCGAAACATACAACAACAACATGATCCTCTTGACCACACAGTCTCGAAGTGTGTAGATATCGAACCTTCTTCATTTGAGGAGGCAACGCAGTAACTAGTCTAGGTTGATGCAATGGTAGAGGAGTACGACTCTATCATTTAGAACAGTGTGTGGGATGTTGTCCCAAGACCTCAGGGTAAGTCAGTGGTGAGTTCCAGATGGCTTTACAAGGTAAAGCAGGCAGCTAATGGCAGTGTTGAGAAACATAAGGCAAGGTTTGTTACCCGGGGTTTCTCACAGGTTGAGGGGATTAACTACGATGAGACTTTTTCTCCTGTAGAAAGGTAGTCATCGATTAAATCGATGTTGGCACTATCAGATCAGATGGGGTGGAAGATCCACCAGATGGATGTGAAGACAACATTCCTCAATGGGAAGATTGAGGAGGAGGTGTACATTGAGCAGCCATAAGGTTTTGAAACCTTCGATCGTGAGTCGCATGTGTGCAGACTCAAGAGGGCTCTGTATGGGCTGAAGAAAGCACCCCGTGCTTGGTACACTAGGATCAACAACTATTTCACCAGTTTGGGCTTCACCAAGAGTGAAGCAGATACGAACCTTTACCGCATCATGGTAGAAGGTAAACCATTAATCATTGTTCTTTATGTTGATGATCTGATTTTGACAGGTGATGATCAGTTGATACAATCTTGCAAGGAGGACCTTGCAAGAGAGTTCGAGATGAAGGACATGGGCCTTATGCACTACTTTCTAAGCATGGAGGTGTGGCAGAAAGATGGGGAAGTATTTGTGTCTCAAGGCAAGTATGCCAATGAGATACTCAGGTGCTTTCACATGGAGAAGTGCAAGCCCATCTAAACTCCTCTAGCTGGGAACTAGAGGAAGGAGGCTGCTACTTTAGGTGAGGTAGTAGCTGCTACTGTTTATCGGCAGCTGGTGGGTTCACTTATGTATGTGGTGAACACACGACCCAAATTATGCTTTGCGGTGAAGTAGTTGAGTCAAGCTATGGTTCAACCTACCAAGCTGTTTTGGAAGGCAGTGAAGCATGTGCTGAGATACCTCAGAGGCACATCTTAGTTCATATTGTGGTATAGACGAACAGAGGGAGTGAATCTTCATGGCTTCACAGATGCGGATTGGATAGGGAGTCCATCAGACTGGAAGAGCACTTCTAGAGGAATCTTCAACCTTGATTCAAATGCAGTTTCCTGGTACAACAAGAAACAGAGATTAGTTGCACTTAGCTCACCAGAGGCTGAATACATGGCTGCTAGTCAAGCTGCATGTGAGGCCATTTGGATGTGGAAGATTCTAGTGAGATTGTTTGGTCAAATGATGGATCCTACAGTGATCTATTGCAATAACCAGAGTTGTATCAAACTCTCGGAGAATCGAGTTTCTCATGACAGGTCCAAGCACATAGATATCCAGTATCACATATAAATTCCCACTGTAGATCAACAGATTATGCAATATACTAAAACACAATACAATATCTACTTCTACAGCACTTTGCAGAAGCTTAATCGAATTGAGTAAGATCAAGAGAACACATATAACTGAGAATCACATAACACAAAAGAAATATCACGGGGAAAGCCTCAGCCTAAAACCCCAACTCTGTATTATCATACAAGTGGAAATCTTGTTCAAGTTACAAAAAGAATCAGCTCTCAAGCTATCCTTCTCTCTTTGAAATCAAATAATACAACTCACAGACTGAACACACATTGTATATGTCCTCCTCAAGTCCTCCAAGCCTCCTATTTCCTTGCGCAATTTTTCTTGGGGTCCAATGTTGTCACATGTGTGAATTTGCCTCATCACACTCACTAAACCTGAAGAAGTAACTGCACAATCCTCAAGGAAAGAATTCCTTCTGCATGCAAGGAATATTCACAATAGAATATTATAGCAACTGATAGTACACTGCCCCTCCATCTGATCTCAACTGGGTCTCTGTCTGAACTGACATGCATGAGTTATTTATGAGAGAATACTCAATTATCTGAAGTGCAGTAGTTACATGCATGCAAGCATAACTGAACTTACATTAATTCAACAATCTGTTTGAATTAATCTAACTGGACTTGACTCAGTTAACTAAGTCAACTAATTACAACTCAATATTACAACTCATCCTTATCTCTTTAACTAATGGATAAATTCCTCAATTAATGGAGAAACTGTTGCATGTCCCCACATAGACTTCAAGTTTGATTTTCCTTAACTAATTAACTCAAGATGAATTAATTAATTAATTTACAAACTGCTGCTAAGATCAAATTCGAATTTTACTTCACAATTTTAGTTTAGGGGCTGAGTAAAATAGGAAGGTATCCCGAAATGCTATTTATAGAATGCTATTTTTAGCACTTCCATTTTTCTATCCATTGTTGCTAAGATCAACACTGGCTGAACTGTTATTTATAACAATGCTATTTTTAACAATTCTATTTTTAGCATTTCTTGTTGCTATTTTCAACATATCCACATGATTATGATGTAAAAGACTCTAGAATATTCTATATTGTAACTTTGGTTAAGAGTTGATGTAGTCAAAATTAACCACTAGTAGACTATCAGGTTGTGTTATAACCGGGCCACTAGGAGGAAGATGCATTCCATTCTTTTGAGAGCATTTTGTTCCATAGTTGAGAAAAGATAACCATGAGAGATATGAGGTAAAACACACATATAGGATTTGTGAACTGTAGCATCCCACAGGCCACATGCATTACTTCTTTGTACCTGCAGCGATATTTCCAGACTAAGAAAGAGAGCGAAGCGACCTCACCTTGCATTTGGGTTTTCTCCCGAAAGGGTTTCCTAGTGAGCATATGTGGTGTTTTTTGTGTATGTGTGTGTGCTTATTTTGTCATTCTCTTATTTATTCATAATTTCCATTCCCAAGCATGCATTAATTACAATTAAATCTACGGATTTTAAAGTTTTAATAAAATTATAATAGTGTAGAACCTCAGATTTTTAATATAATATTATCAGATCTGTTGTGACAAACTGTCCTGTGGAATATCCATGGCAGTTTATGGATCATTTGGAATCATATCAGGTTTCCTTCGGTATTTTGTGGAGATTGTAGGGATCTAGATTGGTGGGGTCGAAAATCGTAAAACCTTAATCGTGGCTGATGAATATATAAACGAACCTCGTGATATTGCAACGATGAGGTTTTCACGACTCGAATAACAAGTTGCAGATATAAACGGAAATGTAAACCTCCTCATGGTGTCCCTAACCAATAATTTGGGTATGTTTGGAAAATATGGGGATCGATCACTCGAGAAGACATAGGGAACCAACTGAAGAAAGAACCCAAAAAAAATCAACCCGGTTTGAGTGCTGTGAATCAATCCTTATTCAAAATGGAAGCAAAATTCAATATCAATTCGTACCACGACGAGATTGATGCTCTGAATTTGAACCATTGGTTGCAGCAACTGGAATTTTACTTCACCGTCCATCAGATTGAGGAAGGGCAAAAGATCTCATTCGGGCAATTGAAATTAGAGGGCCATGCACTAACTTGGTGGGAGAGGCACATGGAAACCCTGAGGTTGGAGGGAGAACTTCCAGTGACTGAGTGGGAGGATTTTAAAACCCTCATTAATTCACAACTTTATCCCACTAGGTGCATGGAGGACTAGTGGATCCGATGGCATTACTTGTTGGCTTAAGGGGGTCTGACCCAGGTTCAAAGTGATTGACGCCAACCAAAAAAACCCTAACTGTTGGCCCTTTTGAAAAAAACCTATGTAGCATAGGCTGCAGCCTCACCCCAAGCAGTATTAGGGGATGCTAGAACCAGGTTTTTGCATCCAAAGGCTTGTGTGATGGTCTTCCTACAATTCTTATAGCTTAGATATGACCTTACACAGACCTGTTCCTTCCGACTGCCAGCTACTGCAACTCTATTGAAATGACCTTTAGAGCTTCGTGAGGGTACTTGATTGTACTTAAAAAGCATAAAAGAGATAGATTTACTACTTTCGTGCAATAAACTAGTTATTTTGCAACCTTTATAACCTAGATTTGCCTTCACTCAAATCTATACTTTTCGATCAATTAACTACTAGAGATTTATCTAATACTTCACGTAGGTATTTAACTACTCTTATCATGCATAAATATTATAGATCCCACAGTTTCGCACAGTAAATACACTTTAATTCATAGGAAACAGACCACAGAGTGAAGATTCATAATTTAAATGAAAGTAAATAGACAAGGCACATATGCATAGAATTTCTCAAATAGTCTTTATTAAGATATAACATTCAGTTACAGACTCTTTCCGTCCTGTGAACTCAATTGCAGACTTACCAAGGTCTCCACGCACTCAGCTGCAGGAGCCTTCCCCTTTCGCCTAAGTACAAGAAACAAATTTTCCTGTCTTAGCACCTTGCCCTTACAATGGTTCTGTATCAAAAGTTATCTTCTAAGACTCACTAAGACTCAACTATATATAGCCTTTTCATTACAATACCATGGTCCGTGGCCCATGGGTGAGTCTCAAAACCGACCTATCACCGACCTATCACCGACCTATCACCTACCCATACAAGGGACTAATGCCCCTTTGACTCTTACTTAGCTTCGTGCTCTGATTACTCATTTCGCGGAGATTTTACATTCTTTTACAAAAACTATTACAAAAATGTCAAAATTGACCCTAGGGGCCTTATCCCAACATGCCCCCAACACAAATATGGTGACTTGCCCTCGAGTCACTCAGCTAGCTTCTCCACTTTGTGGCGACTTCGTTGAACTCCATCATCAGTAATCCAAGGTCCACAATGCTCTGTACTGCAGTTTGCTTCACTTCTTCGACCAACTTCTCTATAGTTGGCCCCTCCATTGTGAGGCGCATGGTCCTCTGTGTCTGTTGGAACGTCTTCAGCTTCACTTGGATAGCCAGAGTAACCTGGCTTGCTTCCTCTATCCATGATTGAAGTCGAGCCTTCAAAACTTGTTCTTTGTGCTGCAACTCCTCAACCCGTGCCTGTAGCACCTTCATTTCCAGTAAGCACGTGAAGTGCTGGATTGGTGCCAACGTGTGCGCAGTCACCTTGATCTCGTCAACCTTCTTATGTGCCTCTCTGACCTCTGTACCCAATCTCTGCAAATTTGAGTCCTCCTGCAAAGTGGTCCATAACTCCATCGCATGTTCAAAGATAGAATTGCAGCTTGTTACTGCACTATCCAAGGTAGCCATATGTTCCCTGATGGCTGCATTGCGCTACTCCCTGACCTCTAGTGGAGTATTCAACTGCAATTCCAATTGCAATTCTGAGATCTTCATCTGAAAATCCAAAGTAACTCGACCTACCTCTTCCTTGGACTGTTACACTGTAACGATCAATTTTCGAACCTTTGCTGACGTAGTCGCATCCTTTGGGATGTGTAGCTCTGGTACTAAGTTACACACTTGTGTAATGGCTGCTTCTAGGCCCTGGATTCGCACTTCAAGCTCTTCTTTTTCCTTAAGAGCTTGAACCTTCTCGGTGAAGATCTGTTCATTATTTGTTTTCACTTCACTTATCACCGATAACGCGCAATGTTCTCTGATCCAAAGCTCATCCAAGACCCCATGATGTAGCACGTGGAGGGTCTGAAGTGGAAGCACGACGAAATTCATACCCACGCCTTTGATCTTTCCAAGCTGGGCGTTGTCTTCCTCTGACTTTGCACGCAATGTTCCTTCTGGAAAGGAAATGACTCTGAGGTCTAAAGTCCGTTTTGGTTCCATGGCACTCACGCTCACTTGCTGGAGGCTCACTTGAACACTACTCGCTTGTCCAACGCTTGCCTGATTTCTACTTGTTTGAATATGCAACTCGCCCAGATCCTTTTGGACGCTCGCCAGTGTCTGTGTCTATTATTGCTCAAGTTGAGTCCACAACTCTGTCGTTGTATCTCTGACCTTATCCCCAATTTCATCAAGGTCCCCTTTTGTGAGGACCATTGGGTCAATGCGTGCTTGCTTATCTAATTTGTGCTTTTTCATTGGTTCAGAAGTTGTCTCCTTTTGTCACTTCAACAACCTGAAGGGAGTGCTCTGTGCGTCACCCCTGCCTCCTTCATGCTCAGACTGCTCCTTCTCTTCAGTATGCTGGGAAGTCGATGCTTCAACTTCCACTGTGTTCATTGTGTCAGCGTGCTCTTTCTCAACACGCTCTTTCTCGTCACACTCTTTTTCAGCAGCTGCCTTAGTAGAAGTTGCCTTAGCGACAACAGCTTTTTTCTTTTGACTGGCCTTCTCTCGTGCTACTGATTGCTATGCTTCTTTCTTCTTCTGCTTAGTTGTTGTCAAGGAGCTCTCTCCTCCTCTACTGGTTCCTGCTCCAAGGTTTGTGGGCTTCCTCCCACCACTCTGTTCACCATAGTCCCACAATTTCCTGCACATCAGCCTCCGTAACTATGGAAACTTGTACCATGTCTTCTTAGGGTCTCGCCCCGCCCAGATAGATACATTATGGAAGTTAGCCTTAAATTCCGTGAAGGCCCACAACTGCTCAAACAAGGTTGGAGATAACCTTGGCCTCTGACTTATCACTGTGCGGAGGTCCATCTTGACCAATATCCAGAAAACCTTAGACTCCATGATCCTCTCTGGATCCTTCATCGCCCATAGCGAAGCAAACTTCGCTACCTCTAGTAAATATTCTTCCTCTGGGGGGAAATGACTATCCTCCGACAGTCGCCATGCTACTAATACAATGAGCAATAGGAGCCAGGCATAGTGAAATGCCTTTCTCTCCTCCCGTGCTTTGTGACAGTTTACTAGGAATTCCTTGCAAAGATACTACACCTAGTTATACTGTACCCCCTTTGTGCATTGCGCAGCCAGTGAAATTACAGGCACCAAAACCTCATCTACATGAAATTTTCTCATGATCTTCTCGGCTAAAATTTGAGCGGAAAACTACACCGCTTGGTCTGTAATTAAGCGGATGGAGTAATCACGCGACTTCTTGACTAGCCCAAACTCAGTTTTCATTTTATCTGCAAGAAACAATGTAAACTTTGAAACGGGAACTGATACTGTTACCCGTTTTGTAGAGGTGGCAAAAAAATGACCCGATTTTCAAAAGTGTTGATGCAGAATACACATGTTTTTTTAAGAACATGGTTTTTGGAACTTTAATTTTTTTCATGTGCATTAAGTTTTAGAATGGTAGTGATTTTCATCCTGATTTTAAAAAGTGAGTATTCTGCATCACACCCTTTTTTTAAAAGACCTATTTTTTGACTTTAAATTTTCTAGTGTGTGAAATGTAAAAAATTATTTTCTAAATTTGATAGTTTTTGAAGTCGTCATTGTATTCATATTTTCTTGTTCTCTATCTTAATTTTTTTTTTTTTTTAGTGGGATTTTTATTGTTTTGCATTTTTAAATTAGAAAGTCGATAGTTTGAATTTTAGATAATCTACATATTTAGACATCCTTAATTAATTTTTCAATCCACATGAAATAATTGTTTCTAAAAAACAACATTTTTTAACAATGGACATAAAAAATAACCATTTTTAACATAAATATAACAAAAAAACTAAACGTTTTGATAATTTTTTGCTAGAATTAACATGTCAAAATCACAATTTTTATACAAAAATATTAACTAAAAATGGTCAAATAATAGTTTTTTTTATGAATTTCATGTCAAAAAGATAATAATAACTACTTTTTTTTCAAAAAAAAATGATTAACTTAAAAATCAATGCAAAAATCACATATTACCAATATTGAACGTATAACAACCCTAATTGAATGTTTATTCTTCTCATAAAATGTCAAAGTCAAAACATTGCAAAGCTTGAGTTACAAGCATAACTTAAATTTAATCAAGAATGTCACGTAATCCAAACTCTTCGTCCTCTAGAGTTTCATCATTGTCCACTTCCACAATATTTTTTGTTTCATTTTGCTCATTTTGCTCATTTTCCTCTTCTAATGGGTCTTTCATGTCTGCAAATCCCCCAATATGTGTCTTTCCATACATTCCATGTAATGGTGGTTGGGGTTCCTTTGCCTTTTTTGCCACACGTGATTCACTAAAGTCCCCTTTCTTCAACCCAATTTCTTGCATTGCATCTGGAAGAAATTGAAGAGCATTAATTCTTTGCTGAATGAAATTGCATTGTAATGGATCTTTCTCAATTGCAATGCAATTTCTTCCTTTTTGAAGGCAGCATGCTAGTGTTGTACCTAATTATCAAGCACAAAAAAATAATGAAGTAAATTAGTACAATGACATATTAATTAAAAAAAAGAACATATTGAAATTCAATTCCATGTGGCAAAACGTACCTGAGCCAGAAAATAAATCCAGAACCCAATCTCCTTCATTTGAACATATGTCTATAAGATAGTTAATCAATAATTGTGGTTTCTGATAAATGTTAACTATCTCTCCTTTCATTTCTTTGTCTTCATATGTTAGTTTTCTCACAACAGCATCATAAGTCAGTATTTGGCTATGACTCTTTTTGTCCACCCGATTACAAATCATAGACATATGGCTATCATCTTTTGCCCAACTATCAATATGAATGAACTCACAGTCATTTATAAATTGTTGATCTTCATTGTCAAGAAGATTTGAATTTTGCCTGTAACATAAAATAGTAAAAGTTCAATTAACTTGTACATAAATTAATTTTTCAACATTAATCAAATATACCTTTAAACATCTTACCATGTAAGCTGCATCCTTGAATTTGTTTTCCCCTTGAAGCTTGACAATAACATTGCCAATTGTGTGTCTGAATGAAATGTCACAAATCTCCATAATGGTGATGACGTCACTTCCTTAAATCCCGCCACCACTTTATTAAAAGCTTGATAAGTATAAGGGTCAATATCATAGCAAATGTTTGGAATATTGAAACCATGGGGAATATCTGCAATAACCAGGGCATAATCCCTTTTTGGTACGAGTTTCGCAATGTCTTCACAGTCGCCTTGTATTACTTGATATTGAATAGTGTCTAGCCCATTCCAAATGAAATGATTAAGAGCTGGATCAAGTTCAACATTCTTAATACGTTGCTTTCTCAGTTTTTCAATCTTTATTTTTTCAATAAAAGTCTTGAAACTGTCTGGTGCTCCATTATCTTCTTTCTTCATCTTTTACCAAACAAACAAATGTATGTGTAAGTTTTAAATTAAAAATAGTACACAGATGATTAAAACTGAATGTATAAATCAAGTTACCTTTTTAAATGCAAGATAAAAAGCTTTCAATGTTGATGTAGAACTTGAATCTGGATAGTTGCGTACAACATCATCCCAACTATCTTCATTCAACAATTTAACCATTTGTTCCTGAATTTTCATGTAAACTTTGTGACTGCATAGATAAAGTAAGAAAAAGTTAATATACTGATATGTATAACAAATACTACCAATAACAACATGTTTTATTTAAAAGATAACTATAATCCTGGAAATAAGTAAAAATAATTCAGCAAACTTACTTTTGAAATTCTTCAGACATTTCTTCCAATGATAATTCCCCCGACTTCACACGAGATAATATTGTTTTGACAATTTTTTCATCTTTCACTCCTTGCATCGCCCTCCAAGGCGTGATGGTCATATCGTCTGGAAGTTGCTTCAGTTCAGGCGCTGATTTATTGTTGCTACATATCAATGGCTTAGACTTTCTGACCCTCTGGTTTTTAATGCGAATGTCTTCCCACATGCTAAAAATGTCATCAATCAAATTCCAAATATCTCCAGTTCTAAATGCCAATTGGAAAATGTTATCAACACCTCTGAATAAATCGCTAGATCTGTCAGGATGTCAGGCATTTCATCTTCCTGAACACATCTTCTGATCACACAATCTAGCCCTGTTTTGAACAATTCATTAGAAATCCATGAATACTTGGAACTCTCCTGAATGATTTTCCTTTTCTCATTAGGAAATAATTGTGGAGGTAGCTTCCCTGTAACCAAATAGTTAGCAATATCTACATACCAAGGAGTTTTAGTAGTTACTGCAAACAGATATTCATCTGGAAACTTATCCTCTACGGGAGAATCTTCGTTAGTATTTTGGATTCTAGACAAGAAATCAGCTACTGTATTTTGTTTTCCTGGTCTATCTAACACATTAATATTGAATTCTTGTAAAAGTAAAAGCCATCTTGTGACTCTGCCATTAGTAACAGGTTTGTTCATGAGATATCTAATTGCAGAATGATCAGTATGGACAAAAGTTTCATAGCCAGTTATGTAATGTCTAAACTTATTAATTGCATGAACAACGACTAAGAACTCTTTTTCAGTCACAGTATAATTTAACTCAGTGGGAGTCAAATTTTTACTGGTGTAATAAATGGCATAAGGAACTAAATCCTTTTGACCCAACACAGCTCCTAGAGCTGTATCTGAAGCATCTGTAGAAATATGGAAAGGAAGTTTCCAATTTGGCCCTCTCAGAATGGGTGCTTTAGATATTCTTGTTTTTAGAGTTTCAAATGCAGATTGACAGTCAGAATCCAACTTGAATTCACAGTCTTTTGTAAGTAATTTGAAGAGCGGAGATGCTATCTTGGTGAAGTTTTCAATAAATCTTCTATAATATCCAGTAAACCCAAGAAAACTTCTAACATATTTTTGACAATTTGGAATAGGTAACTTGGAGATGACTTCAACTTTTGATCTATCAACTTTAATTTCATCTCCTGAAATATGATGTCCTAAAACAATCCCTTAAGTAAACATCATAAAGCATTTTTCATGACTTAATGAAAGATTTGTTTCCTTACATCTTATAAGGACTTTTTCCAAATTTTCTAATGCCTCTTCAAATGAATTACCATAAACTGTAAAATCATCCATATAGACCTCTACACAATCATGAATTAGATCAGAAAAGATTCCTAATACTGCCCTTTGAAATGTTGCAGGTGCATTACATAATCCAAAAGGAAGTACTCGGTAAGCAAAAGTTCCCCATGGATAGGTAAATGTGGTCTTGTCCTGATCTTCAGGTGCTACCTGAATTTGATTGTAACCACTAAAACCATCCAAAAATGAGAAGTACTTTTTACCTGCTAAAGTATCTAATACTTGATCAATAAAGGGTAAAGGAAAGTGATCCTTCAAAGTTGCTTTGTTTAATTCCCTGTAATCAATGCAAACCCTCCATTTACCATTCTTTTTAGGTACTATAACCAAAGGGGAAACCCACCAGCTATCTGAAATGGGGTAAATGAAGTTTACATTAAGTAACTTTTGGAGCTCTTCTTTCACTATCTCCCTAAGGTTTGGATTCATCCTTCTTTGAGGTTGTCTGATTGGTTTACTGTTTTCCTCAATGTAGATGTGATGAATGCAAGTCTTAGGGTCAATACCTTTCATATCGGTATACTCCCATGCAAATGCAGTAGAATGTTTTTGAAAGATTTTGGTTAGCTCCCCTTGTTGTGATTTTTCCAAGTTTCTGTTGATATTCAATGTTTTTCCTGGAAAAATCTCAATGGCAGAACTACCAAACTCTTCCATAGAGAAAAGAGACATTTGTCTAGATGATAGACACTCAATGTCAGAATCCAACTGAAATTGTGTGGAGTCATATTCTGAAGATGGTTCAAAATTTTCTAATGTGTTCAGAATTTGACTATCTTCAGTAACCTCAGAAATGGTAAAGACAGGTTGTATAGTATCTTCATCATCAATCCACTCATTATCCCCTATTTCTGTAATTGCTTTTGCTGGAGGATACAGATTGAACTTCTTTGTCGAATTACCATCAGAAATATACATATCCCTAGACCTACAACTTATGAAAGCATCAGCTGTGGCTAGCCAAGGTCTTCCTAAAATAAGAGGATGTCCTCCTAGATTACTCTTGGGAGTTAAAATCATGAAATCCACTGGATATTCCCAAGAGTCTAGGGAGACTGGAATGTCTTCTAATACACCATCTGGTTTAATAATTGATCGATCTACCAATTGCAATAAAGTAGGTGTAAAAAGAAGATTAGGAAGTTTTAGCTGTTCCATAGTCTGTCTACTCATAATGTTAATATCAGCCCCTAAATCAATCAAAGTATTTGGTATTTCTACCCCATTGATATGTGTTTTGACAATTGGACTACCAGGGTCTACATATTTCTGCATAGTAATTTTTCCCATCATGATATCTGCAATTTTTCCTACCAGGTGGATCCTTCTGGTATCTCTTGGTTTCCTTCCTGGTCTTTTAAGGCTCAACTCCTTTATTGTTTTTGCTAGAATAGGAATTTCCTTAATGGCTTGTAACAAGGGAATCTTGATACAGACATTCTTCAATTCATCTAGAAAATTATAGTCAGGCAACCAAATTTGTTTTTCCACTCCTTTGTCAATTTGTAATCTTTCAGGAAAAGGAGGTGTGGATAAAGATGCAGGTTGCTCAACTATGGGAGTTGTGGGGGTTAATTCTTTTTCTTTTTCTTTTTGAGTGTTTGGGTTTTGAAGAGATGCTTCAGAACCCTTATTGGCTTCAAGAGATTCTTCCTCAAAAATGCTTTGCTTTTGATCATTTATAGAAGGCTTATCTGAGACTATACCTGATCTGAGTTGTACTTCATTTGAGAGGAACAATCATATAGGTAGGAAATGGTTGACCTTCCAACATGTAAACATTTTGAGGATTTTTATTATTGGGGTTTGGCAATGGCTGAGAAGGAAGTTGATTTGACTTCTGTTGGAATGGAAGCAAGAGTTGAGAATTTGGATTCTGTTGAGAAGGTTGTTGTTGTTGAAATGGCAATGATAGTTGTGGATTTTGATTTGGAAGTTATGGAGCTTGTTGGTTTTGAAAAGATGGAGGATATTGGTAAAATTGAGCAAATCTCCCATAAGGATTTTGCATACCTTGTACCCATGATTGAAAAGGATTTTGAGGTTGGGACCAAGGTTGTTGCCAAGGATTCCAATTTGGTGGGGGTTGAAAATTCATAGAGTTGTTAAACCCTTGATTTTGTTGCCCCTGCCAAGGTCTCCTTGCAACAAAACAGAGAGATTCGAGTGTATTTGGATCTTCTTGAAAGACAGCTTTGAGCCCAGGAATTGAAGGACAATCCTTGGTCTCATGATTCTCTAAACAAATTACACATGTCTCTACAACTTTTGCATCCAAGGGACATTCCCTTAGAGCATGTTTCTTTCTACACTTTGGGCAAAAGATGACCAAAGCCTCAGCTTCTGCTTTTTGCTTATTGTGAATCTTAAGGGTTTCTAATTGTTCACTAAGACTTCCTAAGATATCAGTTTTAAATTCATCAAGCATATTGCCAATCTCAGCCCTACTTACTGATCCAGTTGCAGATTTGTTTGCTCTGATGAGAGAAGGATCTCTAGGCCCTTTTTGAGTTTTAGACTTCCCCCTTGAGAGATGGACACATAGTTCTGCTATATCATTGAGTGAAAGTTGAGATATATCTCCCTTTCCCATCATGTTCAAAATATCTATCCATTCATCTCTAATGGCTTTCAGTAGAAGGGCTTTTAAGGTCTCCTCATCTAAGTTTTTCATTTTTGCTCTTTTCAAATTGTATTGAAATCTTTCAAGCAAATCCTCCAAATTTTCATCTTCTTTTTGCATCATTTTGAATACCTCATCCTTGTGATTGGTGGGCATACAATAGTCCAGGTACCTATCCAAAAATGTTTGTTTCATATCATTCCAAGACCTAATGGACTGAGTGAGTAATCCCATGAACCACTTCAAGGCTGCTCCTTTCAATGTTGAAGGGAACAGTTTGAGTTTTTGAGAGTCTTCCAGATAGTCATAAGTTCGACAAACGACTTCAAACTCAAATAGAAATGTTTCAGGGTCTTCATTCCTCATCCCATGGAAGTTTGGGAGGACAGATGGTGAGATGTTTTTCATGGTGGCTCGGGAGTCCTCATCGACTATAGGAAATCCGAATGAGTTATCTCCATCCCTATTTCCCCCAATGTTACCTCGACCTCCTCCATTGTTTCCTCCTCCTCCTCCTCTTCTACCTCTACCTCTACCAAATCCAGGTGCTCCTTCTTCTGTCATGGTAGTCTCCTCGGAGACTTCAGAGTTTTCCGATTCCTCTACTAAGGGTGAATGAGAAGGAATTTCTCCCTCTTCTTCAGATGATTCTTCTTCTTCAATTACAATTTGTCCTCCTATGGAAGGAAGAAAAGGGTCCCTTTCTAATTCAGATTCGATAGATGGTGTGGGAGAGTCAACTATTGCCTCTTGAATTCCAGGAATCCTAGGGCTAGGAGTGTAAGTTGGAGATGATGGAGGTGTCTCTTGTCTATTCCTTGAAGTAGATGGACTTGTAAAAATCAAACTCTTGGCTCTAGCTAAAAACCTTCCCCTAGAATCTCTTGCTCTATGCATGTCATTTTTTATTTTTCTTCAAGTCGGGGTAATAGTTCTCTTTCTGATCTTCCAGGTCACTCTAGGTGCAAGAAGAGAGCATACCCAAGAAACTATTAAACCAATAACTTTCTCTTTTCTGATCCTCCAGGTGACTCTAGGTGCAAGAGGAGAGCATACTTTGAGAGGTTATTAATTTTCCTTCCTTGAAATTTTCTTGTTTTTTTTTTTAAGAATTGGCTACCTAATTTCACTTCCCCGGCAACGGCGCCAAAATGTTTGGTCAATTTAGTGATGTCTAAATTGCAACTTTTAAATGTCAACCTGGGGCTCGTAAGCTGATGAAGTGAGGTGTACTATATGTACTTAGGTAATTGTTTTCTTAATCTTTTGTCGTTTTTATCTTTTTAGTTTGTTTTTGATTGTATCTTTCCTAGATGTGATGTGATGGAGATGTAATAAAGTGAGTGAATGTGGGTGATTGTGATGATTTCTAAGTGATTTCTTGAAACTTAAAGAGTATTCTAAAAGGAAACTTGAACAATAACTGAAAGAAAAACAAAGCTTAAAATCAAATAAAGGACTAATGGCATTGGCCCAGTATCTCTGCTGCTGATGAAAATAAAAATGAAATCTATATTAACTCAATGAAAAGCAAGAACAACTACTTTATACTACTTTACACTATTTTAACTCTTCATTAAAATCTAATTAATGTGAAATCTAAGTGAGACAAATCACACCATTTTAACCTTTTCTTAATCATGTGAGAACAATTATGAACATGTCAGCAATGTGAGTCTTAAAGCAAAATAAACCAAGCTGCACTAAGTGATATTTTGGCTCTCAATAAAGATATTTGATTATGGAAAAAGAACCATCAATAGATGAACAACTTGATAAATACTAAGCAGAAAGTAAAGTGCAAGTTAAAGAAATGATACTAACGAAAATCAAACTGCAGAAAAATAAAGGTCAGCAGCCTAGAAAAGATGATCACACATGCCACTAGTTGTATAAAGAAAAGAAAGAAAACTATCCCGGGCTCGCCTAAGAAACTTGCATAACACACTGATCAGTCATGAACAAAAGTGCAGAAATGTAAATCAACAGAATTCAAAGTTTATGTACAGCTATTATACATGTTGAAAACGCAACAATTAAAAGACATCTGTACAGCTATTATACATGAAACAAGAAAAAAAGAAATGCTGGAAATTAAAAGTAAAACTACTGTACAGTGGCTGCCGCAAACAGGGGCCCTCTGCCTACTTTAGCCAATCCAAAAAGCAGTTACACGCTTAGAAACAGAACAGTCTTCTCATGTATTAATCATCAAAATGTCAAGTACAGTGGGGAGCTCAAAATTACAAAATGATTACAGCAATGACTAACTATCCAGCGTTCAAAGACGCTTTATTTATAACAGAGGAAAGCAAACTAACTTAACGAAAACTAAGCTATTCAAGCAGCTGTGTATAAACACGTAATCTGGCTGCGTCCTCGGATTTAGGCAACGGTCATTGTGGGCATTCAATCTTCTGTTGGATTCGTGTTTCCCACTGTCTTCGTGGCTGAGGAAGATGCCACCTGTTCTTCACGTGCTCCAAAACAGAACACGCAGAGCCGTGCCACCGCTAATGACTTCTGTTTGACCGTATTTGCCTCCTCGTTGACCACGGGTTTTTATGACCAGTTTGGGTGAGCTGGAAGGATACATACCATGTCCTTGGTTCCACGAACTTGCCCATGTGGCTCTTCTTCCCTGAGGACACCTGGAACATATCATTTAATAAAACAGCTGCGGAATCCGGGGTTGGCTGCGGAAACCGGGATCAGCTGCGGAAACCCTGTGTGAGCTGCGGAAACGCAACACTTTGAACCAAAATTCTAAACCAACAACAGTCATTAGCATAATTAGAAAACCATGTAAAAAGTCCTAAAATACAATGATTTGAGCAATTTGATGGAGGGAATGAGTGGTAAAAGAAGGAAATGAATAGGAAAAGGAGGTTGAGAGGATGTGTGAAGAAGTGCAGGTTTGAGGCTCAACACAGATCACAAAAGTCTAGGTTTCGAAGTGATGTGACATGGTTATGTTGATATACATGTCTCTTTTATATGGATGGATACGACCATACCGTGAGTTGTCATATGTGATCCTTCTTATTATTGGATGGCTACAACCATACCTTGGTTTCATTATGATCCTCTTTAACGGATGGCTGCGCCCATGCCTGGATCCATTTACATGATCATTCTCTAGATGACTACATCCATACCATAATTCATGTATCATTTCATAGAGTTTTCAGTTATGTATATGTATCTATACTTTCTTGTAGGTTTTCTGACAATAGACTACGGTTCCTCGCACTAATTCATAAAGCGTTTCATCCCTCACTCTAGTTCGGCCTTCACGCTTTAGGGGGCATCTGTTACACAACATTTTGTCATTGTCCCTGTACTTCACGTTCCTTGATCCTGGAGGACATCTACAGTGAACCCTACATGCTTTCCCTTCCTGAAGAAACCCCCATTGTGTCCCTCTTCATGAGCAGAACAATTCCCTTTTGCACCATTTCCACAAAAACTTTTGTTTTTCCTAGTTTACAAGACCGACGCTAATGGACCTTGTCCCCCTCGCGCCGATATGCAGGTATTAACACTGTCCCTGGCGTCAAACGGAGCGACTGAGCTTTGTTCCAGTCACGTCGATCCTCTTATGGGAAGTTTTTTAAATAAGGAGCTGAAGCTTCTAGATCTAGAAGCTTCGTAACGGAAGTTTGGTAAATGGTTTGGCCGAATAAGGTCGAGGATGGTTGTAATCTCTTCTTGATTCAATATATATGCAACTATTGATTGATTTCCTACATGATGTGTCATCTTACATGTTCATGGCCTAATGTTTCTTGACTTGTTAAGTAGGTTGAATTACAATTTGTCTATTATCACGGTTGTTGTTTGTTGTTGTTTACTTGTTTCAGGTGTTTGAAGAAGGAAATGACAGATAACTGGAGCGAGCAAGCAAGGACATCATCAAACTTGATAAGCGTACTAAGCAGTAGGCCCCCTTAATTGGTTCTAACCTAAAGAAATCTCCCATAGAATGTATTAGTTTTGGCCAGACTGATTATCGGGCTAGAGGAATTTGTTTGTGTCTGTACTTATAATTTTACTTCACCATAGGAGGCTAGGTATCCCAAATCATGACGATGGCAATCACTGCTACTCCCAACACCACAACTAGCTTGCAAGTTTGAGCAAGTAGTTGATGACCACATAGACGAATACACTGGTGGAAAAACCCATGGAGATGGAATATACCCAATCAGATACATACCCCTTTGTGGCAGCATCTATGATGATCCAGATACCCCAATTAGGATGAATATCCCAATGCAAAAGCGTAGGCCACAGAAAAAATGAATGAGTGTTGCAGAATAATCCTGAGTAGAGGTATTACCATGGAAATTGCAGTGAAAATCTTATGCAAGAGCAACGTCCATAGGGCTCTCCATATGCCACCCTTTCTCTATACAATGTCGATCACTATACCCTCGATCACTAAGTGAAGATGGCAACCGGATGTTGAGGATGCTCCTTCTTTTAAACTTCCAACTTTATCCATATCCCTATTCATTTTCCAATTTTGATTAACAAACATAATCATATAGTCTGTAGACATTGTCACAAGGTATTTGATGATGGATAACATGAATACAAATGGGCATTCCTTGTCACTCAATTTATCAAATGTCTCATTAGAATTGCTCAAGAAATGCATGACAGTAGTTCCCATGAACACCTCTCTCGCGAATTGAGTTCCCAACATTAGAAAAATATCATTCTATTTGCAGAAATAGGGAGAAATTCTCCTTGCAAAAGTCCCCACAAATACAATTATCAAACACCAAAATTTCATGATAATCAAACTTATCGCTCTCAAACTGGGCTTATGATCACCATGATCATGATCATCATCACCATGTGCCATTATGTGATAAGGAAGTAAGCAACTTATTGATAACAACACTTCAAGGAAAATCTATTTGGACTTAGAGAAAGGTCTAAGAGTAGCCATGATAGTGTTAGTAACTCCAAATCTAGTGACAAAATGCAAGTGTGGATAGGGTTTCTGGAGTGTGCTAAGCGGAAAAATGAGCATAAATCTTGAACAAAGATTTTTAGACCAAAGAACAACATGCATAGTAACACCCAAACTAGTAGGAGGTTTCTGCATGTGAAACAGATACAAGGATGGTTGGATACTAGATTGATGTTCTAGAAAAGTAGAGGAATTTCTAAGTGAGAATAACCAGCGTTGATACCACTGTTGGACTATGTAAACCAAAATGAAATATAAATATGAATACTTTATTACTCAAATAGTACACGTATTAATACATTGTGTGGCCATGTCATTTCAAACAAAAAAACACATCTCCTTAAACTAGATGGTATAATACCCCGGATGCGGGTGATCTGTAAGGCATTAACTATGATGGGACGGAGGAGGGCACAGCATGGAAGGCACCTGTCCAGCATGCTCGGCGGACAGAATATCAGGTGGGAGGTTATGAACCCGCAGGTGGTAAACATTATGGTTGTTTGTTTGTTTGGTCTTGGCATTAAATCGCTGTCCAGTTTCGCCTGCACTGGAGGATTTCTGCTTGCAACGATCTTGATTGCCATAGTAATGGCGGGTGAGGAACGAGGGGGTGGCACTCGCGTATTTAATAGCTTCAGCTTCAGCAACATGCTACTGTGTTTGAGTCTGCTTGGGACGATTCAGAGTTTTGATACAGATTGGGCTTGGGGGGGGTCATGCTCCGGCTGCTGTCTTCGGATTGTGCCTGAGGCAGGGCTCACGGTGCGTAATTTCCCCTCAGCTGTTGGCCGCATCCCCTGTGGTGTTCGTGGAATTCTCATTGCTGGTCGTGGAATTTCCACTGAAGGAGATTTCAACTTTGTTGTTCGTGCTTTTCTGTCCGCTATGCCGAGACCCCACCAGCGCATGCTCAGCCGCAGAGGCTCCTGCCGGGGCAACCCTTCGCGCCCTTCTGCTGGGTCTGGCTCCATGGGGCAAGCTCCTCCTCCTCTGGGAACAGAGAGCATTCTGAGACCAAGTCAATACCTGGACCCAAACTCTCCAGACTCCTCCAATTCGCCGTCCTTTGGCTCAGCTATATTCTCGTTCAATTGTTCTCTCAATCGCCCTCGGATTACGGCTCATGTCTCTGTTCTCTTCTTAGAAGAAGCCCAAGAAGAGGGCGAGCCTAGTGCCCCTATGCCTCACTCAGAGGAAGATCAAAATCTCAACTCTCCGAGGCCTTCTACTGATATGCAACACGGGACATCTCAGCCAGCCAGCGCCATCAATATAGTGCCAGTTGCTCATGCTCAGCCGGACAGGCAGGAACCGGAAGAGGGATGGTGCAGGATTGTGGAGGAGCCACCCGACGAGTAAACTTGTGTTTCAGCTGTCCATCAGTTTTTGAAGCCCAGTGGAAAGGAGGAAAGGTTCTTTCTGGCTCTGTTTGTCAAGCTTTCTCTATGTTCTTGTGTCGGGTCTATTGTCTAGTTTCTGTTGTGTCGGGACTATTGTCTAGTGTCTGTTGTTTGTATCTCTCTGATTCCCCTGCGCGGGATATCACGTTCAAATTCCCAGTTTTTGACTTAGTCATGCTCAAACGGCCTATCTCTCAGGCATGATGGCTTTCTTTGCTCAATCGATGTAACAATACTCTCTTTTTGTATATAATAGATTAATCATACTTAGCAAAAAAAAAACTAGATGGTATAATATACCTTTTAACAAAAACATAAACATATATTAAAAATAAAAAAAACACATCAATGGCACTATCAATCTTGAAATTGAAATTACAAAATTCTCTATTTGACCTAAACTAGATTGTATAATATACCTTTCAACAAAAACATAAACATATATTAAAAATGCAAAACACATCAATAATACTATAATATTGAAATTGAAATTACAAAATTCTCTATTTCTCCTAAAAGTTTAGAAGAAATTACAAAACTCTCTCTTTCGAGATTAATTTAACCAATCACATTTCAAAATTCATTTACCAAACACCGTAAGACATAGACATACGATTTATATGATATAATATAAACCGAGATATTATAAATTTATAATATAATAATGAAATTGAAATTACAAAATTCATTCTCTATTTCTCTTGAACGTTTAGGAGAAATTACAAAACTCTCTCTTTCGAGATTAATTTAACCAGTCACATTTCAAAATTCATTTACCAAACACCGTAAGGCATTGACATACGATTTATATGGTATAATATACACCAAGATATTATAAATTTATGAAATATTAAGACTTTTGCAGACTTATATTTCACATTTTGAAAGCATAACCTTGCTTTTTAAGTTGAAATCCCTGTTCAAGGGGTGTTTTATAATTTGATCTATTATTGTTTTTTATTTTGCTTTTCACTTGATGTGCAATTTTTTTGTGAGTCAATACACAATTGACTGTCACATTTAAAAAATAAGACCAATATTACAATTTAGTGCTAAGAAAACGTATAATTCATTTTATGGTGAATTAATATGTGGTATTTAAAAAAAATATTTTAGTATTAGTTATTATGACACATACATATATAACTAGAATAGATCTATGTTGACTCTAGGTACATGTTGATTTTATAAGAACACATATTTGTGTTAAAACTAGATCTATCTAGTATTAAAAGTGATTATATATACCAATTTTTATTTTTATTTTTATTGTTTATAATTATATAAATTCTCAAACAATATTAGATAAATTTATGATTATAATGATTATAATAATAATTACTATTATTATTATATTGAAATTTATGTTAATTTGATTTGGGATATTTTATAAGCGATTATATATATACCCAAAAAAAAATATAATTATATAAATTCTCAAAAGTATTAGATAAATAATAATAATAATAATAATTATTATTATAATTATATTGAAATTTATGTTAATTTGATTTGGGATATTTTATGAGATTGTTTACTTCTTAAAAGATGGTTTCATACCTCTATTTATAAAATTCGAATATAAAACCTACCAAACTATAAATATATGGTTGGAAAACCTATTTGAAAATTGTACAAAATATTATATAGCATCTTATCACCAAACTATAAACCTATAATTGGAAAACTTATTTGAAAATTGTACAAAATATTATATAGGATCTTATCACCGAACCGAACTATAAATATATAGTTGGAAAACTTATTTGAAAAATGTACAAAATATTATATGGCATCTTATCATTGTGGAGAGACTTCTAACGAAAACACCTCAAATTTAAATACTATGGACCTGCGAAGATCAACAGGAGCCACAGTGACCTTAGAGGCCATCATATTCTTGAATTCAAGAAAGTCCAAGAGCCCGTCGGAGTCTGAATCATATGTGCATATCATCTAGAAAGAAGTGGTTAGTTGGTAACGTCTCAGTTAAGTGTTTTCCGTTCTTGTGCACAACTATATGATTTTTAAAGTGTTGGTTTTTTAGGTTGAAATTGTAATTTCTATATAAAGGTTTAATTAGTTGTCTTGAATTTGGATTAGTAATTTTGTTTAATAATTGATTATTAAAATTTAGTTTTATTTATTTATTATTATTTGAATTTATAATGTTTTATAAGATAATATCTATTTTTAATAATTAAATTTGTGTAAATTGTAATTTCATTTTAAAAAAAATTATTAATGTTATTATTAATATTAGTTTCCAGGGATAGTTTAATTAGTTTAGTTTTTGATATCAAGTATTTTTCCAATTACAAGATTATATGGTCAAATCTCTTGGATGTCCTTGGGTTAAAACTGATCAAATAACTTTAGGGTGCCTGGATTATTAATAATTAGATGAAGATAATTTAACATCCGGAATTTAAGTTTTGTTAATTATTATTATTATTATTTATTTATTTATTTGGAAGGGGATTGGTTGAAGTCTTATTATGGGCTGTTTAATAACTTCAATTTCTATTAGTTGCTAATTTTAATTTTTAGTTTTATTTCTTTTTTATTTTTATTTTTATTTCTTTATCTCTATTATTTTCATTTTCATTACTTATAATTTTTCCTTTATATTTTCAATTTAACATAACTTATTATTATATTAAAAACAGATTTTAATAAATTTAATTATAAAAATTATATACATTAATAAAAAATAAAACACACAAATGTAATTATATATAAAAATGAAACATTTAATCTATATGTTAATAACATTAGTTAATCATATTTTTTAATTTCTATACATTTAATAATGCAATATTTTATCAATTATTTTATTTTTGAGTTTATTGTTTTTTAATATAATCAAATTATATTTAAATTAAATGAAAGATACTAACTATTATGTAAATTTGGTTAAATATTATAAATTTATTTTTCTTTTTTCTTTTTTCTCGGTGGTTCACGAGTACTATTGGTCATTGGGTAGGCGCTATGTCAACATTAACGAGTACCATTGGTCATTGGGTAGCCGCTATGTCAACATTAATTCTGGGCAGATCGACTGCTATGTCAACATTAATTATGGGCAGATCGACCCTGAAGGGGGATCACATCCCCTCGATCCCCTCGGCCTATGTATTGGCCTGACCCTAAAAGCTTTCGGGTAGAATTGACCTTGTGATGGGTAGCCGCTATGTCAACATTAATCACATCCCCTCGATCCCCTCGGCCTATGTATTGGCCTGACCCTAAAAGCTTTTGGGTAGAATCGACCTTGTGATAGGTAGCCGCTATGTCAACATTAATTCTGGGCAGATCGACCCCGAAGGGGGGGATCACATCCCCTCGATCCCCTCGGCCTATGTATTGGCCTGACCCTAAAAGCTTTCGGGTAGAATCGACCTTGTGACCTCCCGTATGGCGAGGCATTGATTTGACCAATTGACCTATTCTTTGAGACTAAATATTATAAATTTATCATATTTATATATAAAAAAATATCATATTAATTTATAAAATTTATTTATAAAACAAACCTTTTTTAAAACTATTTTTTTATAATATTAAAAATCATTTATTTTTTATAAATTTAAAACAATTGATTTTAATTTTTCGTGAACGATTTCACTCCATCAGTTTTAATTGATTTAATAATTTATTTTTTTCCTTCTTTTCCATACCCAAGGCTTCCACGAAATACAGCTAAAATAGAATCCATTTGGCGTGTAATTTCGTCGAACATAGAATCCATTTAGCGCGTAATTTTGTTGAACATGTGAGTAACGTCTCTGTCGGGGAGATTATATGGAAGATAATATGTATTTATTGACTTGACATCTTCGCTTGGGTGAGGTAAGAGCACATGCCTTGACAAGGTGGAATTTTATGGCAACTGTGTGGAAGTCCTGGTTACCGGGTGCAAGCCTCGGAAGTGATGATTGATGCTATGTGATTCGTTCTCCACATTTCACTAGTTTCAATCCCACTTCTTCACCCCTGTGAGCATCACCCAATGCAATGAGTGCTAAGTGAACTATTCAAAAATCATGAGAAATTAGTCAGTTACGACTACCTCTCATGGAAATGGTCATACGTGAATGATCTTACTTAACGCAGTTGAATCCCAAAATGATACTAATATAATGCACTGCGTAAATCCCCCATACTTAAATTCAAAAAGAGTCAAGGGATCTCTACTTGAATGGTTCATGAGGCACAATACTTGCTAAGGTTTTGCAAATGGGGTAGCAAGCTAAGTGGGCTTGATTGTGGGGAAAAACTCCACAGTTAAGCGCGCTTGAGCCAGAGGAGTTCTGGGATGGGTGACCTCCTGGGAAGTCCTGGTTACCGGGTGCAAGCCTCGGAAGTGATGATTGATGCTATGTGATTCGTTCTCCACATTTCACTAGTTTCAATCCCACTTCTTCACCCCTGTGAGCATCACCCGATGCAATGAGTGCTAAGTGAACTATTCAAAAATCATGAGAAATTAGTCAGTTACGACTACCTCTCATGGAAATGGTCATACGTGAATGATCTTACTTAACGCAGTTGAATCCCAAAATGATACTAATATAATGCACTGCGTAAATCCCCCATACTTAAATTCAAAAAGAGTCAAGGGATCTCTACTTGAATGGTTCATGAGGCACAATACTTGCTAAGGTTTTGCAAATGGGGTAGCAAGCTAAGTGGGCTTGATTGTGGGGAAAAACTCCACAGTTAAGCGCGCTTGAGCCAGAGGAGTTCTGGGATGGGTGACCTCCTGGGAAGTCCTGGTTACCGGGTGCAAGCCTCGGAAGTGATGATTGATGCTATGTGATTCGTTCTCCACATTTCACTAGTTTCAATCCCACTTCTTCACCCCTGTGAGCATCACCCGATGCAATGAGTTCTAAGTGAACTATTCAAAAATCATGAGAAATTAGTCAGTTACGACTACCTCTCATGGAAATGGTCATACGTGAATGATCTTACTTAACGCAGTTGAATCCCAAAATGATACTAATATATAATATATTTAGAAAATTATTTACTTAGAAATTAAGATAATATTTCTATATTGACTTTATATATATAATGTATTTTTGTGGGGATGTAAAAAAATATCGAGAAAAATAATTATTATTATTTCAAAATCAAAATATGAGGTTGTTGTTATTAGAGTAATATAATGGGTTATTAAGATTTTTAGGTATAATTAAGAGAATATTTATCAAAGGTTAATAATGTAGTGTTATATGTTTAATTTTGGAAATATGAGGAGAAAGGTTTTTTATTAGTTTTTGGGTATTTTTCTAAATGGTGGGTCGAAGCTTATTAAGCATAAATGATTGTTGATTTTACTAGATTCAAGATGGTCTTAATTCAACTTATAGTACAATAGCTAAAAGTTCAATTTTTTAAAAGAGTAGAAGAAATATTTATGCTTGTTGATACAAAAACTAAAAACTAGGTCATATAGGCCATTACAGACTCAAAGATATAGACAAAAAGCATCAAGGAATAGATAGAAAGAGACCGGTTAGGGAGATTTGTCCTACTTAGTTATGCTTCAACATTCTTGCTTGAGGGGAGAGTCTTCAAAGGATTTTCATGAAGAGATCCGTGAAGTTGATGAGACAATCCCTGATTGACTAACTTATCTGCAATTTTATTTCTTCTTATGTGATTAGGGATGATCATCAAAATGGAAGGAAGGAGTGATACTACTCATATGAGTAATCTTTCAAGTCTCTAACTACAAGATATTTTTCTGATTTGGGTGCCATGTAGGATCTCGCGGATCATGTTTATAATGAGTTGAGAATGCCCCTCCACCATAAGTTTTGTGTAGCCTTGATTTTGGGAAATCAATAGTACCTCTTTGATGGTTTTCAATTATTTTTCATTGTTACTTTTATATCCCATAAACCCTCAATAAATGTAGATAGGGGATCCCAAATGATCCTTGGAGGTACCTCTACATCTTGCCTTTCCTGGGTTATCTTTTGAACCACCATCAAAATTGAGCTTTAGAAAATTTAGGGGAGGGTGGCTCTGGGAGGAGGGAATATGCATTGTAGCAAGGGTGAAGAGATGGGGCAATGTGACTCTTGGAGTAGAGAAGCAACTCTAAAGTAGAAAAGTATCATTGCCTAAGGTCTGCCGGCCTTGATCTAATCAAGACTTCGTGGGAATTGGTTCCTCTACATTCTTTTGAATTGTGATATAAAGAGTGTCATGATGGAGGGAGTGATTCTTGAATATGTGATGATTCCTCTCTTTGCAAATAACCCAAAGGAGTAGGTCTGGAAGGATATTTTAGATGTGATTCAAGATAGGATTATTAAAAGCTTGAGCCCTCCAATTGTTAATGGTGTGAGGGATATTAGATAGATCATGGCCGGATCACTTCATTCTAGCTTCTAGATCGCTCCATAAATGATTGGGACAGGGAAACTATAGAAGTGGTGCTCCACATTTTCATCTTCATAAAGGCACAAATAATAGAAGGAGGGGCCTATATTCTTTTGTTTCTAAATATTTTCCTAGGTTAAGGTTTTCCCTTGAATTAGGAGCCATAGGAAGATGGAAACTTTCTTCCATAGATTTCTTTGTTAGATGCATCTCTTGTTGAAAAGTGTGCAACAAGAAATGCTTGTTGAGAATGCAACAAGATGATGAAGCTTAGTGGAAAGGAGTCGCCTTCACTAAGTGGGCCCACAGGAAAATTATGGCGCAAAGTCTATTTTTAGACATATGGATCATGTCTATGAGTTGCAAGATGCTGTTTATGGATGATTGGTCATGTTGGGAAAAATAGATGGACTTCTATTTTTGGTTCACAACGGAGTGATCAGAGTCTATTTTTAGACTGCCAGGCTAAAAATAGAAACAGTCAAATATTATTAGCCCTTAGTAATATTTGGGCTCTAAACATTATCTTATTCTCTTGGAGCACTTCAGTTCAAGCTACGGATGTGGCACATGCAGCTGACAAAAGGAATCACGTGGTTTCTTATGTGTTAGTTGAGCTATTGCATGGAGGACTTCAGTTAGAACTCATGCATGTGAGTTCTGTGGAGTTGGATGTGGAGTTGTTGGAGTTGTGTTCAGTTTGACTTAGTTGAACTAGTTGTATTTAGTCTAACTAAAGAATACACTAGTGATGAGTTGTGTGAATTAAATATTAATTAATTCACTAATTATTAACTCATAAAGAAACTAAAGAATACATCAGTTAACTCAGTGCATGGATAGTTCAACGGAGACAGGTGTTAGAGGTAAGTGAAAGGGTGAGTTGTGACTATCAGTTGTGCATGAGATTTGCACATGCATGGATTGAGTAATGCCAATGACGATTGCGCAGTGTGGGCCAATACCAAGGAAATTGTAGCTTGTGCTCACGTGATTTTCACTTTGGATTGTGCAGTGGAGGCAGGCAAAGCAATGGGGGAGATTTGGAGATCAGATCTGAGTTGTATTGTGTGTAACAGGTGGAGATAGTACTGAGATACTTGTGAGGAGTATTGTACTATATAATGTTACATGTTCTCAATCATTAATATACAGATAGTGTGGGGTTTTCAGCTGTAAGCTTTCCCCGGGTTACATACTATGTTAATGTGTGCATGCGATTGATGTTTCATTGTTTCTGAATACTGCAAAATTGATGATCAACGTAGAGGAGATTATGTATTGTGCATGTATTCCACAATAGTGTATAATCGAGATAATCTATGTGAATAACTGTTTATTATTCAAAATTTCTACATGGTATCAGAGCTGTTGATCATCAGATCTACTATTCAGGAAGTGTTTACATCTTATTTCTTCAGGCAGAGTCTGTAATCAGGCTAGGTAGCCTCTGGATTCATCCTTCCTTTGGAAGGTGAAATATCCAGTAAAAGCCCATACAGTCAATCTCTGTACGAGAAATACTTTGTTCTCACGAATCTTAGATTCGAAGCGGTTGAGTTTTGAGCTGGTGGAATGGCGCTCAAGGATAAACTCAGAAACATCAAAGTTGAGAATGGAGATGCCACAGATTGTCTGCAGAAGAAGAAAAATAAGCAAGCTGTTGGATCTGCAGCAGGAGAGGCCTTAGCCTCGCCATTTGAGCTGGATTTTTCGCTGATCGCATGCTTGGTATCAAGTGTGATGGGATCGATATGGTTCTTGGACAGTGGTGCGTCTTCTCACATGACAGGAGATCGAGATTTGTTTTCTGATCTGGATGAGAAAGATCTTGGAGTGCACATCGGGATGGGCAATGATGGTAGATACAGTGCGACCGGTATCGGTACCATTTCCTTTGAGAGGGAGTCTGGTAAACCCTTTAGATTGAAGGAAGTGATGCATGTTCCAGGATTGAATAAGAATCTTATCTCTATGGCGATGTTAGAAGACAAGGGATATGATGTTGTCTTCAGCGAGGGAAAGGCTTTCCTGCACAGCAAGAAACCTGGAGAAACCCGGAAGATAGGGGTTCGAGTGAGGAACCTTTATCAGTTGCATGTAGATGCATGCAAAGCCTTGAGCAGTGAGGCAAATGATGGAGACTTGGTGGTTGAGAGGGAGGGTATATTAACTCTCAACATGCAGAGCCAGAAGAAGTCTCAGACGATTGTGGAGGAGCCACGATTGGTGCAGCAGCTTCAGGAGGTTGTGGAGCAGCCACAATAAGGGAAGCTGAGAGGAGATCGAGTAGAGACATCTACTCATGCAGAGACCTCTAATAGGGGGAAAATTCGATCCAGGTGGGCTGAGGGATCGCATGCAACCATACCTCCAGGTAGGAGGTGGGGTGATGTGGATTGATCGTCCTAAGGAGGAAGGGCAGGATCCTTGAGGTACCCAACCTCTTGGATGAGACCTTGCTACGGGAGCCCCGATGTGGAGTAGCAGGAACTGACTGATTGGGTAGAGACAGATGCGGATGGAGCGGCAGAGAGAGAGACAGTGTAGGGAATCCCAGGACAGCGCATAGCATGCAGGCTGCAACAATGCGAGAGGCACAAGTGTTTTGCACAGTGCTAGGTGGCACAGAGAGGTGTGCAATGGTGTGAGATGCATGGAGATGTTGCAGTAGCGCAGATGTCAGAGAGGGAGCACTTGTCAGCAGCAGGTAGAGCTTCAGAATCAGAGTATGTTCCTAGCCCAACAGAGTGGTCAGTTGGGAGTGTTTTTGTTCCAAGTGTTGTTGGAGCAAAGTGGACCGGGAAAATGTGTTGCATGCAGAACATTCCAGAGTTACAGGATCGGGTTTGAGAGGAAGCCTTTCTTGTTGAGAGGGAGTGTTGAAAAGTGTGCAACAAGAAATGCTTGTTGAGAATGCAACAAGATGATGGAGCTTAGTGGAAAGGAGTCGCCTTCACTAAGTGGGCCCGCAGGCAAATTATGGCGCAAAGTCTATTTTTAGACTATGTCTATTTTTAGACATATGGATCATGTCTATGAGTTGCAGGATGCTGTTTATGGATGATTGGTCATGTTGGGAAAAATAGATGGACTTCTATTTTTGGTTCACAGCGGAGTGATCAGAGTCTATTTTTAGACTGCCAGGCTAAAAATAGAAACAGTCAAATATTATGAGGCCTTAGTAATATTTGGGCTCTAAACATTATCTTATTCTCTTGGAGCACTTCAGTTCGAGCTACGGATGTGGCACATGCAGCTGAAAAAAGGAATCACGTGGTTTCTTATGTGTTAGTTGAGTTATTGCATGGAGGACTTCAGTTAGAACTCATGCATGTGAGTTCTGTGGAGTTGGATGTGGAGTTGTTGGAGTTGTGTTCAGTTTGACTTAGTTGAACTAGTTGTATTTAGTCTAACTAAAGAATACACTAGTGATGAGTTGTGTGAATTAAATATTAATTAATTCACTAATTATTAACTCATAAAGAAACTAAAGAATACATCAGTTAACTCAGTGCATGGACAGTTCAACAGAGACAGGTGTTAGAGGTAAGTGAAAGGGTGAGTTGTGACTATCAGTTGTGCATGAGATTTGCACATGCATGGATTGAGTAATGCCAATGAGGATTGCACAGTGTGTGCCAATACCAAGGCAATTGTAGCTTGTGCTCACGTGATTTTCACTTTGGATTGTGCAGTGGAGGCAGGCAAAGCAACGGGGGAGATTTGGAGATTAGATCTGAGCTGTATTGTGTGTAAGAGGTGGAGATAGTACTAAGATACTTGTGAGGAGTATTGTACTATGTAATGTTACATGTTCTCAATCATTAATATACAGATAGTGTGGGGTTTTCAACTGTAAGCTTTCCCCGGGTTACATACTGTGTTAACGTGTGCATGCGATTGATGTTTCATTGTTTCTGAATACTGTAAAATTGATGATCAACGTAGAAGAGATTATGTATTGTGCATGTATTCCACAATAGTGTATAATCGGGATAATCTATGTGAATAAGTGTTTATTATTCAAAATTTCTACATCTCTAGATGGAATCATTTGGAAATTCTTTGAAACCCGCTTCCAAGCTATAACCCTCATGGATGAAAAAGGAACCGCTTGGTCCATAATCCCAATACAGTTTATTGGCTAAGTTGGATATCATGATAAGTCTTTTCTGAAGCTTCTTCCAAAAATTTGACCAAGTATCCTCCCCGAGTTTGGGGTTCCATTCCCTCATACTTAATCTTAACCATTGTCTCCATGTTTGATACAAGTTAGATGCATCCCAATAGTCTTTGACTTTGAAACGGACTGGGGATTTCATGTGGAGACATAGATCCCATAAGTCATTTAATACTTTGGAATTTTGGGAGCTGTTACCATGAGTCCTCCCAAAACATAACTCTCTATCCATCAAAAATTTCCTAGAGTAGTTTTGTATCAAATGCATTTATTTTTTGCTAGATCGTAAATGGATGAGCCTGCTTGGGAGAAGGGAATTATTATGAGCTCATTAATAGGAATTTTATTTACATATTTTATCATCTAGATGCATTTCTTGGATTCAACATCACCGAATCTTGGCCCCTAGAATTATAACTAAACTTGAAGGATCTCTTAACCATAGACCCCTTAATTTGGGCATGTGGATTTTATCCCGAGCTACAAGTGTCCATTTTTTTCCTATATTTTTCTCCTTCCCATGGGAAAGACTACTGCATGATCTTGATTGAGTTAAGGATGGATAAGTAAGCCATAAGAGTAAAGCATAAATATATGGGCAAATCCTATAGAACCAACGTGAGGAAGACTAGTCTTATTGCCAAGTTTTGTGATTGGAAGGTCTAGTTGGTTAACTTGTTGGGGAATTTGATGATAAGATCTTCTTATAAATTGAGTTTGAGGGAACTATCCACTGGTGGTGCTCCTCGGTACTTTGCTTGAAATTTATTGATTTGGAAACCAAGTATCTTTGCAACATGTTTCTGCACAACCAAAGGTGTATTAAAGGAAAAGAAAATTAGATTTAGCTAACTTTATTTCATTTACTTTCAGCCTCTCATCCCAATTTTCGTTGACAATCTCAATTAGTATATGAATTTCATCAATATCTATGGAAAACACCATTTTTACTGTAAAGTGTCTTGAAAAAATAGTGCAAACCAGATAGAAAAAATATATGAAAAGGTGATCACTTTATATCGTTTCTAGCTCTGCTTTGAGGTGACAAGAGATAAAGAAAATATGAATTTGATTCCAGATGAAACTAGAAAAGTGTGGAAATGGAATTACTGAGAGGCTTCTGGATGAAATTTCTCCCTGTAGGTTAGGCCACGGTCGGTGACACGTGTGGCGATAAATGGAAGCACTCGTCAATAGCTTTGACAATTCAAATATACAAAACAATCCAATCCCTGTGGATCATGACAGTTGCTTGAAAATATAAGATAATCACAAGATTCAAGATTCCAGGATGAAGAATCTTACAATTCAAAATTTGAAGATATAGATAACCTTTACTAACCCAGAAAACCAATTCAAAATTTGGAGATATAGATAACCTTTACTAACCCATAAATTTTGTGGGCATTGGAAAGGCAGTGAGTAAAGTTGAATAAATTAGTATAGTAATATAGATTAAATAGTTGGTAAATGTTGATAAATATTAAAATATTCACTTTTTATAATTTAAATTATTAAAATTAAAAAAAATCATAAAACATAGCTGATTTATAATTTTATTCAAAATGATAATAATAATTATTATTTTTAATGATAAAAAGTATTCAAATATAAGTTAAATATATATACATTTAAAAAACAAAAATATATAATAAGATTGTTAACCATAGAAATTCTTAATTTGTAAATAGGCTATACTAAATGTCCAAAAAATCATAACTCATTTTATATGACACTAGTTTATATGATTTATTGTTATTTTCTTTTCAATTAATGATTTTAATTAAAAGCTCAAAAAAACATAACTAGTTTGGAAATAAATATCAACCTTTGATTTGTGTATACGACTAATAAATTTATGGAATATTCTATGAAGGTTGAATCCCTATTATCAACTTCTTATTTTTTGTATGAAAAATAACTTATATTTCCCAAGTGAAAATATGCACATTGCGAAGACCTTAATGGCGCCATCTTGGCCTAATCTTAAACTTCTGTCGAAAATAGACACATGTTCCAGGTAATCAATATCCACAACCCTTTTGGTTCTCTTTATATTTGTCTAGCTTCATTGGTCAAAAGTAACATGTTTCCATCATCTAAGCTATGCATCTGAAAATTCTACTTCTTTATGCCCGAAACTCTATGACTATACCTTCTAGTGCTTTATCATTAAGCTTTTCAATGATATCAAGAGCTCTTCATGATACCTATAATGCATATTTGGAGAGGCGATCTGCAATAGTGTTCAATTCCATTAAAGTGTGTTTTTCTTTGAAACACTCCATATTATTAGCCTTACTTTCAACTTCTCTTAAGGTGTGATATAGACGGGACCTCTTATCACAATCTTGTTGTTGATCCAGTCTATGGTTATTTGGGAGTCACCAAAAATATGAAGTTTTGGCACCTCAAAATAGTTAGCCACATATAGTAGTGCCCAAAATGATTTTTTTCCCTTTATATTCAAACCCCTTCCCAGGAAATATCGAATACGTTTAACAGGATGGATCTTTATATAAAGAATAACATTGGGTCCACATAATGTAGGATTACCCTAGCTAACTCCATCGAAGTAGCCCTAGGCCATATCCTCCTTCAATGGAGGCATGGAAGGAGTTCTGGGTTTTTATTTTGGAATCTCTTTGTGCACGTTCACCCGAGACTTGATCACAAACATAACTGCCTCATTTGGGATATTTTTGTCTTGGAAGATCGCCATGTTCCTTACCCAGTAAATGGAGTAAACCCATATCGTTGGGAAGGCAAAGTAATTCTAGACCGATACATCCTAAGACCATTCTTTGACATTCTCAACAAGGGAAGCTTTGTTCCATGATGTGGTGTGTGGTGAGTATTTAGTTAAGACCATGCTCCAAAATAAAAAATAAAAAACATATGGACAATTGATGAACAATTGTGAAACCATTTCATCGTAATTTATGCACAATGGACAACAATTGAGATATGTCCATCTACTCTTCATCAGTTGGCCCTTGTGAGTAGTTTATTTGACAAAGATAACCATAATTATAGTTTACTCTTTAATGGGCATTTGTGTTTACACAAGAGTTTGTACCACCAAACAAATTCCCTTTTGACCGTTGCATCAAATTGGGAGTGATAGCCTATTTTAGCTGTATATTCCCCTGAGGTTGGGTTCTTTGACCATGCCAATATGTTGTTGTCTTCACTATTGATTCTGATAATAGCCGAGGCAAGTAAGCTGTCATAAATTTTCCACTCCTAGGCTTCAATATTATTTAAATCCAAATTCTTTGTCAACATCCAACCTTGGCCCATGCCTGAACATCCTTGTTCCTAACATCAAATAGTGAAAAAAACACCCATTTAATTTTAAGAGATGATTAGATGGTTTGAAAGCATATATTGGTCCCCTATGCCAATTCATGGATTTGTCCCAATACAAATGTTTTTTCCACTTCCAAAATTCCATGCAACCCAACTACCTATAATAGGAAAGGCATCACAAAGGGCTTTCCAAATTATGGAAGAGGAGAGATGAAAATTTCTGGTGTAATGGATACATTCTAACTATGATTTCCCTTTGAAATTTTTGATCTTCATAGTCTGTCCCTATATAGATCTATTGTTCAAAATCCTCCAAAGGCTCCTGGATGCTAACAATTTGCAAAAAAGATTTAATTTTTTTATGCCCCAATCCCCCATCATTTTGCGTTGTGCAATCATCCTCCAATTAACTGATGGGATACCATTTGGCTACCTGTTTCCTTCCCACAAAATTGGTGGCATACTTTATTGATTCTATTTCTAATATATTTTGTAATGGATGTAATTGATGCCCAATCGATAAAATTATTTCCACTTTATCAGTATCGGTCTCCCCATTCTAGATACGAGTCGATAACCCATATGGATATCTTGGCTTCAACCTTTCGAATCAAACATAAACAATCTTTTCTTTTATAAGCATTTGTCATAATATATAAACCTAAGTACTTCAAACCATCTTGTATTTCTAATATTTGAAAAGAGAAAAAACAAACCAAATATTCTTTAAAAACATGAGAGATATTATTATGGAGGATCGTTGACTTCTTCACATTTGTTTTCATTCCTCTGATTAAGTTGAATTTTTATAGGATACATTTCAGAACACCAATATATAGAATCGATCCATACACAAAAAGGAGAATGTCGTCAGCAAAAAGAAGGCAAGAGATGTGAACCTACAATGACATTTTCACCCCCTTCAGATTTCATGCAGTTATGGCTTGTTGAATCAACTTGTTGAGCACTTCCATGAATAATAAGAATATGAGGGTAGACTGTGGGAAAGCCTACCTTAAACCACATGAAGCATTGAAAAATATTGACGTATACACATTTATTAATATTGCAAAGTTGACAGTGGAGATGCAAGCCATCATCCAATTGACTAACTGTAGATTGAACCCTGACTAAATCCAACATAGATGAATGTAAGTCCAATTCACCTTGTCACATGATTTTGATAGTTATAACTTCATAGCTATGGTAAGGACCTTCTTATTTTTGGTGAAGTGCATGGGCTATTGTGCTATAGACGTTGCGTCATGAATCTAATAGTTTTGGAGGAATCAAAATTACTCTTCTGAAATGATATCACTTAGTATTGGCTTAATTCTTAAAGAAATGATCTTCATAATCAACTTGTACATTACATTACAACAAGAAATAGGTCTGTAATCATTGAAGGATCGACACTCCTGTTTTCTGGGAATCAGGTATATAAGAGTCGAATTGAGAGCCTCGTGCATACATCCTTCCTTATATGATTCCTTTATTACTTTAAGAATTTTAAACTTCAGAAAGTCATAAAATCCTAAATTTGATCGTGAAAAAATATGGGCCTGAACTCTTTCCATTTTGAATTTGGGTAAGAGCACCCAAGACCTATCCTTTAGATACCTCCTCCCTCAATGTATCATTCATGTCCTATGTGATGGATTGTGGGAAAATCTGCAGGACTTCCAAAGTCTCCAAAATTGGCTAAACGTTAGGTTCTATAAAAAGAGATTTAAAATGGTGCACACTGAGATCCACCTGGTCTTTAAATAAACTTTCCATATTCCCTTTTCCATCCTCTATTTTCCATATGGGGTTTGTTTTCTTTCACATGTCAACAAACTAATGGAAAAACTTGGTATTCACATTTCCCTCATGGATCCATATTTATCTACTCTTCTAGTGCTAGATATATTCCTCTCAAGCAAGAAGTTCTCTGTTTGAATTTTCTAATGATTTCAATTCTTCCAACTCCACTTCTTAGAAGATGCTTGAAGCACTTAAAGAGTATAAGCAAGCAGTATTTGATTCAAAGTTTCTCAAGGATGACTCCTATTTGTGTTTCATTTCTTTGCACCATGGATTAATTTTTCTTTTCAAGTGTTTCAAGCTATTGGATAACTACACCATACATGGAGAATCTCCACCCTCTCTCACGTGGATCCATGAGTCTTTGAACAATTTTGAGAAATCCTCCTCTATCCATGACACATTGAATCTGAAGGGTGCAACATGTTTTGGATCCCAGGATTCGATTCTTAGTAATATTGGATAACGATTTGAAATCCCACCCACATAAAGCCATGAATTGATGATGAAATTATTCATCCAACGAGATTATGAAATCAGGAATAAACCTCATTATTTTGAAACTGTGTTAACATCAGATCTCTTTTTTCTCCACCTTTGTAGGAGTTTTAGTGGACTTATGTCCACAAGGTTGGAATTTTAAAAAAGGTGGCATAAACAACCTTCTAACAAATCTCATTTTTTATTAGAACCCTATACTTCACAATTCGACATAGTGAGATTAAGGTTACCTCCTAGAACTAGAGGGTGTTGTGATAGAATTCCAGTATCTCTAATGGATTCTTAGAAGGGTCTTCTCTTGGTATATGGACTATATATATCAAAACATTCCAGGACATATTCAAGGGTTTAACTTCAAGTTGAGTTGAAATTTCTCCTAGATAGATCGAAGATGAAATGGAATTCTTCTTTGGACTCCATCGAATGAATATTCTTTGAGAGATACTTGACACACCACTAGCACAAAATGCCTTGTCTTTCATCCACAAACCCAAAATATGTTTGGTTTTCTTTCTTGAGGACATCATCTCTTGCAACATGATAATGTCAAGACAATGCATGTGCAAGACTCTCTTGAGGGTGTTTTTCTTCGAGGCACCACCAAAATCCTATATGTTTAGGATATTATCTTCATAGGGGAGCCCCACTAGGGGCTTTCTTTGCTCCAAGAATCTTGACAATAATATTCAACTTCCATAGATGTATGTCTTCCATATATTTTTGCAGTGCAATGAAAAGGTTTGATCAACGACCTACATGATTGGTAGGGACAATGTCTTCATCTAATCCTCCCTTGGAAGGAAAATCCAGAGAGAGTCATGATTTCAATATCAATTCATATTGTTTTCTGCTTGACATGAGGGATGAAGGGGACTTTGACGCTTGACCAGAAGAAAACATTTAGGATAGTGAAATAGTGGGATTGGCCAGATGTGAATCTATTATGAAACCAAAGGCTTTTAAATTTTTTGATCATCTAGATTGGAGCTTGGCTTACAAGAAGGAACAAGATCCTTTCGAGTTGAATTAATATGATTGGAAAGAGAAGGGATAAGGTCGAAGTGAGAGGTTCCTTATAAAGTTTCTTCACTGGAATGCTCCTTAAGGTTAGAAACATGAGTCTCAATGACAATCAATAGGATTTCATGCTTACCAGGTAATGTTTGGTCATATCGAAACTCTATTGTTGCATCATTATGTCATTCCTATTTCTCCTAAGAACTTGATGGAGAGTTATCCTTGGAGAATTATTGCAAGTCTGGCCTAGTCTTATTTACCCAAATCTTTTTAGGAACCTTCAATCCTTCTTCATTCTTCTTGCATTCCTCCAAGATATGACCTACTTGTCTACAAGAAAAACAATGAAATGGAATCTTCCAGTAATTGATTGAAGGCAGATCTTGTCCTGATATCTTAGCTCAATTTCTGCCACTAGGCCTTCACTCAGATCCGCTTCCACTATCACCCATGCACATCTTCGATCACATTTGGTGAGGCAATTTCTTTTTAAGGCCACAAATATCCCTATGTTATTTCCTATAAATTCAAGGATTTATTTTTTCCAAAATTAGAGAGGTAAACCTAGAAGAAATGACCATATCTTGTGGGTCAACATTAGCTCTTTTGTTGGATCAAAATTTTGTTTCCAATGTTGTAGGGATAAACTTGATTTTCCCACATCCGTTCTCTTCCCATAGTAACCTCCGAGTCTTCCTTTCTTATGAATATAACCAACCTCAGGACATGACATGAAAATGGGGCTATACTCGAGTTTTGAATTCCATAAACTGTCAATCCATTTTTCCAATGCCTATAGGCTAACAACTTTTTTGGCAAACCTTTCGACTAGAGCACAATCCATCATCTTTGGAACAACGTCAAGCCCTAAATATTTTACCACCACCATAGTTGGAATTTTATGGGACATAATGGTTTCTTTCACCACTAATTAAGAGTAGAATCAGACAACTTGGATGCATCAAGGGGAAAATGAGCAAGAGAGCCATCACCTTTTGGTGCTTTGAGAATAACATAATCCCTGTTAATTATGTTATCCTCTGCATTAAAGTTCTTTGAAGTGCGTGAATTGATCACACGCACCAGATCGTCATTCAACAATTTCTCATGATCCTGCAATAACTTCTCCCGACTTATAAAAATGCCACCTAAGACCGGATTGTTTAGTTCATAGTCAATGCCATAGTACTTGAAACCATACACACAAAGGAGAATGTCGTAAAAAAGAAAAAGCAAGAGATTTGTACCTATGATGAAATTTTCACGCCCTTTAGATATCATGTAGTTATGGATTGTTGAATCAACTTGCTGAGAAGTTCTGTGACTAATAAGAATAGGAGAAGAAACAGTGGGAAACCCTGCCACAAACCACATGAAGGCATCAAATTTTTTGACATACGCGCATTTATTAATATTGCAAAGTTGGCAGTAGAGATTCGAGCTCAGATTCCAAGAAGGAACAAAATCCTTCTAGGATGAATTAATGTGATTAGAAAGAGAAGGGATAGGGTCAATGTGAGAGATTCCTTCTAAAGTTTCTTCACTAGAATTCTCCTTAAGATTATAAACATGAGTTCCAATGACATTCGACAAGATTTCATGCTTACTAGGTAATGTATGGTCATCTCGAAACTCCATTATTACATCATTATGTCACTCTTGTTGCTCCAAAAAACTCGATGGAGAGCTATCCTTGGAGAATTATTGCGATTTTTGCCTAGTCTTCTTTACCCAAATATTTTTAGGAACCTTCAGCCCTTGCTCATTCTTCTTGCATTCCTCCAGGATATGACCTACTTGTCTACAAGCAAAGCATCGAAATGCGATCTTCCAGTAATCTAATGATTGAAGCCAGATCTTGTCTTGATATTTTAGCTCAATTTCTGCCATGCACATCTTTGATCACATTTGGTGAGACAATTTCTTTTTAAGGCCAAAAATATCCCTATGTTATTTCCTATCAATTAAAGAATTTATTTTGTCCACAATTGGAGAGGTAAACCTGAAAGAAATGCCCATATCTTCAAGGTCAATATTGGCTCTTTTGTTGGATTAAAATCCGATTCGCAATGTTCCACAGATAAAGTTGATTTTCCCACATCCATTTTCTACCCATAGTAACCTCCGAGTCATCCTTTCTTCTAAAAATAACCAACCTCGAGACATGACATGAAAATGGGGCTATCATTGAAGCTTTGACTTCTAGAAACTATTAATCCATTTTTCCAATGCCCACAGGATAACAATTTTTTTGGAAAACCTTTCGAATAGAGCACAATCCATAATCTATGGAAAAACACCAAGCCCTAAATATTTTACCACCACCATAGCTAGAATTTTATGGGACATAATGGTTTCTTATGCCATTGATTAGTAGTAGAATCAGACTTGATCGCATCAGGGGGAAATAAGAAAGAGAGCCATCACCTTTTGGTGCTTTGAGAATAACTTCATCCTTTTAATTATGTCATCTTCCACATTAAAGTTCTTTGAAGTGTGTGAATTGATCATAGGCACGCGATCCTCATCCAACAAATTCCGACAATCGTGCAGTAACTCCTGCTAACTCATAAAGATATCACCTGAGATTTGATTGTTTTGTTTGTATTCAATGACGTCCAACTCCATGGTGTTATCCTATCACAAAATGAAAATGAAAATGGAAAAGGTGCCACCTGTCCCTAGGAAAGATTCAAAAAATATTGATAAAATTGCCCCTGTAAGTCCATCACCGGAAACTGCCACATAAAAATGAAAGCGATGTGATAAAACTAGACTAAGGTTTGAGTATTTGGGGGCACAGGAAAACCTAGGTGTAAACCACCTTAGACCCCCCTACTATTAAAATTCTAGAAGCCTTATTCCAAAATAGATATGATTATCAACGTAATAATTTTTTATGAAAGAAGTGGTTAGTTTGTAATGGTTTAGTTTTATTTTTCAAAAGAAGTGGTTACTTGGTAATGACTTAGTTTAAGTGAACATTTTCTTTTTTTTGGTGTCTGCTTAGCCATGTGATTGTTAACATCTAGTTTTTGGATTTGAATTTTTCAAAAGTGATTAGCTGGTAATAGCTTTGTTTAAGTGTTTTATGTTATGTTTTTGTGGAGCGATTTGATTGTTAAAGTACTTGGATTTGAACCCATAAATTCTTAAAAAAATGTTCATAATTATTAAACTCATCTAAACTATATTATGCAACTCAAACTTATCATTAAAAGATATTGTTTACTTTATTATTTAAAAATATAATTTATTTATTAAATTTTTATGAAATAATAGAAATAAAAAATATTTAGATTCGAAACAATTATTAATAATTTATGAAAACAAATCATATTTATTATTTTATTATTTATTTATGGAAAAACCATTTCTCCTAAAACTAACAAACTTATTTCATAACAATAAACTTATTTCATAACAATAGTTAGTATATATATATATATATATTCCCGTAACTAAAGAAAACACAAGATGCGTCTTTACCACTTGAGTTCAATTCCTTCAACATCACTTACCTTATATTAAAAATCATTTATTTAAAAAAAACCTTTTTTAAATTTTATTTAAACACTTTAATAATAAAATAAATTTTAAATTTTAAATTTTAAAAAATATAAATAATAATATTTTTTCATTTAATTAACCAATTTTATTTTGAAAAAATATATATAATTTGAAATTCTATTTTTAAAACCTTAGGCATGCCCAAGGCTTCCGCGAAATACAGCTCAAGTTTACAAAGAATCCGTAATTTCGTACAGCTCAAGTTTATAAAGAATCCGTAATTTCGTGAAACATATGCATAACGCGTCTGTTGGGAAAATTATGTGGAAGATAATAACTATCCATTGACTTGACCACTTCTCTCAAGTGAGGTAAGAGCATATGCCTTAATAGGGTGGAATTTCATGGAAATTGTGTGGAAGATAGGATAATACATTCACTTAGAAAATCTGATAAGGTAAAAGGGTAATGAGAATAATAATAATTATTATTCTTAAATTAAATATTAGGTTGCTATCACCATAGTAACATAAGTGGGTTATGAAGATTTTTGAGTATGATTATTAGGTTGGAAAAGTGGGTTATGAATATTTTTTACTATGATTATGAGAAAAATATTAACGAGTGAATGCGATGCTATATGTTTTAAATTGAAAATATAAGGTTTTCTATTAGCCATTTCATCACCTCACCAAATTGGTGCATTGAAGATTATTAAGAATAAATGATTGTTAATTTTATGGTTTAACTTATCCATGGGATTTAAGAAGAACTTAATTCATTTAAGGGTTGCTACAATATAAGGTTTTTTATTAGCCTTTTTATCACCCTCATCAAACTGGTGTATTGAAGATTACTAAGAATAAATGATTGTTAATTTTATGGTTCAACTTATCCATGAGATTTAAGAAGAACCTAATCCATTTAAGGGTTGCTACAATATAAGGCTTTTTATTAGCTTTTTCATCACCCTCACCAAACTGGTGCATTGAAGATTACTAAAAATAAATGATTGTTAATTTTATGGTTCAACTTATCCATGTGACTTAAGAAGAACCTAATCCATTTAAGGGTTACAATTGATAGCAAGATACCTTTAAGTATTAAAAGCGTAATTCTTTGGTACATAATTCAAAGTTGAAATGTTGGGTGTAAGAGGAGTGTATTTATATCTAATTGCGGGTTATTTTAGTTTTTACGAAACCTAGGAATGAGTTATGTGATTTTTTTTGGGAAGGAATGAATAAATAAATCCATAATTTTGTAGCTTCATGCTACACATATTAATGGAACAAGGGTAGATAGTTAAAGTTTATGGGGAATTTCAATCACTATTAATAGTATATATTATTTGGATTCACATTTCTATAGATTTGTAGAAGGTATGCTAACAACATATAATAAATTGATCATTATGGTGATAGTTTATCATTTTCCAAATATGCCTAATTTTGTGTCTTACTATACCAATTTACTGTCAACAATTACCTAGGTTTTCATGGATATGGTTTTTAGGTTACATGGTATGCCTACTCATGTTCTGTTAGATCATGATCCCACATTCACTAATAAAATTTGGTGGGAGCTATTTAAACTCTAGGGCACCTTGTTGAACACAAGCACAACTTATCACTTTCACTCTGGTGGTCATATATAGGTGGTTAACAATTACTTGGAATCCTATTTGAGATGTTTTTCTTTAGATTGGCAACACTTTTGGTCACAATGGCTACCCCTCATAAAATGGTGGTATAATACTACTTATAATGACATTTCTAAGATGGAACCATATGAAGCCATGTATGACCGAAATTCCCCTTTAGTAGCTTCATGTTTATTGGTCACATCGAAGGTTCAAGTAGTAGATTATATGCGTCACATTGGAGAGGTCATTCTACACACTTAAGAAGAATCTAATGAAGACTTAAAAACACATGAAGTAATAAGATGAATAACATATCTCCAAGTGTTGTTTTAAAAATGGGATCAAGTGCTTCTTGATATTCAATATTATAACCAAACCTCTCTCAAATATAAAGTCCACCAGAAGTTCATATCAAATTTCTATGGACCTTATCAGATCCTCTAATGCATTAGACAAGTTGTTTGTAGATTGGGATTCCTATGCCACTTTAAGATCCATTTAGTTTTACATTTTCCTTGTTTGAAGAAGGTTATGGGGTTAGATTGCTGAGTTTAGTTCAAACTTCCAGATCTTGAAGGAGAAGGGTCCATTTGGCTCTAGTCAGAAGCAATATTAGGCATTAGAGAGCATTGACTATGCTCGAATTTCATCCAATAATTTTTAGTTCAGTGGAAATATATGTAACCATAAGACACTATATAGAAACCAATAATGTAAAAACATTTTACAACAAGTTTCACACTGCTATCCTTGAAAACAATGTTTCTTTTGAGGTTGGGGGTAAAGGGGTGACCATCTTAGGGTCTTACCCTAACATCCTTACTTTGAATATTTAGTAGTTAGTCAATAACATATGAGATCATCTTCTTTGAATAAGTTCCATTCGATAGTTATCGATATTTTTTTTAATGTGAAAGGATAACTATTATTAAACAAGAGGGGCTACAAAGTAGCAAGTCCCTGCCATGGACCTTGCATAGGCCAGCTAGCATTGCCCGAGAACCAACCCAAGTTTTAGGAGTTTGCATGTAAGTAAAAGGGGGCATGTAGTTGTGTTAGTTTCAATTTACATAAGAAAAATATCAAACTAAACCTTTGATTTGAGACCCTTGGTAAGGATACTCTGTTCATATGTTGGAGTAAACAACCCACCAGGGAAAATTTTAAGAATCACCCTAAATTGATATGTATAATAAATGGGCTAATCCCCATGATACATAGGAAAAATGGGAGGCGATTTTATCAATAATATAATATGTATATATAATTTTTTTTCGAATCTCTCACCAGATTATATTATCTTGTATAGTGATGGAGAATATTTCACTGAATTATAAAATCTTGTAAGATCTTGGCAAATCTTTTACTGAATAATAAAACATTGTGAAGTCTTGGCGAATGTTTTGTTAAAGTATGAAACCATATATGATAATAAGAAAACATATTCATTAAACTGTAATATACTAACATACATGTTTGGAAAAAAGAAACATAATTTTCTCTTCCTACAAACAATGTTCCAAGTTTCAGTGGTCGTGTTTGTCAAGGTTCTTACAATACACTCTTTCATATCCTTCTATTAGTTTTGATAATATTCCACAACAAAGTTCTTGTAGGTGTTGATATTGACCATGAGTTCTGTCAAGGTAGGAGAGATTAATCTTTTCTCTACAACTTTTGTCAAGCTACCACTTTTTTCAAGTTATCAAATTTCTTTCTTATTCCATAGACTTCAACTGCGAGATAAAAAAAAAAACACATCAAGTTTGTTTACCCCAACACGCCAACAAGTAGCAAGCCCCAACTATATTATATAAGAAAGTATTAGGTATCCCAAAGGCTTGAAGGGGATCTAATTGAAAGAAGTGACCATTGTGAGAAGCCTTCCAATCAATAAATGAATATATAAATGTAGATTTATTATTATTTTAATTGGAAATCTTCAATAAAATAATAAAAATTAATTACATCTCTCCCAATCTAAATTTCTTATTAGCATAATTCACTACCCTCATATGTCTCACTTTTTTAACAGCATTGTAACATGTAGATTAATTTCCTTTTTGGTGAACAATCTCCACCTTTTAGGAAAATAAGGTGCAGTGGCTCCAACCCCTATAGATCATTAGGACAAACTAAGAATAGCACAAAAGATGAAAGGTTGTACAAACCAACTTATTTTTCAAACAACTAATCCAACATCAGTACCTAAACCTTTTCATGAAGATATCATATTGAGAATGTTTGAAAAATGGTGGGAAATCTTCTGCGAGGGTAATGCGGAAAGAGTGATAAAGTTTCACTGTTTTGAATATTTTTTGTTAAATCAGAAAAACCAATATTAATGGAGATATTGGTATTTTTTACTAAATTTTGTGAAGTGACTGAATGTAGCTTTAGCCATTCACCTTAAGATGTTTTTACAATATAATTTCCTAAGTCTATTTAATATCTTCATTATCATAAAAGCCAACCTATATCCATCTTAACTCCACATCTACCACTCTTAGAGGGATGAAATCTATTTATCCCTCTGAGCACTTACCCAGAATTAAGATGGATTTAAGATGATAGAATTTCCCTTTAAATAGTCTATTCTCACATGAATACCATGGTATTACCATGGGTTATCATAAACCTGGAGCTTAAAAATTACTATTAGTAATTTATAAAAATTAATAAAATTAATAATTGATTTTTATTTTATTATTTATTTTAACCAAGTTAAAAATGTTTAACATACATTAAATTACAACATCCATTTTTACTCTTGATCCACCAAGCCCCCATAGGGATCAAATATTTTTTCACTCTTTGCTAGTTTGCATATCATGATATTTGATCCCTCTCGGGGGTTAGTAGATCAAGAGTAAAGATGGATCTATGCTGGTTTAATTCCCCCCTTTAAATAGGCTACATTCCACGTGAATACCATGGGTCAATACCATGTGCCATTTTTATTTTTATTAATACTAATATTAGGGTTAATAATGTTTTTTGCATGGTATTAATAATAATCTAGCCCATGGTATTTGACCCATAGTATTTTTCCCATAGGTTTCACCTAAATAGAACGCATTTGTTGAGTGTTCTTAAATATAAGGTGACTTATGGAGTAAACATAATAAAATGTTTTATTTATTTACCATACCTCTTGTTTATTTATATTTTTATTAAGTTACCATACCTCTTTTACAAATATGGTATTTGGCTCATAGGATTCACTTAAATAAAACCTTTTTTTTGAGCCTTAATAAATAGAAAGAGGGTTATGGACTAAATATTAAAAGAGGTTTTATTTATTTACCATACCTCTAGTTTATTTATATTTTTACTTATTTACCATACCTTTTGAGTAAGTATTAAAAGAGGTTTTATTTATTTACCATACCTCCACTTTATTTATATTTTTATTTGTTTACACCCTTGCATGTATATAAAGTGACTTATGGAGTAAATATAAAAAATGTTTTACTTATTTACCATACCTCTCATTTATTTATACTTTTATTAATTTACTATACCTCTTTTATAAATATGGTATTTGGCCCATAGGATTCACTTAAATAAAACCTATTCTTGAAAATTAGGGAAATGGAAGGTTGTAACTCCTAATTTCAAGGGCTAAATTTACCTTTTTTACCCTCTCCCTTAAAATAAGGTGGGCTAACCTCCATAACTAATTTTTTTATAAAATAAATTTGAGGTGATTTGTAAAAATGTACTATGATACAAAATATTCGCCCACTAAAAATTTAAAACCCCTCAATTTCGCTTAAGGGCGAAAATTCGCCCCTAAAATTTTCCATGCAACCCACTTGTATATTGATTCCTACTGGATTTATTTGGTTGAATGTAACATGGGATATATTAATGGTCTTGAACAAGGAAATTGATGGTGCAAGAGTAGAGAACATTTTGGATGCTTCTTCTATCACAGATAACAAGAATTCTATCACACAGAACAATAATTCTATTCCAGGTTACATGAAGATCAATAATGGACGTAAAGGCTTTACACAAGACCATAGAGCGAGAGAGAGAGCCTTCACTTACCTTCTTAACTGTGCCCTCCTATCACACCTATATTCATTTTCATTCAATTACATCAGTCTAAGTTTTGCTTCCAACTACCGATGGGAGAAAGCTTGGACGTATAATAAGACAAAATAAGAGGTCTAGCATACATGAATGGTATATGAAATGAAACGCTGGAAACACAGTTGTTAGTCCATCGAACTACTAAAGTGGTTAGTATGCGATCCCCCTAATCTCCCATAAGTCTGAAAGCATTGTTTGACCTTAACTATTACAAAAGTCACCATTATAGGGATCACTCGTGCTTTTCCCGCTTCATATAGTTTTTAGACCACTTTGAATCATCAATTATTTATGGAAAGGCCCATCTTACACTCAAACATGTATCTCATTATATATGAGTATCTAGTTACAAATATTTTTCAAAGGATGTTAATAAACTCTGATAAATTTGATTCATCAATTGAATGGCTTGGCATAAATGACATGGAGTTCCTATAGGTCGTCTGTGGAGTGAATATTATCTTAAGCTGTATTGAAAGAGGTGAAGTGAATACATTCTAGTCTCACTATCTAGTAGCCTTAGAGTGAAAGCCTTTTTCTTTGGAGTATAAGTTCCATGGAAACAGGCCTTAGTTGTATTGAAAGAGGTGGAGTGAAGATCGCCTTATTAAGCTGTATAGACAAAACTACTAAGCACAAGTCTTAGAGAGGAGGAGTAAAATGAACTCTTAAAAATATATGAATTTGATTTTATAGATTGATTCTCAAATAGATCCATATCAATTCTTAATAGCCTTAGTGCAAGCCACTTAGCCGGTCTTGCTGCTTTCTTGCTTGGTCTAGCAAAGAAACAAATCGCCTTCAGATACTAGCTTATTAGTCCAAGAAGTTAGTTCCATAGAAACTCTCTTTCTTTGTCCAAGTTTGGCCCAATCCATTAAAAGGAGGTTGAACTGATCCCTCAAAAAGAGAAACAAGTTGACGATCCATTACGAAGTTTTCCCTTGATCCACACTTATTCCCCAATAGAAACCGAAAGAGGTATTGTGGAGCTCGACCTGAAGATAAGCATCATGTAACTACACCCAATGTCGACTCGGGAAAGATACAAAGCTAACAAATTATCTAGGTTGTGTTTCTCATTATCATGATGCTAGTGCTCTTGCTTGATCCCCATCCATAGTTTAGTGCTATATATGGTAATAAAAACTAAGAAAAAATAATAAATACTAAGAAAACGTTTATGAGATAGCCCCCTCTTGTGAAATATAACAACTCAGAATCAAAGGTAATGAAGGCCCATACGGTGCACAAATAACAACGTACCTATTGAATCTGGCTGGTGTTTCCATCTTGACGTGGGTTCATAGAATGAGTAAGTAGCCTTCATCCTTGACTGGTATTTCCATCTTAGATATGATTATTATAAGATATTTTCTATGTAGGTTTTAACCCCATACAGAAATTACCTGCATATGAATTCTAAAACACATAAAATAAACAATGCAAGAGCATAACACATAAAACACATATACACAAATATTTTCCGCTGGATCCCAAAACTGGGACTACCAGCTTGATTTTCCATTATGTTCCTTTCAATGTTACAATACATATTTATACATGTTGAAGCATCCGATACCATAGACCGAAAACCATCGCGTCCAAAATCATGTGCAAAAATCATGCACAAAACCATAGGTAGGTCCGCCCAACCTAATATAGGGTCCAAAATTTTTTTTCGTGGGCCGCTGCCCCGGACCCTGTAGAGGGGGGCTGCTGCCCCCCCTGTGACTCCCTCACTGTGCAATTGGCGCAACGAAGGGGGGGCTTCGCCCCACCTCTAACCCCCCGGTTCACTACGTGGGCTAGTCGTAGAAAGAATAACACAACCCAACATTCTATATTTCTATTTTACCTTTTTGTAACTAAGCTGTACTGAAAAATGAATGAACTATTGTGATGATAGTATAATAGACAAACCTTGTGTATTTTTCTGTTTGGGATTTTTGTTGTTAAGTTTGGATGTATATCCTGGGACAAAACTATGTAATTGTACTTTCTTTACTTAATATTAAAGAAGGCATTTTTTTTGACTGAAAAAAAAGTAGCCTTCAACCTGAAGTTTTGTTGTTCGATAATTGCAAATATAGAGGTGAATATGTGATAGAATATTTCTAAGGGTGGGCAAGAAAAAGTGGTATTCGTTAGTTCTTGCGAAACTGACGACCTTGATAGAAAAAACTCAACAACATGTGAGTAGTTGGTCGAGCTGAAGGAAGAACTCTAGTAGTTGGGATGGATTCACATGCAGCTTTATTTAGTAGTTGAAGGAAACCAACATTGCCACAGGTTAAAAGTAGAGGAAATTATGTTTATAAAATGTATAGAAAAAGCAACGGCCTTGATGTGTTTATAAAATGTAGAGGAATGATATCCAAGTGGGGACGGTTGGATGCCAGTGTTCGCATGTATGGCAGGTGTAATTCGATATGGCATGGAAGAGTAGGGAGCGTGACTGACAAATAATTTATCGGAAAAAGACATGTCTGAGACACCCCAATCTTCTTGGCAAGTAGACCAGGTCACTGTCACTCTTTTCTTCTCCCCTTATTTGAAAGGGGACCGTTGCTGCACGACCGTGCGTGAAACTTCAACAACCTCGTCGTTTCTTGGCACAATATCGCCTACCAGAAAATACAGTAAGAAATCATCAAAGATGCTAGTAACTACTCGAGCCCTTGAACCCATTCTTCAGTTAGACATCGTCCAAGATGCAAGTAACTACTCGAGCCCTCGAGCCCATTCTTTAATCAGACATCATCCAAGATGCAAGTAACTACTCGAGCCCTCGAGCCCATTCTTATGAGGCTCTGAAGATTTAACCATGTGATAAAGACCCTACTACCTCTCAGCCAGACGACCTATTACAAATTCAAAAGCCATTAAGCAAACCTCCTACCAATAAGGTGAGTGCCGTAAACATCTAGATGTATTTTCTAAGCGTACATGCCGATAGGCTATGGGATAAAGCATACAAATAGGGTGTTTGATTGGGAATCGCTATAAGGTAGGTTGTATAGAGAGAAAAGCGATTGGCATTAGGTATAAGCTAATATGCAGGCTAAGAAATCTCATTACCTCATGGCCAAATAAGTGTATGACCCTTCGGCTCAAGGGAACAATGCCACAGGTCATAATAGAGCTTGCATAGAGAGTCATAATAGAGCATGTACAAAGAGTCATAGAGGAAGTAAAATTCTTTACCAAATACACTCACCTTGTTGCCACCAGCAACGCCGTGGGGGAAATATCATTAATGGTGTCAACGAGGGTTTCTTCATGCCAGCTAAAGCCCGCAATGTTTCTTTTCGGTTAAAGTACGATGTTCCACCAACGCCCGATTGGTTATGGGGATGGTCCGCTGACTTGTGAAAGATAAGGGCCATCCGCTCATCTTCGAAGTCCTTAAAACCCTCCTATAGACTAGAAATTATTCCAATATTTTCGTCTTGATTGTTGGTGATGGACCTTAGGGTTCCCGGTATCAAGCAATGGCGCCAAATGTGAAGGTCGTGGGGCCATTGAGCTTAGCTCAGCTAGGGGAATTTTATAATGCCCTAGATATCTTTGTAAACCCGATGCTGAGAGCCTAGCATCTCGATCACACGCTCATGGAGGCCATATTGTGCGGGAAGCTACTGCTGATGTCACATTTTGGCAGCGTTAAGAAGAGCGTGGTAGTGAGCGGGGATTTCAGGTACACACTCAGTCCCAGGCTCGAATCCCTCCACTTCGCCCTCTGTGTCACATTAGTGAGCGTTAACGAGGACGACACATATGAAATTATTTTGATGTATATTTCTAGGGGAATGCCACTAAATTCAATTTTTGCAAATACCCTCTTACACTTCTTCCTGCTTCTGAATAGGTATTGATCCATGCTACCTCTCACCTCTCTTTTCTCATGAAATTAGCATACAATTTTTGTAGCTATCTTCCTCTTTAATATGTATCATTATTCCATTTTGTGCTTCCAATTCAGAGCATTCAAATTCACAGAGCATTCACACCAATGATTATAGGGAGAGTGATTTGCAATCATATGCAATTAAATTGTAATGAGAGATTCACTTTGTACTTCGAGTAATTCTTCTTCACCTGCAATCTATTTTGCATATGAAGGAGGTGCAACAATCAATGGTGTTCGTTTTTTTTGGACGTCTTCTTGTTTTCTTCTCGTGCGGGGCACTGGATGGCAAAAACAATGATAGTTGCATGACACTTGTTAGCCATGCATGTAGAGAAGCAGACAAGCCGTGTAGCAGTGGCAGGCATACATGCAGTAAGCATACTAAAAGTAGAGAAGCGATGGAAAATGTTTTCGGACTAATGCTATTATTGGAGCCATAATTTCCTAGCATAAAATGTTTGAGAATTAATGCTAAGTGAAAGTAGCATTAATTCATTTCAGTTTCAAATTTTCCTTCATTACCTATACTTATTCTAACTTTTGCCTCAGTATGAGGCTAAATAAGATAGTGATTACTATAATTAGTTAAAAAAGAAAAATAATGTCATTAATATAAAATAAGTTTGGGTAAAAAAAAAAAAAAACTTTATTGATTTTTGTGTTCAACTAAAATACACCAAATAAACCGATTACTATAGTCCGTGTCATCTCGAAAGGACAAGGACTAATGCTAGTTGATAGTTGTAATAATGCAACTACACATTGTTAGGTTTTCTTATTAAGAGGCTATTCATGAAGCTAAAGGTATATTGAATGTTATGGTATTTGGAGCTCGCTCTACTAATAAGTGTTTTTCAAAAGTATTTGGAGCTCGCTCTACTAATAAGTGTTTTTCAAATTCAAACAAAAAAATATTATTTTATTTCGGTTCTTAAATTCAAAAAAAATCTGATATAAATATCATTTTGGGATTCAACTGCGTTAAGTAAGTCATTCACGTATGACCATTTCCATGAGAGGTAGTCGTAACTGACTAATTTCTCATGATTTTTGAATAGTTCACTTAGCACTCATTGCAACGGGTGATGCTCACAGGGGTGAAGAAGTGGGATTGAAACTAGTGAAATGAATCACATAGCATCAATCATCACTTCCGGGGATTGCACCCGGTAACTAGGACTTCCCGGGAGGTCACCCATCCCAGATCGCCTCTGGCTCAAGCGCGATTAACTGTGGAGTTTTCCCCACAATCAAGCCCACTTAGCTTGCTACCCCATTTGCAAAACCTTAGCAAGTATTGTGCCTCATGAACCATTCAAGTAGAGATCCCTTCACTCTTTTTGAATTTAAGTATGGGGGTTTACGCAGTGCATTATATTAGATATCATTTTGGGATTCAATTGCGTTAAGTAAGTCATTCACGTATGACCATTTCCATGGGAGGTAGTCGTAACTGACTAATTTCTCATGATTTTTGAATAGTTCACTTAGCACTCATTGCATCAGGTGATGCTCACAGGGGTGAAGAAGTGGGATTGAAACTAGTGAAATGAATCACATAGCGTCAATCATCACTTCCGGGGCTTGCACCCGGTAACCAGGACTTCCCGGGAGGTCACCCATCCAGATCGCCTCTGGCTCAAGCACGCTTAACTGTGGAGTTTTCCCCACAATCAAGCCCACTTAGCTTGCTACCCCATTTGCAAAACCTTAGAAAGTATTGTGCCTCATGAACCATTCAAGTAGAGATCCCTTCACTCTTTTTGAATTTAAGTATGGGGGTTTACGCAGTGCATTATATTAGATATCATTTTGGGATTCAACTGCGTTAAGTAAGTCATTCACGTATGACCATTTCCATGGGAGGTAGTCGTAACTGACTAATTTCTCATGACTTTTGAATAGTTCACTTAGCACTCATTGCAACGGGTGATGCTCACAGGGGTGAAGAAGTGGGATTGAAACTAGTGAAATGAATCACATAGCGTCAATCATCACTTCCGGGGCTTGCACCCGGTAACTAGGACTTCTTGGGAGGTCACCCATCCCAGATCACCTCTGGCTCAAGCGCGCTTAACTGTGGAGTTTTCCCCACAATCAAGCCCACTTAGCTTGCTACCCCATTTGCAAAACCTTAGCAAGTATTGTGGCTCATGAACCATTCAAGTAGAGATCCCTTCACTCTTTTTGAATTTAAGTATGGGGGTTTATGCAGTGCATTATAGTAGATATCATTTTGGGATTCAACTACGTTAAGTAAGTCATTCACGTATGACCATTTTCATGAGAGGTAGTCGTAACTGACTAATTTCTCATGATTTTTGAATAGTTCACTTAGCACTCATTGCATCGGGTGATGCTCACAGGGGTGAAGAAGTGGGATTGAAACTAGTGAAATGAATCACATAGCGTCAATCATCACTTCCGAGGCTTGCACCCGGTAACCAGGACTTCCCGGGAGGTCACCCATCCCAGATCACCTCTGGCTCAAGCGCGCTTAACTGTGGAGTTTTCCCCACAATCAAGCCCACTTAGCTTGCTACCCCATTTGCAAAACCTTAGCAAGTATTGTGCCTCATGAACCATTCAAGTAGAGATCCCTTCACTCTTGCAATGAGTGCTAAGTGAACTATTCAAAAATCGTGAGAAATTAGTCAGTTACAACTACCTCTCATGGAAATGGTCATACGTGAATCACTTACTTAACGCAGTTGAATCCCAAAATGATATTTAATATAATGCACTGCGTAAACCCCCATACTTAAAATCTGATATAAATCTTCGTCACAAATTAATAGTGTGGTTCAACAATAACGATATTAAATACTCCACTTCATCATGAATTTCTCTAAGGATTTTACGTTTGCTCAAATCTTATTGAATAGAGCTTTGTTGACAAGTGTTTTGGAACTCACTTAAAAGTTCCATCCATTTGCTTTTACGAATAGAGAGAGGACGTCATATTTTTATTTGGTAACTATTGAATTAGTGTTGTGGAATTTACAAGACTACAAAAGGCTTTTAATATTTTTACATTTGAATTTAAAGAATACTGAAAATTCAAATAAAAATGAAAGAACTTATTGTTTTCCTGATAAAAGATTTATATTAATTAGAATTGTATTTATAATAAAAATATATATATTAATTATGGATTTATTAAGTGTCAAAGAGGGTTAAATCTTTTGAAATACAAATATAAAATTTGAAAAATAATTTGTAGTTTGAGAGAGTTGATCTTTTTATATATATTTCATTGTTTAAATTGCATTTTTGAATACATAAATTGATTCAAAGTTGCTAAAAATACTCTCGGGTCCTTGGATTGTGTAAATTACACAACTTAAACTTGCAATTCCAATAAAATAAATCTTTGTTGGATTTCACATAAAATTCACAAAAAAATATACATTAAGGAGGGCCAAAAAGTAGAATAGTGACACTACTTGAATCATAGGAAATTAATTTTCTCTCTATATAGTTGATATTGAAATATTTTACCTAACATGGGTATTGATATATTTTATTTATGGATCACATATTCACATTAAAATATTTTTTTGGTTGTTTCTTGCGGCCAAAGGGGCTCTTGTGCCAGTATGGTACAAATGTTGTAATTTAGTGTAATGTTCTATAAACATTTTAACTTGGTCAAATAAAAGTAAAAATATGTTATTATTTTTATTAATTTTTATAAATTATCACAGGTGGTTTTTGAGCTCCAGGTTTATGAGAACCCATGATATTGAGCCATGATATTCATGTGGAATATAGGCTATTTAAAGGGGGAAATTGATCCATCTTAACTCTGGATCTACCAAGAGTAGTTCATATCTCAAGAGATTTGATCCCTCTCTGTGCTTGAAAGATGCAGAGTTAAGATGGATATATGTTGGTGTATTTTTAAATACAATTACTTAATAATTGATATTGAAATATTTTATTTCTATATTGAACATTTTTATTATTAATAACATTTTTTAAATGTTATATATTAATTTTATATTAATAGTTAAATGAATTACACATATCATTTTTATCATTTTTATTAGGAAATAATCGATTTATTTTATCTTATTTTTGAATTTCATCTTTTTTTGAGCATCTAATTGTTTTATTATGGTCAATATTAAAACAAGTCTCTCTCATATTGAAATATATGAGTTAATATGAGTATTCAAATAGTTTATTTAAGTCTGGTATTGAATTATTTTTTAAAATATAAGAAATATAAGTCACATTCACACCAAAAAAATGTAAACATAATATTTTCTCACTTTCAACTACTTTACTTTTCTTTAAATTTGCTATAATATTATGTTACTTTCTTTCAAAATATTTTCATTATGTCCAAGAGTGACACTTCAATATTTTTAGTATTTGCTCCATCTCCTTTATAGTTGGTTGTACGATCAACCATGAATTGAGTGAGACCAAAAATTGTTTTGTTTTGTTTTGTTTTTTTAAATATTGTTTATTTTAATTTTAAAATAGACACATGTCAACTCAAGATTGAGTATAAAAGGAATTCCACATCTACTTTATGTTGCGTTATAGAATGTGGCTCTCAGTACAATTATATATATATATATATATATATATATATATCTATATATATATATATATATATAGATATATATATATATATATATATATTGTGTGTGTAAGGTTGGCAATATCTTTCTATTAATCATATGTAAAGGTTACAAAAAATATGTTTGGTGGCCTCAACTTACCCAAAGGAAGCTAGGTCTGTTGTCCACCGATCAACATCATAATCCGTCCAAAACATAAAGAGTTTGAGTATGTCTATCCAAGATTTATTCACTGCCATATCTATCACCCATCTATATGTACTACTAACAATGTAAATTCTATCTGACTAGATCATAAAAACAACAAAAAACAACAGAAACTTTTCAGAAATTTCATGAATTATCAGTAGTCAATCATCAGACAATTCTACCAAGGCAGGGTCCTTTGCACTCGACTCTAGAATTTCATTTTTATTGCAAAATTTGTAGTTGTTTTTCCATGTGGCCAAAGCGGACATTCTGATGGTACTGTTGTACATGTACTGCCTGTATTTCTCGTTGAATGTCCTTGAGGCTCAGTTCAGATTGCTGGGTTTGATGGGGGCCATCCAAGTTCTGGGTTTCCGACATGGATCTCGCTCGTAAGCTCTTCATTACCCAATAAAGTTGGACTGAGTGTTTGAACAGAGTCATCCTTCCACGGGCGTGTCCAGGGTCCATTAGTAAAGGTTCCCACTCCCTTGTTGGAATCGGTTCTGTAGCCACCTTGGCATTCAATTCCACCTCCCATGGTGAGATAATGGACTTCAGTTGTGTCGGGGATCGAACACTATAAGCATGCATGAGATTTTGCATGTACTCCTCCCTTGTTTTCCTTCCTTTTTCACACCGAAGCTTGCTGGACGAAGCCAATGACACTTTCCCTTTCCTATTGTTTTGGTTGTTGTTGCGATGAAGCCCTCGCTTCCCCGCACCAGCCTTTGGCTTCACCATTTTGCCATAGATTGGGTCACCCAACAACTGTGGTACCTCCCGAGCCCTCACTGTTGCAAGAACCAGCAGTGCCAGAGCCGGAGGAGTTTGCAGTTTAGGCAGACCTGAAAGGGTAGTGCACACAGATGGTTCAATAAAATCTTTACCATCCAAATGCCAAATGCAAGTTTTACTGTCCATCTCTTTCTTGTGGGAAACCATTTTTATTTCCCATTTCCAGTTTTGAGGAATGAAAACACAAAGAACCCCAACACCCTCAGCCTTTGCCTTTGGGCTGGCAGAAGACCTGACCATCTCCATATATTTCAAATGGCTCGGATGCCTTACTCCTCCCAGACTCTCTAACTGACTCTAGGCCCAACCAAGCCTCTGAATCCATGAATTAAACGAGGCCTTCACATAATTTACAGACCAGACACTGGGTGATGACCCCGACTCCCCATACATGCCCCTCTGGGTCAGAAACTTCTAGGAGATTTCAGACTCTCTAACTGACCCTAGACCCATGCGAAACTTAGACACCAAGAATTACAGGACTCATTAACAAAATTTACAGACAGATTCCTAAATGCAGGCCCCAACTCCCCATACATTTCCATCTCAGCCAGTAGATTTCCATAAAAGACTGAAATCGACATTCTATACGCTAACAGAGATAGACTTAACCTAATCCCAATTAACCAATGCACTATCATCACCAAACCCTGTCATTCCATCTTCGATCCTTGCAGCAATATCGACATTTAATGAACTAAGAATCCCTGAGATACATACCAGTAACCGTGTCTTGCCGTTGCACCTTTGCTGTCACCTTCGGTGCTCTGCTTATGACGCAGGTCTCCAATCCCACGAGCAACCTTCACCACCTCACCACAACGCTTGAGGTGAAACCACAACGTTTTCATGTAGAATGCCAGACTTACCACCAGACTTACCTCTTGTAAAACCCAAATTATCGCGCCCGAGGTCCACTTTGCCTCTTGGTTACAGGTCATCAGTTCCTTAATTACCTTGAGCATGTGGTTGCATTGGGTGGGGCGCCCACTTTCCCTGCTTCACACTTGTTTAATCATAATGACGATCCTCGCGGGGGTCTCGCATCCCCTCACACCCTGATCGGGAGGTACAATTATAAATATAAAAAAATAGTTTAATGTAAATTGTGATATATATATATATATATATATATATATATATATATATATATATATATATATATATATATATATATATATATATAATTTATAATAGAATATACCAATATAGATCCATATTATCTCTAGATCTACCAAACATTGAAGGTTTACACCTAGAAATCTTTTGTTAATATGGATCTATACTAGTTCTTAATACTATTATTCATATTTATATAAATTTCACATCTATATATAGAAAAATTAAATAAAGTTATATATAAAGATAATTTATAATAGAATATACCAATATAGATCCATATTATCTCTAGATCTACCAAATATTGAAGGTTTACACCTAGAAATCTTTTGTTAATATGGATCTATACTAGTTCTTAATATTATTATTTATATTTATATAAATTTCACATCTATATATAGAAAAATTAAATAAAGTTTTTATTGTATATGTTAAATTTTGATATGCTAAATAGTTAAATTTAGATACAAAATTTTGAAATATAATGAGTAGAAATATGAATCATTATTTTAATTTATATAGTGAAGTAACTGTTGATTTATAAGTACAATTTATATTTTATATACATTTCATATTTTTATATTTATAGATAGTTTTAGTTTTAGTTTTACATTTATTAATTAATTTTTTTAAGTTTTATGTTTATTAATTATGTTTTTTTAAATATCATGATTATGAATACGAATAATTATTATTTAAATTTATTTAATGTGATATGTATATTATTATTTTTCCTAAGAAAAATTGGTTTGTAATTTTATAAATAAAAAAATTACACCATTACAAATTGAATTGGATTGATTTATTATTTTTTTTATTGGTTTTTTAATTGAGCCTACATTATTATTATTATTATTATTATTATTATTATTGCTTCATTTTAAAGACAATACAACACCTCTAGTATCAAGTCGATATTTAAATGTTTACACTCATTTATGGACACTACAACATCTCCTCCATACTGGGTTATAGAGGGTCTCTCAATGCAATAAAATGATTATAATTAATATAATAATTATAAATTGTTGGTTGGGTTTATTTTATAAATTGTTGATTAGGTTTATTTAGGATGGTTGAGAGGAATGGATATTATTTTCTCTATCTAAATTTAATTTTCCTAAGTGATTTATTGAATTCATATTGGGTACATATTGTTGTCATAGTTCGACCATTGATGTGAAATGACTTTGAACTCTAAAACATATCTTATTTTTAGCCTTTTTGTTGATTGACCTTAAACTATAAAGTATTTGAACCTCAAATCTCTTGGTATATATCACTTCCTTATCACAACAATTGTCAATTGATCTACCGTGGGGCTAAAGTATTTTTTATCCTTGGTTATGTATTGGAAAATAAAATATGTTAATACATTAAAAAAATACATTTTTTTTGAGATTCAAATCTCTTTTAGAGTACCCAACTTAATGAAAGAATTGCACTTAAGAGATATTTAATCTCTCTCGTCACTTGATAAATTAAGTTTAAGATGGATCTACACTTGTTATATATACATCTATAAACTCCATATTAAAAATGAAATGAATTGAACATCTCCCTTTAGTAACACACCAATCTATATCATAATCACCATATATATGTACAATGTATCAATATGTTATTTATATGTACAATGTGTCAATGCCATGCTCATACCACATTGAAATATTTTACTTAAAAATTACATTGAGATGCCTTTAAAAATAAAAATAATTACACATTTTCTTTAGATTTAAAAGTGAAAATATAATCTCCCTCATATATAAAATTATGTTATTTAATATATATTTCAAAATATTTTATTTATGGTTGAGAGTGAAATAATTTTTTTATTAACAATTTTTTCTTTGTTTTTTTTCAACTGTAGTTCACGGCCACTAAGTGACCGCTACATCCCCAGGTAATAATCTCTGCAGATCCAACCGAAGGGATCTACTTGTCGACTTATCTAGTCGGGCCTAACCCCAAGGGCATCGAGGAGATTTGACCCCGTGACCTCCCAATTGACAAGGTACTTAGCAACGAGAACTCGACCATCTAAGCTATCCCTTGAGACTTATTATCAATTTTTTCTAATATCATATGTGCACTTTTAGTAAATAAAATTATATTATTATTGTTATAATATTTTTATTTCTTTTATATATATATATATATATATATATATATATATATAATTAATTTAATTTATTTATTTAATATAATTTTGAAAAAGATAAGTATCAATTCAATCATAAAAAAATCCTCAAAACAAATTGTAGAATATACATTTCAATCCAAAAAAAATACTATAAATTAAAAATATAACAAACACATTAGTGATATTATCAATATTGAAAATACAAAATCCTCTATTTCACATAAATGTTCAATAGAAATGACAAAACCCTCTTTTTCACTATCTATGTAAGCACTCACATTTCAAAATTGATCTACAAACACTCTAAAGCATAGGCTTACCATGTATTCTAACATTTTAAAACTTTTTCCATAGTTATATTTTATATTTTGAAATCATAACATTTCCTTTTTTCTTCTTCTTCATCTATAAATGTGACAAATTTAAAATTTGTAGAATATATATATTTTTAGAGAAACATCTTATTATAGCTTAATATGAGGAGATATTTGGAAAATATAGTTCTTACTTGTTTTTTGTGTGCTCATCAATTCAAGAATGAGCCTGTTCCTATTAGTTAGGAGTTTGTTGAGATCGAGTTGGTTGAGAGATTCTCTCCTACTAGTTAGCTTCCAATGTTGGTGTGCGATTGAGATATTCACTCAACCAAGAGATTGTATGTCCAAGATAGACTAACTATCTCGAGACATATCCTAATGCATTTATATTGTATTATTATTTTCATGTGAATACAATTTTGAGTGAATTTAGAAAACCTTTGTTGGTAACAAGCCCGAATGGGCGTAGGCCTTGGCCCCTCCTAGGCCAAGGGAAATAAAGAGTTTGGTGAGTATTTATTTTTCCATCCCTATTCAACAGATAGTGATTAGAACAACATTGGAGATTCAAGGGATGGAAAGCAAAGCTAAAATTTTGTGTGTGGAAGAATAAAGTAGAGTCAATATTATGTTGTAATGTGAATCACATATGTATTAGTAAGAAAGTATGATGATTTGTAGTGGTCTTTGGAAAATATGTACTAGGTAACTCCATGAGTTGGAGTATGTAATGTAATCCTTATGAGGCATGTGTACCCCCATAATGTTTGTGGTAATATTAAAACCACTTTGGAAGTGCAGGTTTGTGGTAAGTCAGAAACCACTTTGCAGTGCAGGTTTGTGGTAAGCGAGAAACCACATGTGAGAGTGAAGTGGACAGGTATTACTGTACGTATGGTTTAGGGTCAGCCGATAAAACCCTAGGTATGATTCAGGGTAAGCCGATAAAACCGAGAGCACGATTATGGGTAATCCGAGAAAACCCATGATGAACATGATGAATGGGGATTTATAGTTACATGTACATGTATGCAGATAATGGATTTCTAAACCATGTACACAAAGGACTTCTTAGTAGTCTGGCAGTTGCAATGGTTGGTACTCATTTATTATGGTAGATGTGTTCCTTTATATGGAAGTTAACATATATACATACATACACACACACACACACACACACATATGTAAACACCAGGACCATATCTAAACTTTGTTGATTAAGATCGAGACAAGTAGTCATTAACGAGGTGACTTGGAAAATATAATTCCTATTTGTCTTTGTTTTTCTCATCAATTCTAGAATGAATCTCTTCCTATTAGTTAGGAGTTTTTTGAGGTCTAGTTTGTTGAGAGATTCTCTCTAATTAGTTAGCTTCCTAGATTGGTGTGTGGTTGAGATATTCACTCAACCAAGAGATTGTATGTCCAAGATAGACTAGCTATCTCGAGACATAGCTTGATGTATTTATATTGTATTATTATTTTCATGTGAATACAATTTTGAGTGTATTTAGAAAATCTTTGTGAGATGTCTCTGACATTTAAAATTAATAAAGTAATACTTACATTAACAAAGTAAGAAATAATAATAACAAAAAAATTATGTGAATGTCGACCATAAATGAAATGCTTCAATTTTCACCTTAATTTTACATCAACTTTATATAGAGACATAAGAAATTGAAAATAAAAAAATTATAATTTTGTTTGTAATTTCTTTCTAAGTATGAGGGAGATGTGTAATTCCTTCATCACTGGATACGGAGTTGACATGTGTCATCTAAAAATAATATTGATATTGAGAGATAAAATGTAATATCCCTACGCCAACATATTCACATTAGCATTTATAAACTTATTAACATGAAATATGTAAACTTTGGGTTAATAAGTTGACATAGTTAAGTAGTTGATATCATGAATTAGTTACTATTTAGTGGTTGAAACTACCATAGAATTACCTTACCACTTCATTGTATTATTGGTGGAAAAAGAATTACCTTACCACTTCATTGTATTATTGGTGGAAAAAGACTTTGGGGGTTCTTTCATTTGATAGGGGTAGTTCGTTTTCTTCAAAAGTAGAAGAAAATCGAGTTCTTAACTAGCCCATTAGAAAGGAATGACCTATGCACAAGAAAACCCCATGTGCTAGATTTGTTGCTGAGTGGCATCGAAGACCACATTCGATGCATTGTATTTTTTGGAGAAAGTGCTGTGGAGGGACGAGTGTTTTTTCCTATTATTTGGTTTCCATTTTATTTGTCGCTCCGCATGGATTTTCATTATTCGAAATCGAAGACAAGACTGGCGAATGTGTACAGATTCGCGGGCTATAAACAAAATTACGATTCGATATAGATTTCCCTTACCCAGGATGGACGACATGATGGATTGTCTTAGTGGAGCAGCTTATTTTACAAAGATTGATCTGAAGAGTGGTTATCATCAGATCAGAATTAGGGAGGGAGATGAATAGAAAACAACTTTCAAGACTAATGAAGGGCTGTACGAATGGCTGGTCATGCCATTTGGATTGAGTAACGCTCCTAGTACTTTTATGAGGCTGATGAATGAGATGTTGAAGGAATTTATTGGTAAGTTCGTGATAGTTTATCTTGATGAAATTTTAATTTTCAGCAAAACAAAGAGAGAGCATCTTCAACATGTTCGAAAGGTGTTAGAGAAGTTGCAGCAGAACAAACTGCTGATAAATTTGAAGAAATGCACTTTCTTGCAGAAGGAGCTGGTCTATCTGGGATTTGTAGTTGCAGAAAATGAATTGAAAATGGACCCGGAAAAGATTGCAGCAATTATAAATTGGCCGTCACCGAAGAGCTTATTTGAGGTACGTAGTTTTCACGGGCTGGCAAGTTTTTATCGGAAATTTATTAGAAATTTCAGTGAAATCTGCGCACCAATGTTAGAGACCATCAAAAAGGCCAGTCAACCTTTTTGTTGGACCATTGTGATATTATTTCAATTCAAAACCATGTCGCAGTAATACAATGTGATTCATACCTACTATATTATTATATATGACTAATGGGTTGTGTGAATGTAGTGTTTTCCTGTCCACTAGAAGTTCATCTTCCAAATGAGAAGTTTTCTTCCTCATTCGATGAGATGGAATATTGGGTTGCAGACCCTTGGGAGTTTTCCATAATGGTAAAGACGAGGCGAAGAGTCGGCCATTGAAAAGATAAGTGACCACACTATTTTTCTTAAAAAGAAGAGGGGTTTACATAATATGCATATGCAATATTATTAGGGAGGTTATATTCTTAAAAAGAGAATACATGTGAGGTTTACACATAAAACATAATTAAAAAAAAATCATGTTATATTTTTTTGAAAAGATTGTAGGAAAGTATTTGGAGAGCTAGATTTGTGTTATTAATATTTGCATGGCTTCTATACACTAGATTTTTGGAAAATAATACATACATATATGTATAAGATAAAATATGTTATAATAGTTTTATTGAGAAAAGAAGATGTTCTTACATGCACACAAATAGTAGCTAGTACATTAGTTTGTAGAGGAAGAGTATGGGTTGTATACTCACACAAAAATAATAACTATTATGATAGTTTTTTTTTGGAAAGGATTATATTGTGCAGGTAAGAAGAATAAATATCATAGCTATTATTTTAGTTTTATTTTGGAATAAGATTATGTCTTTGCATGCGAGATTTGTGTTAGCTTTAGTTGGAAAAGATTCTTTTGAGAAAGAAGATGAGTTTACGTGCACAAAGATCATAGTAATGTACTAGTTTCTTTAATATATATATATATATATATATATATATATATATATATATATATATATATATAGTAGTGATGGTTTATTCTTTTGGAAAAGAAGACATGTATTTGTATGCTTTATTGTATTAGTTTCCTCGAAAAGAAAACATGTTTTTGCTACTGTGTTAGATTTCCTAGAAAAGGAAATAGATATTTGTATGGTCTATTGTGTTAAACTTTACTTTTGGAATATTCTTTTAGAAAAAGCATATGCATTTGCATACATATGAACAATATCCATTCTGTTAGCTTTATTTTATGTATTTGAATGCACCAAAAGTAATATCTGAGGAGCTAGCTTCTTTTGATAAAGTTTATGTAATTACATGCATAGAAATCATAACTAATATGTTAGTTTCCTTTTAAAGAATAAAGGTAGTTGTAGTGGTTTTCCTTTGGAAGAGAGTGTGTGATTATGCGAGGGGAATAATAGTTAATGTGGTATTCATTTTGGGAATATTTCTCCTCTTCTTATGCGAAGAAAGGATAATAACCATGGAATTTATTTTAATTATTATTATGTTATAGTGGTCAGAAGTAGAGTTTAACCAATTCCCTTTTCATGATAAAGGTGAATTGATGATTAAGAAGCATGCCTTGATAATATTCATGCAATTTACCTTATACATGTTGGAATTTGGCTGGTTAGGAATGGTTCATAACCATACACAAACATGGGTGAATAAACATGTTTGATAGTTATGTACTTTTAATTAATGCATGTGCATTGTTGTTAAAGGAAGCATATCTATATTATTTGTTTACAATTTATTTATGCACATGAAAAAATGTTTGAAACATCACTAATAAAGATTTATTATTGGTTTGAATTTTACCTAATCATGATATCAAAGTTGCTGACAAGTAGCAGTTGCCGTAAAATATTGTGACACATGTTAAAGATATAATATGTTTAACATTATGGAAGACAAAGAACTATGGTCCATGCAGGTTGGGAAATTTCAGCTATAGAATAATGCACTAATGAGGATAATTAAGCGACAAAGATATGATGTCCGAGGTTTTGTGGGTAAATGATATCATTATTGATGTAATAACTTCTAGCCAGTTATGTTTGATTTAAGATGATATTTCTTTGTAAGATTTTATGACAATGGTTAATGGATGGAATTCATTACAACCATTGAATGAGGGCTAAACACCCTCATGAGAATTTAATAAAATTAAATGTTTGTTGGTTTTCATCATATGGGATTTTTAGGGTATATCAATGTATAATGATGTGATTGCCTATTGTGTCATTCTTATGATGTTGAATCCTTGCATCACACAACATTTACATTAAGTAACCTAGTTAAAAGAATCATGAAAATTATGTAAGGTAAGTTTATAATAATATGCTACAATAGTGGTTGTATGTTATGAAAATTACAATTCTATTTATAAAGTTAATCAATGTAGTGTTGAGATGGAGCGATGTCTGAAAGCTAGGGTTTGGTGACCCTGTTGATCCCTAATGAACCCTAAATGCCCTGCAACTGATACGACAGGCCTGCATTTGATAGGGGTGATGCAAGCCCCAGAGGGGGGAGGGAGAGATCCCCTCCTATCGTAGTGTAGATGCTGGTGAGTCAAGTGGAAAATCTTGCCACCAGTCTAGCCCCCTTGAATCCGCCGGCCCTAGTACTGGCCCTATCCTTGGAGCTTGATGGCAGGCATGCAACCACGGGAAATGCCTACCTTGCGCAACATATAAGCCTCACTTTGTGATCCCAATGAATAAACTGGAGAAATACCGCAGCTACATGAAAGAACTTGCAATGATATGAAAATTTATTGGAATTTGGCTGATGGAGAAGGATCTGATAAAATGGATACAATAGAAATGGTAGCCAAAAGGTCATATAGAACTAAAGCTGGGGCCTAGAGGATTCTTTACTATAATCTTCTCAAATCTGCAAGATAAGGAAAGGGTTTTCGAAAATGGCACATATTTCTATCATAATGCAGGTCTCTTCGTGTGGAATTTGGAGGAATGCTATAACCAAGACAAGGAACAATTCCTGGCGGCTCTCGTTTGGGTTCACCTCTTTGGTCTTCTAATGGATTTCTGGGACTCGAAAATTTTGGAAGGTATTAGTAGTTCAATTGGAAGATTTGTGAAAATAGCAGAATCTACTCGCAGGGGAAGATACACCTCTTATGCCTGCATCTGTGTCTATATGAATATCTCAGAACCCATCCCCGAATCAATGGAATTGGAATACCAGGAAGAGATCTGGAAACAAACCCTGGATTATGAGCACATACCATTTCATTGCTGCCGTTTTCATGAGTATGGCCATCTGTACAAAGCATGCTCGTTGAACCAGTTTGGCTTGGAAAACTTAAAGTTGGCGTAGGAAAAACAACCCCCCACAAGAAACAAATGAGGGGTTCAAGGAGGTTCCACACAAAAAGAAGAACACGAGGGCGCAGCAGAATCCAGGATCCAATAACCAAAAGCAAAGGGAAAACCAGAACAAGTATGAGGTGCTGCAAGAGGAAGGGGAAATCTTAAAAGAGACTGAACTACCAGAGAATCTGTACCTGGATAGGGGAAGTGAACTGGCCAAATCCATGACCACACCAAAGAGGAAAGCCAAAATAGAATTAACAGAGAAAGAGGAGCCATAACCAATAGATATTATTGCAATGGAGGTTGATTCTGCCAGGGATGAGTTGAGCACGGAGGAAGTGGTCATGAGAAGACTCCTGAATGAATGGAAGAACCTAGATGAAACATTTATCCCACAAGATCAAAATAAACTGTACAAATAAATGTTCCCTCAATATATGGCTAATGAAGGACAAAGACATGGAAATTCGATGGGCAACTAAGCATGCAACTGGAAAGCTCACAGGAACATCAGATCCAAAGTAAAGGGGGGAAGAAAAAGGGAAAGATAAAACTATATGAGTCAATACGAATGATGGGAGAGATGTTGGTTAACACGGGAAGGGTAATACCGCTCTAAGGGATATTCCAACAACTCAACAAATTTTCCCAATGATAGTAATATCCTAGAATGTGAGAGGCATCAATAGCCGAGGCAAGCAGAGATACTTACAAGACTGATTGAAAAAGGAGAAGCCTCAAATCATTCTCCTCCAAGAAACCAAGGTGTCATGGGAGAAAATAGAGGATATAATTAGAAGAATCAAACCAAAGTATGAAGTAGTAGCATTAGATGCAAAAGGAAGTGCAGGAGGAATTTCCATACTTTGGAGCCTTGCGAAGGTAATGGTAGATTACTGGATGGGTATGCCACGCATCATGTCAGGGCACTTTTGCAACATAGGAACCAGGGAATGGGTTCTAATCTCAATGGTCTATGGCTGTAACACTTCAAGGGAGAAGGAAGGCTTCCTTCAAAGTATAAGGAAACTAATTCAAATGCATACAAAAAAATTATGGTTGATAGGGGGAGACTTTAACCTAATAACCTCACTTGCAGAGAAAAAGGGAGGGATAAGAGGAGAAGAATTAGAAATGGAACTGTCCAGGGACATGCAAGCGGACCTATAGGTGGTGGCCATCCCAACCATTAATGGAACACACACTTGGCATAATAGAAGGGGAGCAGTTCATCAGGTGGCCTCAAGGATGGATTGGTTCTTAGCATCTGAAAATCTGATTAGTAGAGATGTTTACTATGAAGCCTCAATTTTTCCATGCCTAGGCTCCGACCAATGGCCTATACGGCTGGAAGTAGACTTGAAACAGGGGAAATGAAACTGACCTTTTCGGTTTGAAGCCTTTTGGTTGCGCGATCCCTCCTTCCTTGAAAAAGTAAAGGATTAGTGGACCTCGAGTGCTGAACAAGGGAGAAATGTCATGTACACATTCCAACTACATCTGAAAGAGCTAAAGCGAAAGATCAAGAAATGGAACAAACAAGAATTTGGAAATATCCAACATGACCAAGAACAACTTCAGGCTCGGATGCAAAAAGTTCAAAATCAAATGATAACGAATGGATGCTTAGGCTCCTTAGTAGAGGAAAAAGGCAGGATTTTGACTAGGATTAAGGAAAGGAGGTAACAAGAAGAGATTTTATGGAAGCAAAAATTGAGGGTTCAATGGCTCCAAGAGCGAGAAAGAAACACCCGCTTCTTTCATAAAGCCACGATACAACATAGGCAACATAATCGAATACTCTCACTGATAGAACTCAGAGGAAACTGATTGGTGTAGTATGAAGATATGGAAGATCTGCTAGTTAACCGTTTCAAAAATATCTTGTTAGAACCACTCCTTGACATATCAAAAGCTATTAACCGGATAACTAGGTACATACCCCAACTGGTTAGCACAGATTAGGATCTAGCACTCATGAGAGATGTCACATTGGAAGAGGTGGAGGAGGTGGTCAAAAGACTAGCAAAAAACAAAGGACTAGGACCAGGTGGATTCACTGCAAAATTATTTCAATCATCCTAGCCAATTCTGGGCAATGACATCCTAGAGGTGGTAGAAGAATCCATAAGGATGAGAAAGGTACACCCAGCCTTAAACTCTATATTCATAGATTTAATTCCTAAATCTGAACATTTTGAGGAGCGTCATGGATTCAGGCCTATAGCCTTATGCAACGTCATCTACAAAATTCTCTCAACTATTATGGTAAATCATCTTAAACCAATCCTCCAGGCTCTAGTCTCCCCGAAGCAGGCTGGCTTTGTCAAGGGCCGCCAAATCCTAGATGGCATAGTGAGAGCTCAAGAAGCCATCAACTCCCTCAAAAGCCTCAGATCAAAAGGTATGATGCTTAAGTTGGATTTATCTAAAGCCTATAATTGCCTAAGCTAGACCTACCTTTTGCGTATCCTGCAAGCCTTTGGTTTTGACCCCCGTTGGATCCACTGGATTTCCTCCCTTATATCCACCCCAGTGTTCTCTATCCTCCTCAACAGATCCCCCACTCAAACCTTTAATGCCTCTTGGGGGCTTCTACAAGGAGACTCGATATACCCTTTCTTGTTTATCTTAGCAGCAGAAGGTCTGGGGATATATGTCAAAGCGAAGGCTCAAGAAGGGAAATTTAAAGGATTGCACATGTGGGGGAATGATCTCCCCTTAACACATCAATAGTTTTTGATGACATCATGTTGTTCTACCAAGCTACCCTCAGAGAGGCAAGGTCCCTCCTATCCATCCTTCAAGACTTCATGAATGCATCTGAAACTCAGATTAATAAAGAAAAACCATATATTTTTTTCTTTAATACTATTGTTCAGTTACACACTTTCCTAGCTAGAATTATGGGCTTTCGAATAGGCACCCTTCCTTCAAAATATTTGGGTATTCCCCTTAGCTTCAACTCCCTCATAGTTTCAAATTGGAAGGCTCTTGTCAACTAACTACAAGACCACCTACAGAACTGGACCTTCTGGGCCCTCAATATGATGAGTAGAGTCATCCTTCTGAAAGCAGTGCTGTAATCAATCCCTATCTACCAGCTCTTAGGTCTTGCCACGCCGAAAACGACATGCACTGAAATGACAAATATATTCAAGAAATTTCTTTGGAAAGGGGCACAAAAAGCTAAGAAATGGGCCCTCCTATCATGGAATTGGCTAACCAAGCCCATGCTGGCACGGGGTCTAGGTCTCAGGGATCCCTATACTCTAAACTAGTTCATGGGAGAAAAGCTATGGTGGAGATGGATCTAGGGAGGAAACGACCTATGGAAGCTAATACGGGAAAGGAAATACAAAATGCCAACGTCTACAGAAGGGGGACTGAGAACATAGGAAATAATAAGGGGATCGATAATATGGAACCTAACAGCAGAAAACCGAGATTTGATATGGAACCACAGTTTTTGGGAGATCAAGGGGAGACAAAGTAATGTTCTGGAAGGATGCATGGAAATAGAGGGAAAAACTATTTGGTCGACATGACCTTATGAAGATATTCCAATTTACAAACCGACCAACAAACCCTACTGTGAATAAATTCTGGGATGCAGATGCCAGATCCACCTGGAAAGAGTGGAAAAGGAGACAACATTGGCCCAATATGCTAGATTCCCCCTAATAGGAAACATATGATAAGGAGTTCAATTCCAGAAGACTAATGATTTTCAAAGGCACGAATATCATGAGATGGGTATACAAGAATAAAGGCATGTTTATAATATAGGAGGGATATAAATTGAAACCATAACACCAACAATAGCAGTTTCTACCCATCTGGGGTAGAATATGGATGGGGCAGTTATGGCCAAATGTATCCTTCTTCCTCTGGTTGGTTCACCATGGACGAGCCCTTATGTGGGACCAATTACAAAAACGAGGAGTTCAGGGTCCTTAAGTATGCAATATGTGCAAGGAACAAATGGAAAGGATGGAGCACCTCCTAAACTCATGCCCCTTTAGCAACCAACTATGGCATAATCATGAAACCCTCTTTGGCCATTCAAACTCAACAATGGAAAATTGGAGGAAGAGAATATATAAGAGTCCCATTTTGAATAGAGCCTCAAATATTTCCATAGGATTTCTCCTTTGGGCAGTCTGGAAAGAAAGGAACCGAAGGGTCTTCAAAGACGAAAAATAAATTGTAACGAATGTCTAGAAGATTATCAATCAAAACATCCGCAAAACCATTTTGGCAGAGAATTGGTATCCAGAGGACTGGGAAGCCCCGCCTTAGGAAGGCCATATCCTAGCAATACTCAACTTGTCTCTGCAAATTCTAATACCCAATTCATGGAAATTAAAAATTCTTTCCGTTCAATCCCCCGCACACTTCACATGCCGTCCAGAGGAATTCATAAAATTGAATTTTGGTGGAGCGTCCAAAGGAAATCCTAGTGAGGCTAGATTCAGAGGTATATTCAGAGATCACCAGGGCTAGGTAGTCTGGTTGTTCACATCAGACAGTAGAATTGCGAGCAATAATGAGGTAGAATTCAATGCAATCAAACATGGAGTGTTAATTGCAAGAACGGAAGGAATAAAGAAACTGGTTGTTGAAGGTGACTCCACCTTGGTGATAGATACTTTAAAAAAGTTACAACAAGGAACACACTAGGAAAAAATAAGAAAGAGATGGAGAACAATGAGGTTAGTTCTGGAAATATGAGATATCATCCATGACATAGCATACCTCATCCTAATACATGTATGCTGCTCAGGGAATGCTGTAGCCGATTTTCTATCAAACTGGGGATGTAGTAACTCGGGAAAGAATTTGGACATCTTCAGGAACGGGACAAACCAGGTAGAAGGAATGGAGGCTCTAATGGAGATTTTGGGAAAAGATAGGGACGAAAGTCAGGGACCCCAATCGGGGTGTGATGGGACATGAGACCCATGCGTGGATCGTTGCCATGCATAAAGTGATGGGGAGCAGGGTAGCTGGGAAGCCTACCCAACGTCCCCACATGTGTAATTCAATAAAGACTTGGAGAGACTGGCAACAAACGACAAAGGAGGAAATACAAGTGAGAAAGGTGGTGAGGGTCGTTATTGTATGCATGAATGGTCAGTGGTGGAGCTCACCTGCGGGAGTAGAGATCGATATCGGGGTGGTGGAATTCACCTACAGGAGTACAGACCTGTGCCATCAGCAAGGCGACGCTAGTAGAGCTTCAGCCAGACAAGGTCACTAGTACGTATTTCAGGCCTTCTTTGTTCTAGAAATGGAGACTATGCTACAAGAAATGAGGCTAGATTGGCAAGGATGGGTGATGGTTTTGCATGTTTCTGGTAGAATTTGGTTGAGTTTATTGTTGTTGATGTTTGAAATTTCAATTTCAGTGTTATATGACAATTTGTTGGCTCAAAGGGGCATGCATGGAGGGTTTGGGTCTGCTCTCAACATTCGGGTTGCAAATTTTTTTCCTGCACCCTTTAAATCCAGGTGTCTGAGACCTGGACGAGACCGAGGCAGTTCTGAGAGTTTGCAGTCGGCCATAAAATTTCTGGGCTAGAGAAGAAAGAATGGGGAGTTTGGGGTTCATATTACTAGTATGTTTGTTCAGTTTGTTATAGTTTGGCCTTCAGGTAAACTTCTGATCCAACAGGGTAGGAATGGGGAGTCGAGGCCCCCCAAAAACTGGTGTGTTTGGAATTATGCCATAGCTCGATCTCCCGAAAAGCCCTTGGCCCATTGGGGCATGAATGGGGATTCGAGGGACCTTAATACCTATGAGTTTGCCAATTCTGTTACGACGTGGTTTAATTCTTGGAGCCAGAGGGTTGGGCGGGCCTGGGGTAGAATAGAGAGATGGAGGGAGGGAATGCAGTCAAGTCTGGGCAAATAATTTACCAGTATTTCCATCAATACCATCATGGTCGGGCCTTCCGACAATTTTCTGGTTCAGAGGGGAATGAATGGTGAGTCGAGGTCACCAAACACCGAGGAGTCTGTTAATTTAGCCAAGGTCTGGTCTCCAAGCAAAACCCTCGTCCAAAGGGGCATGGATCTCAAAGTATCCTAACACCTGTGTGTTTGTCAATTCTGTTATGGCGAGACTTAATTCTTGGAGCCAGAGCACTGGATGGACCTCGGAGAGAATAGAGAGTTAGAGGGAGGGAATTCACCTAAGTCTGGGAACCGAGAGAACGGAGGCAAAGGATGAGGGGGTTGGGGGGAAATTGGGTTTCACTCCTAAGACCAAGAAACATGACACAATAACTACGTTCGATAGGGAATGGATGGATGGAAATACCGACATTTGGATGTTTGTTTTTAATTCTTCTGCATACGTTACTCTTTCAGGTCTGTCTAAATAAATTCTCCATCTGACTCCGACACTTCTGCTCCATGCCAAGGCAAGAGCTCGGGAGGTTCTGTAGTTGAAGGCAGCATGGTGAAGGCAGAGGTGGGGTTGGGGAAAAGAGGGCGCCACCACAATTGTAAATAGAACAACAACGAAGGGAAAATGCCGCTGGCCTTGACCAGCAAGACCCAGCGGAAGAGAGGCAGGAAAACTGGGAGATCCAGGTAGGAGAACATGCAAAACCTCATGCATGCTTACAATGGGGGAACCCCGACACAGGTGAAGTCCCTAATTTTTTCATGGGAGGCAGAATTAAACACCAAGGCTGTGGCAGAGTTGCCTCTAACAAACGATTGGGCACCCCTGCTTCTAGACCCTAGACACACCAGAGGTAGGAAGACTCTCTTCAAACAGTCAGTCCAACTTCATTGGGTCATGAAGAATTTATTGGCAAAAGCAATGACATCTACCAGGAATTTGGAGAAGCTGCCACAAACCCAGCAAGAGGGGCCTAGCCTAAAATATATTCAGCGAGAGATCCAAGCAGTACATGTGCAGTAGTTCCACCAAAATGTTCGCCTTAGCCACATGGAAAAACAACTACAAAGCCTGCAACAGAACGAAATGCCAGGGTCAAGTGCAAAGGACTCGTCTCCCATAAAATCGTCAGAGGATTGAGTGTTGAGAAGTTATGAACCTCTTGAAAGTTTTTTGATGTTTTTGTTACAATGACATGGTCGGATAACATTTACATTGTTAATAGTAAGTTTAAAAATATAGTAGACATAGTAGCTTATATAGGCTAGATGGACATGTTCAAACTGTTATGTTTTGGATGGCATATGATGTTGATAGGTGGCCAACAAACCTAGTTTCCTTCGCGTAGGTTGAGGCCACTCGACATATATTTTGTAACCTCCCTGACATATGATTAATAGAAAAGAAAGGTATTGCCAAGCTTTAAAAAAAAGGTTACTCAATGTAATGATGATTATTTTATGTAAAGGTCAAGAATATAGAAAAAGTAATTTGGAAAGTTACACGTTAGTAAATTATGTAAAAAAATTCTTCCATTTTTTAGCAGGAAGGACATGTGTAATTCCTTCATCACTCAATATTGAGCTGAAATGTGCCATCTATAAATAATGTTGATATGACAATTTAGTGTAAAAGAGGTGTGTATTGATTTTGTGATTAGTTTATATATATATATATATATATATATATATATATATATATTAGTTTCATTATGAATAAAATATTTTAATGTTCATATTATGTAGACTTTGATTAGTTTGAATCATATTCTATACTTCAAACCATTAAAATTAGAAAAATATTTTATATTTTCATTTTTATTTTGAGAAATATATATTAATGTAAAATTGATATATAACATTTAAAAAATATTAATAATAATTTTTCTTTTTGAAAAATATACAATTTATTTAATTCTTGTAACATGATGATAATTTCATAAAAAGAATATATATATGAGAAAAAACAAAATAAATTTTTTTAAAATCCTATAAATTATATATATATGGTTTTATAATTGTAAATTATTATTATTATTATTTGTGTATAATTTATATATATGGTTTTATAATTGTAAATTATTATTATTATTATTTGTGGTTGAAAATGATGTCAACTGAATTTAATTTGAGATATTTTATGAGATTGTTTATTTCTTAGGAGATGGTTTTATTCTCCACTTCTATTTATAAAATTTGAATATAATATCGAATAAAAACTAAATCATGCACAAAGTAAAAAAACTATAAATATATACTTATAAATATATACTTGTAAAACTAATTGGAAGAATGTGCAAAATAATTTATATCATCTTATGGTTGTGTAGACAGTTGTAACGAAAACAACTCAAATTTAAATAACCATGGACCTGCGCAGAGAGGTCGTCATATTCTTGAATTCAAGAAAGTCTGGAGGTCATCATGTTCTTGAATTCAAGAAAGTCCAAGAGCCCGTTGGAGTCTGAATCATATGTGCATATCATCTGCTGGCAAATAGCCAGCTCTTCACCCTCCACGAACCCTAAATTACAGAGCACCACTTGAAGCTCTGTGGAAGAGATGAAGCCGTCGTTATTCATATCATACACCTTGAACGCTTCCATCAAATCTCCACATCCAATTTCGCCATTGCTGAATTCATCTTCCGGTCTCTCCTCGAAAACAGAGTGACAGAGCCCAACAAATCCATCAAATGTCAAGCTACAATCTTCGCTCTCACACAATGGTATAACCAGATATTTCAAATCTTCTTCTGAAATTTCCATTCCAAGCTTTTTCAGGTAACGATTCATTTCAGTTACAGTCAACTTCTCGTCCCCATTTTCGTCCACAGTCTCAAATAGTCTGGGTAATTCAGCAATATCTATGAAAAACGCCATTGTTACTGTAAAGTGTCTGGAAAAAATCGTGCAAACTTTCAGATATTAAAGTATCTCTGGATTGAAAACATATACGAACAAACGATCACTTTATATCGATTCTCGCTCTGTTTCGAGGTGGCTGTAGATGAAGAAAATCTGAATTCGATTCCAAATAAGACTGGAAAATTGTTGAAATGAAATTACCGAGAGGCTTCTCGATGGAATGTGCCCAGTGCATGTTGGGCGGCCGCCGGCGACGCGTGTGGTGATAAATCGAAGGACCTAGTCAATAGCTTTGACAGTTGAAATATAGAGAACAATTCAATCCCTGTGGATCGTGATGTTTGGTTGAAAATAAAGAATAATCGGAAGAGTCGAGATTCCAGGACAGAGAACCTTACGAATCAAAACGTTGGAGATCCACATCATGTACGAATCCAAAAAATAGAGAGTGAGGTTTTTGAAAAGGCAGGTGATTAAAATGTGCATAAATTATATATATATATTTTTTCAAAAGGAGTTGGTGTGCGGTAATGTTTTAATTTAAGTTGGATTTTAGAATTTTGTAATTCATATTGATTTTTTTATAATATATTTTGGATTAATCACAATATATGTGGTTTATCTTCATAATAAAGATGAAAAAATTAATCTATCAAAAAATTTAAATAACAGAGGAACTAGATGCATCTCTGCTATTTAAACTTTCTGATTGGTTGATTGATTTTTTTCATCTTATAAAAAATGTAGACCAATAACTTATGATATTATTAATCCAAAAGACATTATCAAGTCTCAATTTATGTTTTCTTTTCATATGGTAATTTGATGGTTAAAGTTTATTTTATGAGATTTGAATTTATAATTTGATTCTAATCCGTAATTTGTATAATTAATTGGTTAGTTTAGTTTGATTTTGAATTTAACCCTGTAATGTCTTATAAGAGAATACTTATCCTTAATCATTAGGCTTATCAAAGTGGTTTGCATAATTATTTGATTAGTCTAGTTTTTTAAAATTTAAACCTATAATTATTTGATTAGTCTAGTTTTTTAAAATTTAAACCTGTAATGTCTTATAAGAGAATACTTATCTTTAATCATTAGACCCATAAAAAATTCATTAGAAAAACATTTTAATAAACATGCAATAATCGTCTCAAGCATGGAGATTTACCCTCACTTTACCATGTAGATTCTTAACTTGTAAATACATTTTGTTACAATATTATGGGCTAATACCATGGACTATCAATACCACATGCTAACAATATTCTTAACCATGGAAATTCACCCCACTTTACCATGTAAATTCTTCAGTGTAAATAGATTTTGTTACAATTCCTTGAGCTAATACCATGACTTATAATACGGTCCCATACTGAATATAACATGTGTTGATATGACAATTCCTTTAATTAATTAAAAGAGCTAAATTACTTAAAAGAGCATAACTAACTTGGAGATAAATATTAATCATTTATCTATAAACACTACTATGAATATCTCAACATATTTCTACTATGAATATCTCAACATATTTCGTGGAGGTTAAATCTCCATCATTCATTTTATCCATCTAAAAATCACTAATATAACTAAAATTAAAAATATATAAATTTAATTTCCAAAAAAATTATTGATTAAGTATTGTTTTTTACTTTCAATCCAAAGCCCCGTGGCTATTGATTGAGTATTATTAAAGTATAATGTTTATTTATAAAAAAAATCATATTTATTAATTTATTTTGTTTATCTATGAAAAAATCATAACCCCTAAAAATTTGAGTTTGCTTTATATTCAAAATTTTATTTTAGATTTATATTTATTTTAAATAATTTTACAATTAAATTAGTTATAAATATATTTTTAAAATGAAAATTTAAAATAAAAATAACGATTTTATTTTAAATAATTTTATTTAAATTAAATATGATTTTGTTTTAAAATTAAAATTTAAAATAAAAATAACAACACACTTTTCGTTAACACTTCCATTCCATCAATTTTTACAATTGATTTAATATAGATTAATTCTCAATTTTTATTTTTTCCTTTTAACATTCTATTCCTAAACTTCCACGAAATACAGCTCGAATTTGTACAGAATCTATTTGGTGTGTAATTTCGTGGAAGATATGACTCACGCATGTACTTTGGAAAATTATGTGGAAGATAATATCTTACCCATTGACTTGACATTTCTCTTCGACGAGGAATGACCATATGTTTCAATAAATGGAATTTCAAGGCAATTGCGTGGAAGGTATGATAACATATTCACTTAGAAAATTATGTGTATGATTGATGTGACTTTGATGTAGGTTGTGTATTTATCGTTAGGATGTAGGTTGTGTATTTATGGTCAGGGTAAAAAGGATATTAATATTATTATTAATGAGTTAGAATGATAATTATAATATAAGCAAATGAAGATTGAGGGAGGAGCTTCTAAGATCCCGCGTGCTTTGAATATGCAGCTGGCCGCAATGAAGGAACCCTTGCATGGTGACTCTCTCGACAAATTCAGCAGGCCCTGGCTCGAAATGCCTTGCAGGAATGTAGAGGGTTGCAACATGGGAAAAAAGAGGGTGCAAGCATCCAAGACCTGGCTGGATAGGAGATCACGGAATAGTACCATCAATTCTTTAGAGGCAATTGCTGATGTCATCTACCTGCAAGCAGAGGAGGGGAAATACCCAGGACGAGATCAAAGCCTCTACGTTGTTGGGAGAACAGATCTCGGGTTTTGGGCAGCGGAAGAGTCCAGATTTGGAATCAGATCTACTTTTTATGCAGTGGATTTCTCTTACCACTGGTCTGATACGGTTTGGTTTCTCAAATGGCTGCTCCACAGCCTTGCACATAGGATCAACCCAGAGATCGAACGCATCAGGCCATCGATGACCAGAAACGTTTTTCCGATAGGACCCAAAGGGGTGGGAAAAAAGCACGAAAATTGCTCCATGCCTGCACCTTGGTGGAAAAGAAACTGGCGCTGTGACCAAGTCTTGCCCCACAGACCTAAGGCAAATCTGATTGTGTCGGATCTGGCAAACGGGGAAGATTTGGAATTAAATGACCTTTTCCAAATATTTGTCAAAACGCCTAAGGGGAACTCAACACTGATATGGGTTTCAGCTTCAGCTAGTGTAAGAGATCTGAAATACATCATTGCCAATCAGATCGGCTACCCAGCTGGCAAGAAACACTTGTTAACGGGGGGCAGATCCCTTCAGGATTTCCGATCCATAAAGGATTACAATATTAAGCCAGGATCTACAATCATCCTCAATCTGAGACTACAAGGAGGAGAAACATCTGGCAAATCAACAGAAATCAAATCATACCCCGAATCCACTCCAGCAGCACAGAAGTGAAGGAACACCTTACAAGCATATTTTACAAGGAGGGAAAGCTTCTTCATCAGCTCCAAAACAGGCTGGATTAGAACCAAGCCCATACATAGTGGAGCAACTACAACACACTCCAGAACTAACAATTGAAACAGTAGAAGCAGAGAAGGTATGTGATAGTTATGAAAAGCAAGCCATCATATGCTGTTTTAACGGATTTTGGTCCAAACCTTTCAATCTGTTTCATTGGATTCTCACGAAATGGTCTTTGGATTGTGAGATCCATCTTTGCTCCAAAGGGTTTTTCATAGTCAAATTTCAATCACCAGAAGTCAAAGATCTCATGATTCAGGAAGGACCTTGGTTCTGGGGATCTTCGGGTCTATTTATCACTCCATGGTTCCCAGATTTTGATGCAAACACTTTCGTTGTGTCCAAGATGCCATTATGGGTTCGTCTTCACAATCTCCCTATCCGTTTGTGGGATCAAAAGGTACTAGCAAGCATAGGCAACGTCATAGGCAGATATATCAAAATGGATACACAAAGAATAGAAGATTTTTTTTTTTTACTTTTGCACGCATATGCGTAGAAGTAGACCTCAGTAAAGGATTACTGGGAAGCATAAAACTGAAACACAAAGATCGCAGCTGGATGCAGTCATTAGACTATGAAAATACAGCTTTCAGATGCAGAATATGTCGGCAAACTGGACATATACAAAATGCTTGTCCGGAATACAAAAAGAATGGTCGCAGAAAGAAGAGAACCCGTAGTCAACAAAAAGGATGGAAATTCAACCACTCAGATTCGGAAGAGGAGGAAGAGGATGGAGAGGAAGAACCTGGTCCAAACGAAAGTATCCAAATAGAAACATAAATACAAAAGATTCCTATACAAGAAACCATGGAATCGCAATCTGGAAAGAATCCAAATACAATGGAAATCAGTGGAACCAAAAGGCAGCATTCATCAGATACCTCAGATTCAGATAAAGAAAACCCCCGACCTGGCGAAGAAAATCCATTTCAAATTTTTCCCATAACCCCAGCCCAAGGAGAATGGCGAAAGGTCGTGAAGAAAAAGGGGAGGAAGTCTTGAACCTCCAAACTTGACTACTCTGTTCTTGCTGTGGGCTCTTCTCATGAACTTTTTTGCTTTTATTTTTTGGCCTCTCTTTTTGATGCTGCTCTCATCTCTGACAGGCACTGGCCAGAAATTTTCCTATGAGGAGGCCATGCTTTTGCTCAGTGACTTTCTATTCATGTTTTTAGCTGGACTGAATATTTATCCAGTGAGCTCTATGATTCGTAAATTATAGAGAAAAATGAATGCTTCGGCATATGCTATGTAACTTTTTATCCTGGTAATAAAAAGTTCGATTTTTTCTTTTGGAAAAAGTTAGAATGATAATTTTTATTAAGAGAAAATATGTATTAGGAGTGTATTAGTTACATTAAAGAATGTTATAATAATAGTATAGTTTGTTAGTTGTTTTAAACAAAATGAAATTTCTAGTAAAATTATAATTTCAAAATGGTAGTTATAGATGATCTTTATACTAGACTATTAAAAAAAAAAATTTCCAAACTATTTTTAAAATTTTACAAACTTTAAATTCTATATTATTTAAACATCATGAGAAGAGGTTAACCTACATATGATTTCTATACTAGACCATTGAAAAATAAAAAATTTCCAAAATATTCTCAAAATTTTACAACCTTTAAATTCTATATTATTTAAACGTCATGGGAAGGGGCCAAAATATCCTCGACTAAGCCCATGTCGATATCTATCAACATTCATTTAGATTTGGGATAAGCAGCTGAGGAGAGTTGGCTAAATTGCTTGCAGAAGAAGGTTTTGAATGTTGTTGTCCTATCACAAATTAAAGATCTTCCATTTTTTATGAATGGAAGAGATTTTGTCCTCCGAATTTTGCATCAGAGCATGGTGTTCAATCAAAATTTCCGTAAAATATGTCAAAATGGATATCATCTGATTATGATTAAGCTAAAGGGCATGAATATTTTCTTGCATTTTTTTGCAGCTAATCCCATCGTGGATCATCTAGTTCTCTAGAACCAATTTCTACCTTCATGGATGTAAGGGAGTTTCTAAAGGATCCCTACTCAACTTCCATCTAGTCCAAATTTACTCTATTACCAATCCCATTTGGGGCTAGACCCCCCAAAAAAAATTAAAGACGTTGTAACAAAAACCCAAACACACTTTGTAGTGACAAATATATTGCCTATGGAACAAATACCAAATCACAAACTATTCTCATCTAATTTTAAATTATTTCTAGAATAACTTGGAGAGGCCCAACCCAAAACTAGTACTAAATTGTCATGTTGCATATGCCCAAAAGGCCAAAAGATGTAAGCATAGAAAGCAAAGGTAAGGGATATAGACTAGAGCATATCACCACTAAAAAATTGTGACATAGCACGCTTGTCTCAATAATCTCCCACTGAAGCAAGTTTCATTAGGGAGAGACTCATAGTTCAATGAATTAGTTAGTAGAGAGAAGTAGGAAGGTAAGGTTGCTTACATTGGTAAGGCTTGTAGGCTTCCACCAATGACCTCACCTTACCTGTTCTCTAGTAAAGGCCTTAATTATGGAATATTGGAATACGATAACAGAAAGAGTCCCCAAAGCTCCAAAAGGATGCTAAGTTGGAATTAGAATTAATGGCTTACAATGTTTGAAATATCAATTCTATTTTTTTCCAAAACATGATTGTCCAAATAATGCTTCATAGAGGCATAACTCAAGAAAGAAGGAATGAACAAAAAACAAATATCCACACTTATTTATCTTGCAGGGAGACAAATCCCACTTGCATAGGCCCCGTCTATTAAAGGATTTGATAAGCATCCATTCCACATGAAAGTACGAGTTGAGTGCCACAAAGAACATGGGACATAAAGTGAATTTCAAATCTAAATGCACATTCCCTTGCCATACTTGTTACTACATGCTTGAAACCGAGAGAGGAGCGACCAAACAAGGCCTTGGTTGTAAATCCATGCTCTTTACTTATTTCATCACATTATGTATAATATCTCAAATCATTACCTTTCTCTAATCCATATCAACATAGTACAAATTTACGTAAGCCATCCTAGAGAAGTTGATGAGAACAAGGCGGGAGGGTATGTCAATTGTCCTTCCACTCTCCACTATTAGGTTTTCATATTAACCACGAATCATGTTGCAAATATGTCATAGCTCATAAGAGTATTTGACATGACTGTAACTTTGAATTCACACTTACCTTTATGATGACTCATTTATTGTTGATCATTGTATCCATGGCAGAAAAGATAGAGGAAGAAATTAATATCATGCCCAAGAAAACCATGAAAAGTGACTTTGTATGAAGCCCACCCTTAGCTTTAGCCACATTTCATGTTTTTTGATGTGACATATGGGCCCTTAGGACCTTTGATTTTTGAACTTCATAAAGAAATGATCAAGGAAAGGGGAACAAAGAAACATGCCCATTAACACTTGATTCACCTACCTTCATTTGCACCCTTTTATTGTCCCTTGCATCAACTTCTTCATTATTAACCCTGAGAACATGGTAAAATTTAATGGAGAGAAATAAGGGGATGATATTGGTTTGGATTGGATAATTATATTATTTCAGGGGATGATATTGGTTTGGATTGGATAATTATATTATTTCAGGGGATGATATTGGTTTGGATTGGATAATTATATTATTTCTCATCCATCTTGATCCTTTCAACATGGAACAAGTGGAGGAATAAGCTCATAGGACTAGTTTTTTTTTTTTTTTTTTTGTAAGCTACGTAGGTCCTTCTTTTTCCATTTATAAAACAAGTTGCTCCATGTACAGAAATTTAGTGGCCTCAACTTGCCCAAATGGGAAACCAAGTCTGTTGGCCACCTGAGTCTGTTATATGCCATCCAGTAACAAAATTTTACCAGTCTTTCAATCCAAGCTAAATAAACTTCACATCTAGAAACACTATTCAGGTTCCGAACTAACATAAAACACAGGAAAAGAGAATGTTATCCACTAAAAACCCAAAACTAGAAACTAAAAAACTATACCTTTCTATCATCTTTATCAGATTCCACAATAGCTGGTGCAACAACAGAGTCGCCTGGCACTGGAGACAACTTCATCAGACGTTGCTGGATCTCATCCAGCTTATTGTCTTGCATAATCAAGATAATTTGCAAATTTTTCATGTCCTTTTTGATATTGGGCATACCTTGTGCTATTTCTGCCATCTCCCTCGCCACCTGCTCTCGGGTTCTGGCCAGTAAACGCTTCATAACCTAGTACATGTGCAATGCTTGTCTGTATAGCGTCATTCTGCCTCTGGTGTGCCCTGGGTCAGGGACTATATCCCCCCATTCTTCCATCTCTGGCTCAGAATCTTCTTCCATGACGCTATCCTCCATCTCCTGGATTAGCTGACGAATGACAACATCTTTCCTTTCTCTGTATGCACGAGCTGCTTCATGGACAGCCGTCCGGTTGATCCAGATTGATGGCAGTAGGTGGCCATCTTGGCCATCCTCTCCCCTGCACTGTCCTCATGCTCATACACTCCCCCTTCATCACCCCGATCGGGGGCCACCTGTATCTGCTATCTTGAGATCGTGTCTTCATGGTAATCTTGGGCAAGGATTGCTTTGAGGGGCTCCAATCTGGGCTCCTCAAGTTGAGGTGGCCAGATACTATCCAGATTGCCTCCTTGCTCATTACTTCCCCAATTAGCTAGGAAATCAGCTGCTCTGTTGCCTTCCCTTCTTACATGATTTATGATCATATATTCAAATCTCTTTATAATGGCTTCCAATTCTTGGACCAGGCTAGCTGTCCTCTAGCTTTTCACAACTTTGTCCCAGGTCTTACCATTATTAAGTTTCCTTATCATATCAATAACAAGTTGGGAGTCTCCTTCTACCTCCAGGTTGTTATATCCAATTCTTATCGCTGTTCTTAATCCTTGATAAATTGCCGTAAGCTCTGCTTCGTTATTGCTCATGACACCACCATGGCCTGAGTATACCCATCTTGTCTTGCCCTGGTCGTCCCGGAAGATGCCTCCGAGCCCCACTGGCCCCGGGTTGCCTTTGGAGGCTCCATCAAAATTCAGTTTGATGAAACCTACAATAGGGAAAGAGAAATGGATAGGGATATTATTGTTTGAGTCGGGAGGTTTCCACATCTGGGGAGCTACCATTCATTGATCTAGATTTAGCTTGGCTAGAATCCGTTCTTCATCAGGTGTCGTCTTCCAATCCTCTTGACTCCAAGCTTCCGCTAGAATAGTTTCTCTGATATGACTTAGGGTTCTTTTCCAGACCTGTGCTTGAGGCAACTCTTTGTTTTGAAAGATTCTACGGTTTCTTTCTTTCCATATCATCCACATATTCAGACCGACAACTAGACTCCAGGCTCTTCTCACCACTGGGCTCGTGAATTGACCGCACCCCCATTGTTTGATTGTTTCTTTGATGTTTTGATGATCTCTATTTATCCTTCCAAAGAGCCCCCAGATTTCTTCCCATTGCTGCTGGGAAAAATGACAAGAATTCAAAAGGTGTTCAGACGTTTCCTGATCCTGTTTACAAAGACTGCATCTGGGGGGACCCTGAATTCCACGCTTTTGAAGTTGATCCCATGTCAGAATGCGACCCTTGCACACAAGCCATAGGAAGTGAGTCACTTTTGGCCACCAATTTCCTTGCCAAATTTGTTTCCATAGGGGTGTCAGGTCATCTTGTTCCTGCTGCGTGATGAGATTGTAGGCTTCTTTGATCGTGAAGGTTCCTTTCATTGAATGACCCCATCTCAGTATGTCTAGACCTGTTTTGATAGCTATTTTCCTTGTCTTCATTTCTTTTATATACAACTCTCTTTGTTCTGCATCAATATTTCTATCCCATTCTTCCGGGTTTTTCCAAGTTCTCCATAACTCCTCTTGGTGTTCTTCATTCCAGAACTCACTAACATAATTCAAACCCTCCTCTTTAGCCATTTGGCATGTGTTTCTTAGTCCCTGAATACCATTCAGTTTCTCCCTTTGTTGCCAGGCTTCTTCCCAGAATTTGGCTGAATTTCCATTCCTAATTTCCCAGAAGGCATGCTTGGATATTATGTCTCTGTTTTGACTGGCCAGGTTCCATATTGTAGAGCCTTTTGGGATTTCCTCAAGTCTTAAGATTTCTTCTATTTTTGCTGGCATGTTATATTTTTTCGTCCAGATTCTTTTCCATAGGTCTCCTCCTCCCACCATCCATCTCCACTAGAGCTTAGCCCCCATTACTTGGTTCAAAGTATAGGGATCTCTTAATCCCAATCCCCCTTCATCTTTACTCTTGATCAGGCCTTTCTAGGATATCAGTGCCCATTTCATTTGTTGCTTTGGTCCTCCCTAGAGGAATTTTTTGCAAATCTCCACCATTTTGGTGCATGTGCCTTTGGGGCTGTCGTTGCGAAGAGTTGGTAGATTGGAATCACTTGTAAGACCGCCTTGACCAATACTACTCTTCCTGCTATATTCAGGGTTCTGAAGGACCAATTTTCCAATCTGCCAGTGAGTTTCTCAATGGTTTGTTGCCAATTCGCCATCTTTAGAGGATTCAGAGCTAACAGGGTGCCGAGATACTTTGTAGGGAAGTAGCCCAAGCGGAGACCCAATAATCTTGTTAGGTAGGTTTTGACATTTCCGGTAGTGTTGAAGAAGTATGTGCATGATTTCTCCTTGTTGATTTGAGTACTAGATACTTCCATGAAGAGGTCTAGGATCCCTTTTATTCTTTTTACTTCCCTGAGAGAAACTGCGCAGAACAACATGATATCATCAACAAATTGTTGGTGTGTGATCGGTAGGTCGTTCCCCCATATCCGGAGCCCTTTGATTTTCCTTTCCCGCAATTCTTTTTTAATATATCTTCCCAGCCCTTCCGCCGCAATGATGAACAGGAAGGGGGACAAAGGGTCCCCCTGCCTCAATCCTCTAGAGGCGTTGAAAGTTGTGGATGGCGTCCCGTTCAGAAGAATGGAAAAATTCGGGGTGGAGATCATATCCGAGATCCAAGCAATCCATCTATTGCAAAAACCAAAGGCCGCTAGCACCAATTTAAGGTATGCCCAATTCAGACGATCATAAGCCTTAGAGAGGTCCAATTTGATCATCATTCCTGCTTCTTTTTTGGATTTCAGAGAGTGCACTACTTCTTGTGATGCTACCAGACCATCTAGAATTTGGCGACCTTCCACGAATCCAGTTTGTTCCGGGGAGATAATGCTAGAAAGGATTGGCTTAAGTATTTTGGCCAAAAGAGTTGCAATAATTTTATATATTACATTACAAAGAGCAATAGGTCTAAAACCTTGGGGATCTTCAGACTTAGCAGTTTTAGGAATAAGAGACAGAAGAGTAGAGTTTAGGCCTGGACATACCTTCTAGTTTCTTCGAGATTCTTCCACCACGTCCAGAATGTCTTGCCCTAAGAATTTCCACCCCGCTTGGTAGAATTCCACTGTGAAGCCATCTGGTCCAGGAGCTTTATTCTTCTTCATCCCTTTCACGATCTCTTCCACTTCCTCCAGGGTGGCTGCTCTCATAAGGGCTAGGTTTTGGTCTCTGGTAATCATACTTGGTATCTCATTGCAGATTCTCCCAATAGCTTCTCTTCTGTCTTCTTGGGGTTCAGTAAGGAGGTCTTTAAAGTGACTTACCAGAGTCTGTTCCATTTCCTCATGCTGAGTTAGGCGTAGTCCTTCTATGTTCTTTATAGAGAAGATTCTATTTCTTTGTCTTTGCTGAATCATGGCCTGATGGAAGAAATTCGTATTCCTCTCCCCCTCTTTTAACCAATTCACTCTTGATTTTTGTTTCCAAAGAATCTCCTCCTGTTTCCTTCTTTCTTCAATTTGGCTTAGCAGAACCCCTTCCTCTCTAGCGAGTTCCTCGCTTCTGCCTACTGTTATGATTTCTTGCTGAAGTTTCTTCATTTTCTGGTCTAGTAGCTGCTGGTCCTTGAAGATATTCCCGAATTCCTCTTTGTTCCATTTTTTTTATTTTCTCTTTTAGTTCCTTTAGTTTCAGTTGGAAGGTCTGCATTCTGCTCCTTCCCCTTTGTTGGCTTTGTTTCCACCATTCTTCCACTTTCGTCATGAACTTCTGGTCTCTGAGCCAGAAGGCCTCAAACCTAAAAGGGCACTTTTTGGGACTAGCTTTGATGTCAATTTCGAGTTTGATCGGCCAGTGGTCAGAACCCATTCCCAGAAGGATCATGGCTTCAATGAAGATATCCCGGTTTATTATCTGTTCTGTAAAACCTTCATCATCCTCCCTGCCTGCCTCTTCCTCCTTCCTCGCTTCTTCCTTCTTCCCAATATCCGTTGATGCTCCGGCTGCATTCAAAGGGCATGATCTGAAGAGATGACCATATTCATGACATCTTCTACAGCAGAATGGAATGTGCTCATAGTCCACTAGTTGTTGCCACACCTCATCATGATATTCCACCTCAATATAGTCTGGAAGCGGTTCCGTGATATTCATGTAAACACAGATCCTGGCATAGGATGTATATCTACCCCTCCTGGTGGTGTCAGCCACTTTGACAAATGTCCTGATTGAGTTCCCGATACCCTCCAGAATCTCTGGATCCAAAAACTCGATTGGGAGTCCAAACAGCCTGACCCATATTGGTGCCGCTAACATTTTCTCCTTATCTGGGTTGTAGCATTCTTCCCAGTGCCTCATAAAGAGACCTGTGTTGTTAAAGAAATAGGGTCCCTCCTAAAAAACCCTCTCCTTATCCTCCAGGTTGGCAAAAATGACCGTGAAGAATCCCTTAGTGCCTAATTTTAGGTCAATATGTCCCTTGGGTTGCCATCTCTGTTGTATCCATTTGGCCAGTTCTTTTTCAAACGACCATGTTCCCACAAACTTGCAGATTAGAGCATGGTCTTTCATATATCCTCTGTATTCTTTTAGTTTGTTGTTTGGGATTACAAACCTGGGTTTTTTCGTCGCTCGAGGCAGACATCTGTTAGCTCATAGGACTAGTTTTACTAACATGACTTAGTTTGAAAAATTGGGATTTGAAAGCTTCTAGAAGTAGTTTGAGGTATCAAATGGTGTTTTTTTAGGGTACAAATTTTCCGCTTAAGTGAAACACCTTTTAGTGTTATTCTATACACATATAAATTTCCAACAATGTAAGAATCACCTCAATTGGAGTATGTATGCCAAAGTTATTTTGTAAATTGATCTTCCTATTTTGACCACCATGATTCAAGAGGATGCCATTTTAGCCCCCATTATTCATGGAAAATGGACTAGCCATGTGATCATGATGAATAAAACTCTAGAAGAGTCCATATTGTAACTCTAGTTAATATTTGAAGGAGTCAAACTTAACTACTAGTAGGCTATTAGGTTGTGTTATAACCAGACAACGAGAAGGAAATGAGGTTCATTTCTATTTGTGTTCATTTATTTCATTGATGAGAAGAGTAGCTAAGAGTGGATAGTGATAGAGAAAATAGAGAGGATTTATGGATTGTAGCAACCCATGAGCCATACATATCACTTTTTTTTACTTGCATCCATTTTCCATTCAGGTAAATAGAGAAGCGTATCGTCACCTTATAGTTGGGTTTTATCCCAAAAGGGTTTCCTAGGTTACATATTGTGTTAATTTGTGGTTTGTGAGTTTTATTTTGTTGTACTTTAATTTCTACATGTTTTATCTATTGCAAGCTAACCATAACACAATAATTAATGAATCTAGGGATCTAAGGAGAAATTAACCCTCATAGTGTAGATTTCAGATTTCAAGCATAATTTTATCAGATGTGTTGTGATAAATTGTCTAGTAGAATATCCATGGTAGTATATAAATCAGATAACTATACATCTTCAACCTTTCTTCACAACAGAAAGAATCAACTATTATATGATGAATAATAAGATTTGAATCTTCAATCATAATTATCAAAGGGACATGTTCATCTCCTGCTAGCATTAATGCTTGAAACAATTTTATGTATTGTAAATAAAATATTTTAACGTCCAATTTAAGTTTAAAAATATTATAATATACACCCTAAGTTAGCATATATATATATATATATATATATATATATATATATATAGATATATATATATATATAGATATATATATATATATATATATATATATATATATATATATATATATATATATATATATATATATATATATATATATATATATATATATATGAATTTTTAAAAAATGATTTTGTAAAGAAGAGTTAGTTTCTTTTTACATTGATAATAAGTGTGATGTGTAATTCTATCAATAATGAACATGGAGTTGACATATGATGTTTAAAAGAATGTTATTAAATACAAAAATATATTGTAATTAGAAAATTTTGGAAGTAAATAATGTAACTGTTTTAAAACTAAATCCACAGTTTACTTTCAAAAAATTCAAATCTAACTACATTTTGAAGAATTGTGGAAACCTACACATTCAAATAAAAAATTATTGAGAGAGAGAAAGAGAGAGAATTTTAATGGTTAAAACATTTCAATAATATGTGACTAAGTATGAAGGAGATATATGTAATTGTTTGAAAATTCTTATTTGGAAAATAGGTATTAGGTGCTTAAATGAAGGTAATGTATAATTTTATAAATGCACTAGATATAATAGGGGACTATTAGATCAATAAGGCATTACATATAAAATTAAAAAAAAAAAAATATATTGACTCAATTAAAAAGTAACTAAAACTAATAATAAAAATGATAAATGAACCCAATTCAATTTTATTTTATATTGTAGTTTTTTTTTTTTTTTTTTTTTTTTATTGTAGTTTTTTTTAATAAAATTATAGACAATTTATGAAGCTCTAAAAAACAATCATAAATAAAAAACAATTTAAACAACACATAAATAATTTTATCAATATTAAAATCAAAATTACAAAACCCTAACCATGATAAATATCTGTAATTCTTTCAGAACTCTTTTTGGGAAAATAGGCACTAGGTGCAACCATTAATTTATTTTATTTATTTATCAATATTGAAACCGAAATTACAAACTCTAAATATAGGGAGATATGTGTAATTTTTTTAAAATTCTCTGTAAATATAGGGAGATATGTGTAATTCTTTTAAAATTCTTATTTGGCAAAATAATGTTAGGTGCTAGGTGCCTAATAAAGTATTATATTTAAAATTCAATAAAAAAATTTAATGTTGGTTATTCAATTAAAAAAGTAAGTAATTAGTAATAAAGTAATAATACAAAATTATATGTTAGTTAAATCATAATAGGTATATCACAATAAAAAAATTAAAATAATGATGATTCATATTCGTAACAATGATACTAATTCATGTTTATATTTAGATATTAACCATATAAATACTTAATACTTAAAACAAGCTCATATATATTTATACACTCCAAATCTATATCAAGTGTCCACAAATATCAAATTTTTCTAGGTGTAATTTTTTTTTGAAGTTTTGGATTCAAAAAGAAGTTCACATATTGTGAGATTTAATCACTCTTCGACTTGGTAGAATTGGAGTTAAGACTAGTAAATAAAATATTTCAAAATAACAATTGGAAATAAAAAAAATCTTAATTGATAGAAAGACACTTTTTAAAATCCAATATGAAGAAGATGTGCCATTCAAGTTGACATGTAACATTAAGAAAAATATTAGTCCATATTAAATCTTCTTAAATATATATTTATCATGAATAAATCTATCATATTTCTATGGAATTAAATCCTTTTATGTACACGCATTCTTTAAAATGAAAATTTAGAAAAAAAAAATTTACTTTAAGAATTTGATCCCTCTTAATAGATGGCAAATCCATATTTAAAATAAATTAATGTAGTGGAATTTATGTTAATGGTCATTAAGTGAACAATATTTAATAAGTTTAAAGTATAAGGAAACTATTATGGGAAGTATGGGAAACATTAATTTATTTTATATCATTGAAAATAAATCTATAAATTTTATTTAACTTAAAACAAAATTTACATGTGTATATGCTTTTGGCATTCGCGTGGCTTCATTCCTTCACAAAACTGGGAATTGTTTTCTCTATAATTCTACTATTTTGTAGAGAAAACATATACTATTTTCTAGAGAAAACAGATTTAGAGTTTCACATTATAAATAATAAGCAATTTTATATTCAACAATCTATCTCTAAATTACCAATAAATTGTCCAAAAAGGATGATATAAACTAATAGAGCATTATGTGCTTCATAAAAAACTTCCTACTGCATTATACAAGTTTGGCAAATGTCAGATAAGAGAGTTGAAAAATTATTAAAAAACATTCTATTTATCCCTAAGGGTCAAAAAGAAATTCTGTGAGCTATCCTTCTCTTCGGATATTTTTGATGTTCCCTTTTCCAATCCAAACCGGCTTTGGACAGTGAGTCACCATGCATGTTCCTTGACCTATAGATGAGAAAAAAAATTGAGTATAGAAAAAAAGGCAGTGTTTGAATAATATTTTTATAAGAGGGTAGAAGTAAATAATTTCAATTTGGAAGATATTTTTATCCAATTTATAACTACTTGAGAATCCCCATAAATGTGAAGAGAGTGGATCTCTTAATGAATGGTTAACTATATGAGAAAGTAGAGTGTGAGGAACTTAGCATAGTTATTAGTGGAATATCCAATATTTGCAAATAAAGTGAAATAGTGTGAATGATCCAAATAAAGTACCCCTCCAAACCCTCCCATAGGAGGATCCATTTGTGTAGGCCCATCAAAAAATGCCTAGGGTATAACCTTTTTCATTTCAAATTCCCTAGGAGGAGAAGTAGTATTAGAGATCCATTTTGTGATCAGGGATTTCTACAACACCAAGCTATGTAGAGAAATTTTAAGGTAAGCAAGATCTTGATTTTCAAATATGGCTTGATTTCTATTAAGTCATATACCCCAAGCCATCACTAAGGGAGGAGGTTTATGTTGAGGTTTGTGTGTGGTTGAGAGCCAAAAATACAAACAATATTCTACATTTATGCCTTTCCAATGATATGAGGGTCCCTTAGATATTTTATTTCCTTCCATACCATCTAAGTTAAGGACAAGAAATAAATAAGTGGGGGACCTATTTAGAAGTTGAGAGACAAAGAAGAGAATGACTTGGACTATAGAAAGATCATTTTTGAAGGATATGTGATATAGGGGCTTGGATTTAGGAGGAATGTTGAAATTCTATATTTTTTCCCCTAATAGGTGGCTGAAGAGGACTACTATTTGAGCTAGGAAAAGATACCCCCATTCAAGGGAATATGATCCATTTGGGCTAGGAGACCAAATAAAAGTGCCAATATCAGGTGAGAGGAAAACATGTGAATGCCCTATAGATATGATATATTCCTACTGTTGCAAAGTGATATCTTATAGATTTAATTCTTTGGTTGATAGCCATTATTGTTGTTTGATATCAGGGATCCCCACATATATTTGGTTTAAGAATTACAATCCATAATGATCTAATGTTTGTATCATATGATTATAGAGTATGTGGTTTTGATGGCTCCTAATCCACGAATCTCTACCAAGAAAGATGTTTAAATTGCTCCCAACCTTACATCTAAGTCCTTCACCAATTAGGGGAAATACCTGGATTGTTAGGGTAAATTTAAGGTATAAAAGGGGTCTCCCATGGAAAATAATGAAGTATTAGTAAAAATAATAAAATAAGAGATTAATTTTTAAAAGAAAATAAATAAAATCGTGTTTTTATTGTATTTTCGACTTTCTCCTTATGAGTTCACTAAAATTTCAAGTGTGGACACTCACTGCATGCAAAATTAGATTCCACATCTAAAAAAAACCCACTTTGCATAGTTTTAGGTAGACCCACACCGAGAAAAAATAAAAATACATGAAAAAATTGTTTCTTGAAATAAACTTGTCTTTTTATATATATTTTCCAATTTTCTCGGTGTGGGTCTACTAAAAAATATACAAAGTGGGTACTCATTATTCTGCATCTAACAAGTGCCCACACCAGAAATTTGATTAAACATATAGAGAGATAATTAAACAATACAATTAAAAAGATATGTTTATTCTTTCCCCTCTAAAAATATTTATCCTTGGGGATGACATTATCATCATGAATCATATTGTTTCTTTTAAAGTTGATTTTATTATTAAAGTTTCTCATTTTGAGGCCCATTTTTGACCTCAAAATTCCTCTAATGAATACCATTATAGATTATTGAGCCATTTTAAAAAGAGTTTACTGTCAACTTGATCCATTCTATAATTGATGAAGGCTGAATACATTTTTTGAACATAAATTGGGACCAGAGTCATGATCCTTTGATGAGGTTTCATATACTTCTAATTGCAAGTGAATTTTAGAACTAATGAAGGTTCTATAGGCCCCATCCACCCAAGAATTTTGGATTTTCTATTGAGTCCTAGACTATTAGAGAAAAGGGTCTAATTTCACTTTTCCTTTCCCAAATAAAGCACAGGGAAAATTGCCTAATTTTATACAAGATGCCTTTGGGGATCTAGGAAAATCCTACTAAACTATAATGGATTTTGTAATAGATTTACAGAGGATAGGTATCTTTGCACAAGAGAGCTATATATTGGACCATCTCCATATTATTTTTTCAATTTTGACTAGGAGGCATTGCGAGTAAGCTTTGAGGTAGTTTTGCAATTTTACAAAAACAATGGATATTTTAAAATTCCACCCATTTTGTGTGGTTGGGTGAATAGAATGTCTTCAATACTTGATATATCTACTTAATTCAAACCATTCCCATATAAGGATGATTTAATGTGGTTAATAAACAATCCATTGTTTAAAGTGAATGTATCCAAAATGTCTTTCAAAAAATGAAGATGACCCATGATGCAGTCAGAAAAAATTGGAATTCCATCGAAAAATAAGAGATGAGATAAAGTGTATAATTGACTGATAGATAATCATAGGAATCTATTCTTGTGCATGGCATCAAATGTACGACAATTGAGAGTTTATGTGACTAAGAGGAAGATAAAAGGGGGAGAGGGCATCCATGTATGAGTTATCTTTTTGGATTGAAAGAAGAGGAGGTGGTTCCATTAATCAACATTGAAAGAGAGGAATTTATAAAACTGAGGACCAAATAAACAAAAGAGTGGCATAATCTAAATGAAGCATAAGAAGTTTGAGGTATATCTAATTAACCTAGTAAAATGCCTTTGAAATATCCACTTTATGTATTACATCCTTAAGTCCTTTTGTGTAAATTGTGTGGAGACCTTCTTGTTCTAGCCTTATAGCCCCATGAATTTGATGGCCCTCCAAGAACCCAAATTTTTCTAAAGAGATATGATTAGAAAAGATAGAATTGAAATGAAGGGTAAATATTTTCAACATAATTTTGTAGATGGAATTGCAGAGGGATATAAAATTGAACATATCAAAGGATGCTAGATAGTCAGCTTTAGGAATGAAGTTATGAAAGTGGATTTTAAGGGAGAAATATTTTTCCCATATTTTTTGGAGAATTCCACCATTCTTAGAGGATTTTCATAGATAAAAGGAAAACACTCATGATAAAATTCTATGGGAAGGCCATCCATCCTAGACCTTTCTCCTTTTGGAAACTGTGTAAAATGATTTCTAACTTATGGTTTGGATACTTCTTCCATTAAAGCGTAATTTGTTTCCAAATTGAAAAAAATGGGGAAAAATATTGCAACTCTTAGAATACCACCAATGGTTTCTCTATGATCTTTAATGAAAAATTCCCTTAAAATAATTACTTCCTACACCTAGAATGTCTTCAAAGGAAGTGGATTTGGAATTGTCTACTCTATTAATATTCCAGATATTGTTGATGGTTTTTTGATTTTTTTCTATTCTATGGAAATATTTTGTGTTCTCATCCCCAACCTGAAGCCAGAGTGTTATGCATTTAATCCTTCCTTCTCTTTCTCGAAAAGGATATTTTTCCTTTTATTTTGAATACCTTCGATAAAAAATTTACCATCTTCAGGGAGAGAGTTAAGATCATTATGGTTGTATATTAAGTTAAAATTATCCTCTATATCCATAAGAGTCTTGTTATATGCCTCCTTTTTTTCTCCTAAGTGATGATGACTTTTTTAGATACATTTAAGCTTTGATGGAATTGGATTGGTGTGGGGGGGGGGGGGGGGGGGGGGGGTGGGGAGATTCGTGAAGATTGGGATTGAAAGGGTACCAACCCTATTTGAGATATTCTAAGAGGGAGGGGAATTTAAGCCCAAGAGACTTAAGTTTGAAGGCGTAGGGGGTTATTATAGATAGTAGGATCAATATCTAGGAAAATGGGCTGGTGATGCAATCCCCGCAACAAAAAGCCAATGTCTTTGATGAATCCTTTGCTCCAATAAATAATTCAAAATGAGAAACTTATGAAATAATTTTGCAATATGATCTGCTCAAATATATTGTTTTTCCAAGTATTAGGTTTAGGGGGAGAATATCATATATGCATCCATTCTCCAACTAATGTATCATGGAGTATGAGAGGGGATATAGGTGAGTGGAGGGTCCCTATATCTTAGAGAAACTTAAGGAAAAATTTAGATCCCCTTGATAATCACTTTCTTGGCTTCAAAAATTGGATTATGAAGAGTGGATTGTCAAATTTACTTTTGGTTCAAGTATGGCCCATATATGTTTAGCATTGTGAAGGGGTAGTCAAAATCATAGGAACAAATTTCCAAAGCCAACCAATAATGGATTGAACAAGAAGATATATATTCAAAAAAACATTCTTTCCATCTTGAGAGAAGTCCTCTTGACCTTTCTGATGCATCAATTGATATGAAAGAAAAACTAGGGAGGACTTTACACAACCATACAATGACTTTTTGTCCTTCTAACATTGACTTAAGGAGAATAATTTTTGGAGATTGGTCTTTGATTGGTCGTCTAATGGAAATTTCTTTTTAGGGGTTGGTAAGATCCCTATAGTTTAGGGAAAAAAATTCCATGTTGATATTCACTAGGGGGCATTTGCTATAAGAGGCCCAATGATTGACCCTCTTTTGGGCTATCGAAAGCAATGGTTTTCTTCCTTTGAGGATTGGTTTTGAGCCTCTATCCTAAAAAAAACATAAATATCCTCCTTCACTCACAATAAGAAATTATAAATATTCAAGATTAGGGTAAAAGTAAATAGTAGAGGAAGATTTGAGGCTATAGTGCAGGGAGGAGGGAAAATGAGTAGAGTATTTTAACTAAAGGTCTATGAGAAAAACAAGGGAGTGTAGAGGAAAAGAGGAGGAAAGTGAGGGATTAGGGGGGAAAGAGGTTGTGAAGGCAAGGGGAAGGAAAAGGATGTACCTAGGAGGGAAACTTACAGATCTATAGAGGGAAGATGAGGAAGAGTGGGGGCCATTCAAAAAGGTGACATACTGATTACAGAGTGTGAATCAAAATGAGCAATTAGGGGAAAAAATACATACATTGGGGGGGTGGGGAGGATCTCCATAGATATGTTAAAAATTCAAAGGCCTAGAGGTTGAGAGAATATGAATTCCCAGATCAGACTTATAGCAATGTAGTGGGTTCTTCCTTCTCTTGAGTTGGCATCTCATTTATAGCAGGAAGTGCCTCCACTTCCTTATATTTTTTAACCCACTTCTACTTGGTGTTTCCCATGCAAAAATAATGTCTAAGGTGCTTTTATGCACGGAAATGGCCACACTTGAATGGTATTCCTTCATATTTTACATTCTAAAGGTGGATGAGTTGGCCAACTTTGATAGTGATTGTATCTAAAAGACCCGTATCGAGGTTTATACCAACCAAAATTTGAGCCATACCCATATATCCCGTATGCCTAAAAGATATGATAGCCTCATAAAAAGTCCTTGTAATGTTACTTATTTCCTTAAAAACATCCTCCCACTATAAGATGAGAGGAGTTATAGGTGAATGATCCCAAATTAGGATGACATCCAATTTTTCAGCTCACATCGAAATCTAAAGATGATTTTTTATGAAAAGGGCTTGGGAGCCCTAATGCCATTGTGAGTGTAGAATATTTTTCACATCCTCCATAGTGTTTGTAATCCACCTCATCCAACCATTTTCGAGGATTAGACAACAAGGGGAATGACCTAGTAATTTTGCAAAATTATCTGCTATCGAGAAGCATAGAGTTGTCATTGATTTTTTTTTTAATCACGAATATTCCAATGCTATCCATTTACTCCATCATGGATATTTCATTAATATGCATCTCCTTCCCAAGCACTAAAATGGGCTCATCCACCTCGCACTTGATACATTCTTTTATTTGGTTTAGAGGGCTCGTTTCTAGGTAGGTCTACGGGCAAGCACTGTAGTAGAACAAAGGTGTAACTACTTTTCATATTAGAAGTTAGGAAATACATAATAAAAATAATTAGGGTTGAGGATTGTCAGGAGGTCCATATAGATCCAAATTAAAGGGAGAAGGTGGGAGCGAAGGATTGAAGGAATGCACAACATCTAATGGGGATTGAGGGGAATAAAAATAGTTTGAGACCGTAGGATTCAAACTGTTAAGGTTTGATCAAGGGGGGATGTCTAGGAAGGTGGGCCAAACCTTAGAATATGTACCTACCACTAAGATACTTATTGCATCAACCGTCCTTTGCAAGTGGTCCATATGTGATGACATACATGTTGCTGAGGGAGGGGATTCCATATGCAGAGGAGTTAACATCCTACAAGGATTTTTCAGATGTTGTACCTATGGGGAGGCATCTTGTAGGTATGCCAACTAAAAAAATGTTTTTCATAGTCCCGAGACTTGTAGAAAAATATATTGCATGAGAGGTTGAATCTCCCTCCCAAACATATGATGGTCCTTGGTCCTTTCGAATTTCCTCCCAAATTGATTTAATGAAAGGGAAAATAAAGAAAACATGGTGAATGGATTTTGATTCTTGATGATGCATAATGTAATTTCCTTGACCTTGGAAGGATATTGTTTGTATTGTCTCATGTAAGAACTTTATTACAAAGAAGGATCCACATGATGAGCTTTAAATTATTTTTACTTTTGAGCTTCTAGAGTTTCTTCCCCCCTCCTCCCCCAAAGGATAAGACCCATTTGATGATCTTAGGCAAGAAAAGTTTATCTAGTTTTAGGTTTGTAACCTCTAGTCATATTTTACATCCATATTTTATCATATGGTTGATCAAAGAGATTCAAAAAGGTGTTATGGAGATCATGTGTGTATTCATCCCATGATTTGGCTAGAACACCATCTGAATTTCTAAACTATAAGCCTAGCTAGTAGCACCCCTAACCAAGTCTCATTGAGATATGTGAATTAAAAATAGAAACCTATCCCTATTTATTCTTTGGATTAGTTGATATACGAGGACTTGGTTTTCTAGAAAATCAATCCATAGGTCCTTCCCAATAAGTAGTTGAGAACCTTCATTTATTTTCCATTGAATCCCTTATCCAGTAAGTGGAAAATATTGAATAATAGATTTCTAGATGATGGAGACATTCTAAGAGATTTTTTCTAGACACTTTTAGTAGCTAGTTCCTTGGATAAAGAGTAGATGTTTTTAATCCCCATCCCTAGTGGGATTTTGGAACTACAAGTTATTTCTAGGATTCTATAACCATTGGATTTTTATCCTCCTAGATTGCCTAAAGGAAATGAAAGGAATGTTGCCTAATCTTGTTCAAGATTCCTTTGGGAATCCATGCCTGAGGTGACAAGAAAACTATAATGGGCCCTATAAATTATTTGGCTATAAATTTTATTTTGAGTTTCTCTAGAGAGGCATTTAGTACACTCGGTGTGAATTATGTTTTCAAATTTTCCTAGAAGCCATAAACACTGTAGTTATTGAGAATCCATCAGGGAAACAACTTAGGATTTTACTTTAATTGATTTCTCTTGTTATGAAATTATCTTGTGATATTTAATTATTAGTTCTTCTTATCTTGTTCTTACCATCAAGACTAATTCCAATCAATAATTAAAGGAGGACACAAGATGTAGGCACACAACCAGGGAAAAACCCCTAGGTATAGGAAAACCTAGTCAAGAACTCTTCCTTTAGTAGATTCAAATCATAGTGAGACAACCAAGAATCTTGAAATAAACCTCTCTCCATCCATCAAGTCAACCTTGCTCAAAACCAACACACCTACTAGTCCATTAATTAATAGTTCATCAAGATGCTTACTCATGTAACCTTCGCTTCCTTGTCCTATAGGAATATGAAACATTGTTTATATAGTCACATGAAGGTATAGTTTGTGATCATGTGGAGTTTTGTTCCTACAGCCTTGTGATTTCATTATGTACCTTATACTTCATTCTGTATTCACCTCCTGAAATCATACTTCGGTCTTGTGGTTACCTCTTGGAACTTTGGATCTGTGGTTACCTCCTAGAACTTTAGATCTGTGGTTACCCATGAAACTTCAGAACTATAATCCCTGAGACTTTAGACCTGTAATCCATGAAACTTCATACCTATAATCCTTGAAGCTTTGGACCTATAATCCATGAAACTTGAGACCTGTGATCCTTATTCGAACTTGGTTTTGTGCTCTTGTAGGTTCGAGGTCACCTGGGTATATATGGTTGTTCCTGAATGTAAATGAGCCAATGTGAATAATTTGTGGAAGCTAACTTTTAGGGGATTAATCTGGAGGCCGAATTGCAAGGTGACTTGATGGAGGAGGCTTTGACATGACAAGAATAGATTTTTATCTTTAACACCATGGACCCAAGAAGGGTTTCTTACATAATTAATTTGACTTTGACTTCAACAAAAATCCTAGAGCCATGCTTTAATAAGTCAATTTAATAACAACAATTTTTTTTTGATAAATATATTACATCATGACTCAATTACAATTATGAAGAACAACACTAGTTACATTCTTTAACACTTCCTCTTAGCTAGCGAGGTATTCATAATTACATACATACAGGTACATGGAAGATATCAAAATGATATGAACTACAAAGAGTTCTAACACACTCAGTGCTATAGACTATATACTTGACTAAGGTATTATATCCGAGTAGGACTAATATGGACTGAATCTTTTAGCCACTCTAGGTACCATCAATCTTACTTGCTAACCATCAACCCAAGTATCTAGGTGCATATAAAAGGTAATAGCTTCATGACCAATGCCACCCTCCCTCTTTAGGATCTAGACATTAACACATAGGTTGACCATATGTCCTCCCAAGCATCTACCATTAGATGTTTCATCTCTTATAATAAACTAAATCAGATATATCCATTTGTCTGAGAATGCTTCCAAAGTGTTTGTCCTTCTTATGGAGATATTTATCTATAAAAACACAAACCTAATCAATAATATAATTTTAGATATACATACAAGTAAACAAAAACCTTCAGGGTCCTCATTCATTCATATGCCAGTTATATCATCATCAAGTTATCCATATACAATTTTTCGAAATGTTTCTCCTTGTTCTTTCATTTCTATAGCGGTACCAAATACATCCATAGTACTTCTGAAGACTTTTTCAAAAACATTCATTTGTAGTTATTTTGCTTACTTCAAAGTATTCACTGTCATAATATTCCCTCCCTCTCAACTGGGTGATATATCCTTTCTTCTATCAGGCTCCCTCTCAACTTGGGGAGATCAACAACTTCATAAATTCAGAGACACTTCATTCTTTAAAGGCTTCATTTCCTGGTATTAATGTCATCTTGATCATCATCATTCATATGAATTCCTTCATCATGATTACTAATATTACGAAGTCATCTTCATTTACGAACATTTTCAACATCTTGAAGGTCATGTACATGCAAAACTTTAATAGCAAGTACAACCAAATACAAACATATAGAAGAAAGAAGTTACCTATGAAATTATTTTTACTTTATAAATCAAACACCTAAACCTAATTAGGTTTATAAAAAACACAAGTTACATCTTTTTACATACTATACTTCAAATTCTTTCTAGGGTTTTGTCATAGACCCTAGACTCCATTTGTAAGGCACAAAGCCTTAAATATCATCAAATCAACAATTTTACTATGCATCTAAGGTTTCAACAATATTCCTTTTATAATTACATATTAGACTCTACTAAGGTTTTTTTGCGAACCCTAGATTTTATCATCAAAGTTAAATCATATCAGAAAACAATATCGTTATCCCCTAGAATATCAATTTCTACTAGGGCTTTGTTATAAACCATAGAATTCACAAACTAAAACACGAGTATCAACAATTAAGTTAGAATACTCACATATGCATATATATGATGCATTTTCATTTTACATCAAACATCAATACATTGAAGTTAGATATATAACAATTTCAATCAAGCTAGGGTTTCGATCATACAAATGAGTATACACCTAGGGTTTCAATCCTAGGATCTTACCATATATATTTCAGGGGGTTTTCTGATAAGCCATAATTCACCAAAACCTAAATATATAGGGTTTTAATATATATATTATACATTAATAACAAACCCTAAAGAGATAGGGTTTACATAATACCAAAATCATAAACATCAAAAGAGTAGGAATTCTAGGTTTCATCAACAACCCTAAATCAACTAGGGTTTCATCGACATACCTTTAAGTTAGGGTTTTACAATGAACCATAAATGTTAGGATTTCATAAACATAGTAGATAATATGATGAGGGTATATTCAATCAAGATATTAATCACCCTTACAAGAATCCTTATGATTCGAAAACCTAGACATGAGAGAGTTATTAATATAAAGAAAATTATAAATGAAGAATGAGCATACCTTTTTGATGCAAAACTTTTGTACATACCTAGAGCTTCTCTCACAAACCTTGCATGGTTATTTATTTAAGCACTCCCTCTAAAAATTCTTATTTAGATACTCCCTTTAAATTTAATCATTACATTTCGTAATTTTTCCTTTAAAGGGAAGAACGCAAGAACAAGAATAAAAAAGATAATGGAATTAATAATGAATACTTATCTTTTATGAGGAGATATTTCTTTGTTTTATGTGCCTACAATAATTTTCTTGACAAACAACATCAAAAGTATGCAAGTATAAACTCAAGGAACTACTTATAAACCCAAGACACTATGAGACAAGGTTTCTAGGGAGAACAGGCAAATGCGATTGTCAAATGTACTATTATTATTCCCAATATATCTAATATTGCAAATTCCAAGATCATACAAACAACCAAAAATTAACCTTTAAACAATTTGAGCCATGATATACGTACCTCAAGAGTTACATACTTCTGTCTTCCATTGACTTTATTGTTCTTTTGTAGACATATAGTTATATGTATGAGGCCTAAAGAATAAATACAACACTTACCTGACCTTCATGGATTCTTCCAGAAATTAAGATAGATTCATTGTTGTGAACCACTTCCTCCCTTTGAGTCAAAGATGTCTGATTTTGCTAGACAAGTTCATTATAATGATAAATTATGAACTGCTATAGTAGGTAGCTGTTGGGTCCCTATAATACTAGTGATTACCCCATTACTATTGTAGTTATACCCCCTATTTATATTGTTGTGCCCCTATTACCCCCATATTGCTATTTATGTGCCCCTTAGAATCCCTCTATTGTTATTTTTGTGGCTTTATATTATTATTGTTAGGTCGGCTGGATTATATTGTGACTCCTTAGACTCCTATATATAGAAAGGAGGTTTTGTCATTTGTATCATCCAAGAATTGTTCATTTATGTAATGTAAAGGAGGTTTCCCCCTCGAAGAGGTTGAATTCTAAGGCGTGAATCTCTCTTTTCTATCTTTTTGTGAGCTGGTTTCATAACATTTGGTATCAGAGCTTTGGATTCTAGGGTTTCGCTGCTCCAAACAGGTCATCGTGGCATTTTCGCTATAAATTTTTTTCTGTGACGTTTCAGAAGTCGCAAAAAAAACCCATTTGAGAATAAATCGCGCTGAACCTTGCGTCCGAATTTCAGAGCTTTTCGCGTGATATTTGCGGAGATATGATTTGAGGAAGTTGGTCTTTTTGCAGACTCCTGAATTACATTCAAAACAGGTGACCTGAGGAAAATCGTCATAACTTTCTCTCTGAGGATCGGATTGCAATTTCGTAAGAAGGTACAGAAAGAGGATGGACTGTAGTTTCTTTTATGTGTGTTTCAGATTCAAAGGTTGAAACAGGGACTCGTGGCACGTCGTACAACTTCGCTCTACTGAACCAGTCTAAAAGAAAGTCACTGTGGGAGATTTCACATAACTCTTCCTTGGAGAATCCAATTTGGCTCAGACTTGTGGCATTGGAAAGAGGACGCGGAAGGATAATACAGGTAGCAATTTCAGAATTGGATGATCTGAAATTACAGAGATACATCAGATTCAATATCAGGCTTCTATAAAGTAAAAAAAGGTGTGTAGTTTGTTTTTTAATTTTTGTGTAAGCTTGGTTTAACGGAATTCAAAGGGCATAGTAAAGCATTATTATCGGTAACTGATGCCCCGAGGAAAGAAAATGCAAACACCTAGTAAGGAACCTGAAAGCTCTAGCATGACTCATGAAGAAGAGGAAGAAATGCTACATGATATATCAAAATTACAAGAACAAGTGCAACAAATGTCACGCTCACAAAAGCTAACAGAAGCTAAGATAAGTGGCGTGGAATCTAAGGTAAATGGCGTGGAATCTAAGATAAAGGGAATGGAAGCTAAGATGGAGGATTCGATGGCAAATTTGAAGATAGATTTGAATACAAACATGGAAGAATTGAAGAAGTTGCTACAAGAAAGGGTCACTAATGGTGAAAAGGTAGTAAAGGAAACTCATGATGAGAACAAAAGAAATGTTAATCATGATTCCATAGACTCTAATGTTGGATCAAAGACTCACCATGTTCCAAAAATCGATATGAGGAAGTTTGATGGCAAGGATCCCGCCACATGGATATTACAGATGGAGCAATTCTTTGATCTCAATAATGTGCAAAACACACAAAAGGTACGTATGGCAACTTTATATTTGGAACCAAATCAGTTTGTATGGTATCAATGGATTTGTTCTCGTAAACCATTTATCACTTGGGCAATTTTTACGGAATAATTAGTAGCACATTGATAAGTCTCAAACAAAAGGGTTCAATAATGGAGCACATTGAGGAGTTCCAAAAATTGAACATAAGGGTAAAAGATATTCCAGAGGAGCATAGGATTGATGTGTTCATAGGGTCTTTAAAGGATAATATCCAACATGATGTGCGCATTTGGGAACCTGATTCATTAGAGAAGGCATTCAGGTTAGCAAGAAAAATGGAAAGCAAAATTATGGCAACTAGGAAGCATACCATTCACAACTATAAAGACGGAAGTGTTGTTGCCCATAGCCTTCCACAACCTACAAGGTTGACACCACAACAATTGGAAGAAAAAAGAGCAAAAGGGCTTTGTTACAATTGTGATAGCAAATACACAAAAGGTCATAAATGTGCTGAGAAGAAATTATTCTACATAGATTGTGAAGAGGAAGAAGAAAAGGAGCAAGAAAGGTCAAAATAAGAGGCTATATTCCAGGAACAAAGCCTAGATGAAGAACAGATAAATCCGACCATATCTTGTAATGCATTGGCGGGAATTACCACTCCTCAAACCATCAAGATAGAAGGACAAATCAAGAAGAAAAAGGTAATAGTGTTGATTGATTCAGGAAGCACCCACAATTTTATTCATTGTAGGGTAGCAAAAGAATTGAATTGCTTCCTATATCCAGCTCCAGAGTGTCAAGTGATGATTGCAAATGGAGGAACAATAAATTGTTCTGGAAAGTGCCATAATATCAAGCTATCCATGGGAGAATATGTATTGACTAGCCCAATGCTTTCCATTCCAATGGGAGGTGCTGATGTTGTACTAGGAGTCCAATGGCTACAATCCTTGGGTACAATAGCTTTTAATTTTCAAGAACTTTTCATGAAATTTTCTGTGGAAGGAAAGGAAGTTGAATTAAGGGGTATTGCAGGGAAACCAGGAAAGATAATCAGCTCTAATGGAATGACAAAGCTTCTAAAAAAGGAGCAAAGAGGTGTAATTGCACAATTATGTTCACTAGATGTTTCCACATTGGAATCATCTATTTCTCCAGATCTCCAAAAAGTCCTGGACAATCATTCCAAGGTATTTGATACTCCCAAAGGTCTCCCACCTATGCGTGATCATGATCATGCTATTCATCTGATTCCAGGAAGTGTTCCTCCAAACATCAGGCCGTACAGATATCCACATGTCCAAAAAAGTGAAATTGAACGTATGGTTGCAGAAATGTTAGAGGCTGGTATAATTCATCCGAGTCAAAGTTCTTTCTCAGCTCCAGTAGTATTGGTGCACAAGAAGGATGGATCATGGCGCATGTGTCTAGATTATAGGGAGCTCAACAAGCTCACTATTAAAGATAAGTTCCCCATTCCTGTTATTGATGAATTACTGGATGAATTGCATGGATCAATTTACTTCACCAAGTTGGATCTTCGTTCGGGATATCATCAAATTAGAATGAAGGTTGAAGACATTCCGAAAACAGCATTTAGAACTCATGAGGGTCATTATGAATTTCTGGTCATGCCTTTTGGCCTTACCAATGCACCTTCAACATTTCAAGGTTTGATGAATTCAATTTTCAAACCATTCCTTAGAGAATTTGTGTTAGTATTTTTTGATGATATACTAATCTACAGCAAGTCTTGGAAGGATCATGTTGAACATGTTGACAGGGTCTTACAACTATTGGAGGAGAAACAATTATATGCAAAAAGATCCAAATGTTTCTTTGGAGTCCAGGAGGTGGAATATTTGGGTCATATTGTATCTCATGAAGGAGTTAAGGTAGACCCTAGCAAAATTAAAGCCATTAAGGAATGGAAAATCCCCACATCCATAAAGCATCTGCGAGGATTTCTTGGGTTGACAGGGTATTATCGCAAGTTTGTTAAGAATTATGGGAGAATAGCTACACCTCTAACAACATTATTGAAGAAAGATTCATTTTCATGGACTTCGGAAGCAACAAAGGCCTTTGAACATCTTAAAGAGGCAATGTGCCAAGCACCGGTCTTAGCTACGCCGGACTTCACAAAAACCTTTATTGTGGAATGTGATGCTTCAGGAAATGGAATTGGTGCTGTTCTAGTGCAAGATGAAAGACCCATTGCTTTTGAAAGTCGTCCAATCAAGGGAAAGTTTTTAAGCAAAGCTATTTATGAGAAGGAAATGTTGGCAATACTCCATGCACTTAAGAAATGGTGACCCTACCTAATGGGAAGACACTTCAAGGTAAAAACGGATCATGATAGCCTTAAATACTTTTTAGAACAAAGATTATCCTCTGAAGAGCAACAAAAGTGGGTCACAAAGATGTTGGGTTATGACTTTGAAATCATCTACAAAAAAGGGAAGCAAAATGTGGTGGGAGATGCACTCTCAAGAAAGGATGAGGATGTGGAAGCATTGTTGTGTGCCATTTCTATTATCCAACCAGATTGGATAAACGAAGCAAGGGAGGAATGGAAGAACGACGAAGAAGTGTGGGCGCTTATTCAAAAGCTACAACAAGATTCCAGTACTTCTGATACATTTAGCTGGCAAAATGATTTGCTATGGTACAAATATCGCTTATACCTATGTAAGAATTCGCAGCTAAAACAAAAGATTCTTATGGAATTGCACACTTCTCCCTTAGGAGGGCACTCAGGATTTTTAAAAACTTACCACAGGGTTAAGAAGGAATTTTTTTGGGATGGCCTTAAATCAGATATTCAAAAGTTTGTGGCGGAATGTTTGGTTTGCCAGCAAAATAAAGTTGAAACAATTAAGACACCGGGTCTATTACAACCTTTATCCATTCCAAGCCAACGTTGGGAGGAGGTTTCAATGGATTTTATCACAGGTTTACCCAAGTCCGAGGGAAAGAGTGTCATCATGGTGGTAGTTGACAGACTTACCAAGTATGCACACTTTTGTGCATTATCACATCCATTTAAAGCCAGTACAGTTTCTACTGCATTTATGGAAACAATTCAAAAGCTACATGGAAACCCAAAGATTATTGTAAGTGACAGAGATCCCATTTTCACTGGAAATTTTTGGACAGAATTATTTTCTTGTCTTGGTACTCAGTTAGCTCATAGCTCATCTTATCATCCTCAATCTGATGGGCAAACTGAGATAGTAAACAAATGTTTGGAAGGATATCTTCGTTGCTTTGTATCTGATAAACAGACACAATGGGTCAAATGGTTGCCTCTGGCTGAATGGTGGTATAACACTTCCTTCCATACAGCAACAAAAATGACCCCATTTATGGCACTTTATGGGTATCAACCACCATCCATCACATCATATTTAAGAGAAAATTCTAAGGTTCAGGCAGTGGAACATCACATCGAACATCAACAACAAGTCCTCCAACTCTTAAAGGATAACCTCGTGTTGGCACAAAATAGAATGAAACAACAGGCAGATCAACATCGCAGTGAAAGAAGTTTTAATGTAGGTGATTGGGTATTCCTACGGCTACAACCATATAAGCAAATGTCCCTAAAGCAAGCTAAGAAGGATAATAAATTATCACCAAAGTATTATGGTCCGTACAAGGTGTTGGAAAATATTGGTACTATGGCATACAAATTGGAGCTCCCTGCAGCTTCTCGATTGCACCCAGTTTTCCATGTTTCATGTTTAAAGAAGGTTATAGGTGACAAGCTCCCAATTCAAACAATATTGCCAGAACTTGATGAGGAAGGAAAAATTATATTGGAACCGGAAGCAATCACAGAAACAAGAACTCGACAGCTACGAAATCGATCAATTTCAGAGTATCTTATCAAGTGGAAGAACTTATCCGCTGAAGATTCCACATGGGAGGATCAAAATTTTGTTCAGAAGTATCCAGAACTGCTCAAGCGTTGAGGACAACACTTTTTTGAAGGAGAGGGGCATGTTGGGTCCCTATAATACTAGTGATTACCCCATTACTATTGTAGTTATACCCCCTATTTATATTGTTGTGCCCCTATTACCCCCATATTGCTATTTTTGTGCCCCTTAGAATCCCTCTATTGTTATTTTTGTGGCTTTATATTATTATTGTTAGGTCGGCTGGATTATATTGTGACTCCTTAGACTCCTATATATAGAAAGGAGGTTTTGTCATTTGTATCATCCAAGAATTGTTCATTTATGTAATGTAAAGGAGGTTGCCCCCTCGAAGAGGCTGAATTCTAAGGCGTGAATCTCTCTTTTCTATCTTTTTGTGAGCTGGTTTCATAACAGTAGCTCATGATATAACAAAGATTCCCTTGACGCTTTACCGATAATTATAAGTCTCGACCCTTTGTATATATATATATATATATATATATATATATATATATATATATATATATATATATATATATATATATATATATATATATATATATATATATATATATGTGTGTGTGTGTGTGTGTGTGTGTGTGTGTGTGTGCGTGTCCAGGTCCTTATTTCACAAGAGTCTAGGCTTCTTCAGATATTATGTTAACCGTGGCTTAGTAATAGTCCTTCAAAGTGGTACTTGATTTGTTTCCTTGCTTGCTATCTAGGACTTTTACAGTTACATGCCTTCAATCAAATCGATCTTGATTCTATTTTATGTATGCACAACTATTTTTAATTGTAGCTTTAAATTAGTCCTTCTAACTATGTTTACAGTGCATCTAGTCAACTTGGCACTATATCTTTTTCTCGCTAGATATCTAGCCATGAAATGTTTTTCTATTTCTCAAAGTGATTGTTTACAAGAATTCAGAGTTTTTAAAATAATTCCGACCCACAATATTAATATTTTAAAAAGGATGATTTCAGACCTTAATATCTATACCCAAGGCTTCCCTTCTTCTACCTAAAGACTCAACCTTGAATAAGACTATAGCTATTTGAATTTCCAAATGTGGTATATAGGTCTTTAGTATTTTGATATTAAAGTCCTCATATGTAGCCCTATTAGCAGAGGTATGTGCCCAAAGACATATCTTTTGTAAATCATTCCTTCTTCTAATCAATTAATCCTTCAAAACTATCTTTTGTATTTTATACAAATGATCTATTAGCTGCCTTATTCGTTAACCTGACTTTAAAACCATGTTGAGATATCCATCAGGGAAACAACTTAGGATTTTACTTTAATTGATTTCCCTTGTTATAACATTATCTTGTGATATTTAATTATTAGTTCTTATTCTAATTTATCTTGTTCTTATCATCAAGACTAATTCCAATCAATGAACAAAAGAGGACACAAGATGTAGGCACACAACTAGGGAAAAATCCTTATGTGGGGGAAAACCCAGTTAATAACTCTTCCTTTAGTAGATTCAAAGCACAATGAGACAACCAAGATTCTTGAACTAAACCTCTCTCCATCAATCAAGTCAACCTTGCTCAGAACCAACACACCTACTATTCCATTACTTCATAGTTCATCAACATGCTTACTCATGTAACCTTGGCTTCCTTGTCCTGTAGGAATATGAAACCTTGTTCTTGTAGTCACCTTATGCTTCAATCATGTAGTCACTGAAGTTACAGACTATGATCATATGGAGCTTCGGTCCTACAGTCTTGTACTTTTATTTTGTACCTTATACTTCATTCTGTTGTCACCTCCTGAAAGCATACTTCGGTCGTATGGTTACCTCCTAGAACTTTGGATCTATCGTTAACTCCTGGAACTTTGGATCTATCGTTAACTCCTGGAACTTTGGATCTATGGTTACCCATGAAACGTTAGACCTATAAACCCTGGAACTTTGGACCTGTGATCCTTATTCGAAATTGGTTTTGTTCCATTTTAGGGTTAAGGTTACCTGGGTATATATAGTTGATCCTTAGTGCAAATGAGCCGACAAGAATAATTTGTGGATGCTCACTTGTAGAGGATCAATTTGGAGTCTGACTTGTAAGGTGACTTGATGGAGGAGGTTTTGGCATGATAAAAATGGATATTTATCTTTGACACCATGAACCCAAGAAGGCCTTGTTACATAATTAATTTGACATTGACTTCAATAGAAATACTAGAGCACTCGATGGGTGCTTTGACCTATTGACTATTGACTATGGACCCAAGCATGAAACCCATTCTTGAATAAGTCAATTTGATAATAATAAAACTTTATTTTAATAAATATATTACCTCGTGACTCAAGTAAAATTATGAAGACTGACACTAGTTACATTCTTCAACAATAGTTTCTTGTAATGGTTTAGTTTTAGAATAAATTCTAGATACTTAAATCTTGTGTCTATTCCTTCAATTTAGAGGGTTAGTATATTTGTATCTTGTTCTCCCCCCTTTGAAAATCCCCCAAAAAATGTTGTTGATTTATATCTATTGATTGAAATTCCTATTGATAAACAAATGGTATCAAGGAGGGCCTCCAAATTCTTGACATATATTAGGATTATTTAAAAAAAATATATATCTTGTCATACAAATTAGATGTTATAAGAAATAATTTGGTTCCGCAACGATACCTTTTATAAAATTCTTATTGAGTGCATCCTTTATGATTATACTAAGGCATTTAAACACTAGAAGGAAAGGATCTAGAGAGAGGGGCTAGCTCTACCTTAATCTTATTTCAACATGGAAAAATGAAGTGGATATCCCATTGAAGATAATTGCAAATAAGGATGAATTGATATAGTTCAGAATCCATGAAAAAAATTATTGACAAAAGATGAAACATATATGAAGTAAATCAAAAGTAGAGTTAGGTGACTCTATAAAAATCTTTTGTTAAATAATATTCATAAACCACTAATTTATAATCACTTGGGTGAATGGAATGCAACCCTTCCTGAGCAAGATCAATTGCTTCAAGGATTTTTCTTCTCTTTAAGAAACAAATTTCTTTGGGAAAATATGGTTAGAGAGGATGTATTTGAGACATAGGGAAATAGTATTAGAGATTATTTTGTAAATGGAGTTACAAAGGGAAATAGGTTTGAATAGCTCAAAGTTGAAGGATTGTTATATTTTGGGATAAAGGAAAGGACATTAGAATTGAAAGGGGCTAATATCTGGTTATAATTTTTGGAGTACCCCACAACTTTGATTAAGTATCCTCTAATGAATTCAAAGCATCCAATAAAAAATTGAACTTTGAGCACATCTAGTCTTTTTTTGTGTGTGTTAATGAAAGCTACAAAGAACACTTTCAAGATCCCCCTAGGATAGCTTAGCCATTAATTAGGAATTTTTTTCTTGATCTATAAAACTAGGGAAGTTGGATACCACCTAGAGGATGGCATTGATAGTAGCCCTTGATTATTCTTTTTATAGGTTTTATAAGAACTAAATACCTTCTTCAATAAATTTAGGAAATAAGGTATCTTGATATCCATCAAGTTTAGAGATGGGCCAAATTGAGTTTATGGATTTTTTATAGTAGGAAAATTGATGAATGAACTTAGTGTTTTTATCTCTTGCTTTAAGCCATAAATCTCCACTTTTCATTCCCCACTCCCTCACTCTATTTAGTAAGATTTTTCTTTGAATAATGAGAAACATTTCGGTGATAATAACATCATAAGAGCTATGTCGATATGTTTCAAACCATCTAGTGTGGTTCATCGTCAGGATTTTTCTTTTTTGCTCCTCTAGAGATTTCAATAGGTATCTATGCTACTTTTATGAAAAACCCTCTCCTATCCTTCCAAAAATTCACATACTCATTTTTATAATTCTTCAAGGTTCTTGTTGTCTCCTTCCTTTTTTGGTTCATCCAAAATATGATAGTTGATTTGATCATTTAATTTTTACTTGGAGTTGGGGAGGTGGATAAGCATGATTAGATGGATTGTGTGGTATTTGGACATCCTTTAGTGCTTGAAAGAACAAGGAGTATTCAAACCGATGGGGATTCAATCTCAAAAGGGATAACAAAGTTGGGCACGGAAGAGTCAACTTCCAAAATAAAAAAAATGGTTTGAATCTCCCTTAGTTGAGACCCCATTGGTGAATTTTGAGATTATTCTCTAGAAAATGGTCTTGAAGAAATGTGGCAAATACAAAAAATAATAATATCAGACAATGACACTTGAAATTGGCCAAAGAGGAAATATGATTTTATTCATTATCTCAATGTTTAATGATACCAATTTTTATAATACATTGAACAAACCAGCTGATATGTTCTCACCTTGACACCTCGTAGAAGAGATAAACAAGGAAGAGATAAAATAGGGTCTAAGCTCTAGAATATAGAATTTAGAAACTCTAGAAGCATACCTAGGATAAAAACTACATCCTAAGATGTAAAATAAATAAAGTTGGTACATTAGGACTTAATGATTGTTTATGTGAGTAAGAGGCTAACATAGTCCCCCACAATCATACATCTGAGAAGTAATACCATAAATGCAACATGTACTACTACCATCTCCAAGTCTTGATGCTGAAACTTCTGTGCTGAGCCTCAATGAAGAATTGTGTGAAGAATCACCAAAACGGGATGTTGAAAACTCCAATATGAAGAGAACACATAAGAGAAGTGAATCAACTACAATTTTGATACATCCTTGAAAATGATTAATAACTCAATATAATGGCAAGATACAATCCAAAATGATCCATATTTCCTTTGCTAGGTCAAATGACCATACAAATGAACAAAAATCTTGACTAATTTACTCCAAATCAACATCCCAATTTCTTGCCCACTAGAAATTGTGCTGTTGTCAAAATTTTAGTATGAAAACCATCATCATCAATTCAATATCAATTTCATCATCAATTCCCCCTTTGTCATATGAAAGGAGATATTGATTCACTTGATTTTTGAACTCCCCCCCTTAAGATGTAGGAGAGTTTCACCATTGTAGTCCCCCTTTCAAGCACATGAGAGTACCATCTTCATTTGACTGTTAGCTACACCATGTAATTACTAAAGATTGAATTCTTTGGTAGTGTATATATATATATATATATATATATATATATATATATATATATATATATATATATATATATATATATATATATATATATATATATATATATATAGATAAAATCATTTGACTGTTGATAACGACTCCCAATGTTCAATCCATGCATAATCAATCTTCAATCTTGCTACTATGTTTCATTTCTAACATCTCTCTAACGAGTGAATCTTCTTTCCACAATGGTAACAAGGATGGAGATCCAAAACGTTATCTTCCATATCACCAGTTCTTTGACAATGTTGAAATTATGGCTTTTCTTCAACTTTCTCATTGATTTATGATGTTGTTTGATCAAGAAATCCTCCACTGACGAACTTGATTGGGTTTGAATAATTAGGAATATGAAAATTGTTGTCATATTTTCCATATCCTTAACCATATTGATTTTTTATGTACTAAATTTATTTCCATGGTTTGATTATTGGCTTGGAAAGAGAACGCTGAAATTTATCATGTACATCTTCCACACTTGTAGTTGTATTGTTGAGCAACTTGAAATTATCTTCATCATTAAACGCAAAAATTGCTTTGTTATGAACTAGAAATTATTCAGAAACATAACTCTTCTACTGCAACTCATCTTGTTGTAGCCGTGACTCAAGTTGGAGAAACTCATTCATCTCTAGTGCATGATATAGATGCATTTTAATATCAACAAGAGTGGCTTTTCTGATTTTCACTATGTCCTCAACAGTAAATAATATCAGAGTATTTAGCAATTGTAATAATTGAATACTTTAATATTGCTTCATTTGAACTCACTCATTTAAACTCTTGAATTTCATGCTCATTTGATTTTAACACCTGCTTGATTTTCATGCTCACTTGATCTTGGATTTAAACTTTGATTCTTTCAATTTCACGCTTGCTTGAAAAGTTTAGGGTGTCGACTACCATTGAAAATGCACCCAAGTTAATGATTTTACAATGTAATGAGTGGATGACAGGTTCAAATAACTCGTTACCTAGATTTGAAAGAACTCTACCCTATCGTTTCTGACTTAACGACTCAATAGGGGCTAGGGTGTTGGGTTCAACTGAGAATGCACCCGATGCTATTCAACATTCTAACTCAACTTATAAGTCACAATGCAAGACAATTTTTTTTATTTTACAATTACGAAAAATAAACTACTGAAATTGATTTTGAAGTTGAATTTATGAATGTTGATGTAGCTTTGTAGACTTGTCTTGAAATGCTAATGTAGATTGCTTGAATTGTTCTTTGCAACTTCTTAATTTTGGGTGCTTGATCACATGTGCTTTTATGATTGAATGATATTATTTGTGTGCCTTGATTTTACTTAGTTCCCTTGTAATCCATATATGTTGTGGTGCATGATAAATTGGAATTGTGTCAAAACTAGACAAAAGAATAGTAGCATCAAGAATGCAATAATTACACACCATCACGCACAAAATGTCGTTGATCCCCTTATTCAAATTTTAGTCCAGGTCAAAGACAAGAGGCACCACCAAAGATGATTTTTTAATTAAATATGTGCTAAATATATTTGAATTCTATTGCATTTCCAGTCAAGTTCCTCTTTTCTAAGCGGAAAATAATTCCAAGATAAAATAAAAGCAACATAAAATGTTGTAAATACAACTCCGTGAATATAGAACTAGCATATCCGATGATTAAGGAGATCCACAATTCCAAATTATAAGGGTCGAAGAAAATCCATTGAGTTCAGGCTCACATCTAGAGTTAAATATTTCCCAAGAATGAAATAGAAAACCTACCGATGCTCTTCAATAAATCTTGATCTAGTGTTGCTGAATATGAGTGAAGTTTAACTTGAAAATCATATGAACCTGCATTAAATTTTGGATTGAAATGGTTGAGAGAACTACTTATTTCATGCAACTGTTGATCTCATTTTTCCAGCTATATGTGAGACACATGAGCGTGTTGTCATCTTACATGAGATTTTTTTTTGTTGATTTGTAGTGAGAATGAAGCAATAAAATATTTCTACTATCAAGTAACAAATTTAACCAAGGCATGGGTATACTATGTTCTACATAGACTTAATATTTGGCAGAAAAAAATAATCTCACCTCTTCTTCATTAAAACAATGTCACACATTAAGAATGTCCCAATTTTCAGCGACATAACCCTCCTTTTTACCCTCTATTTTACAATCTAAAGACCTTCAAACACACATTTCCTAGTTCCTATTGTTGTATTCATGAGAATATGGGTATAAATTTCCTTATCTTTAAAAAGGTTGATAGATTAATTTTAATGATTAAAATTCTTACATTTGATGTATTCTTAAGGAATTTTATCTTTCATGAGTCATTAACTCATATGAAGTGCAGATGGTACTTGACAAGAAGTAACCTTACACATTTTAGGATTCCTGCACCAGTATGGGGATTCCTGCACTTAGGTTGAGAGCAAAGCCCGTTGGGTAAAAAGTCCAGTTGGCAAGTCAACTAAGTTGTAAGATATTTTCTAGGTTCATGATTGAAGATAAAGCACGCTATCTTTCCCTAGTATTCAACAAAGAACACATAGAGTATAACTACTTCTTCTAAAAGAGACCAGTATGATATGGAGAAGATCTCAGTGATTAGCAGACAATTCACCTTAAAAGTATTGTTAGCAATATGTTGTAATTAGTGTTCATCTTGCTTTGTATAGTGGCTCAGTCATAGCTATGATTTTTGATGTAAAATGTCTCTAAATTAGGAACCAGGACATAAATTAGGTTAGTGATGTTGCGAGATGTTGTACTTCTAGTTTGAACTCTGTATTGGTCAGATCGTGTTGGAGTTGGACTAATGAGATAAATATATATTAAGGGCTCAGATTTTTATTATACAAAGTTTCAATGCCAGGTTCTCTTTCTATTGGTGCTATATCCCGTTAACAATTTTCATTGCATTGTAGTTTAACTTCTCTTTAATGATGGTACGAGCTAGTTGGTGTGGGCCCAAACTATCCATCTCGTTATCCCTCTATTAGTTATCATTGTGTGGCTTGTTTCTCTTGAAATATATTATCACGATGTGTATGCTTATGAATTAAGTATTGTATCCTTGCATAGCTTGCACAATATTATGTTATTTGAGGACTCTATTTCTTTTGAAGATACAAATTGTGTGTGGTCTGGAGTCTTTATAGCCGAGAATTGGGAAGGAGTTATTGCATACACTTAAGATCTTTTAGTGTTATGATTATTTGAGTTACGTTGTGCACAGATTGATTCTTGAAATAATTTATTTGATCCTTAATATTTGGTTATAGTGATATTCCAACTCACGGTTCTTCTTTCTGTGTTTGATAGTTCCGAGATAAAAGGAATTTTGAGAAAATCAGGGTCTTATATTGGTTCGTGAAAGATTATTTTACTCAATACTTTGTTCCATGTTTTCATATTTTCGGTTACATGAGATGTGCCATGAGTGGGTCTTGTTTCTTATATGTGGCTTCGTAAATTGTATATCTTTCATGTAAAAACATTTCTCTGGGAATCAATGAATTTGGTTCAAAGGCTTTAATGATATGATACTTGCATCCAACAATAATTCCCTCCAAAACCCTTGATCTATTTTGGGAACCAAATACTGAGGGCATCTTGTTCTTTTATACATATTTTGTGATTTAGAATATAAATGAAGTGATATTTAAGTCTCTAAACCCTAAATTTGGAAACGATACAAGTCCTATTCAATATCACAATACATAAGTGTAGGATTCAAACTCTTGTATCTCTCCTACTTGAGACTTGATTACTGTTATAAATTTGTTCTTTTTTTGGGTTTAACAATATAGGCATACTAGAGGTAAATGTTTGCATAACCTGGTGATTGAAGATTAGTTGCATAAAATAAGTTTCTTTCAAATGAAACATGACTAGACAATGAATGCACTTGATTTGATCTTCCAAGTGATTTGTTTAGTTGGTACATGTGTGGAATAGACTCCCTTGAAATTTCAAACAAGATGGTCTGAAAAGGTTTTGTTAAGAGTTGATTAATTGTTTTTCCATTGCTATTTTAGAAATTGATTCTTACCTTGTACTAGTTGCATTTGTTTTCTCTTACACATTCTTTTCTTTAGACACAATTTTAGACCTTTGATTTGGGGTACTTTTTGATTGAATAAAGTGAGGTTTTCTTTTTGTTATGTAAGCTATGCATATGATTAGCACACCTGGATTGCCACATTTTGAATGCACAAAATGAGAGAGAAGTGCAAGAATTGAAATTACAAGGGAGTGAGAGTTGAAATAGTGCATGGATGTTTTGATGACTTGTATGATTTCTTTAAACGCTCTTTTGGAATTGTTGGATTGAGGCCCTTGTCTTTTCAAGTTTTTGGATTATTTATGTAGTTTGCAATCTAATTTTTCTTGATGTGCAAATGAGTGAAGTAGCTATTGTCCAAATTGATCATAGTGTTTTTCTTTATTTTAATAAAGTTGCCATCACAATAGTGCAAGAATTGAGGATAGAGTTTGTTAGGGTCCTATAATATATGTAATCAAAGTTTGTCTGTCTAGTTGTTTATTTTTTGAATCTTGTTGTAAAGTTTAGCCTATAAATTCACCATGTATTATAGTCTAATTTATCTTTGTATTAAGGTCTCAAAATTTCTCAAGTCATTGTAAATATGTATGCCAAAAGCGGTCCATTAGTCTTGATTTGAATTGTAAGGTCCCTAAGGGGTCATCAATAAGTTGTCATAAGTGAATGTTGGCACTAATGTCAACAAGAATGGCAAGAATGTGTGATGCAGTGCATGGTTTAGAAGGATTCCTATGGTAGCTATATGTTTCATGTAGAGGATCATCATGGTGGGTGTGTTTTCAGATATCCAAAGAGAAAATGGGCAGAGAGGTTTGTAGTCATTTTCTAAGTATCATAAGGATTGAAAGTATATTCTACTTCGGACCCTCTCCATTGGAAAATTCTCATAACAAGCTTTCCAATGATATGTGGAAGTCCAAAAATGGACTTCTTGATCAAAATATATGGCCTATTGAAGTTTGAAGGTTTCAAACCTTTGAAAGGAAGGAAAAAGAAGGCATATTAGAGGTCCAGAGCGATATTGACGATGCACATATCAGAGGTCTAGCGCACATCGCAACATAAAATTAATCAACAATCGCATGTCAGCAAGGTACATGACATAGAGCATAACATAGTTCGATGATTGGTGAATTAAAAATGAGGTGGATCAGTTGTTGGCAGGGTCTGGTGTAGATCACATATCAAAATTGACGAATTGCTTAAGTGGAGTAGGGTGACAACTTTAAAAAGTTGTGATACATGCGAAGTTGCCAGATGGAAGGGGTCAATAGTGTTAAATCATCAGGAAAGCACAAAAATAGGTTAAGAAAGAAATTTGTTAAAAACCAGATCAGGACCGGGCCTTTTCTCTCTCCTATAACCGAACACGTGGCACAAAATGATTGGTTCCGATAAGGGACGTGTGGAAGAATACAATTGGTTTCGATAAAGCCACATGGCATTTGATGTCAGCATGACATCGTTGTATGATTGACATGTGGCAGGCAGATTCGATATTTTTAGGGCCCTAATGGGGCAAATTAGGGTGACACATGTCACCACTCACGAGGTGACACATGGCAAAGGATGATGTTAGATCGAATATTGGTGATCGCAAGTTGAGGCATGTCACAAATCTCAAGTTAAATCTTTCGATTGAGGGAGATTTGATATTGGGGCTATCCCATGGTTGCAAAGAGCTCAAAGAACCGAAGGCTAGGGTTAGGCATATGAGAAAGTTACACCCTTGCATAATATATAGTGGCATTCAATAAAAAGTTCTAATAAGTGAAACTTTGATTGTGTAACGCCAAAGTGTTAAGAAATGAATGGGTCGACAGTTGTTGAATCACGGGAAAAGGGGAATGGATATTTTGAATGGAAAGTCACAAGTTGTTGAGAAAAAGACTACAACCACTCCATATTTCAAGCAAGAGGATCGGTATTAAATAAAACGATTTCCATTTTTAAAGGATAAATATTTTCCCACAAAAGTGAAGAAGAACAAAGGACCAGTTTTACTTTCAAGGGAAGTAGTTGACCATATTTTTTTGTTGCCTAAATACAAGCATATTTTCCTATAGTTATTATTGGACATATGAAATATTTTTTTAATTTTATCTTTGCATACATGAATTTTAGATATATTTAAAATATCTTCGTTTATGTAATTATGTCATGACTATTATTTTGCAAAATTGTTATGTAAAGCACTATATAAACAATTTATGAATATGTAAAGAGGGTTGGATTATGTATGAATAAAAGGGCTCTGCATTGATGTAAGTCGTGGATTGGAATCAAAGTGATCAATTTGTAGAAATACAGAGAGTTTTGTTCCAGGATTCCCATGTTAGATAATTGGTGATGTGTTCCTTATGTTAAATTGTTTATTTTCTTAGTTTCCATACATTTTTCCCTCTTTATTGTTGCAAGAAGATTAAGGGTCGACTTTTCTTAAGTGTACTACGCTTTGGCTTGTTAGCAATATCCATATTTTATTTCTGATGTTAAATATAGAATTCATCCCAGTATGCTCTATATTTAATTGAACTCAAATCATATTCATCCTATTCACCCCATAGACACTCTATAAGATACAAAAGTTTGCCTATCCTGCCCTGTTACAACTACTCTATAATTTTGTAATTGATTACCCAAAGGTTCATGAATCCATGCCCAATGGACTTCTCCAACATCTTCCAACCAAACATTTGAAAAATCCATCTTAAAATAAAATAGCTAGCCTAAAATCTGAAGTAAAAATATAAATCATATAGAGAGATCCATCTCTGAAACTGGAAGGCCTAGATCCCAGTTTTAAAAGTGGTTTTGTGGTTACCTTTGTAGTTTTCTTCCTCAACCTAGGAAAATTACAGAATGATAACAAAAAATTATCTTTCAATTTCAAAACTTAAAAAATTAGTTATGTTGTTGTTATAGCTCCAAATCTCATTCTTGATATTTGTGATGCTGCTCCTTCTAGACTTAGTCCAAATACTTAAAAACAATGTTTTACTCCCTGTACGCGACATTGCCCTAAGCTAAATGCGTGTGTACACAAGTCTGTGTATACCCAACCCACGTATATGTCTTAAAACACTTAAAAAAATTGAATCTCCTTGATTTCATGCGAAGATCACGGGTTTTACCTGTTGATTACCTATTAGTGCCCGTGGCCCAACTATTCCCAACGAATTCCCAACTAAAAAAATACTTTGGGAGAAGTATAAAAAGGATTCAATGGGAAGGCCTTAGGGAGGAGAGAAGAGAGAGAATTACTCTGCTGAGATTATCCCTGATCAAGTATGAAGATCCCTATGCTTCCTGTAGTGGGGGAAGTGCTAAAAGTACAAGGATCTTCAGACTTGATCAGGGATAATCTCAGTAGAGTAATTCTCTCTCTTCTCTCCTCCTTAAGACCTTCCCATTGAAGCCTTTCTATACTTCTCCCAAAGTAGTTTTTTAGTTGGGAATTCGTTGGGAGCAGTTGGGCCACAAGCACTAATGGGTAATCAATAGTTAAAACCCGTGATCTCTGCCCGAAATTAAGGAGATTTTTTTTTTTAAGTGTTATAAGACATATGCACGGGTTGGATATACACAGACCTACATACACACGCGTTTAGCTCAGGGAAATGTCGCGTACAGGGAGTAAAACATTGTTTTTTAAGTATTTGGACCAATTTTGGAAGGAGGGGTTGCCCTAGGCCATAAATGCAGCATCAAAAATATCAAATCTTACGACCTCCAGATTGACAAATAAGCATTGATTCATCTATATAAACAACATTAATACCCAACATTTTGGCGTTGTTTCCAGGGACACATTTGAAATATTCTCGTAAATTTCGGCTAAATTATTTTAGAAGTAGACGTGAGTTATACATTGTTTTTGTTAGCAATGTGCTTCTTTTGTTGTGTGCTAGTAGAGGGATAATTTATTTTTAATGATAAAACTGTTGTAGGTACATTTTTTTGAGATATCTACAATATTGAAATTGAGCTTGATTTTGGCTAATAAGTGTTTTTACAGTTTTGAAATTTTCTGATTGATTTTTTTTCTTTGAAACATTAGGGGTAAAGGACATAAGCCTAGGAAAGGTAGGCCTAAAACTGATAATTTGGAAATTTCTAATTCTTGGATTGGGTCTGTTGCATGTCAACACTCCAAATTAACTGAAATCAATCAAATTGGTACATTACAATTGGATTCTGTAAATAATAGTTCAGGTGTTTCACAACCAACAATAAGAAAGAAGGTAATATTTACATTTTAAATTGAAATTATTAGGCCTTCATTCAGAACAGGGTTTAGTTTATTTGGAGGAGGCATGGACCACTATGAGAATGACACTGGTGAAGGGACTGGTGAGACTAATCCATGAAGATGAGATGGAGGAGTGGAAAGAATGACCAAGGATAACTCACTTCTGAATTCCCAGTAGTAGATCCTAATAGTAATGTGCAGATGAAAAATATTCCACCATTTTCTCCCCAATTCCATAGTAAGGTGCACGAAAATCCTGATGCCTTTTTGCTTGAGTTTGAAATTTTGTGTATAAGTCATGATTGCTCTAGAGATGCCCATAATTTAAAACTCTTTCCCGAAACCCTTAAGGATTATGTTTTCCATTGGTTTATGGGGTTGTGGGGACACACTATACATACTTGGGATCAAATGAGGAAACATTTTCTAGGGAAATATCAAGAGTATTGTAAAACACATGAGATGCAGGATGAAAGTTTCACAATTGCATAACGCGAAGAAGAAAGTTTGGAGTATTATCTTGAGAGTTTTTTATATATTCTCCAAATTTCCAAGCATACATTAGATCCTATTACTTCTAGGACTTTGTTTTTGAGAGGATTGTTGAATGAATTTATGAATATTTTAAATCTGTTAGCACACGGAGATATTTCTCAATTAATCTTTGATGACATTTGTCATATTTGCAGAAAATATTCACTTAATCATTCCAAAACTAGTATGTGATTAAGAAGTGGTTTGAAGAATGTTTAGTCTAGAACAATTGATGCTATGAGAATGCAAATTGAACATAAAATGGACAACATCAAAATTGAATTAATGAATACTTCTAGTAGGTAGATTGATTCTATAAAATTTCAAAGAAAATTATAATATGAATAGGCTACCTTGTCCATTTTTTTCCAAAATATAGGAAAAAGCACCCTTTTTGTGAATGTGCTATAGATTTCCATGTTATTAGAAGTTATGGTGTTTGCGTAGGTAAACATCCTATAGAAGACTACCCCTCTATACTAGGATTGAAAGCAGTATTTGAAGGGGAGAATTTGGTACTTGAACCACTACATGCCATGGGAAGGAAGAAGAATTGGAAATAGGTAGGTACATGTACACATTATGAACATGTACCTTATTTTCCTAATTTTCATAGTTAGCTAAACCACCCATATCAGAATTGGAACTATTCTCCTCAATGGCAACCAATGTAATCACAACAATTTGGTCAATCTCCAACTTGGTAGAAAGGGTGGAGGGGGCCTTTATAGCCTCAATTTTCATACCCAATATGATCAAAGCCATCTTATTCTATACCATATTCATATTTTTCACAAGCTCAATGTTCATTTCCAACTTCCCTGCCAAAACAAACACAACTTATGCCACCTCCATTGCCATTACCATCACCTCTTAGGCTGCCTCAACTACTCGCACAACCAGCTCCCAATACAAATAATAAGTGGTATAACAAATTCATTATGCTAAGCCACAACCTCTCCCTACTTATCAGATCATGCCACTTGGGGTTTGTCACCTTCGACTAAGACTTAGAGGTGTTTGAAAAATAAAATAAAAAATCCCTATTTGTTGTCATCGAGGAGAGAAATGACGAGGAGGAAATGCCCGATCATACAAATAATCACACTAGGGTACAACCAATTCCCGTAAACTTAGATTCCCTACCATATTCTTCAAACTCACCTTCCTAGTCGGAGAGGTTGGTTATGGAGAAAGTCATTCGTCCCCCTAAGTTTGAATAGGCTACTAAGCTGAGGAACATATGTATTAAGATTTCTTTACTCCATGTTTTAAAATATATACCTATTTATGCCAAAAATGTTAACAATATCTGTATAAAAAATCCAAGAAGGAAGAGAGAAAAACCTAATACTATCCAGTTTATCGGTAAGGCAACTAAATTAATGACAGGACATACTTTTGTAGACAAATATACCGATCTTGGAAATCTAGTTGTCTCTATAAAAATCGGTTGCACCTTTGTCGCCAACATTTTAATTGAACTTGGAGTAACCATCAATGTGATGACTAGGTAAAATATGGAGCAGCTTGGGTAGAATCACACATGTCCAACTTCCACTGTGCTAGATTTCGCTGATCGATCTAAAATTAAACCAAAGGGGGTATTAGATGATGTGATTGTCTTGATAGATTCATGGCCGTATACTATATTGTCCTACAACCAAAAAATTCTAGCGGGGGCATCCCTTGATTATGAGGCGGTCATGGCTTGCCACGACTGATTCTTACATTGGTTGTTTCTCCTACGACATGTTTATTATGCATGGGGCGTCTAGGAAAAATGGCGGCTTGTATCCTCCTTCTAAATTTATTAAGGAGATCTATGATACTTTGTGGTTAGATGATGATAATAGTGATGAGGAGACTCAGTCCCTCTTTATGAAAGAGCAGATTCTTCAGTTTGTCGAGTTCACTGAGGAGAGTCAGAACCGTGACTTTCTCGGTAACTTGGGTACTGTGAAAGACTTTGAGTTGATTCCTCACATCTTTAGTCCAAGTTTCCAAGAAATTGGTGGTCCACAATCCTCGTCACCACTACAAAACTTGATAGATACCACAAAAATTCACGAGCATGTAACTGCACTTATTGAGGTGAGTCTAGGAAAATCCTTACATATTATTTCAGAGCTTGACCCATGTGACTAAGAGAAACTTGAAAAAGTGCTGCAAGGTCACCTTGATGCATTCACAAGTAGCTATGCAAACATGAAGGGAGTTCCTCCTGAAAACTACACTCATCAAATTTATATTCAGAAAGGTTCCTGACCTATTCGACAACCCTAGAGGTGAATGAACATTACGCTCCGAGATATCATTAAATAATGACTTTAAAATTTCTTTGGAATTAGCTTCATCTATCCTATATCTGACAACCAATGGGTCTCCTAGTTGGTAGTGGTCCCAAAAAAGGATGGGAGGTGGCGGATTTGCATTGACAATCATTAATTAAACAAAGCCACTCTCAAAGACTACTTTCCACTATTGACCAGGTACTAGATACCCTCACGGGTAAAAAGTACTTCTCCTTTTTGGATGGTTTCAACGATTATAACCAAATAAAATTTGCACTAAAGGATTAGGACAAGACTAATTTCACTTGTCATTGGGGGAAATTTGCTTATCGAGTGCTTCCCTTCAGACTATGTAATTCCCCTGCTAATTTTTAGCGGGTAGTCTTCAAAATTCTCGTTGACCTCAAGTGTGGAGGTTTATATGGACTATTTTTTAGTATATTATGATTCATTTTAGGAAGCCATCCCAAATTTAGAGAAAGTGTTGGATAGGTTCCAAGAGGCTCGTCATACTTTGCGTGATAAAGTGTAGATTAATGTGCAAACTAGGAGTGGTATTTGGTCATCTTATTTCCAGCAAGGATATACAAGTAGATCTTGCTAAAATAAAAATTATCACATACCTACTAGTACCTAAAACACAATGGGAAGTGAGGGATTTTTTGGGTCATGTACGATACTACCAGAGGTTCATTCAGAACTTCTCTAGGATAGCCTCATCTCTTTTTTAGTTGTTGGATAAGGACAATAATTCTCCTGGAATGAAGCTTGTCAACGAGCCTTCAAGGAATTGAAGGAGAAATTAGTAAGGGAACTAGTCGCTAGGGGACCTATTTCATAACTAATTTGTCCCTTCCATTACATATATCCTCCGTTACCTAAGAGACTATTGTTGGTGCAGCTTTGGGCCAAGAATAAAAGTAGGCATCCTATGCCATTTATTTTTCCAGTAAAAAAGTATCCCCTGTTGAGTTGAATTACACAGTAACAGAAAAATAATTTCTAGCTATAGTCTTCGCCATTAATGAATTTAGACATTGCATTAATCTATATGAAGTTTTTGTTCACACTTATCATTCTGCAATTGAATACTTAATGATTAAACCTTTGACTAGTGGAGAAAATTACTAGGTGGTTATTATTGTTGCGGGAATTTAATATTACCATAATTGACAGGCCTCGTAAATTGAATTTTGTAGATAATTTTCTTACCTAGTCTTAATAATCCAAGTAAAATTTTTCCTTTTTGATGATTCATTTCCATATGAGCATTTATTTGTTGTGTCTACTAATTCTCCATGGTTTGCAAACATATCCAATCATTTGGCCTCAGGAAAATCACCACCATATTTTTTCTCCAGAGAAAAGCAGAAGATTATTAAAAATAGTGCTTCATATTCATGGATACATGGAGAAATCTTTTAAAGATGGGCTCATTCAATTATTCACAGGCATGTTCCAGAGGAACACATGTTTTATATCCTTAAGGCAGCCCACGATGAATTGTGCAGGGGCTACTTTTCTCATAAGAAAACAACATATAAATTACTTCATGCAGGTTACTTTTGGCCATACCTTTTTAAGGAATCCAGGGGATATGTTAGTATATGTGATAGCAATAATTGGATGGGCTTCCCGGTGCAAGATGACACAATTCCTTTATGTCCATAGGTGATAATTGAATCTTTTGAAAAATTGACAATTGATTTTGTAGGACTAATTTCACCTCCATCTTTAAATAAAAGGTATATTCTTGTTTTCACTGATTTTGTTACCAAGTGGGTAGAGGCTAATGTTGTTTTATATGCTACCAAAAATTTTGTCATTGATTTTCTATTTGAAGATATTTTTATGAGATTTGGTGTAACGAGGGAGCTAGTTACTGGCAATGGAACATATTTTACTTATAAGCTTGTGAAAGGAATTATGGAGCAGTATAAGATCTGCCACAGGAAGTCATCTCCTTATCATCCATAAGCCAATGGCTAAGTGGAGTCCATGAATAAAGTGATTGAAACAATCCTTACCAAAATAGTTAATATGAAACAAAAGGATTGGGAAAAAATGTTACTAGAGGCTCTGTGGCCATATAGGACTACCTAGAGGAACAACACCAGTCATACACCATATGAACTAGTTTATGGGAAGCAGATCCTACTACCAATCGAGTTCTAGATCAATACTTATAGGACTATAGTTTAGTTGGGTTTGGATCTTTTCGGGGCACAACAACAATGTCTCTTGCAACTAAATGAATTATATGAAATGAAAGAAACATTGTCCTCGGTGTTTTCTAGTCTCTAGAAAATCTTGGGATAAGTTTCACGCATGAATTGCTCATCCTCCCAGGTAGCCTCTTCCGAGCTAAAGTGCTTCCATTGCTCTTTAACCTAGGGATAACTCGTTTCCGCAACATTGTTTCTCTCCTATCAAGAATATGTAGGGGCTTGACCAGGAATTCCCCGTCTAGTTTGAGTTGCAACCATAATACCAATCATTATTATCACTTAGAATTATTAGTTAATTAATTTCTTAACATAATTTAATTGCATTACCTATAAATATTTCCAATGTATTATATGTTTAGGTTCATGTATATAAATTTTTTAATAAGGAGGCTTGAAACCCTAAAGAACTAAGGTTTACATAATACCAAAACCCTAAACATCAAAAGAGTAGGAATTCTAGATTTCAACAACCCTAAATAGACTAGGGCTTCATAGACATACCCTTAAGTTAGGGTTTTACAGTGAACCCTAAAGGTTAGGATTTCATAAACAGAGTAGATAATATGATGAGTGTAGATTCATTCAAGAGATTAATCACCCTAACAAGAATCCTTATGATTCGAAAACCTAGACATGAGAGAGTTATTAATATAAAGAAAATTATAAATGAAGAATGATCATACCTTTTTGATGCAAATTTTTTATATATAACTAAGTTCCTCTTACAAACCTTGCATGGTTATTTATTGAAGCACTCCCTCTAAAAATTCTTGTTCAGATATTCCCTCTGAATCTAATAATTACTTTCTATAATTTTTCCTTTAAAGGGAAGAACACAAGAACAAGAATAACAAAGCTAATGGAATTAAAAATGAATACTTATATTTAATGAGGAGAGTTTTTTTTGTTTTATGTGCCTGCAATAATTTTATAAAAAAACATCATCAAAACTATGTGAGTATAAACTCAAGACACTACTTATAAACCCAAGACACTATGAGACAAGGTTTCTAGGGAGAACAAGAGAATATGATTTTTATATGTACTATTATTAAACCCAATATATATAATATTGCAAATTCCAAGATCATACAAGAAACTCAACATTAACCTTTAATTAACTTGAGCCATGATATACGTACCTCAAGAGTTACATACTTCTGTCTTCCATTGACTTTATTTTTCTTCTGTAGACATAGATTTAGATGTATGAGGCGTAAATAATAAAGACAACACTTACCTTATCTTCAAGGATTCTTCCACAAATTAAGATAGATTCAATGTTGTGAACTACTTCCTCCCTTTGAGACAAACATACTCGACTTTTCTAGACAAGGTCCTTATAATGATAAATTTTGAACTACTATAGTAGGTAGCTCATGATATAACAAAGATTCCCCTGACATTTTACTGATAATTATAATTCTCAACCCTTTGAATATATATATATATATATATATATATATATATATATATATATATATATATATATATATATATATATATATATATATATATATATATATATATATATATATATCTGTGTGTGTGTGTGTGTGTGTGTGCCGAGGTCCTTATTTCACAAGAGTCTAGGCTTGTTCAGATATTATTTTAATTGTGGTTAGTAACAATCCTTCAAAGTGGTACTTGATTCATTTCCTTGATGGCTCCCTAGGGCTTCTATGATTTCAGGCCTTCAATTAAATCAATCTTGATTTTCTTTTATGTATGCATATATATTTTTAAATGTAGCTTTAAATTAGTACTTCTAACTATGTTTACAGTGCCTCTAGTCAACTTGGCACTATATCTGTTTCTTGCTAGACATCCAGCCATGAAATGTTTTTCTATTTCTTGATGTGATTGTTTACAAGAATGTAGAGTTTTTAAAAGAATTTTGATCCACAATATTCATATTTTTAAAAGGATGATTTTAGACCTTAATATATATACTCAGTACTTCTCTTCTCATACCTAAAGATTCGACCTTGAATAGGACTATAGGTATTTGAATTTCCAAATGTGGTATATAGGTCCTTTAGTGTTTCGATTTTCAAGTCCCGATCTAAAGCCCTATTAGTAGAGGTATGTGCCTAGAAATGTATATTTTGTAAATCATTCCTTCTTGTAATCAGTTTGTCCTTCAAAACTATCCTTTGTATTTTATACGAATGATGTATTAGCTGCCTTATTCTTTGACCTGACTTTAAAACCATGTTGAGATATCCATCAGGGCAACAAGTTATGATTTTACTTTAATTGTTTTCTCTTGTTATGAAATTTTCTTGCGATATTTAATTATTATTTTTTCTTCTAATTTTTCTTTTTCTAATCATCAAGACTAATGCCAATCAATAAACAAAGGAAGACATAATATGCAGGTAAACAACTAGGGAAAAAGTCTTAGGTAGGGTAAAACCCAATCAAGAACTCTTCCTTTAGTAGATTCAAATCACAATGAGACAACCAAGACTCTTGACCTAAACCTCTCTCCATCCATCAAGTAAACCTTGCTCAAAACCAACACACCTACTATTCCATTACTTCATAGTTCATTAAGATGCTTACTCATGTAACCTTGGATTCCTTGTCCTGTAGGAATATGAAACCTTTTTCTTGTAGTCACCTTATCCTTCAATCCTGTAGTCACTAAAGTTAGAGTCTATACTCATATAGAGTTTTGGTCGTGCAGTCTTGTTCTGTTATTTTATACCTTATACTTCATTCTATAGTCACCTCCTAAAATCATACTTCAGTCCTGTGGTTACCTCCTAGAACTTCAGATCTATGGTTAACTCCAGGAAATTTGGATCTATGGTTACCAATGAAACTTCAGACCTATAATCCATGAAACTTTGGACCTGTGATCCTTAGCCGAACTTGGTTTTGTGCTATTGTAGGGTTCAGGTTACCTGGGTGTATATAGTTTATCCTAATTGCATATGAGCCAAAAAGAATAATTTATGGAAGCTGAATTGGAGAGGATCAATGGAGGCCGACTTGTAAGGTGACTTGATGGAGGAGGTTTCAAAATCATAAAAAAATATTTTTATCTTTGACACCATGAACCCAAGAAGGGATTCTTACATAATTAATTTGACTTTAACTTCACACTCAATGGGTGCTTTGACCTATTGACTATTCACCCAAGCATGAAACCCATGCTTTAATAAGTTAATTTAATAATAATAATAAAATGTTTTAATAAATATATTAGATCTTGACTCAAGTACAATTATGAAGACCAACACTAGTTACATTCTTCAACAATAGTTTCTTGTAATTGTGCAGTTTGAGAATAAATCCTATATTCTTAAATCTTATGTCTATTTCTTCAATTTAGAGAGTTAGGATATTTGTATCTTATTCTTACCCCTTTGAAAATACCCCAAAAAATGTCAATGATTTATATATATTGATTGAAATTCCTATGGCTAAACAAATGGTATCAAGGAGGGCCTCCATATTCTTGACATATCTCAGGATTACACAAAAAAATAATATATCTTCATAAAAATTAGATATTATAAGAAATAATTTGGTTCTGCAACAACACCTTCTATAAAATTCTTATTGAGGGAATCCTTTATGATTCTACTAAGACATTTAAACACTAGAAGAAAAGGAGCCAGAGAGAGGGGGTAACTCTACCTTAATCTTTTTTCAACATGGAAAAATGAATTGGATATCCCATTGATGATAATTGCAAATAAGGATGAATTGATATAGTTTAGAATCTATGAAGAAAAATATTGACAAAAGATGAAACGTATATGAAGCAATCAAATGTAGAGTTAGGTGACTCTATAAAAATCTTTTGTTAAATAATCTTCATAGACCACTACTTTCTAATCACTTGGGCGAATGGAATGCAACCTTTCCTATGTAAGATCAATTGCTTCATGGATTTATCTTCCCTTTAAGAAACAAATTTCTTTGGGGAAATATGGTTAGAGAGAACGTATTTAGACATAGGGAAATAGTCTTAGAGATTATTTTGTAAATGGAGTTACAAAGGGAAATAGGTTCCAACTTCTCAAAGATGAAGGTTTGTTATATTTTGGGATAAGGAAAGGACATTAGAATTGGAAGGGGCTAATATATGGTTATACTTTCTGGATTACCCCACAACTTTGATTAAGTCTCCTCGATGAATTCAAAGTATCCAATAAAAACTTCAATTGTGAGCACATCTAGTCTTGTTTTTTTGTGTTAATGAAAGCTACAGAGAACAATTTCAAGCACCCCCTCTGATATCTTAGGCATTAATTAGGAATTTCTTTCTTAATCTATAAAACTAGGGATATTGGAGACCACCTAGAGGATGGCATTGATAGTAGCCCTTGATTCTTCTTTTTATAGGTTTTCAAAGAAATAAATACCTTCTTCAAGAAATTTAGGAAATAATGTATCTTGATATCCATGAAGTTTAGAGATGGGCCAAATTGGGTTTATGGATTTTTTTATAGTAGGAAAATTTATGAATAAACTTAGTGTTTTGATATTTTGTTTTAAGCCATAAATCTCCACCTTTTATTCCCCACTCCCTCTCTCTATTTAGTAAGATTTTTCATTGAATAATGAGAAAATGTTCAATGAAAATCACATCATAAGAGCTATGTCGATGTGTTTCGAACCATCTAGTGTGCTTCATTGTCAAGATTTTTCTTTTTTGATCCTCTAGAGATTTCAATAGGTATCTATGCTACATTGAGGAAAAACCCTCTCCTCTCTTTCCAAAAATTCACATACTCATTTTTTAATTCTTCAAGGTTCTTGTTGACTCCTTCCTTTTCTATTTCATCCAAAATATAATAGCTTATTTGGATCTTTTAATTTTTCTTTGATTTGGGGAGGTGGATAATCATGATTAAAGGGATTGTGTGGTCTTTGGACATCCTTTAGTGTTTGAAAGAATAAGGAGTATTCAAACCAATGAGGACTCAATTTCAAAATGGATAGTAAAGTTGGACATGGAAGAGTCAATTTCCAAAAAAATAAAACAATGTTTTGAATCTCCCTTAGTTGAGACCCCATTGGTGAAAGTTTGAGATTATCCTATGGAAAATGGTCTTGAAGAAATATGGCAAATACAAAAAATAATAATATCGGACAATGAAACTTGAAATTGGTCGAACAGGAAATATGATTGTATTCATTATTTCAATGTTTAATGATACCAATATTTATAATACAATGAACAAACCAACTAATATGTTCTCACCTTGACACCTCATATAAGAGATAAACAAGGAAGAGATAAATAGGGTCTAGGCTCTAAAATATAGAATCTAGAAATTCTAGAAGCATACCTAGGATAAAAACTATATCCTAAGATGTAAAATAAATAAAGTTGGTACATAAGTAATTAATGATTGTTTATGTGACTAAGAGGCTAACATCCTCCCCCCAATCATAAGTCTGAGCAATAATACTAGAAATGCATCATGAACTGCTACTATCTCCAAGTATTGATGTTGAAACTTCTGTGCTGAGCCTGAATGAAGAATTGTGTGAAGAATCACCAAAACTGGATGTTGAAAACTCCAATATGAAGAGAACACACTAAGAGAAGTGAATCAACTGCTATTCTAATACATCCCTAAAAATGCTTGACAACTCAATATAATGAAAATCTATAATCTAAAATGGTCCATATTTCCTTTGCTAGGTCAAATGGCCATAAGTGAACAAAAATGTCAACTAATTTACTCCCAATCGACATCCATATTACATTCTCATTGGAAAATTGTGCCATTGTTGAAAATTTTAGTCTGACAACCATCATCATCAATTCAATATCAACTCGCCCCCTCAAATTGTGCCACTGTCGAAAATTTTAGTCTTATTGATTCACTTGATTTTTGAACTCCCCCCCAATATGTAGGAGAGTTTCACCATTGTAGTCCCCCTTTCAAGAACATGAGAGCACCATATTCATTTGACTGTTAGCTACACCATGTATTTACTTAAGATTAAATTCTTTGGTAATACATATATAATCATTTGACTATTGACAACTACTCTTAAGGTTCAATCCATGCATAATCAATCTTCAATATTGCTACAATGTTTCATTCATAACATCTCTCTAATGAGTGAATCTTCTTGCCACAATTTTGACAAGGATGGAAACCCAAAAAATGATCTTCCATATGACCAATTCTTTGACAATGCTGACATTTTGGTTTTTCTTCAACTTTCTCATTGATTTTTGATGTTGTTTGATCAAGAAATGCTCCACTGATGAACTTGATTGGTTTTGAATAATCAGGAATATGAAAATGATTGTCATCTTTTCCATATCCTTAACCATATTGATATTTGTTGTACTAAATTTCTTCCCATGGTTTGATGATTGGGTTGGAAGGAGAAGGATGAAATTTATCATGTACATCTTCCAAACTTGTAGTTGTATTGTTGAGTGGCTTGAAATTATCTTCATCATTATCCTAAAAAATCAAATTAGAAATTGTTCAGAAACACAACTCTTCCACTGTAACTCATCTTGTTGTAGCTGTGACTCAAGTTGGAGAAACACATTCATCTCATGTGCATGATATAGATGCATTTTAATATCAACTAGAGTGGATTTTCTTATTTTCACTAAGTGATTAACAATAAATAATATCAGAGTATTTAGTAACTCTAATATTTGAATACTTAAATATTTCTCCATTTGAACTCGCTCGCTTGAACTCTTGAATTTCATGCTCATTTGATTTTAACATCTTCTTGATTATCATGTTCAATTGATCTTGGATTTTAACTTTTCTTCTTTAAATTTCACACTTGCTTGACACATTTAGGGTGTCGATTACCATAAAAAATGCACCCAAGTTAATGATTTTACAATGCAATGAACTCTACTCTATCAATTCTGACTTAATGAATCAACAGGGGCTAGGGTGTTGGGTTCAACTGAGAATTCACTCGAGAATACACCCGATATGATTCAACTTGACAAGTCAACTTACAAGTCATAATGCAAGACAATTTTATTTATTTGACACTTACAAAAAATAAACTACTGAAATTGAGTTTGAAGTTGAATTTATAAATGTTGATCTAGCTTTGTAGACTTGTCTTGAAATGCTAATGTAGATTGCTCGAATTTTTCTTTGCAACTTCTTAATTTTGGGTGCTTGATCACATGTGCTTTTATGATTGAATGATATTATTTGTGTGCCTTGATTTTTCTTAGTTCCCTTGTAATCCATATATGTGTGGTGCATGATAAATTAGAAGTGTGTCAAAACTAGACAAAAAATTAGTAGCATCAAGAATGCAATAATCACACACCATCACACACAAAATGTCGTTGATCCTCCTATTCAAATTTTGGGTCGGGTCAAAGACAAGAGGAACCACCAAAGATGAACTTTTTATTAAATATATGCTACATCTATTTGAATTCTATTTCGTTTCCACTTAAGTTCTTCTCTGCCAAGCGGAAATGAATTCAAAGATAAAATAAAAGCAACCTAAAATGTTGTAAATACAACTTTGTGAATACAGAACTAGCAGAGTCGATGATTAAGGAGATCCACGGTTCCCAAGCATAAGGATCGATGAAAATCCATTCTGTTCAGGCTGACGTCTAGAGTTGAATATTTCCCAAGAATGAAATAGAAAACCTACTGATGCTTTGTAATAAATGTTGATCTAGTGTTGTTCAAGATGAGTGAAATTTGACTTGAAAATCACATGAAACTAAATTAAATTTTGGATCGAAATGATTGAGCGAACTACTAGTTTCATGCAACTGTTGATCTCATTTTTCTCATATTACTTGAGAATTTTATTTGGTTGATTTGCAGTGAGGATGAAGCAATAAAAACTTTCGACTCTCTAGTAACAACTTTAACCAAGGCATGGGTATACTATGTTCTCCATAAAATTAATGTTTGGTAGAAAAAACAATCTCACCTCTTCATGAGTAAAACACTGTTACGCCCCAAGAATGTCCGAATTTTCACCTACATAACACTCCTTTTTACCCTCTATTTTATAATATAAATACCTTCATGCACATATTTCCTAGTTCCTACTATTGTATTCATGAGAATATGGGTATATATTTTCTTATCTTTAAAAAAGGTTGATAGATTAATTTTAATGTTTAGAATGCTTACATTTGGTGTATTCTTAAGGAATTTTATCTTTCATGAGTCATTAACCCATATGAAGTGCAGATGGTACTTGACAAGAAGTAGCCTTATACATTTTGGGATTCATGCACCGATATGGGGATTCCTACACATAGGTTAAGAGTGAAGACCGTTGGGTAGAAAGTCCAGTTGGCAAGTCAACTTAGTAAGAGATTTTCTAGGATCATGATTGAAGATAAAACACACTTCCTTTTCCTAGTATTCAACAAAGGATACATAGAGTATAAATAATTCTTCTAAAAGAGACCAGTATGATATGGAGCAGATCTCAATGATAACTGATAGTTCACCTTAAAAGTATTGTTAGGAATATGTTCTAATTAGTTTTCATCTTGTTTTTTATAGAATGGCTTAGTCATAACTATGATTTATGATGTAAAATGTCTATAAATCAGGGGCCATGAGAGAAATTAGGTTAGCAATGTTGTGAAATGATGTACTTCTAGCTTCAACTCTATATCGCTCAGATCATGTTGGAGTTGGACTAATGAGCTCAAGATGTATTAAGGACTAGGATTTTTAAAATACAAAGTTTCAATGTTAGGTTCTCTTTATGTTGGTCTTATTTCCCATTAATGATTTTCATTGCTGTGTAGTTTAACTTCTCTTTAATGATGGTATGAGCTAGTTGGCATGGGCCCAAACTATCCATCTCTTTATCCCTCTATTAGTTAGCATTCCGTGGCTTGTTTCATTTGAAATATATTATTGCGATGTGTATACTTATAAATTAAGTATTGTATCCTTGTGTAGCTTACACAATATTATGTTATTTGAAGACTCTATTTCTTTTGAAGATACAAATTGTGTGTGGTATGGAGTATTTATAGCCCAAATGTGGGAAGGAGTTATTGCATACACTTAAGATCTTTTAGTGTTATGATTATCTAAGTTACGTTGTGCACATATTGCTTCTTGAAATCATTTATTTGATCCTTAATATTTGGTTACATTGATATTCCAACTCAGGGTTATTCTTTCTGTGTTTGATAGTGCCAAGATAAAAGGACTTTTGAGAAAATCAAGTTCTTATATTGGTTCACGTAATATTATTTTACTCAAGACTTTGTTCAATCTTTCCGTATTCTGGGTTACACGAGATATGCCATGAGTGGCTCTTGTTTCTTATATGTGGCTTAATGAACTGTATATATTTCATGTAAAAACATTTATCCGGGAATCAATGACTTTGGTTCAAAGGCTTCTTCAATGATATGATATGATACTTTGTGATTTAGAATATAAATGAAGTGATATTGAAGTCTCTAAACCATAAGTTCTACAACAATACAAGTCCTCTTCAGTATCACAATACATAAGTGTAGGATTCAAACTCTTGTACCTTTCCTACATGAGACTTGTTTATTGTTAAAACTTTGTTCTTTTTTTGGGTTTAGCAATAGAGGCAAACTGGAGGTAAATGCTTGTATAACCTCGTGATTGAATATTAGTTGCATATAATAAGTTTCTTTCAAATGCAACATGACTAGATAGTGAATGCACTTGATTTTATCTTTGAAGTGATTTGTTTAGTTGGTACATGTGTGGAATAGACTCCTTTGGTGTTTCAAACAAATTGGTGTGAAAAGGGTTTGTTAAGAGTTGATTCATTGTTTTTCGATTGCTATTTTAGAAATTGTAACTTTTACTAGTTCCATTTGTTTTCTCTTGTATATTCTTTTCTTTAGACAAAATTTTAGACCTTTGATTTTGGGTAATTTTTGATTGAACAATGTGATGTTCTATTTTTGTTATGTAGGCTATATATATGATTACTACACCTAGATTTCCACATTTTCAATGCAAAAAATGAGTGAGAAGTATAGGAATTGAAATGACAAGGGAGTGAGATTGAAATAATGCATGAATGTTTTGATTGTTGAAGAAAGTATAACTAGATTCAGTCTTCATAAATATAATTTTGATCTTTGTACTTGTAAAAGAAAAGAAATATTCTTTTTTGTAATTTATAACAATGAGTTTCTTGCTCATTTCATAGGTCTAGCACGTGTTGAAGTGTTATCGGAAAGTCAAAGAGTCAAAAGAAAATTGAAGAGATCTTCTTGAGCATATATGTAATGTATATGATTCAACCTAGTGTCTATATCAAGCCCTCCAAGACAAGAACAATCCTCTTAAAGAAGGAAACAAGCAAAACGATGAAAAATATAGTCATGTTGGCCTCAAATTGAATTAAATAACTAAACATAGTCATGTCGGATAAAAAAGGAGACACATCGGTTCATTGACACGTCGACTAATTATGGAGGACTAACCACTATATATACCCAGTTAGGGTCAACGCAAAAGTGTAGGAAAAACTCAGATTCTCTCTGTGATTTTCGGATGGTATAACAAGTATAGAATCTTGGATATATCTGAAATTGTGGATGAAATACAAGGTACAATATTTTAGATAAATTACAGGGTTACAATATTTTAGTTGAGTAGATAAGTACAATATTTCAGATGGGTGTAGTATGTCTCTACAATTTCGAGCATAATCACGGTGCAAGTAATTACAGTCATAAGGAATTCGATCAAGCATCTCTGTGTCTCATAGTAGTAATTATCATTGTTTCAACATAATTGTGATCCAAAAATAAGATACTTTTGGCATACTAGACATCGTCATAATGGCAACCATGGTCTCAATTATAATCTTAGTGAAGACAAGGTCATGATGCAGATCTCGGTGCAGTGATAAATACATATTATCAAGTCATGATGAAAACAAGGTAGAGACCTCGTTGACATGGTGATAACTTCAGTAGGAGTGTTGTTATGATCTCAGGGAGGGCACAATAATGATGAAATAGTCATTATCTTGGTGAATCTAAGAGAAACTCTCATTCATATGGAGATATCGTGAAGACCTTGGTGTAGGTGCAACAATAATGAAGATATCGGTGGTGCAGTAGTAATGGCCTTTGTGGTGCAGTGATAACGATGATCTTAGCAGTGACAAAGAAGAGGATTGGTGTCTTGGTCTTGGAGGTGAAAAATAGGTCAAGGGTCATGGTATTGGTATTCGTCAATTGGAATCTCTATAAGAAGAATTGTGTGCTGGTTTTCCTCTCAAGGAGTGAGAGGTTTTGGCCCTAGCAAAAAGCCAACATCTTGTGTTCTTGTCTATTTTGTTTTGGTAGCTATTTGATGAAATAAGAAACACACACTCTAATAATGTCAAAGAGAAGATTGTGCTAATAAGGCAAAGTAAAAATGCTTCACAAAGAATCTTACTAATTTAGTAAAAAGAATCTTATTAATCTAATTTCCCTAGATTCTTCAACATTGATGACCTGTGTGATTTATTTAAACACTCTTTTGGAATTGTTGGATTGAGGCCTTGTCTTTTATTTTTTTTTATTATTATTTGTGCAGTTTTCAATCTCAATTTTCTTGATGTGTCAATGAGTGAAGTAGCTATTGTCCAAATTGATCAGAGTGTTTTTATTTATTTTAATAAAGTTTCCATAACAATAGTGCAATAATTGAGGATAGAGTTTTATCTTTCAATTTCAGAACTTAGAAGATTGGTTATGTTGGGTTTGAAATATGAGTGCTTTTTGTAGGGCTTATGGAGTCTTTTGGAATTCCCTACCATATGCCTCAAATATTACGAGCTCCAGATTGACAGAAAAGTGTTGAGTCATCTATATCAACAATATTAATACCCAACATTTTGGCATTGTTTCCAAGGACATGTTTGAAAAGATTGTGGTAAATTCTGGCTAAATTATTTTAGAAGTAGACTTGACTTCTACATTGTTTTTGCTAACCGTGTGCTTCTATTGATGTGTGTTATTAGAGGGATAATTTATTTTTAATGATAAAACTATTGTAGTTACATCTTTTTTGAGATATCTAAAATATTGAAATTGAGCTTGATTTTAGTTAATAAGTGTTTTTATAGTTTTGAAATTTATGATTGCATTTTTTCTTTTCTTTTAAACATGAATGACTAGGGGTAAAGGACAAAAACCTAGGAAAGGTAGGCCTAAAATTGATAATTTGGAAATTTCTAATTCTTGGATTGGTTTTGTTGTAGGTCAAAACTCCAAATTAACTCAAACCGATCAAATTGGTACGTTGCAGTTGGATTCTAAAAGCAACAGTTCAGGTGTTTCAAAACCAACAATAAGAAAGAAGGTAATATTTACATATGAAATTGAAATTATTAGGCCTTCATTTAGAACATGGTTTAGTTTATTTGGAGGACCTGTCATGGACTGCTATGAGAATGACATTAGTGAAGGGACTAGTGAGACTAATCCATGAAGAGGAGATGGAGGAGCTAGAAGGAATGACCAAGGAGAAATCACTTTTGAATTTTCATTAGTAGATCCTAATGGTAATGTGCATATGAAAAACTTTCCACCTTTAGTTCTTCCCCACTTCCATAGTAAGGTGCACGAAGATCCTGATGCCTTTTTGTTTGAGTTTGAAATTTTGTGTAGAAGTCATGATTAGTCTGTAGATGCCCAGGACTTAAAACTCTTTCCCAAAACCCTTAAGGATTATGCTTTGCATTGGTTTATGGGGTTGTGGGGACACACTAGACATACATGGGATCAAATGAGGAGATATTTTCTAGGGAAATATCAAGAGTACTGCAAAACACATGGGATGCAGTATGACATTTTCACAATTGCACAACATGAAGAAGAAAGTTTGGAGGATTATCTTGAGAGATTTTTATAGATTCTTCAAATTTCGAAGCATAAATTGGATCATAATACTTCTAGGACTTTTTTTTTGAGAGGATTGTTGAATGAATTTATGAATATTTTAAATTTGTTAGCATAGGGAGGTATTTGTCAATTAATGTTTGATGACATTTGTGATCTTTGCATAAAATATTCACGTAATCATTTCAGAACTGGTAGGGGATTAAGAAGTGGTTTTAAGAATGTTTAGTCTAGAAAAATTGATGTTGTGAGAATGAAAATTGAACATAAAGTGGAAAACATGAAAATTTAATTAATGAATACTTTTAGTAGGTAGATTGATTCTGTAAACTTTCAAAGAAAATTATAAGATGAATAGGCTACCTTGTCCATTTTTTGCCCAAAATGTAGGAAAAAACATAATTTTCGTGAATCTACTGTAGATGTCCATGTTTCTAAAAGTTATGTTGTGTGTGTAGGTAAATATCCTACATAAGACTGCCCCTCTATACCAGGATTGAAAGCATTATTCAAAGGGGATAATTCGGTACTTGAACCAATGCATGCCATGGGAAGGAAGAATAATTGGAAATAGGTAGGTGTATGTACACATTATGAACTTGTAACTTATTTTCCTAATTGTCATAGTTAGTTACAACACCCATATCAGAATTGGAACTATTCTCCTTAATGGAAACCAGTGTAATCACAAAATTTTGGTCAATCTCCCCCTTGGCAGCAAGGGTGGAGGGGGCATTTATAGCCTCAATTTTCATACCCAATACGATCGAAGCCATCTTATTCTAAACCATATTCATATTTTCACAGGCTCAATGTTAATTTCCAACTTCCCTACCACAACAAACACAACCTATGCCACCTCCATTGCCATTACCACCACCTTTTAGGCCACCTCAACTGCCCGCACAACCATTTCCCATTAAAAATAATAAGGTGGTACAACATATTCATTCTACTGATCCACACCCTTTCCCCACTTATCAGATCACGCTAGTTGGGGTCTATGACCATTGACTAAGATTGGGAAAGGTGTTTCAACAACAAAAGAAAAAATCCCTATTTGTTGTGATTGAGGAGAGACATGAGGAGGAGGAAATTCCTGATCATACAAAAGATGAAATTAGGGTACAACTTATTCCTGTAAACTTGGAGTCCCTACCATCTTCTTCAAACCCACCTCGCTAGTTAGAGAGGTTGGTTATAGAGAAAGTAATTCCTCCCCCTAAGTTTGACCTGACTGCTAAGCTAAGGAACATCTGTATTAAGATTCATCTACTCTATGTTTTAAAAGAGATCCATATTCATGCCAAAAATGTTAACATTATATGTATAAAAAATCCAGGAAGAAAGAGAGAAGAACTTAATACTATCCAGTTTGTCGGTAAGGTAGTTGAGTTAATGACGAGACATAATTTTGTAGACAAATATACCGATCCTATAAATTTGGTTGTCTTTATACAAATCGGTGGCACCTTTGTCGCCAATTTTTTTTTTGAACTTGGAGTGACCATTAATGCAATGACTAGCTAGACTATGGAGTAGCTTGGGTCGACTCACATATGTCCAACTTCCATTGAGTTAGATTTAGCTGACCGGTCTAAAATTAAACCAGAGTGGGTATTGGAGGATGTCATCATCTCAATAGATTCATGGGAATACCTCGTATACTTTATTGTCCTACAACCCAAAACTTCTAGTAGGGGCATCCCTTCATTGTGGGGTGACCATGGCTTGCCACAACTGATGCTTACATCGGTTGTAGCTCCTACGACATGTTTATTATGCATGGGGAGTTTAGAAAAATGTCACCTTATATCCTCCTTCTAAATCTTTCGAGAGATTTGTGATACTTTGTGGTTAGATGATGATAGTAGTGATGAGGAGACTCAATCCCTCTTTATGAAAGACCAGATTCTTCAGTTTGTTGAGTGCACTAAGGAGAGTCAGAACTCTAAATTTCTAGGTAACTTGTATACTATGTAGGACTTTGAGTTGCTTCCTCAGATCTTTACTCTAAGTTTCAAGAAATTGGTGGTCCACAATCCTCGTCACCACTACAAAACTTGATAGATACCACAAAAATTCACGAGCCTATAACTGCACTTATTGAGGTGAGTCCAAGAAAATCCTTACATAGTAGTTCAAGCTTGACCCATGTGACTAAGAGAAACTTGTAAAAGTGTTGCTAGGTCACCTTGATTTGTTCACAAGGAGCTATGTAGAGATGAAGGGCGTTCCTCCTAAAACCTGCACTCATCAAATTTATATTTAGGTAGGTGCCCGATTTGTTCGACAACCCTAGAGGAAAATGAACCTTGCAATCCAAGATATCATTAAAGAATAAATTTAAAAATTCTTGGGCATTAGCTTCATCTATCCTATATCTGACAACCAATGGGTCTCCTCGTTGGTAGTGGTCCCGAAAAAGGATGGGAGTTGGTGAATTTTCATTGAATATCATGAATTAAACAAATCCACCCTCAAAGACTACTTTCCACTTCCCTACATTTACTAGGTACTAGATACCATCACAGGAAAAATGTGCTTCTCCTTTTTAGACGGTTTCAACAATTATAACCAAATAAAAGTTGCACTAGAGGATTAGGACAAAACCAATTTCACTTGTCCTTGGGGGAAATTCACTTACCGAGTGTTTCTCTTCAGAATATGTAATGCCCTTGCTATTTTTTAGCGGGTAGTCTTGGAAATTTTCACTGACCTCGAGTGTGGAGGTTTATATGGACTATTTTTCAGTGTTTGGTGATTCATTTTAAGAAGCCCTCCAAAATTTATAGAAAGTGTTGACTAGGTTCCAAGAAGCTCGCCTTGTTTTGAGTGATAAAAGTGTAGATTAATGTGCAAAGTAGGAGCGGTCTTTGGTCATCTAATTTCCAGCAAGGGAATATAGGTAGATCCAACTAAAAGAGAACTTATCACACACCTACTAGTACCTAAAGCATAACGAGAAGTGAGGGGTTTTTTAGGTCATGCTGGATACTACCAGAGGTTCATTGAGAATTTCTCTAGGATAGGCTTGCCTCTTTTTCAGTTGTTGTTTAAGGACATGATTTATCCTTGACTAAAACTTGTCAATGAGAATTCAAGGACTTGAAGGAGAAATTAGTAAGGGCACCAGTCCTGAGGGGACCTAATTCACACCTAGTTGGTCCCTTCCATTCCATTTATCCTCCCATTCCTAAGAGACTACTGTTGGTGTAAGGTTGGGCCAAGAAGAAAATTAGGCATCCTATGCCATTTATTTTGCCAGTAAAAACTTATCTCCTATTGAACTGAATTACATAGTAATAGAAAAAGAATTTCTAGTTGTAGGCTTCCTCAATAATAAATTCAGAAATTACATTACTGTATATGAAGTCTTTGTTCACACTGGTCATTCTGCAATTAAATACTTAATGATTAAACCTTTGACTAGTGGAGAAATTACTAGGTGGTTATTATTGTTGCAGGAATTTAATATTACCATAATTGATAGCATGGTAAATTGAATGTTGTAGCTAATTTTTTTACGCAGGCTAAATAATCTAGGTAAAATTGTTCCTGTTGATGATTCATTTCCAGATGAGCATTTTTTTGTTGTGTCTACTAATTCTCCATGGTTTGAAAATATAGCCAATTATTTGACCTCATGAAAAACACCACCATATTTCTCTGTTAGAGAAAAGCATAATATTATTAAAAATAGTGCTTCATATTCATGGATACATGGAGAGATATTTTAAAGATGAGCTAATTTTTTTATTTGCAGGTGTGTTTGAGAGGAAAACATGCTTTATATCCTTAAGTCAACCCATAATGAATCGTACAGGGGCCACTTTGATCATAAGCAGACAACATATAAAGTACTTCATGTAGACTACTTTTGGCCATCCCTTATTATGGATGCCAAGGGATATGTTAGCATATGTGATAAAAGTCAATAGATGAGCTTCCTAGTGCAAGCTGACACATTTTCTTTATGTCCATAGGTGATGATAAAACCTTCTGAAAAATTGAAAATTGATTTTTTACGACCAATTTCACCTCCATCTTTAAATAAAAGGTATATTCTTGTTTGCAATGATTTTGTTACCAAGTGGCTAAAGGCTAAAGTTGTTTTATATTCTACTGAAAAGTTTGTCATTGATTTTCTAATTGAAGATATTTTTGTGAGATTTGGTGTGCCCAGGGAACTAGTTACCTACAATGGAACACAATTTACTTATAACCTTGTGAGATGAATTATGGAGCAATAAAAAATCCACCACAAGGATTCATCTCTTTATCATCCATAGGCCAATGGCCAAGTGGATTCTACGAATAAAGTGATTGAAACAATTCTTTTCAAAATTATTAATATGAACAAAAACGATTGGGAAAAATTGTTACTAGAGGCTTTGTGGGAATATAGGACTACGTAGAGGAAAAACATCGGTCATACACCATATGAACTAGTTTATGGGAAGTAGGTCCTACTACTGATCAAGTTTTAGATCAAGACTTATAGGGCTACAGTTCAGTTTGGTTTATATCTTTACGAGGCACAACACCAATGTCTCTTTTTGTAACACCCTCCTCCCACATCCACCCAAGTAACTATGCCAACTGGGGTAAACATGAGACGAGAGGCTACTATGATCAGATTCAACCTCCTAGGTGACCTCAAGGAAATGGAATTGACGGAACATCACACACAACCATCTCACACCATCAACATAACCCTCTAGAGACAAGTCAACCACTCAGACAACCTGTCCCTGGGTCCCACTACTACTATGGACAAGGGAGTGACCATAGAACTAAAGTCACTCGCATAGGCCTATATGCCAATAACTGTGGATGAAACTTGCCAGTTCTATGCCAACGACTCTGGGATTTTAGCCACTTTTTCAAGGCCATAGCCCAAACCACTTCCCAGAATGGAATGAAAGCTTAGAACTAAGTAAAGTATGGGGAAACAATGATGAAAAAGTAAATAGTTGATCAAGGCCTTAACTAGACCCATACTAGCCATGACAAACATTTCATCAAACATATCATCGACATGTAACCTACAGGGGTAAATGATAGAGTTAAGTGTAGGGATCTCTTACTTATTTGAGAATCACCATGAACCATTATTTCCTCATGTCTTTTTCTGCCTTATCACTTATTAGGTCATATATACAATATCCATTCAAATACAAGTAAAAATATGCTGAGGGCCAAACATAATTGCTGCCATAAAATGAACATATAACCTAATAATAAAAACAAAATTACAATAAACATATCAGCCATCGAAATCCATATATATATGAGTACCATGGAAAATTTTAGGGGCTAATGTTCGCCCAGTGGGCTAATTTTCCATGATTTTTCCACAAAAAAGATTCGCCAATTTTCAATTTTATAAAAGACGATTCACCCAAATTTTAGAATATAAAATTATTTTACCTTAAAAATCGCCAACATTATATAGAGACTATATATAAAATAATTATAAATTTGATTAATTTTACAAATATATCAATAAACATTTATAATTTGCATATTAGGGATTAGTGAGATTCGCCAATGTTTTAAACTTCAAGAAAATTTTCCATCCTTAAAATTTTCCTTGATGAGTACATTTACACATGAAAATCAATGGAATGAATTTCTCATTAATCAACGCAATGACCAATCGGAGATGGGACTACCACGTTCCACCTGACCATAGATTGGCTGAGCCAAGTGTCTCTCTTCATCCAATCACCCTTGTGTCATATTCCAAGCATGAATGTGGGACTAATAGAAGATATAAAAAACACAAATGAATGTGGATGCCACCGGAGTTCTCCACCTACACTGTGAGGAATTTGAGTGCCTCCTAGTCTCTCAAGCTTTACCGTGCATCCACAATGAGATCCAGGGATAACTAGGCCCTACACTGAGATATATTTTAAGGGATTTACCATGCATTCCATCCTAGAATCACTAGGCCCACCAGAGAGAAAATCCACCTCATGGCTTTAATGTATATCCTGCCATTCATTGACAAGGATTCCTAGGCCCACTAAGGGACACAATCTGGCTTTATTGCAATCCACAATCCTATTCAGGGGTTACTAGGCTAGTGGCTTCATGCATCTTCAGTCTGATTGAGGGACCACTACCACCATGTGTTTGTCAATTCAGAGATCCATCCCACTTAGCTTTGAATCCAATCCAACTATCCCACATAAATCGCATGAGAGAACCCATCTCATCAAATCTATCAGAAAATGGCAAGTCTAGGCCGAAAATACTGTCACACTGGAAAAACCCATGCTATGGTAGAAAATAAACACATGTAATCCCATGCATGCCCAATCTAGCAAGGAATATACGCATGGAAATTGATACCTGTAATGATACCTATTGTAGTTGCTTGATCCTTCCTTTCCCTGCTTGATCTTTGCTTCCTCTTGCATTTCTTACTCAAATGAAAAAGTGATACAAGAAAACTATAAATGTCCAAGAGTATGAGAGAGAGAGAGAGAGAGAATAATGAGAGAGCTCCAAAGCTAAACTGACAAAAGGTTACCAACTGATCCTCATAAGCCTTTTTATGAATGACGCCTCTATTTTCTCCATTTTGCAATATTTTCCTTCATTTTCCTCCTCACATGCAACATGTGACCTTTCACCTCCTTTTTCTCCTAATTTCCATTATTTTCATAAATAATTGTGCCAAAATGCCAGTTTTCCCCTTTAATGCCTTAGCCATTACCTTTACCAATTTCCTTAGCCATAAACAACCAAATGAACACCCCCTAGGATGTCTTTCCCAACATTCAGTTTGAAATAAGTGTCCCATTAATCTGTGGTTATTGTTTTTAACTTTTATTGCCCGAAATTTTCACCAGGGATGTTATAGAATCCTCCCCCTTGGGGGACACTGTTTGCGGTGTTCAATCACACATATACCTCAACAACCTGTTGAAACAAGACATACTGCTTATGGAGCTTTATAACATAACTCAATGTAGTATTTACAATGAAAGATCTTCTCAAGAGAAAAGAACATCATAACAACATGACAACATACCGCATAGTGGAGCTTTATAACATAACTCATTACAATGATCATCCTGTTGAGTGCCAATTCATATGACATCATAACATGATGATAACATAACCACATGATAGCATAATAACATAGCCATAATAACATGACACCCATATTTCATAGTGGAGCTTTATAACACAACTCGTTATGGTATTACATCCACACACAGGTGTTCATATAGCAACATCATCAAAACTATATATACCAAAACATATGCCAAATAATATACCAAACATATATCAAACATTTACTAACATCATATAGAATATATCAAAACATCATAAAGTGTATATTAGAACATCATATAGCATATATCAACCATGATAAAGCATATATCTATCACCATAAAGCACATACTAAACCAACATAAAGCAAATACTAAACCACCATGAAGAATATACCAAGCCATCATAAGGAAATACCAAACCACCATAAAGCAACTACCAAACCACCATAAGCAATCACCAAACCACCATATCATGTCTTCTTCACCTCAACTAGCAAACAAGGAGGGATACATATCCTACATATGATCCACCATCTCCCATGTAGCTTCATCGAGCCCAAAGTGCTTCCATTACACTTTAGCTTACTCTATTTCTTGGTTCTGGAGCATGAGCACCTTTTTCTGCAATATACAGTGAGGCTCTGGTTGGATTCTCCATCTAGTTCCACCTGCAATACAGACAAATCAATCACATGATCGACATCTTTAACATACTTCTTAAGAAAAGATACATGGAAAACATCATAAAATTTCAGTGACGGAGGCAGTGCAAGTCGATAGGCTACTAGCCCAATCCTCTCAATGATAGTGAAGGGTCTACAAAACTGTGGTGCCAGCTTGGCACATGATCCAATCCGCAAGGATCTCTTCCTCGGTTTGATGCACAAGTACACCTGTTCCCCAACCTATAAATTCTTGAACAATTTGTTCTTGTCTGCATAAATCTTCTACCTATCCTATATTTCCTTGAGGTTCTTCTTGATCACCTGCATCTCCTCTTCCATGTATGCCAACATATCTGGTCCAATCAATACACTGCTAACTGGATCACTCCAACTAATGGGAGTGTTACAACTCCGCCCATATAATGCTTCAAAAGGACTCATCATCAATGACTTCTGATAACCTTTGTTGTATGCAAACTCGACCAAAGGGAGATACTCTTCCCACTTCCTATACTGATGCATCACATACATCCTCAACATGTCCTCCAATATCCTGATGACCTTCTTTGTCTGTCCATCTATTTTCAGATGATAAGTTGTGTTGAAGGCCAACTCGGTACCCAAACCTACAAACAACTATTTCCAAAACCTGGAAGTGAACTTCACATCCCTCTATTAAACAATCTTCTTTGGAACACCATGTAGTCTAACCACATTTTTGATGAATACCTATGCCATATCACTAGCTGAGAATGTAGACTTTACTAGAACAAAGTTTGCAACCTTTATTAACCTGTCGACAATGACCATGATGGAATCATGTTGCTTCATTGTTTGCGGCAACTGTTATAGACATTTTTGGGCACTGCAACCCCAATCATATATGTCCATAAACCAAGGGCTTCTGAGTCCCTAAAAGTGTTGTTTCATGCCCTAAAGAAACAAGGTCAGCTGATTACATCATCTGCCAGAAGTTCTCCACAGGAAACTACTCAGAACTGGTCAAAACTGGACCATACATGTTGCTCAGTGCTAAGGGTGCGATGCATCTCACCCGCCCAGTGTAAAAGGTGCGATGCATACTGGAAAGCCCTTCTGTAGGGTGCAATGGGCGAGAATGGACAAATGGCAGAGATAGTTTGCAAGGTGGATGATCATGGAATCTTCCAGAAACTTCTCCTGTGACACCTGCCTCTCTGAATTCGCCCAGGGATGAGTAAGAGATCATCAATCTCCAAGTGGAATCAAGAACTATCAGAGAGAAGACACTAATCAAAATTCCAAAAGCTGACTCACCTCCCTGCAATCATCTATATATGGATCCCTCATCCCAGAGATCCAGAGGCTGGAATTTTGTATCTTGTAAGGAAGTGCTGTTGGTTTCCTGGTGGAATATCATAGTGTTGGGTGATCTAAGATTTTCATGAGGTGAAGAAGTGCTTTCATGCTGGGAAGATGGAGCTAGGTCAGATCAATGGGTTGTAATCCTCTCTTCTAATCTTTATATTAATAAAGCTATTCAAGTTTTCCTCCACATTCTTGAATGTTTGATAGTATATGCATTTGTGTGGTCAATATATATCTAGTCCTATATTGTTTATGATTGTAGATCTTTGCACTTTGAAGGTATTATGCTGCTTTGACTTTACAGGTACTCTTTGAAGTGGAGTGGTCAAGGGAGAAGCGGTAAAGACCTGTCGATGAGGAGAAGGAACAAGCAAGGAACTGAGCGAAAGACTAATGTTGGTATTCTTTGATCCTCTCCTATCTACTTCTCATAAAGGAAAACGAAAGTAACTTTAATCTGTTTCTAAGATAGCTACCCATCTTAGTGGGACTAGCAGCTCTGCATAGACCCTAGATTTCCAGATAACAAAATGGAAACTCCGCTGGGGAGCGAATAGATTGTTTGCTTGTCTATATTGGTTTGCTTTATAAACTTACAGATGGAGCCTGAAGTTAAGCCAACAAGCCTTCGAACTACATTTTCTATGCAAGTGCAAAGTAGATCAATGCTGCTTCAGTCTATCTCCAGGTTTTTTTTATAAACTGAACAATCGATTTGAAAACATCCTAATTGCCCCAGTGGTCACTCTGGTAACCTCATTAGATCAGCCCCTGTGATTTATATTTACTGACTATCATTAGCTCGGCCTAAATTCCTAAACTAATCTGCAAACTGTGACCAAGAACCAAGTTGAAGTCTCGTCCCTGGACCATCGCACTTTCTCCTCTTGGGAATCTGGAAGCATCGCACCTCCCGTGTGCAGTAGGTGCGTTGCATCACACTTTCCCTTTGTTGCAGGTGAGCTGATCAGATAAGACCTCTTCTGTTCTCAGATTTTGGTTTCTGTGTTCACTCCCTTCAGCTTCATTCAGGAGTTTTGCTATCTATGATCAGTATACCATTGTGGAAACTCCCTTCCTTTGCATGATTCCGCCTCCATAGTACAAAGAATTGTGAATGTTTTTATGTATTGTGCGCCATTTACAGTTCTCTTTTACAAAAAGTAGCGTAATCAAACTGTCGTCTTTTGGTTTGGAAGTGTCACAAGTGTCGTTTTCAGTCAAAGAAAAGAATTCTATTGTTCTTTATGGTTGATTATACAGTTACTCTTGTATTTTATTTGAATTAGTAGTTTTTCAAGTGTCGAAAGCAGTTTTCAATTCAAAGTCGCAAAGTGTCGTCATTATCTTCCTTTCGTTTTTGAAGAGAAATTTGTTAGTACTGTCGCTTTGAAAAGATAACTCATATTTGTACTTAGCATTCTTCTTGTCATTCACACATTAAGAAAGCTGAAAACAAATACATGCATGTGCATTTGCATTTAGACTGCTTTTTGGTTTGATTTAGGACAGTACATCTAGTGTGTGCTCTCTGCTCTATGTTGAAAGAATATCATCTCTCTTTCCTTAGTAGCTAGGATTTTCATTGCAAAAAGAAGATTAAATGATTGTTTATCATCTTAGATTGCATTTTAGGAATTGTATATCTACATCATGTGGTGAACCTGAAAGGAAAATTTCTTAAGAAAGATCAACTATAAAATAAATTCAATGAACATAAAAACGCTTTGGAACCTAACGCACAACATCTAGAAGCCTAGGCTAGAGACGTATTCCGGCGTCGTAAAGCTTGGTAACTATCACTTTCATTGTTGGTTGGGTGATTCCTCCTCTTTGAGACGACAAGTGCTAGTACGGACTTGTGCTCCCACATACCATCAAGTATATATTGGGAGATCACAATAGGCTATATCCTTTATCCATAGGAAGCCGTGTCTGCCGCCCTATCGATCGCAATGCACTGAACATAGCATTTGGGAAGATTGACTGCCGTACCATAAAAAGTATTCTGCAGTTTTGCGATTGGTTTGGTAATCCCTCTGTCTAGATTTCTAGAGTAGTCTCTTTCGTTCCTTTTCAGACTCCTTAAAGGAAAAGGTCCATCTGAGCACTTGTCACTTCAGGCTCATTAAAAATTGAAGGCGACTAGAGTCATCTTTTGTTTTTTCTCGAATTTTAAAAATTGAAAAAACAAGTTGTGTCAAAGCGTCTAAAATTTATTTTAATCGGAATAATATCACTATTCCCGCGTTGGTCTTAGGTTGAGGAAAATGGAGTCCACCAACCAAGGATTTCCCCTTGGAGGAAATCCTTGTCCTTTCTCCTCTTGGGGAGATGTTGGTGCACCTCATATGGCCACATTGTCGCTTCCAGGATTGACGATTGGCTTGCCAATATGGCTCTTCTCGACCTCCATCGTTCAGAAAACCGTGATTCCTGAATAATCGAGTCAGCAGCTAGATGATACTAAAGTTACCCCCCAACCTTCTACTTCGTCTGATTCTCCCTCTCCTCCTTCCTCTTCGCTTGATGAAGCTGGTAAAACTAAAAATCAAGTAACTAAGAAGGACAAGAAAGGTAAGGAGAAGAACGAAAAGAAGAAGAAGGAGCCAAAGGCAAAAAGGGGTAACTGTGCGTCGTCTAGCGAAAATCCACACACTGCATCGTCCAAGCCTAAATCCCCATGTGTCATTTGCAAAGGAGACCACTATCATCGAGATTGTCCTTGCATCCCTCGGATCTTAAGGGATTGGTTTCCTCGTTTGCACAATCCGGTGTCATCAACCTCTGAAGATCATGTTGAAAGTACACCGTCAACTAGTGAAAGCGAAGTATTTGGACAAAAAAGGAAATGTAAATTTCCTTGTAAACTGTGTGAAGGCGATCACGTCGTTCACTGTTGTCCCTTCCTAGACGGAGCTAAAAGAGTCTTGGATAACCGTCCTGCTTCACTGCTACGGCTTCCTCCTGGATACAAGAAACTCTTGCCGAGTCCATCACTAGTTGAAAATCCGACTAACACGCCATTGTGGTCGGTCGAAGCATCTATCATTGAAGATAAACCCGTTGAATCCATACTAGACAAAAGTCAAAAGGTTGAGGTGGCAGTCGACCCGGTCATGTCTTCGGAAGGTCCATCTTCAGATGATACAATCATCGAAGAGAATGAGAACGAAACTGTTCAAATTATTTTCGTAAACATAGACTCCGATGAACATGGGGGCAATCTACCCGTTCCTTTACTGCAAGAAGGAAGTTCGTCAGAGTCATATCCGGCCGTCTATTCGGTCCCACCTCCAAGCAACCTAGTCGTTTCCTTCGATTGGAATCTACTAGGCATACCCTGTTTACCAGCTAATGTACCATTCTAAATCATTGTACAAGCTTACAAAATGGTCATGGTCGGTACCATCATAAATGAAGGGGCTTCTGTGAGTATCCTTTCCTCAACTGCTTGGGAAGCGCTTGGATTGCCATCGCTTCTACCTGAGATGAGAAATCTGACAGGCTTCGACAAAGGAACCAGTCGACCATTAGGGATCCTCCCCAATGTGCCTATAACATTGGGAAGGAAAACCGTTTATATGAATGTAATGGTAGTCCAAGCACCTCTAGACTATAATATACTCCTTGGGCGTGACTATATTGATTGCATGGGAGCCATTTTCTCCTCACTCTTTCGAGTAATGTGTTTTCCGTATGAAGGCCGAGTGGTCCAGCTCGTAGACCAGCTTTCATTCCCCGGCTCACACATAGCTAATAGTCAAATGCCATCCCTAAATGGTCTTTTCATGCAAGGAATTTCTCATTAATCTCTAGTTCATCCACCTGAAGAACGCGAGTAATTCAGGGGGTCGTGACTGAAACCCAGGGGGCATGCGCCTTGGTCTGCTTCGGCAGGAAAACTCTAGGTATAGAGTAGGTTTCAGCGAAGGATATATGACTGGTCCGACACCCGTCCGTATGGGAAAATTGGATTAGACCGGATAAGATACCTCCGTGAGAAGGTATGCCTTTCCTGATAGAACAAATGTTTTGTTTGCAAATTGAGGGGTAACCTATAAAAGGTAGGCCTTTCCTGACAAAGCAAATGTTTTGTTTGCAAATTGAGGGGTAACCTCGAAACTCTACTTCACTATACCTGGGGGCATGCAAACCTTTTTGCGTGCAAGTGAAGAGTGACCATTTATTTTCTTAGTTTGTAGGTTCTCAAACCCTTTAAACTCATAGGATTGGTCGTTCCTAGCTTACATAAAGGAAGGATACGGAGCAAAGCTTCGAAAGGTGCAAGCTCCATAAAAATGGAATCTATCGATGAGACATCCTTATTATATGACTGGCACGAGCAGTTTTTATGTGAAGTTCAAGCTCATTAAAAATTAAACCTAAGCAATGAGCAAATGTTTCCCCCAGAGTTTAAGCTCATTAAAAAATGAACCAATTTCCGGTAAATAACCATTGTGAATGCATTATCATCAGCTTTTGAGCCTTGGTCGTGTTCTCATCATCACCTCCACTCTGTTTTAGCCGATCATACGCCTCCATTTGATTGTTTACCCTTTTTGAGGAACAGCTGCGAAGAGTGATCCTGTTAGCCATCCTTGTGACATTGTTGTGATTGCAAAATTCCAAACCTTACCTAGAATCAACTACTACCTGAAATTATCACTTGTTCCTCAAAAAACGAGTCTCCTTTAAGCTCTTTTCGCCTGACTCGTAAAATATGAAAAGATTGCCGAGCAGTTGGCCTCTCCAGCTCGTTAAAGCTACCGGGAGTGCTATCCCTCCTCTAGATTTTAATCTTTTTGGACCTGAGGGATTATTACACAAAAAGATCGAGCGCTTGTTTTGTTCGCCTCGTTAACATTATCGAAAATTCATCCCTTTCATATTATTTTATAATTTTTCAGACTTAAGGGATTATATGATGAAAAAGGATTATTGGAGTTTCCTTTATGTCCCTTTCAAACTCTCTAAAATTGAAAAGGACTGAGTTATCTGTGTCGTTAAACTCGTTAAAACCAATAGCGACAAACTTGTCCATATATACAAGAATGAGTTTCACTGTCACTAGGCTCGTTAAAAAATAGTGACGGGTTTGCCCAAAGGGCAAATTATAGAACAAGCATATGTTATCCTCCTCAAGCTTGATAAAAATAAAGAGGTACTGGTCAGCAATGACTAGGAAAAATTGGGAAGAAAACTTGAAGAAACTTTATTGGTAGCAAAGTCGCTCTTGAACATGATACTTTCACTCCATGTCTGAGTCGGGTTGGGTTATTCCGTTCACCGGTCATATTACCATTGGTCCATCGTACCATCCATCTTTGGGGTTAATGCTACCAATCCATTTCAAGTGTCGCCGATATGTTCAAGAGAAGTTGATCAGAGAATTCACCAACCCATCTTGTGTCTCATCCACTGCAATACCTTTACGCTTCATTCTTTCATGACCGCCACCCTAAACCCTATATCATCAGATTGTTTTCACCTCCAAAAGTCATTTGCCCCATTCCGTGTCATAGATGTGGGATTCATTAATGCCCTCCTATGATGGGTCACTTCTTGTCGACATTAGCTCATTATCCAAGAAGTCGACCTAGGAACAACCCTTTCAGTACTTTGAAGCTTGCATGCCTCAATGGCAAGTTTCTCACTTTCGGCGACAGGTTTACATCAATGGCCTTCGACCGAGAGATTTTGCATGGTGTTCGACGCCAAGTCCCATTTTCACACCACGCGAATTGTACTACCGTACCTTGAGGGTCATCATCATTATTGGTGATTCCTCTCACGCCTATTAACAACTTACATCATTGGCTGGTAATCAGACGATTTCTTTCCATGTTCAACTCCAGAACATTTTTCACATGGATCGACTTGTACTTCGGGTGAAGATTGGACGAGTTTGAAGACCTTGGATCTAGTTTCATCCATCCGGGCTACGACATATTTAGGAAAATAAAGACATCAAATGTACATCATTGCTGCACAGATGATCATCTGAATCAAAGGATGATGGCTCTATCAGAATCATCAGTCTGCCACACAGACGGTTGTCTGTCATATGTACATGAAAATGAATTTATAAAGCTGAGCATGGGAATGCCCGCCTCAGCTAGATCATGAAAATATTATGAAGATAATGTATTTCATTGTATCTTATTACAGGTCACCTTCCAGTTCGAAAAACCTCGGATCCTCATGATAATGCATTTCACTCGACATCAAAAGATTAACGTCCTCATGCTTTAGGGGGCAACTATTATAGACATTTTTGGGCACTGCAACCCCAATCATATATGTCCATAAACCAAGGGCTTCAGAGTCCCTAAAAGTTTTGTTTCATGCCCTAAAGAAACAAGGTCAGCATCTCCTAGAAGTTCTCCACAGGAAACTGCTCAGAACTGGTCAAAACTAGACCATACAGGTTGCTCAGTGCTAAGGGTGCGATGCATCTCGCCCGCCCAGTGTAAAAGGTGTGATGCATACTGGAAAGCCCTTCTATAGGGTGCGATGGGTGAGAATGGACAAATCGCAGAGACAGTTTGCAAGGTGGATGATCATGGAATCTTCCAGAAACTTCTCCTATGACACTTGCCTCTCTGACTTCGCCCAGGGATGAGTAAGAGATCATCAATCTCCAAGTGGAATCAAGAAATATCAGAGAGAAGACACTAATAAAAATCCCAAAAGCTGACTCACCTCCTTGCAATCATCTATATATGGATCCCTCATCCCAGAGATCCAGAGGCTGGAATTTTGTATGTTTTAAGGAAGTGTTGTTGGTTTCCTAGTGGAATATCATAGTGTTGGGTGATCTAAGCTTTTCATGAGGTGAAGAAGGGCTTTCATTCTGGGAGGATGGCGCTGGGTCAGATCAATGGGTTGTAATCCTCTCTTTTAATCTTTATATTAATAAAGCTATTCAAGTTTTCCTCCACATTCTTGTATGTTTGATAGTATATGCATTTGTGTGGTCAATATATATCTGGTCCTATATTGTTTATGATTGTAGATCTCTGCACTTTGAAGGTATTATGCTGCTTTGACTTTACAGGTACTATTTGAAGCGGAGTGGTCAAGGGAGAAGTGGAAAAGACATGTCGGTGAAGAGAAGGAACAAGCAAGGAACCGAGTGAAAGACTAAGGTTGGTATTCTTTGATACTCTCCTATCTACTTCTCATAAAGGAAAACGAAAGTAACTTTAATTTGTTTGTTTCTAAGATAGATACCCATCTTAGTGGGACTAGCAACTCTACATAGACACTAGATTTCCCGATAACAGCAACCTTGTGATGAAATCCATGGAAATGAACTCCCATTTCCACTTGGGAATGACGATTGGTTGTAGTAGTCCACTTGGATGTTTGCACTCTGCTTTCACTTGCTAACAGTTGAAACATCTAGCCACAAACTCTGCTACATACCTCTTCATATTCAACCAATAGTAATATCTCTTCACCACTATGAGTGTCTTCTAATAACCTGGGTGACCCAAATAAGGTTTCGCATGAAATTCCATCAATATCACCTTCTTGATATCACTGCTATCCAGTACATATATATTGTCTCGGAAGCTGACCAATCCCTCTAGTGTAAGACAATATTCCATGCCCTGTGCACTTGTACCTGTACTGCCACTTGTACCTATACCACTACATGTACATGTACCATGACTTGTACCTGTACTATCACCCTGTCGCAACTTGTGCACAATCTCCATATACCTGACATCCTGTTGTCCTGCTTGCAAGATCCTATCATGTAAGTCCATCCCATAGGAGCTCATAGCTGCCAAGTGATGTACATGTACCTGTCTACTAAGAGCATATGCCACCCTATTCTCTTTACCCTTGAAGTACCTGATCTCAAAGTCAAACTTGCTGATCGTGGCCAACCATCTAGCCTGCCTGGCATTCAAATCTGGTTGGTCAAACAAATACCTCAATCTGATGTGATCACTCAATAGTACAAACCAATTGCCAAGAAGATAGTGTCTCCACATATTCAATGCATGTATAATCGCTGCTAACTCGAGATCATGTGTGGGATAGTTCTTCTTGTACTTGTTTAGATTTCGGGACTCATAACATACCACCTGTCCATCCTGCATAAGGAATCCACCAAGCCCTCTATTGCAAGCATATGTGTGTACCAAAAACTCTTTGTTCGGATCTGCAATCTGTAGCGTTAGTGCATGTGTCAGCATCTACTTGAGCTGCTCAAAGCTAAAATCACAAACTTCAGTCCATTCGAACTTCTTACCTTTTCTCTACAAGGATGTAATGGGATAATAAATCTATGAGAAGTTCCTCATGAACCTCCTATAGTATCCTACCAAACCCATGAAAGATCTCACCTCATCCACACTCTTAAGAGCTACCCACTCCATGATGGCCCTTATCTTCTCCGGATCTATTGTAATGCCCTCCTTGGAGACAACATGTCCCAAGTAGTGTACCTCAGTCTAAAAGAAGCTACATTTGCTAAGCTTAGCATATAACTGATGCTCTCTCAACAACCTCAATACCGCTGCTAAGTGATTGGCATGCTCTTCCTTATTTTTTGAATATACTAGTATATCATCGATGAACACAATAACAAAGTTATCTAAATATGGACGCAAAACACTATTCATCAAACACGTGAATGTACTGCGTCCTGGATGTAGTCTTGTATATTTCCTCCTCTTTGATGCATACCTGATGGTATTCAGATCTAAAGTCAATCTTCGAGAACATTGCTTCTCCCTTCAACTGATCGAACAAGTCATCAATCCTCAACAAATGGTACCTGTTCTTGATATTAACTTTGTTCAACTGCCTGTAATCAATGCATAATTTGAGGGTACCATATTTCTTCCTCACAAACAAGACTGGTGCACCACAAGGTGATACACTTAGCCTAATGTATCCCTTGTCCAACATTTCCTTCACCTGCAATTTCAACTCAACCAACTCAGGTGTGCTCATATTGTAAGGTGCTTTAGATGCTAGAGCTTTCCTTGGCACTAACTCAATAGAAAAGTATACCTCCCTATGTGGTGGAAAATCTGTAATGTCCTTAGGAAATACATCCATAAATTGCTTTAAAAGCAGGTACTTGTTCAACACATCTGCATCCTCAACCTCCTTACCCTTATCACTAGAAATGTGTACTTTAAATATCTTGCACCCTTTCCTGTGGCTATGCTTTGCTTGCATAGCTGTCACATCCTAACTGATGTGGCTTTATTCCTACCTTGCAAGACTCTTGGTTCTCCATTGTTGTCAACACACTCAATAGCTTTGTCATAGCAGTCAACCTTGGTTCTAGGAAGATACAACCAATCCATGCCCAACAAAATTTTGTATGAACCCAACGGTAATATATTCAAATGTGCTGATGTAGGCATACCATTCAAATCAAATGCATAAGCTCTTACCCAATGATGCACTCGCTTCTTTGTACCTATAGCAAACTGCACTAACCAATACTGTACATGAAACTCCTTATTCAACCCACACGTATCCACCAAGTTAGGACTAACATAACTTTAATTAGATCCAAGGTCAATAAAAATAGAAATAGCTTGATCACAAATCTTATTGTCCACCTCAATTATAGATGCTTGGTGTTCTGCCCGCCTATTTTCCACTGATGCATAGATATGTGGAATGTTATGACCAATATTCCCAACAGCCTGCACCTCCTGTGCACTATATATCTTAGGCCTTCCAACCTGATGTTGTGGACAATATATCCTAAGGTGCTCCTTACCACATGTCCAACACTCCAACCAACCAATGCCCTCACCTTTATGCCACTGCTATTGCTGTGGCTCATGTCCCTGTCTAGCTGCATTAAATATCTTTTGCAGTGCTAAATTTTATTTCCCATCTGAATTTTGAGGCCTTGTCCTCTTAGGCTTCCATTTACCTCTACCTTTGTCTTTTCCTTTCCATCCATGCTAATATTCATTCTTACGCTTTGATTCTCATAGAAATGTTTCAGTTTCCCAATAACTTCCTCAAGTGACCGAGACTTATCATACTCAATTTGATCTCTAAATGCTAATGGCAAACCACTGACAAATCTATGAAATTTAGCTTTCTCATTAGTAAGATACAGTACACACCTCAATAGTTCAAGAAACATGGTCATATACTCCTCGTCTGTCATTGATCCCATCTTTAACTCATAGAATTATTTATCATAGTACCTTTCTAGTAAGTACTTCTTCCTGAAAAGCCTCTTGAATTCTCTCCAACTAAAGTCATATATCCTGATGTCTCTAACCCACTTAACATCTTCCCACCATATGTCTTATTTACCTTTCAAGCTAAATATAGCTATCAAGGCCTTCATGTTATCTATGTATTCATGCAACTCAAAGAATTTTTTCTTACCAAGTATCCAAGCCTCTGCATCTTTCAGCTTCTTCACATCTCCATCAAAAGTAGGTGGTTTTTCTTTGTTGAATTCATTCGACACGTACTCACTAGCATTTCTCCTGTAACGATGATATCAATGATGATAATGATGTCTATCAAAACTAGAACTAGAATAATACCTGTACTCATTGCCCCTCCTTTCCAGAGTGTCCAAAAACCTACCATCTCACACCGTGTCAGATCTATCTAACGTGTGTCTACCAGGAGATCTACTGCAATATGATCCATTAGTTCCATCCATACATGCATGGATGATCCAAAGCGACCCTTATCGCTACAAGTTCGACAAACTTTGAAGAAGTATAGCATTAACCTCTGCTTGCTTCTCTTGTGCATGTATGATTCAATCATTATCTTCCTTACAACTCCTTATCTCTTCCTTCAAGCTCCTCAGTGTATCTACAAAATCAGAAGTATGCCCATCACTATGCTACTCTCTGCAGCATAAGGAGATTCTACATAGTCTACCACCTTGGTAGCCATTTGATCTCTTTCTTCTTGCAATGCATAATATGTCAGATAAACCAAATCACAATAAATTGACGTACCTTAGTATAGCTCGGGGAGGATACCTTGTCTGCAAGATCACCAAATCAACGTTATAAATATATAACATAATCATAACAGTATATTGACATGCACAAATAAATGAATCAACACATATACATCACTCTAACTAGGATCTGGTCATCGATACAAGGCCATATTAATAGTGCATGCTATGACCTCATGCATGACAACAACCATTACTCCACTGTACACATTTCTACATGCAACCGACAATATGCATAAGAAATTTCTAACCAACTACAAATATGAATAACCGCATGTAGTCAAACATAATCAATCAGTTCTTTTAATCAACCTACAAGACTGATGCTTGTAATCAAAATATTAAAAATGTAACCTAACATACAAGGATGCAAGTAGGCGACATAAAATCAACATGTAAATGACAAATAGCCATATACAGTCAGCCACATAATCATGTCAAATAGTCTTCATGAAATCAACATCAGATTCTCCATGATAACGATACTACAACCCTAATCCATCATCAAGCAATCGCAATAGGTATATAAGTGTAAGGGACACACATGCAACTAACATGCACACATGACCGACACACATTCAACCCATTCAGTCTGAGAGTTGAACCATGCTTTGACACCACTCTGTAACACCCTCCTCCCACATCCACCCAAGTAACTGTGCCAACCAGGGTAAACAGGAGACGAGAGGCTATTATGATAAGATTCGACCTCCTATGTGACCTTAAGGAAGTGGAATCGATGAAACATCGCACACAACCATTCAACACCATCAACAAAACCCTTAGGAGACAAGTCAGTCACTCGGATAGCTTGTCCCTAGGTCCCACTGCTGTTTTTGACAATTTAAGGCTTAGTCACTCTCATGCTATGGGAAAGGGACTCACCAGAGACCTAAAGTCTCTCTCATAGGCTTGCATGCCAATGACTGTGGATGAAACTTTCCATTTCTATGCCAACGACTTTGGGATTTGAGCCACTTTTTCAGGCCCAAAGCCTAGGCCATTGCCTAGAATGGAATGAAAGGTCATAATTAAGTAATGTATAGGGAAACAATGATGCAAAAGTAGATAGTTGGTCAAGGCCTTAACTAGACCCCTACTAGCCATGACAGGCATTTCATCAAACATATCATCGACATGTAACCTATAGGTGTAAATGACAGAGTTAAGTGCAGGAATCTCTTACTTATCTGAGAATCACCATGAACCATTGTTTCCTCATGTCTTTCGCTGCCTTATCATTTATTAGGTCATAGATACAATATCCATTCAAATACAAGTAAAAACATGCTGAGGGCCAAACATAGGTTTTGCCATAAAATGAACATATAACCATCATAATAGGAACATAATTACAATAAACATATCAACCATCAAAATCAATATATACACAATACATTTACACATTAAAATCAATGGAATGAATTTCTCATTAATCAATGCAATGAACTAATCGGAGATGGGACTACCACGTTCCACCCGACCATAGATTGTCTCAGCCAAGTCTCTCTCTTCAGCCAATCACCCCCGTTCCATATTCCAAGCATGAATGTGGGATTCATAGAACACATCCAAAACACAAATCAATGTGGATTCCACCAGAGTTCTCCACCTACACCGTGAGGAATTTGAGTGCCTCCTAGTGTCTCGGGCTTTGCCGTGCATCCACAGTATGATCCGAGGATCACTAGGACCTACACCAAGATATATTCTCTAGGATTTACCATGCATTCCATCCCAAAATCACTAGGCCCAACAGAGAGAAAATCTATCTCTTTGCTATACCGTATATCCCGCCATTCATCAACAAGGATTCCTAGGCCCATCAAGGCACACAATCTAGCTTTACCGAAACCCACAGTTCGGTTCAGGGGTTACTAGGCCATTGGCTTCGTCCATCCTCAGTCTGTTTCAGGGGCCATGAACACCATGTGTTTGTCAATTCAGAGATCCACTCCACTCAGCTTCGAATCCAATTAGGCCATCCCACATAAACCGCATGTGAGAACCCATCTCATCAAATATATGGGGAAATGGAAAGGCTAGGATGAAAATAATCTCACACCTCGAAAAATCCTTGCCATGGTAGAAAAGAAACACATGCAATCCCATGCATGCCAAATATAGCAAGGAAAAGACACATGAAAGTTGATACCTACAATGAAGCCTGCTGTAGCTGCTTGATCCTGCCTTTCCCTGCTTGATCTTTGCTTCCTCTTGCTTTCTTTCCCTTTGTTTCTCCAATGCCAAAGTGCTCCAAGAAAACTCTAAATGACCAAGAGTATGAGAGAGAGAGAGAATAATGAGAGACCTACAAAGCTAAAATGACAAAAGGTTACCAAATGATCTTCATAAGCCTTTTTATGAATTAGGCCTCTATTTTCTTCATTTTCCATTATTTTCCATCATTTTCCTCCTCACATCCAACCTGTGACCTTTCACCTCATTTTTCTCCTAATTTCCATTATTTTCATAAATAATTGTGCCAAAATGCTATTTTACCTCTTTAATACCTTAGCCATTACCTTTTCCATTTTCCTTAGCCATAAACAACCAAATGAACACCCCCTAGGATGTCTTGCCCAACATTCAACTTGGAATAAGTGTCCCATTCATCTGTGGTTATTGTTTTCAACTTTTATTACATGCAATTTTCACGAGGGTTGTTACAATTGCAAATAAAGGAATTAGATGAAATGAGAAGAGATGCCATTCAATAGACTAGTTTCATCAAACAATAGCACAATAAGTGGCATGATAAGTTGATCAAGAGAAAGCGGTTTCAACCAAGCAACTTGGTAGTTATCTTTGACTCAATATTTAAAAATTTTAAAGGGAAGTTTCACACTCACTGTCTGGGACCATATGAGGTGGCAAGAGCTTTGGTAATGGAGCTACTGAAATCAAAACAATTGAAAAGCATGGAACTGTCTTCCTGGTAAATGGGCATAAAGTTAGGTTATATTAGCAACCCATCGCCAAGGAAGAATTCATTAAGTAGGTTGAACAACGATCAAACTTGGAAATGGTAGGAAAAGTTGATACCCAACCTACTGTGAGTATTTTATGATCTCTTTTTCTTTAATAATAAAAGAAATATATATATATATATATATATATATATATATATATATATATATATTTAAGAAGAAGAAAAAAGAAAATGAAAAAAGTAATAATTGCATAACTGCGAAAACCAACTTGCTGGCACAGTTATGCAGGGGTTCTACTTGAAAACCAAGTCACTAGTAGGCAGATCCCATCCTTTTTAATAAAATGGAAACATTGGGTCAATTAGTATGATTCTCTAGTCTATCTCTAGCAAGTCTCTACAGATGATTCTAGCGGTAGCAGGAAGTAATTCGCATAAACCTTTCCTTTAATAAGTCTGAGGCCGACGACTTCATTTTTGTGCAATTAGCCTAAAGTTTCCACTGCAACTACTTTTGGATTCACAGTGAAAACATTATTTTTTGACAGAGGTATTATCATTTCAGAATCAAGTACTCTATCTTTCTTCTTTTCCCTCTTCTGTAATCCCTCTTAATTTTTCACTATCATGTATATATATATATATATATATATATATATCCTGCACATTCTTATAATTTTGACCCCTTGTCCTTATTATGTTTTTCCCTCTTTTATTACCCCTAAAACTATATCTCCTACCCCTTTTTCCTATTTCCCCTCTTTTCACTATTCTTACTCTATTCAATATCTATCTTTGTATGTCCCTTGTAATATTACCTCCCATTCTAAAAAAACACTTCTATCCCCTCTTTTTTATTCCCCCTATTTTTAAGATCTGTTAATTTTCTTGGAGAATCTATGTGACTTAGAGCATAACGCTACAACATGGAAACATCCAACCTCGCATTAAGGTCTTCATATCATAAAATAAGATCAACCTTATATTATAATTGGTCCAACATGGGAAGTTTTTTTTTTTCTCTCAGAGTGACTGATCAACTATCATTAATTAGTTTGAGTACAAAGGATTATTTATTTATTTCGAGTGCAGGAATGGATCTTCAGCGTAGGAACCTCTTAACTATACAGGAATATGTAAAGTCTAATTTAAAATTTTATTTGCCTCTTTTTTTTTTATCATGAGTATTGGCTTGAGAATCTGATCATATCAGATTTAAAATTCTGTAAATAGTTTATATGATGACTTATTTCTCAAAATAGAAAAAACAAGCATTCTGTCTTCATTTTTGGGTAATTATGGCTTATCATTAATAAAGATTCTTAGTGGTACTTGAATGTATAACATACCATTATAATATATAGCAACTTTTGTCTGAAGTAAAGAAATCACCCTGTTCCATGCATTGCAATTAATAGGATTGGGATGTGGCAATAAAGGTCGACCCCTATCCTTCCTCCACTATCATAAGATAACCATCCTCGACTATCATGATGATAAAAAATCCCACGTATCATTTGAGATTCCGAGACACTGATATGGTTCTGTTAAAATCTTTAATCCCTACCTAAATATTTGTGCATCCCCCATAATCATAACGCTTTTATTTCTTTGAACCCACCACCTAGTCCTATTCTTTACAACCGATTCTTGTACTGATGCTCTGGGCTTATATTCATTATCATTGTTGATTGAGATTTAGAAACCTTGGGTAGCGATAGATTGTATTAAGTATCGATTAGCACACTGTCACATTCAGCTTTGTGGACTACACGCTTATATTGAATTTTTTTCCTACACTCGTAATCTTTAGTAAGCAGGAATTGAGAGTGGAGAATTTTAATTGCAAACAATGACTAAGATGTGTATTTCAGCTGCGGAGGGACTATGGAACCGTGATCAGCTAAGGAGGTAGAAGGAACTCCAGAGTACAAATCCCGTCTCCCTATTTTGCAAGAGGCAGGGTGGCTTCAATTCCTATATAATTTGTATGGATTCAACACAAATATTGCGCAAGCGTTTGTAGAGGGATTTGATGGTAATATTGTTACCATTGGCACATTGGTATTCTAAGTTTATGAACAATTCATATCCCAGGAAACAAAACTACCATGTATCGGAGAACAGTGGTTCATAAAGGAAGTGGTGGAACAGGGGGCTTGGTGTAGGTTCCTGGAGCAATGATATTTTAAAGTTGATTGGAAAATAGGAATTCCTCAACATCAGATGATTGAAAAATAAAGGAACCTACTCTTTATGCTGCAAAAATTTCTTACGTGTGAGGGATGTTACTCAGTAACTCTCTTATATCACATACGTATCTTACTGCATTTCGAGTCTCGACAACTTATTATTTTCCCTATTTTCTGCTCAAGATCTTAGCTAAAATGTCTAAAGGGGTACATAAGAGCTCTGATACTCAGAAAGGGTACAATTTGTGCCACTACAGGTTAATTAAAATGTTGGTTAGCGAGGAATTGAAAAACAGAGGTACCACATGGAATCATTTTCTTGAGCTGCACAAATCTAGAAACTTAAGGCAAACTATTAATATCTAGGAGTAGCCAAAGGAAGGATTCACAATAAAAATTTGAGGTTCCAAGTCTGGTTCTAATCCCACTCAAGACCAAGAGGTTGATAATGAAATACAACTGGAGAGATCTAAGAAATAAAAAGATATAAGGTAGTGGTATGAAAACCACCCCAAAGATTAACGCGAGGGTTACTAAAAGGAAAGCATATTCCCTCCTATGAGAAAGTGCTAATAAATGAAAGCACTCCTGATGATGAGGATGAAATGGAGCTAGGGTTACAAGAGGAAGGTGATGCCTCACCAAAAGCACAAAGTTTCAGTGGAGAGAACCCTCCACAAGATGTTCAAGAGAGTAAAGAAGTTAAGGGTGTAGCTAGTGACAATGTATCGATTCTTGGCAAGAGGCAGGCAACTGAAAATGAAATTTTTTCCATTTTGGTGGATGCAGCAGCTACATTGGAGACCTCTACGAATAGTTTGAAACAATGTAGTTTGCAAGAGCAAGAAGATTCAGTTCCTCTTGCATTTATCATGAGAAAAAAACAAAGAGAAAAGAAAATTCAAATTTTGAAGCAAGAGGTTAAGGAGATGGATGTCTTAGACCAATATGTAAAGTCACAAAATACATCACTATTAGAAAGGAATGAAGAGTTGGTAAGAGAAGCAACAAATTAAGGGAGAAAGTGAGAAAATGGAGGAAACATGCAACTTATAGGAAGACCAAAGCCAAAAGATTCAAGAGGCAATTAAAAAAGGTTCAAGATGCAGGTTCTGAGATCAATATCCAAATTCAGAAGTGATGGAGTGGAGTCTTAATTATTTGTTTTTTTCAGAAGGTCAGTGCCCTCAGTTGTGTGAGGACACAATGAAATTGAGCTAGGGGTATGTCAGGCCCCAAGAATGTCCCAATTTTCATCTACATAACCCTCCTTTTTTCCCTTGTTTTACAATCTAAAGACCTTCATGCACACATTCCTTGTTCCAATTGTTGTATTCATGAGAATATGGGTATAGATTTGATTATCTTTAAAAAAGGTTAATAGATTGATTTTAATGGTTAAAATCATTACATTTGATGTATTATTAATGTCTTTTATCTTTCATTAGTCATTAACCCATATTAAATGTAGATGGTACTTGATAGGAAGAAACCTCATACATTTTGGGATTCCTGCATCAGTATGGGGATTCTTGCATCTAGTTTAAGAGCGCATACTGTCGGGCAACAAGTCTAGTTGCAAAGTCAACTAAGCTGCCAAAGTCAACCAAGTCGTCAGATATTTTCTAGGATCATAATTGAAGACAAAGCACTTTATCTTTCCCTGGTCTTCAACAAAGAACACAGAGTATAACTACTTGTTCTAAAAGAGATCAATATCATATGGAGCAGATCTCAGCGATTAGCTGATATTTCACCTTAAAACTATTGTTAGGAATATGTTATAATTAGTTTTCATCTTTCCTTTTTTTTTTCTTACATAATATCTCAGTCATAGCGATGATTTGTGATGTAAAATGTTTATAAATTACGAGCCATGAGAGAAATTACGTTGCGATGCTGTGAGATGATGTACTGCTAGGTTGAACTCTATATCTCTCAGATAAATATGTATCAAGGACTGAGATTTTTCTAATAAAAAGCTTCATTGCCAGGTTCTCTTTCTATTGGTGTTATATCCTGTTAATGATTTTTTTTGCTCTGTAGTTTAACTTCTGTTTAATGAGGGTAAGAGCTGGTTGTTTTGGGCCCAACCAATATAGCTTGTTATCCCTCTATTAGTTAGCCGTATGTGGCTTGTTTATTATGAAATATATTATCGCGGTGTGTATGCTTATCAATTAAGTATTGTATCCTTGTGTAGCTCGCACAATATTCTCTTATTTTAGGATTCTATTTCTTTTGAAGATACAAGCTATGTGTGGTTTGGAGACTTTATAGCCCATATCTGGGAAGGAGCTACTGAATACACTTAAGGTCTTTCAATGTGATGATTGTCTGACTTACGTTGTGCACAAATTTATTATTGAAATCATTTATTTATTCCTTAAGATTTGGTTACAATGATATTCCAACTCAGGGTTCTCCTTTCTCTGTTTGAGAGCACTGAGTTCAAAGGACTTTTGAGAAACCGGGGTTTGATATTGGTTCATGAAAGATTCTTTTATTCGAAACTTTGTTCCATATTTTTATTTTTTGGGTTGCACTAGATCTGCCCTGAGTGACTCCTATTTCTTATATGTGGCTTGATGAACTATAAATCTTTCATGTAAAATCATTTCTCCGGGAATTTGTGACTTTGGTTCAAAGGCTTCAATGATATGATACTTGCTCCAACAAGACTTCCCTCCGAAACTCTTGATCTGTTTTGGGAATCAAATACCGAGGGAATATTTCTATTTTATATAGATTTTTTGATTTAGAATATAAACGAAGCAATATTGAAGTCTCTAAAGCCTATGTTCTGCAACGATACAAGTCCTATTCAATATCACAGTACATAAGTGCAAGATTTGAACTCTTGTATCTTTCCTACCCGAGACTTGTTTACTGTTATAACTTCATTCCTTATTTGGGTTTAACAATAGAGCCATATTGGGGGTAAATGCTTGCACAACCTGGTGATTGAAGATTACTTGGATTTATTGTTTCTTTCGAATGCAGCGTAGCTAGACAATGAATGCACTTGATTTTATCTTGCAAGTGATCTGTTTGGTGGGTACATGTGTAGAACTGGATCCTATAGTGTTTCAAACGAACTGATTTTAAAAAGCTTTTTCAAGAGTTGACTCATTGTTTTGCCATTGCTATTTCAGAACTTGATTCTTACCTTCTACTGGTTCCATTTGTTTCCTCTTGCAGATTCTTTTCTTTAGGCACAATTTTAGACCTTTGATTTGGGATAAATTTTTTGATAGAATAAAGTGAGGTTTTATTTTGGTTATGAAATCTATACATATCATTAACACACCTGGATTGCCACATTTTGAATGTGCATATTGAGTGAGAAGTGCAGGAATTGAAATGACAAGGGAGTGAGAGTTGAAATATGACAAATATGACAAATACACAAAATAAAGATAAAATGTGAACAGAATTGAAAAGAAGGAGATGTAGCTCACAGGTGTGGCCTGCACCTGGAGACTACACTCAAAAAACAAAGATATCACTCTCATACACTCTATTACCATCAATGAAAAGATTACATCATTAAATACAACTCTGGAAATCAGGAAGTTGCAACCACACTCCTAAACTCTAGGAACAAATCCTAAACTAGGGAGATACATTACAACTATGTAACCATTTCTCCATTAATACAAAATAATATTAATTATTTTCAACTCCCCCCCTTAATAGAGAAAGGGTTCTCCTGAACTCCTAACATCCCTCTAAACAATTCAAATTTCACTCGTGCAAGAGGCTTTGTAAAAATATCAGCCATATTGTCACAAGTTTTACAATATTCGATAACAATTTCTTTTGACTGTACTTTCTCTTTGACTGTACTTTCTCTTTGATAAAATGGAGCTGAGTGTCTATATGTTTGGTGTTTTTATGGAACACTGGATTGTGTGCCAATTTATTGGTGCTCTGGTTGTCGCTTTTGATGGAATTAGAATTCTTCTGTTCTTTTCCTGCATCATTAAGAAGCCTTCTCAACCAGATCGCTTCACACGTCGCTGCACACAATGCTTGATACTCAGCTTCACACGATGACAAGGCTACAATACTTTGCTTCTTACTGCTCCATGCTATGACCCCGGATCCTATGTTGAATGCATAACCTGTGATGGACCTCTGATCATCCAAGTTACCTGCCCAGTCTGAGTCTGAAAAACCTGCTAGAGTAACATCAGATGCGTCAGTGTATAAAATACCATAATTAACAGTACCAAAAAGATACCTCAACACGCTTTTTGCTGCTACCCAGTGACTTTCAAGCAGTTTCAACATGAATTGGCTCAACACACTAACAGAGTATGCCAATTCAGGTCTGGTTGTTGTAAGATATATCAAGCTGCCAACCAGCTGTCTGTACATTGTAGCATCAACCTCTTTAGTGCCATCGTCACTTCTCAACTTCAAATTCTGCTGCAAAGGTGTCGCTGTTGATCTACTGTTATGAAACCAGCTCAAGAAAAGATAGAAAAGATAGATCAACGCCTTCGAATTCAGCCTCTTCGAGGGGGAAACCTCCTTTACTTTACATAAATGAACAATTCTTCGATGATACAAATGACAAAACCTCCTTTCTATATATAGGAGTCTAAGGAGTCACAATATAACCCAGCCGACCTAACAATAATAATATGAAGCCACAAAAATAACAATAGAGGGATTCTATGGGGCACAGTAATAACAACATGGGGACAATAGGGGCACAACAATATTAATAAGGGGTATAACTACAATAGTAATGGGGTAATCACTAATATTATAGGGACCCAACATGCCCCTCTGCTTCAAAAAAGTGTTGTCCTCAACGCTTGAGTAGTTATGGATACTTCTGTATAAAATTCTCATCCTCCCATGTGGAATCCTCAGCAAATAAGTCCTTCCACTTGATGAGATGCTCCGAAGTTGATCGATTTCGTAGCTGTCGAGTTCTTGTTTCTGTGACTGCTTCTGGTTCCAATATAATTTTTCCTTCCTCGTCAAGTTTTGGCAATATTGTTTGAACTGGGAGCTTGTCGCCTATAACCTTCTTTAAACATGAAACCTGGAAAACTGGGTGCAATCGAGAAGCTACAGGAAGCTCCAATTTGTAGGCCATAGTACCAATCTTTTGCAACACCTTGTACGGACCATAATACTTTGGTGATAATTTATTATCCTTCTTAGCTTGCTTGAGGGACATTTGCTTATATGGTTGTAGCCGTAGGAATACCCAATCACCTACATCAAAACTTCTTTCACTACGATGTTGAACTACCTGTTGTTTCATTCTATTCTGTGCCAACACAAGGCTATCCTTTAAGAGTTGGAGGACTTGTTGTTGATGTTCGATGTGATGTTCCACTGCCTGAACCTTAGAATTTTATCTTAAATATGATGTGATGGATGGTGGTTGATACCCATAAAGTGCCATAAGTGGGGTCATTTTTGTTGCTGCGGAAGGAAGTGTTATACCACCATTCAGCCGGAGGCAACCATTTGACCCATTGTGTCTGTTTATCAAATACAAAGCAATGAAGATATCCTTCAAAACATTTGTTTACTATCTCAGTTTGCCCATCAGATTGAGGATGATAAGATGAGCTATGAGCTAACTGAGTACCAAGACAAGAAAATAATTCTGTCCAAAAATTTCCAGTGAAAATGGGATCTCTGTCACTTACAATAATCTTTGGGTTTCCATGAAGCTTTTGAATTGTTTCCATAAATGCAGTAGAAACTGTACTGGCTCTAAATGGATGTGATAATGCACAAAAGTGTGTATACTTAGTAAGCCTGTCAACTACCACCATGATGACACTCTTTCCCTCAGACTTGGGTAACCCTGTGATAAAATCCATTAAAACCTCCTCCCAACGTTGGCTTGGAATGGATAAAGGTTGTAATAGACCCGGTGTCTTAATTGTTTCAACATTATTTTGTTGGCAAACCAAACGTTCTGCCACAAACTTTTGAATATCTAATTTAAGGCCATCCCAAAAAAATTCCTTCTTAACCCTGTGGTAAGCTTTTAAAAATCTTGAGTGCCCTCCTAAGGGAAAAGTGTGCAATTCCATAAGAATCTTTTGTTTTAGTTGGGAATTATTACAGAGGTATAAGCGATCTTTGTACCATAACGAATCATTTTGCCAACTAAACGTATCAGACGTACTGGAATCTTGTTGTAACTTTCGAATAAGTGCACACACGTCTTTGTCATTCTTCCATTCCTCCCTTGCTTCGTTTATCGAATCTGGTTGGATAATAAAAATGGCGCACAACAATGCTTCTACATCCTCATCCTTTCTTGAGAGTGCATCTGCCACCACATTTTGCTTCCCTTTTTTGTAGATGATTTCAAAGTCATGACCCAATATCTTTGTGACCCACTTTTGTTGCTCTTCAGAGGATAATCTTTGTTCTAAAAAGTATTTAAGGCTATCATGATCCGTTTTTACCTTGAAGTGTCTTCCCATTAGGTAGGGTCGACATTTCTTAAGTGCATGGAGTATTGCCAACATTTCCTTCTCATAAATAGCTTTTCTTAAAAACTTTCCCTTGATTGGACGACTTTCAAAAGCAATGGGTCTTTCATCTTGCATTAGAACAGCACTAATTCCATTTCCTGAAGCATCACATTCCACAATAAAGGTTTTTGTGAAGTCCGGTGTAGCTAAGACCGGTGCTTGGCACATTGCCTCTTTAAGATGTTCAAAGGCCTTTGTTGCTTCCGGAGTCCATGAAAATGCATCTTTCTTCAATAATGTTGTTAGAGATGCTGCTATTCTCCCATAGTTCTTAACAAACTTACAATAATACCCTGTCAACCCGAGAAATCCTCGCAGATGCTTTATGGATGTGGGAATTTTCCATTCCGTAATGGCTTTAATTTTTCTAGGGTCTACCTTAACTCCTTCATGAGATACAATATGACCCAGGTATTCCACCTCCTGGACTCCAAAGAAACATTTGGATCTTTTTGCATATAATTGTTTCTCCTCCAATAGTTGTAGCACCCTGTCAACATGTTCAACATGATCCTTCCAAGACTTGCTGTAGATTAGTATATCATCAAAAAATACTAACACAAATTTTCTAAGGAATGGTTTGAAAATTGAATTCATCAAACCTTGAAATGTTGAAGGTGCATTGGTAAGGCCAAAAGGCATGACCAAAATTCATAATGACCCTCATGAGTTCTAAATGCTGTTTTCGGAATGTCTTCAGTCTTCATTCTGATTTGATGATATCCTGAACGAAGATCCAACTTGGTGAAGTAAATTGATCCATGCAATTCATCCAGTAATTCATCAATGATAGGAATGGGGAACTTATCTTTAATAGTGAGCTTGATGAGCTCCCTATAATCTGGACACATGCGCCATGATCCATCCTTCTTGTGCACCAATACTACTGGAGCAGAGAAAGAACTTTGACTTGGTTGAATTATACCAGCCTCTAGCATTTCTGCAACCATACGTTCAGTTTCACTCTTTTGGACATAGGGATATTTGTACAACCTGATGTTTGGAGGAAAACTTCCTGGAATCAGATGAATAGCATGATCATGATCACACATAGGTGTGAGACCTTTGGGAGTCTCAAATACCTTGGAATGATTTTCCAGGACTTTTTGGAGATCTGGAGAAATAGATGATTCCGATGTGGAAACATCTAGTGAACATAATTGTGCAATTACACCTCTTTGTTCCTTTTTTAGAAGCTTTGTCATACCATTAGAGCTGAATATCTTTCTTGGTTTCCCTGCAATACCCCTTAATTTAACTTCCTTTCCTTCCGTAGAAAATTTGATGAAAAGTTCTGGAAAATTAAAGGCTATTATACCCAAGAATTGTAGCCATTGGACTCCTAGTACAACATCAGCACCTCCCATTGGAATGGAAAGCATTGGGCTAGTCAATACATATTCTCCCATGGATAGCTTGATATTATGGCACTTTCCATAGCAATTTATTATTCCTCCATTTGCAATCATCACTTGACACTTTGGTGCTGGATATAGGAAGCAATTCAATTCTTTTGCTACCTTACAATGAACAAAATTGTGGGTGCTTCCTAAATCAATCAACACTATTAGCTTTTTCTTCTTGATTTGTCCTTCTATCTTGATGGTTTGAGGAGTGGTAATTCCCGCCAATGCATTACAAGATATGGTCGGATTTATTTGTTCTTCATTTAGGCTTTGTTCTTGGAGTATATCCTCTTCTTTTGACCTTTCTTGCTCCTTTTCTTCTTCCTCTTCACAATCTATGTAGAATAATTTCTTCTCAGCACACTTATGACCTTTAGTGTATTTGCTATCACAACTGTAACAAAGCCCTTTTGTTCTTTTTTCTTCCAATTGTTGAGGTGTCAACCTTATAGGTTGTGGAAGACTAGGGGCAACAACACTTTCGTCTTTATAGTTGTGAGTGGTATGCTTCCTGGTTGCCATAATTTTGCTTTCCATTTTTCTTGCTAACCTGAATGCCTTCTCTAATGAATCAAGTTCCCAAAGGCAAAAGGTAGGCCTAAAACTGATAATTTGGAAATTTCTAATTCTTGGATTGGTTCTGTTGTAGGTCAACACTCCAAATTAACTCAAACCGATCAAATTGGTACATTGCAGTTGGATTCTAAAAGCAACAGTTCAGGTGTTTCAAAACCAACAATAAGAAAGAAGGTAATATTTACATATGAAATTGAAATTATTAGGCCTTCATTTAGAACATGGTTTAGTTTATTTGGAGGACCTGTCATGGACTACTATGAGAATGACATTAGTGAAGGGACTAGTGAGACTAATCCATGAAGAGGAGATGGAGGATCTAGAAGGAATGACCAAGGAGAAATCACTTTTGAATTTTCATTAGTAGATCCTAATGGTAATGTGCATATGAAAAACTTTCCACCTTTAGTTCTTCCCCACTTCCATAGTAAGGTGCACGAAGATCCTGATGCCTTTTTGTTTGATTTTGAAATTTTGTGTAGAAGTCATGATTAGTCTGTAGATGCCCAGGACTTAAAACTCTTTCCCAAAACCCTTAAGGATTATGCTTTGCATTGGTTTATGGGGTTGTGGGGACACACTAGACATACATGGGATCAAATGAGGAGATGTTTTATAGGGAAATATCAAGAGTACTGCAAAACACATGGGATGCAGTATGACATTTTCACAATTGCACAAAGTGAAGAAGAAAGTTTGGAGGATTATCTTGAGATATGTTTATAGATTCTTCAAATTTCGAAGCATAAATTGGATCATAATACTTCTAGGACTTTTTTTTTGAGAGGATTGTTGAATGAATTTATGAATATTTTAAATTTGTTAGCATAGGGAGATATTTGTCAATTAATGTTTGATGACATTTGTGATCTTTGCATAAAATATTCACGTAATCATTTCAGAACTGGTAGGGGATTAAGAAGTGGTTTTAAGAATGTTTAGTCTAGAAAAATTGATGTTGTGAGAATGAAAATTGAACATAAAGTGGAAAACATGAAAATTTAATTAATGAATACTTTTAGTAGGTAGATTGATTCTGTAAACTTTCAAAGAAAATTATAAGATGAATAGGCTACCTTGTCCATTTTTTGCCCAAAATGTAGGAAAAAATATAATTTTCGTGAATTTACTGTAGATGTCCATGTTTATAAAAGTTATGTTGTGTGTGTAGATAAATATCCTACAGAAGACTGCCCCTCTATACCAGGATTGAAAGCATTATTCAAAGGGGATAATTCGGTACTTGAACCAATGCATGCCATGGGAAGGAAGAATAATTGGAAATAGGTAGGTGTATGTACACATTATGAACTTGTAACTTATTTTCCTAACTGTCATAGTTAGTTACAACACCCATATCAGAATTGGAACTATTCTCCTTAATGGCAACCAGTGTAATCACAAAAATTTGGTCAATCTCCCCCTTGGCAGCAAGGGTGGAGGGGGCATTTATAGCCTCAATTTTCATACCCAATACGATCGAAGCCATCTTATTCTAAACCATATTCATATTTTCACAGGCTCAATGTTAATTTCCAACTTCCCTACCACAACAAACACAACCTATGCCACCTCCATTGCCATTACCACCACCTTTTAGGCCACCTCAACTGCCCGCACAACCATTTCCCATTACAAATAATAAGGTGGTACAACATATTCATTCTACTGATCCACACCCTTTCCCCACTTATCAGATCACGCTAGTTGGGGTCTATGACCATTGACTAAGATTGGGAAAGGTGTTTCAACAACAAAACAAAAAATCCCTATTTGTTGTGATCGAGGAGAGACATGAGGAGGAGGAAATTCCTGATCATACAAAAGATGAAATTAGGGTACAACTTATTCCTGTAAACTCAGAGTCCCTACCATCTTCTTCAAACCCACCTCGCTAGTTAGAGAGGTTGGTTATAGAGAAAGTCATTCCTCCCCCTAAGTTTGACCTGGCTGCTAAGCTAAGGAACATCTGTATTAAGATTCATCTACTCTATGTTTTAAAAGAGATCCATATTCATGCCAAAAATGTTAACATTATATGTATAAAAAATCCAAGAAGGAAGAGAGAAGAACCTAATACTGTCCAGTTTGTCGGTAAGGTAGTTGAGTTAATGACGAGACATAATTTTGTAGACAAATATACCGATCCTATAAATTTGGTTGTCTTTATACAAATCGGTGGCACCTTTGTCGCCAATGTTTTGATTGAACTTGGAGTGGCCATCAATGCAACGACTAGCTAGAATATGGAGTAGCTTGGGTCGACTCACATATGTCCAACTTCCACTGAGTTAGATTTAGCTGACCGATCTAAAATTAAACCAGAGTGGGTATTGGACGATGTGATCATCTCGATAGATTCATGGGAATACCTTGTATACTTTATTGTCCTACAACCCAAAACTTCTAGTAGGGGCATCCCTTCATTTTGGGGCGACCATGGCTTGCCACGACTGATGCTTACATCGGTTGTAGCTCCTACGACATGTTTATTATGCATGGGGAGTTTAGAAAAAATGTCGCCTTATATCCTCCTTCTAAATCTATTCAGGAGATCTTTGATACTTTGTGGTTAGATGATGATAGTAGTGATGAGGAGACTCAGTCCCTCTTTATGAAAGACCATATTCTTCAGTTTGTTGAGTGCACTAAGGAGAGTCAGAACTCTAAATTTCTCGGTAACTTGTATACTATGTAGGACTTTGAGTTGCTTCCTCAGATATTTACTCTAAGTTTCAAGAAATTGGTGGTCCACAATCCTCGTCACCACTACAAAACTTGATAGATACCACAAAAATTCACGATCCTATAACTGCACTTATTGAGGTTAGTCCAAGAAAATCCTTACATATTAGTTCAAGCTTGACCCATGTGACTAAGAGAAACTTGTAAAAGTGTTGCTAGGTCACCTTGATTCATTCACAAGGAGCTATGTAGAAATGAAGGGCATTCCTCCTAAAACCTGCACTCATCAAATTTATATTTAGGTAGGTGCCCGATTTGTTCGACAACCCTAGAGGCGAATGAACCTTGCAATCCAAGATATCATTAAAGGATAAATTTAAAAATTCTTGGGCATTAGCTTCATCTATCCTATATCTGACAACCAATGGGTCTCCTCGTTGGTAGTGGTCCCGAAAAAGGATGGGAGTTGGTGAATTTTCATTGAATATCATGAATTAAACAAATCCACCCTCAAAGACTACTTTCCACTTCCCTACATTTACTAGGTACTAGATACCCTGACAAGTAAAATGTGCTTCTCCTTTTAGACGGTTTCAATAATTATAACCAAATAAAAATTGCACTAGAGGATTAGGACAAAACCAATTTCACTTGTCCATGGGGGACATTCGCTTACCGAGTGTTTCCCTTTAGAATATGTAATGCCCTTGCTATTTTTTAGCGGGTAGTCTTGGAAATTTTCACTGACCTCGAGTGTGGAGGTTTATATGGACTATTTTTCAGTGTTTGGTGATTCATTTTAGGAAGCCCTCCAAAATTTATAGAAAGTGTTGACTAGGTTCCAAGAAGCTCGCCTTGTTTTGAGTGATAAAAGTGTAGATTAATGTGCAAAGTAGGAGCGGTCTTTGGTCATCTAATTTCCAGCAAGGGAATATAGGTAGATCCAACTAAAAGAGAAGTTATCACACACCTACTAGTACCTGAAGCATAACGAGAAGTGAGGGGTTTTTTAGGTCATGCTAGATACTACCAAAGGTTCATTGAGAATTTCTCTAGGATAGGCTTGCCTCTTTTTCAGTTGTTGTTTAAGGACATGATTTATCCTTGACTAAAACTTGTCAATGAGAATTCAAGGACTTGAAGGAGAAATTAGTAAGGGCACCAGTCCTGAGGGGACCTAATTCACACCTAGTTGGTCCCTTCCATTCCATTTATCCTCCCATTCCTAAGAGACTACTGTTGGTGTAAGGTTGGGACAAGAAGAAAATTAGGCATCCTATGCCATTTATTTTGCCAGTAAAAACTTATCCCCTATTGAGCTAAATTACATAGTAATATAAAAATAATTTCTACTTGTAGGCTTCGTCAATAATAAATTCAGAAATTACATTACTGTATATGAAGTTTTTGTTCACGTTGGTCATTCTGCAACTAAATACTTAATGATTAAACCTTTGACTAGTGGAGAAATTACTAGGTGGTTATTATTGTTGCAGGAATTTAATACTACCATAATTGATAGGCATGGTAAATTGAATGTTGTAGCTAATTTTTTTACGTAGGCCTAATAATCTAGGTAAAATTGTTCCTGTTGATGATTCATTTCCAAATGAGCATTTTTTTGTTGTGTCTACTAATTCTCCATGGTTTGAAAATATAGCCAATTATTTGACCTCATGAAAAACACCACCATATCCGCCTGCTAGAGAAAAGCATAATATTATTAAAAATAATGCTTCATATTCATGGATACATGGAGAGATATTTTAAAGATGAGCTAATTTGTTTATTTGCAGGTGTGTTTGAGAGGAAAACATGCTTTATATCCTTAAGTCAACCCACAATGAACCGTACAGGGGCCACTTTGATCATAAGCAGACAACATATAGAGTACTTCATGTAGACTACTTTTGGCCATCCCTTATTATGGATGCCAAGGGATATGTTAGCATATGTGATAAAAGTCAATAGATGAGCTTCCTAGTGCAAGCTGACACATTTCCTTTATGTCCATAGGTGATGATAAAACCTTTTGAAAAATTGACAATTGATTTTTTACGACCAATTTCACCTCCATCTTTAAATAAAAGGTATATTCTTGTTTGCAATGATTTTGTTACCAAGTGGCTAGAGGCTAAAGTTGTTTTATATTCTACCGAAAAGTTTGTCATTGATTTTCTAATTGAAGATATTTTTGTGAGATTTGGTGTGCCCAGGGAACTAGTTACCTACAATGGAACACAATTTACTTATAACCTTGTGAGATGAATTATGGAGCAATAAAAAATCCACCACAAGGATTCATCTCTTTATCATCCATAGGCCAATGGCCAAGTGGATTCCACGAATAAAGTGATTGAAACAATTCCTACCAAAATTATTAATATGAACAAAAAGGATTGGGAAAAAATGTTACTAGGGGCTTTGTGGGAATATAGGACTACGTAGAGGAAAAACATCGGTCATACACCATATGAACTAGTTTATGGGAAGTAGGTCCTACTACCGATCAAGTTTTAGATCAAGACTTATAGCGCTACAGTTCAGTTGGGTCTATATCTTTACGAGGCACAACACCAATGTCTCTTGTTGTAACACCCTCCTCCCACATCCACCCAAGTAACTGTGCCAACTGGGGTAAACATGAGACGAGAGGCTACTATGATCAGATTCAACCTCCTAGGTGACCTCAAGGAAGTGGAATTGGTGGAACATCACACACAACCATCTCACACCATCAACATAACCCTCCAGAGACAAGTCAACCACTCAGACAACCTGTCCCTGGGTCCCACTACTACTATGGACAAGGGAGTGACCAGAGACCTAAAGTCACTCGCATAGGCCTACATGCCAATAACTGTGGATGAAACTTGCCAGTTCTATGCCAATGACTCTGGGATTTTAGCCACCTTTTCAAGGCCATAGCCCAAACCACTTCCCATAATGGAATGAAAGCTTAGAATTAATTAAAGTATGGGGAAACAATGATGCAAAAGTAAATAGTTGACCAAGGCCTCAACTAGACCCGTACTAGCCATGACAAACATTTCATCAAACATATCATCGACATGTAACCTACAGGGTTAAATGATAGAGTTAGGTATAGGGCTCTCTTACTTATTTGAGAATCACCATGAACCATTATTTCCTCATGTCTTTTTCTGCCTTATCACTTATTAGGTCATATATACAATATCCATTCAAATACAAGTAAAAATATGCTGAGGGCCAAACATAATTGCTGCCATAAAATGAACATATAACCTAATAATAAAAACAAAATTACAATAAACATATCAGCCATCGAAATCCATATATATATGAGTACATTTACACATGAAAATCAATGGAATGAATTTCTCATTAATCAACGCAATGACCAATTGGAGATGGGACTACCACGTTCCACCTGACCATAGATTGGCTGAGCCAAGTGTCTCTCTTCATCCAATCACCCCTTTGCCATATTCCAAGCATGAATGTGGGACTAATAGAATATATAAAAAACACAAATGAATGTGGATTCCACCGGAGTTCTCCACCTACACTGTGAGGAATTTGAGTGCCTCCTAGTCTCTCAAGCTTTACCATGCATCCGCAATGAGATCCAAGGATAACTAGGCCCTACACTGAGATATATTCTCAAGGATTTACCATGAATTCCATCCTAGAATCACTAGGCCCACCAGAGAGAAAATCCACCTCATGGCTTTAATGTATATCCTGCCATTCATCGACAAGGATTCCTAGGTCCACTAAGGCACACAATCTGGCTTTATTGCAATCCACAATCTTGTTCAGGGGTTACTAGGCTAGTGGCTTCATGCATCATCAGTCTGATTCAGGGACCACTACCACCATTTGTTTTTCAATTCAGAGATCCATCCCACTTAGCTTTGAATCCAATCCAACTATCCCACATAAATCGCATGAGAGAACCCATCTCATCAAAGCTATCAGAAAATGGCAAGGCTAGGCCGAAAATACTGTTGCACTGGAAAAACCCACGCTATGGTAGAAAATAAACACATGTAATCCCATGCATGCCCAATCTAGCAAGGAATATACACATGGAAATCGATACCTACAATGATACCTATTGTAGTTGCTTGATCCTTCCTTTCCCTGCTTGATCTTTGCTTCCTCTTGCATTTCTTACTCAAATGCAAAAGTGATACAAGAAAACTCTAAATGTCCAAGAGTATGAGAGAGAGAGAGAGAGAGAATAATGAGAGAGCTCCAAAGCTAAACTAACAAAAGGTTACCAACTGATCCTCATAAGACTTCTTATGAATGACGCCTCTATTTTCTTCATTTTGCAATATTTTCCTTCATTTTCCTCCTCACATGCAACATGTGACCTTTCACCTCCCTTTTCTCCTAATTTCCATTATTTTCATAAATAATTGTGCCAAAATGCCATTTTTCCCCTTTAATGCCTTAGCCATTACCTTTGCCAATTTCCTTAGCCATAAACAACCAAATGAACACCCCCTAGGATGTCTTTCCCAACATTCAGTTTGAAATAAGTGTCCCATTAATCTGTGGTTATTGTTTTTAACTTCTATTACATGGAATTTTCACCAGGGATGTTACAAAATCCTCCCCCTTGGGGGACACTGTCTGCGGTGTTTAATCACACATATACCTCAACAACCTGTTGAAACAAGACATACTGCTTATGGAGCTTTATAACATAACTCAATGTAGTATTTACAATGAAAGATCTTCTCAAGAGAAAAGAAAATCATAACAACATGACAACATACCGCATAGTGGAGCTTTATAACATAACTCATTACAATGATCATCCTATTGAGTGCCAATTCATATGACATCATAACGTGATGATAACATAACCACATGATAGCATAATAACATAGCCATAATAACATGACACCCATATTGCATAGTGGAGCTTTATAACACAACTCGTTATGGTATATACATCCACACACAGGTGTTCATATAGAAACATCATCAAAACTATATATACCAGAACATATGCCAAATAATATACCAAACATATATGAAACATTTACTAACATCATATAGAATATATCAAAACATCATAAAGTGTATATTAGAACATCATATAGCATATATCAACTATGATAAAGCATATATCTATCACCATAAAGCACATACTAAACCAACATAAAGCAAATACTAAACCACCATGAAGAATATACCAAGCCATCATAAGAAAATACCAAACCACCATAAAGCAACTACCAAACCACCATAAGCAATCACCAAACCACCATATCAAGTCTGCATCACCTCAACTAGAAAACAAGGAGGGATACATATCCTGCATATGATCCACCATCTCCCATGTAGCTTCATCGAGCCCAAAGTGCTTCCATTACACTTTAACTTACTCTATTTCTTGGTTCTGGAGCATGAGCACCTTTTTCTGAAATATACAGTGAGGCTCTGGTTGGATTCTCCATCTAGTTCCACCTGCAATACAGACAAATCAATCACGTGATCAACATCTTTAACATACTTCTTAAGAAAAGATACATGGAAAACATCATAAAATTTCAGTGACGGAGGCAGTGCAAGTCAACAGGCTACTAGCCCAATCCTCTCAATGATAGTGAAGGGTCTACAAAACCGTGGTGCCAGCTTGGCACATGATCCAGTCCGCAAGGATATCTTCCTCGGTTTGATGCACAAGTACACCTGTTCCCCAACCTATAAATCCTTGAACAATTTGTTCTTGTTTGCATAAATCTTCTACCTATCCTATGTTTCCTTGAGGTTCTTCTTGATCACCTGCATCTCCTCTTCCATGTATGCCAACATATCTGGTCCAATCAATACACTGCTAACTGGATCACTCCAACTAATGGGAGTGTTACAACTCCACCCATATAATGCTTCAAAAGGACTCATCCTCAATGACTTCTAATAACCTTTTTTGTATGCAAACTCGACCAAAGGAAGTACTCTTCCCACTTCCTCTACTGATCCATCACATACATCCTCAACATGTCCTCCAATATCTTGTTGACCTTCTTTGTCTGTCCATCTATTTGTAGATGATAAGTTGTGCTGAAGGAAAACTCGGTACCCAAACCTACAAACACCTATTTCCAAAACCTAGAAGTGAACTTCACATCCCTCTATGAAACAATCTTCTTTGGAACACCATGTAGTCTAACCACATTTTCGATGAATACCTATGCCACATCACTAGCTGAGAATGTAGACTTTACTAGAACAAAGTGTGCAACCTTTATTAACCTGTCGACAATGACCATGATGGAATCATGTTGCTTCATTGTCTGCGGCAACTGTTATAGACCTTTTTGGGCACTGAAACCCCAATCATATATGTCCATAAACCAAGGGCTTCTGAGTCCCTAAAAGTGTTGTTTCATGCCCTAAAGAAACAAGGTCATTTGATTACATCATCTCCCAGAAGTTCTCCACAGGAAACTGCTCAGAACTGGTCAAAACTGGACCATACAGGTTGCTCAGTGCTAAGGGTGCGATGCATCTCACCTGCCTAGTGTAAAAGGTGCGATGCATACTAGAAAGACCTTCTGTAGGGTGCGATGGGCGAGAATGGACAAATGGCAGAGATAGTTTACAAGGTGGATGATCATGGAATCTTCCAGAAACTTCTCCTGTGACACCTGCCTCTCTGAATTCGCCCAGGGATGAGTAAGAGATCATCAATCTCCAAGTGGAATCAAGAACTATCAGAGAGAAGACACTAATCAAAATTCCAGAAGCTGACTCACCTCCCTGCAATCATCTATATATGAATCCCTCATCCCAAAGATCCAGAGGCTGGAATTTTGTATCCTGTAAGGAAGTGTTGTTGGTTTCCTGGTGGAATATCATAGTTTGGGTGATATAAGCTTTTCATGAGGTGAAGAAGAGCTTTCATGCTGGGAGGATGGCGCTAGGTCAGATCAATGGGTTGTAATCCTCTCTTCTAGTCTTTATATTAATAAAGCTATTCAAGTTTTCCTCCACATTCTTGTATGTTTGAAAGTATATGCATTTGTGTGGTCAATATATATCTGGTCCTATATTGTTTATGATTGTAGATCTCTGCACTTTGAAGGTATTATGCTGCTTTGACTTTACAGGTACTCTTTGAAGTGGAGTGGTCAAGGGAGAAGCGGCAAAGACCTGTCGGTGAGGAGAAGGAACAAGCAAGGAACCGAGAGAAAGACTAAGGTTGGTATTCTTTGATCCTCTCCTATCTACTTCTCATAAAGGAAAACAAAAGTAACTTTAATCTGTTTGTTTCTAAGATAGCTACCCGTCTTAGTGGGACTAGCAGCTCAGCATAGACACTAGATTTCTCGATAACAAAACGGCGACTCCACTGGGGAGCGAATAGATTGTTTGCTTGTCTATATTTGTTTGGTTTATAAACTTACAGACGGAGCTTGAAGTTAAGCTAGTGAGCCTTCGAACTGCATTTTCTATGCAAGTGCAAAGTAGATCAATGCTGCTTCAGTCTATCTCCGGGTTCTTTTTATAAAGTGAACAATCGATTTGAAAACATCCTAATTGCCCCAGTGGTGGCTCTGGTAACCTCATTAGATCAGCGCCTGTGATTTCTATTTACTGACTATCATTAGGAAGGCCTAAATTCCTAAACCAAGCTGCAAACTGTGACCAAGAACCAAGTTGAAGTCTCGTCCCTGGACCATCGCACTTTCTACTCTTGGGAATCTGGATGCATCGCACCTCCCGTGTGAAGTAGGTGCGTTGCATCACACTTTCCCTGTGTTGCAGGTGAGCTGGTCAGATAAGACCTCTTCTGTTCTCAGATTTTGGTTTCTGTGTTCACTCTCTTCAGCTTTATTCAGGAGTTTTGCTATCTGTGATCAGTATACCATTGCGGAAACTCCCTTCCTTTGCATGATTCCGCCTCCATAGTACAAAGAATTGTGAATGTTTTTATGTATTGTGCGCCATTTACAGTTCTGTTTTACAAAAATTAGCGTAATCAAACTATCATCTTTTGGTTTGGAAGTGTCACAAGTGTCGTTTTCAGTCAAAGAAAAGAATTATATTGTTCTTGATGGTTGATTATACAGTTACTCTTGTATTTGATTTTAATTAGTAGTTTTTCGAGTGTCGAAAGCAGTTTTCAATTCAAAGTCGCAAATTGTCGTCATTATCATCCTTTCGTTTTTGAATAGAAATTTGTTAGTACTGTAGCTTTGAAAAGATAATTCAGTTTTGTACTTAGCATTCTTCTTGTCATTCACACATTAAGAAAGCTGAAAACAAATACATGCATGTGCATTTGCATTTAGACTGCTTTTTGGTTTGATTTAGGACAGTGCATCTAGTGTGTGCTCTCTGCTCTATGTTGAAAGAATATCATCTCTCTTTCCTTAGTTGCTAGGATTTTCATTGCAAAAAGAAGATTAAACGATTGTTTATCATCTTAGATTTCATTTTAGGAATTGTATATCTACATCATGAGGTGAACCTGAAAGGAAAATTTCTTAAGAAAGATCAATTATAAAATAAATTCAATGAACATAAAAACGCTTTGGAACCTAACGCACAACATCTAGAAGTCTAGGCTAGAGACGTATTCCGGCATCGTAAAGCTTGGTAACTATCACTTTCATTATTGGTTGGGTGATTCCTCATCTTTGAGACGACAAGTGATAGTACGGACTTGTGCTCCCACGTACCGTCGAGTATATATTGTGAGACCACAATAGGCTATATCCTTTATCCATAGGAAGCCGTGTCTACCGCCCTATCGATCGCAATGCACTGAACACAGCATTCAGGAAGATTGAATGTCGTACCGTAAAAATTATTCTGCAGTTTTGCGATTGGTTTGGTAATCCCTCTGTCTAGATTTCTAGAGTAGTCTCTTTCATTCCTTTTCAGACTCCTTAAAGGAAAAGGTCCATCTGAGCACTTGTCACTTCAGGCTCATTAAAAATTGAAGGCGACTAGAGTCATCTTTTGTTTTTTCTCGACTTTTAAAAATTGAAAAAACAAGTTGTGTCAAAGCGTCTAAAATTTATTTTAATTGGAATAATATCACTATTCCCGCGTTGGTCTTAGGTTGAGGAAAATGGAGTCCACCAACCAAGGATTTCCCCTTGGAGGAAATCCTAGTCCTTTCTCCTCTTGGGGAGATGTTGGTTCACCTCATATGGCCACATTGTCGCTTCCAGGATTGACGATTGGCTTGCCAATATGGCTCTTCTCGACCTCCATCATTCAGAACACCGTGATTCCTGAATAATCGAGTTAGCAGCTAGATGATACTAAAGTTACCCCCCAACCTTCTACTTCGTCTAATTCTCCCTCTCCTCCTTCCTCTTTGCTTGATGAAGCTGGTAAAGCTAAAAATAAAGTAACTAAGAAGGAGAAGAAAGGGAAGGGGAAGAAAGAAAAGAAGAAGAAGGAGCCAAAGGAAAAAAGGGGTAACTGTGCGTCGTCTAGCGAAAATCCACACACTGCACTGTCCAAGCCTAAATCTCCATGTGTCATTTCTAAAGGAGACCACTATCATCGAGATTGTCCTTGCATCCCTCGGATCTTAAGGGATTGGTCTTCTCGTTTGCACAATCCGGTGTCATCAACCTCTGAAGATCATGTTGAAAGTACACCGTCAACTAGTGAAAGCGAAGTATTTGGATAGAAAAGGAAATGTAAATTTCCTTGTAAACTGTGTGAAGGCGATCACGTCGTCCACTGTTGTCCCTTCCTAGACGAAGCTAAAAGAGTCTTGGATAACCGTCCTGCTTCACCGCTACGGCTTTCTCCTGGATACAAGAAACTCTTGTTGAGTCCATCACTAGTTGAAAATCCGACTGACGCGCCATTATGGTCGGTCAAAGCATCTATCATTGAAGATAAACCCGTTGAATCCATAGCAGACAAAAGTCAAAAGGTTGAGGCGGCAGTTGACCCGGTCATGTCTTCGGAAGGTCCATCTTCTGATGATACAATCATCGAAGAGAATGAGAACGACACTGTTCAAATTATTTTCGTAAACATAGACTCCGATGAACATGGGGGCAATCTACCCGTTCCTTTACCGCAAGAAGGGAGTTTGTCAGAGTCATATCTGGCCATCTATTCGGTCCCACCTCCAAGCAACCTAGTCATTTCCTTCGATTGGAATCTACTAGGCATACGCCCTTTACCAGCTAATGTACCATTCCGAATCATTGTACAAGCTTAAAAAATGGTCATGGTTGGTACCATCATAGATGAAGGGGATTCTGTGAGTATCCTTTCCTCAACTGCTTGGAAAGCGCTTGGTTTGCCATCGCTTCTGCCTGAGATGAAAAATCTGACAGGCTTCGACAAAGGAATCAGTCGACCGTTAGGGATCCTCCCCAATGTGCCTATAATGTTGGGAAGGAAAACCGTTTATATGAATGTAATGGTAGTCCAAGCACCTCTAGACTATAATCTACTCCTTGGGTGTGACTATATTTATTGCATGGGAGCCATTGTCTCCTCACTCTTTCGAGTAATGTGTTTTCTGTATGAAGGCCGAGTGGTCCAACTCGTAGACCAGCTTTCGTTCCCCAGCTCACACATAGCTAATAGTCAAATGCCATCCCTAAATGGTCTTTTCATGCAAGGAATGTCTCATCAATCTCTAGTTCATCCACCTGAAGAACGCGAGTAATTCGGGGGGTCGTGACTGAAACCCAGGGGGCATGCGCCCTGGTCTGCTTCGGCAGGAAAACTCTAGGTATAGAGTAGGTTTCAGCGAAGGATATATGACTGGTCCGACACCCATCCGTATGGGAAAATTGGATTAGACAGGATAAGATACCTCTGTGAGAAGGTATGCCTTTCCTGATAGAACAAATGTTTTGTTTGCAAATTGAGGGGTAACCTATAAAAGGTAGGCCTTTCCTGACAAAGCAAATGTTTTGTTCGCAAATTGAGGGGTAACCTTGAAAGTCTACTTCACTATACCTGGGGGCATGCAAACTATTTTGCGTGCAACTGAAGAGTGACCATTTATTTTCTTAGTTTGTAGGTTCTCAAACCCTTTATACTCATAGGATTGGTCATTCCTAGCTTACATAAAGGAAGGATACAGAGCAAAGCTTCGAAAGGTGCAAGCTCCATAAAAATGGAATCTATCGATGAGACATCCTTATTATATGACTGGCACGAGCAGTTTTTATGTGAAGTTCAAGCTCGTTAAAAATTAAACCTAAGAAATGAGCAAATGTTTCCCCCGGAGTTTAAGCTCATTAAAAAATGAACCAATTTCCGGTAAATAACCATTGTGAATGCATTATCATAAGCTTTTAAGCCTTGGTCGTGTTCTCATCATCAGCTCCACTCTGTTTTAGCCGATAATATGCCTCCATTTGATTGTTTACCCTTTTTTAGGAACATATGTGAAGAGTGATCCTGTTAGCCATCCTTGTGACACTGTTGTGATTGTAAAATTCCAAACCTTACCTGGAATCAATTGCTACCTGAAATTATCACTTATTCCTCAAAAAACGAGTCTCCTTTAAGCTCTTTTCGTCTGACTCGTAAAATATGAAAAGATTGCCGAGCAGTTGGCCTCTCCACCTCGTTAAAGCTACCGGGAGTGCTATCCCTCCTCTAGATTTTAATCTTTTTGGACCTGAGGGATTATTACACAAAAAGATCGAACGCTTGTTTTGTTCGGCTCGTTAAAATTGTCAAAAATTCATCCCTTTCGTACTATTTTATACTTTTTCAGGCTTAAGGGATTATATGACGAAAAAGGATTATTGGAGTTTCCTTTATGTCCCTTTCAGACTCTCTAAAATTGAAAAGGACCGAGTTATCTTTGTCGTTAAACTCGTTAAAACCAATAGCGACAAACTTGTCCATATAGACAAGAATGAGTTTCACTGTCACTAGGCTCGTTAAAACATAGCGACGGATTTTCCCAAAGGGCAAATTATATAACAAGCATATGTTATCCTCCTCAAGCTTGATAAAAATAAAGAGGTACTGGTCAGCAATGACTGGGGAAAAATTGGGAAGAAAACTTGAAGAAACTTTATTGGTAGCAAAGTCGCTCTTGAACATGACACTTTCACTCCATGTCTGAGTCGGGTTGGGTTATTTCGTTCACCGGTCATATTACCATTGGTCCATCGTACCATCCATCTTTGGGGTTAAAGCTACCAATCCATTTCAAGTGTCGCTGATATGTTCAAGAGAAATTGATCAGAGAATTCACCAACCCATCTTGTGTCTCATCCACTGCAATACCTTTACGCTTCATTCTTTCATGACCGCCACCCTAAACCCTATATCATTAGATCGTTTTCACCTCCAAAAGTCATTTTATCCATTCCGTGTCATAGATGTGGGATTCATTAATGCCCTCCTATGACGGGTCACTTCTCATCGACATTAGCTCATTATCCAAGAAGTCGACCTAGGAACAACCCTTTCAGTACTTTGAAGCTTGCATGCCTCAATGGCAAGTTTCTCACTTTCGGCGACAGGTTTACATTAATGGCCTTCGATCGAGAGATTTTGCGTGGTGTTCGACGCCAATTCCCATTTTCACACCACGTGAATTGTACTACCGTACCTTGAGGGTCATCATCATTATTGGTGATTCCTCTCACGCCTATTAACAACTTACATCATTGGCTGGTAATCAGACGATTTCTTTCCATGTTCGACTCCAGAACATTTTTCACATGGATCGACTTGTACTTCGGTCGAAGATTGGACGAGTTTGAAGACCCTGGATCTAGTTTCATCCATCCGGGCTGCGATATATTCAGGAAAATAAAGACATCAAATGTACATCATTGCTGCATAGATGATCATCTGAATCAAAGGATGATGGCTCTATCAGAATCATCAGTCTGCCACACAGACGGTTGTCTGTCCTGTGTACATGAAAATGAATTTATAAAGCTAAGCATGGGAATGCCCACCTCAGCTAGATCATGAAAATATTATGAAGATAATGTATTGCATTGTATCTTATTACAGGTCACCTTCTAGTTCGAAAAACCTCGGATCCTCATGATAAAGCATTTCACTCGACATCAAAAGATTAACGACCTCATGCTTTAGGGGGCAACTGCTATAGACATTTTTGGGCATTGCAACCCCAATCATATATGTCCATAAACCAAGGGCTTCAGAGTCCCTAAAAGTGTTGTTTCATGCCCTAAAGAAACAAGGTCAGCTGATTACATCATCTCCCAGAAGTTCTCCATAGGAAACTGCTCAGAACTGGTCAAAACTAGACCATACAGGTTGCTCAGTGCTAAGGGTGCGATGCATCTCACCCGCCCAGTGTAAAAGGTGTGATGCATACTAGAAATCCCTTCTGTAGGGTGCGATGGGCGAGAATGGACAAATGGCAGAGACAGTCTTCAAGGTGGATAATCAAGGAATCTTCCAGAAACTTCTCCTATGACACTTGCCTCTCTGACTTCGCCCAGGGATGAGTAAGAGATCATCAATCTCCAAGTGGAATCAAGAAATATCAGAGAGAAGAAACTAATAAAAATCCCAAAAGTTGACTCACCTCCCTGCAATCATCTATATATGGATCCCTCATCCTAGAGATCCAGAGGCTGGAATTTTGTATCTTTTAAGGAAGTGCTGTTGGTTTCCTGGTGGAATATCATAGTGTTGGGTGATCTAAGCTTTTCATGAGGTGAAGAAGGGCTTTCATGCTGGGAGGATGGCGCTGGGTCAGATCAATGGGTTGTAATCATCTCTTCTAATCTTTATATTAATAAAGCTATTCAAGTTTTCCTCCACATTCTTGTATGTTTGATAGTATATGCATTTGTGTGGTCAATATATATTTGGTCCTATATTGTTTATGATTGTAGATCTCTGCACTTTGAAGGTATTATGCTGCTTTGACTTTATAGGTACTATTTGAAGCGGAGTGGTCAAGGGAGAAGCGGTAAAGACATGTCGGTGAAGAGAAGGAACAAGCAAGGAACCGAGTGGAAGACTAAGGTTGGTATTCTTTGATCCTCTCCTATCTACTTCTCATAAAGGAAAACGAAAGTAACTTTAATTTGTTTGTTTCTAAGATAGATACCCATCTTAGTGGGACTAGCAACTCTGCATAAACACTAGATTTCCCAATAACAGCAACCCTGTGATGAAATCCATGGAAATGAACTCCCATTTCCACTTGGGAATAGCGATTGGTTGTAGTAGTCCACTTGGATGTTTGCACTCTGCTTTCACTCGCTAATAGTTGAAACATCTAGCCACAAACTTTGCTACATACCTCTTCATATTCAACCAATAGTAATATCTCTTCACCACTATGAGTGTCTTCTAATAAATTGGGTGACCCAAATAAGGTTTCGCATGAAATTCCATCAATATCACCTTCTTGATATCACTGTTATCCAGTACATATATATTGTCTCGGAAGCTGACCAATCCCTCTAGTGTAAGACAATAGTCCATGCCCTGTGCACTTGTACCTGCACCTATACCTGTACTGCCACCTGTACCTATACCACTACATGTACATGTACCATGACTTGTACATGTACTATCACCCTGCCGCAAGTTGTGCACAATCTCCATATACCTGACATCCCGTTGTCCTGCCTGCAAGATCCTATCCTGTAAGTCCATCCCATAGGAGCTCATAGCTGCCAAGTGATGTACATGTACCTGTCTACTAAGAGCATCTGCCACCCTGTTCTCTTTACCCTTGAAGTACCTGATCTTGAAGTCAAACTTGCTGATCGTAGCCAACCATCTAGCCTGCCTGGCATTCAAATCTGGTTGGTCAAACAAACACCTCAATCTGATGTGATCACTCAATAGTACAAACCACTTGCCAAGAAGATAGTGTCTCCACATCTTCAATGCATGTATAATCGATGCTAACTCGAGATCATGTGTGGGATAATTCTTCTCGTGCTTGTTTAGATTTCAGGACTCATAACATACCACCTGTCCATCTTGCATAAGGAATCCACCAAGCCCTCTATTGCAAGCATTTGTTTGTACCAAAAACTCTTTGTTCGGATCTGCAATCTGTAGCGCTAGTGCATGTGTCAGCATCTACTTGAGTTTCTCAAAGCTAACCTCACAAACTTCAGTCCATTCGAACTTCTTACCTTCTCTCTACAAGGATGTAATGGGATAATAAATCTGTGAGAAGTTCCTCATGAACCTCCTATAGTATCCTACCAAACCCATGAAAGATCTCACCTCATCCACACTCTTAAGAGCTACCCACTCCATGATGTCCCTTATCTTCTCCGGATCTATTGTAATGCCCTCCTTGGAGACAACATGTCCCAAGTAGTGTACCTCAGTCTAAAAGAAGCTACATTTGCTAAGCTTAGCATATAACTGATGCTCTCTCAACAACCTCAATACCGCTGCTAAGTGCTTGGCATGCTCTTCCTTATTTTTTGAATATACTAGTATATCATCGATGAACACAATAACAAACTTATCTAAATATGGACGCAAAACACTATTCATCAAACACATGAATGTAGCTAGAGCATTAATTAATCCAAATGGAACAACAACAAACTCATAATTCCCGTACCGTGTCCTGAATGTAGTCTTGTATATTTCCTCCTCTTTGATGCATACCTGATGGTATTCAAATCTAAAGTCAATCTTCGAGAACATTGCTTCTCCCTTCAATTGATCGAACAAGTAATCAATCCTCGGCAAATGGTACCTGTTCTTGATATTAACTTTGTTCAACTGCCTGTAATCAATGCATAATTTGAGGGTACCATATTTCTTCCTCACAAACAAGACTGGTGCACCACAAGGTGATACACTTAGCCTAATGTATCCCTTGTCCAACATTTCCTTCACCTGCAATTTCAACTCAACCAACTCAAGTGTGCTCATATTGTAAGGTGCTTTAGATGCTAGAGCTTTCCTTGGCACTAACTCAATAGAAAAGTATACCTCCCTATGCGGTGGAAAATCTGTAATGTCCTTGGGAAATACATCCATAAATTGCATTAAAAGCAGGTACTTGTTCAACACATCTTCATCCTCAACCTCCTTACCCTTTTCACTAGAAATGTGTACTTTAAATATCTTGCACCCTTTCCCGTGGCTATGCTTTGCTTGCATAGCTATCACATCCTAACTGATGTGGCTTTATTCCTACCTTGCAAGACTCTTGGTTCTCCATTGTTGTCAACACACTCAATAGCTTTGTCATAGCAGTCAACCTTGGTTCTAGGAAGATACAACCAATCCATGCCCAACAACATTTTGTATGAACCCAATGGTAATATATTCAAATGTGCTGATGTAGGCATACCATTCAAATCAAATGCATAAGCTCTTACCCAATGATGCACTCGCTTCTTTGTACCTATAGCAAACTGCACTAACCAAGACTTTACATGAAACTCCTTATTCAACCCACACTTATCCACCAAGTTAGGACTAACATAACTTTAATTAGATCCAAGGTCAATAAAAATAGAAATAGCTTGATCAAAAATCGTACTGTCTACCTCAATTATAGATACCTGGTGTTTTGCCCGCCTGTTTTCCACTGCTGCATAGATATGTGGAATGTTATGAAAAATATTCCCAACAACCTGCACCTCCTGTGCACTATATATCTTAGGCCTTCCACCCTGATGTTGTGGACAATATATCCTAAGATGCTCCTTACCACATGTCCAACACTCCAATCGACCAATGCCCTCACCTTTATGCCGCTGCTATTATTGTGGCTCATGTCCCTGTCTAGCTGCATTAAATCTCTTTTGCAGTGCGACATTTTATTTCCCATCTGAATTTTGAGGCCTTGTCCTCTTAGGCTTCCATTTACCTCTACCTTTGTCTTTTCCTTTCCATACACGCTAATATTCATTCTTACGCTTTGATTGCTCATAGAAATGTTTCAGTTTCCCAATAACTTCCTGAAGTGACCGAGGCTCATCATACTCAATCTGATCTCTAAATGCTAATGGCAAACCATTGACAAATCTATGAAATTTCTCATCAGTAAGATACAGTACACACCTCAATAATTCAAGAAAATTGGTCATATGCTCTTCGTCTGTCATTGATCCCATCTTTAACTCATAGAATTATTTAGCCGTGCTGTCATAGTACCTTTCCGATAAGTACTTCTTCCTGAAAAGCCTCTTGAATTCTCTCCAACTAAAGTCATTTATCCTGATGTCTCTAACCCACTTAACATCTTCCCACTAGATGTCTTCTTTACCTTTCAAGCTAAATATAGCTATCAAGGCCTTCATGTTATCTATGTATTCATGCAACTCAAAGAATTTTTTCATACCAAGTATCCAAGCCTCTGCATCTTTCAGCTTCTTCACATCTCCATCAAAAGTAGGTGGTTTTTCTTTGTTGAATTCATTCGACACGTACTCACTAGCATTTCTCCTGTAATGATGATATCAACGATGATAATGATGTCTATCAAAACTAGAACTAGAATAATACCTGTACTCATTGCCCCTCCTTTCCAGAGTGTCCAAAAACCTGCCATCTCACACCGTGTCAGATCTATCTGACGTGTGTCTACCAGGAGATCTACTGCCATATGATCCATTAGTTCCATCCATACATGCATGGATGATCCAAAGCGACCCTTATCGCTGCAAGTTCGACAAACTCTGAAGAAGTATAGCATTAACCTCTGCTTGTTTCTCTTGTGCATGTATGATTCAATCATTACCTTCCTTACAACTCCTTATCTCTTCCTTCAAGCTCCTCAGTGTATCGACGAAATCAGAAGTATGCCCATCACTATGCTACTCTCTACTGCATAAGGAGATTCTACATAGTCTACCACCTTGGTAGCCATTTGATCTCTTTCTTCTTTCAATGCATAATATGTCAGATAAACCAAATCACAATAAATTGACGTACCTTAGTATAGCTCGGGGAGGATACCTTGTCTGCAAGATCACCAAATCAACGTTATAAATATATAACATAATCATAACAGTATATTGACATGCACAAATAAATGAATCAACACATATACATCACTCTAACTAGGATCTGGTCATCGATACAAGGCCATATTAATAGTGCATGCTATGACCTCATGCATGACAACAACCATTACTCCATTGTATAGATTTCTACATGCAACCGACAATATGCATAAGAAATTCCTAACCAACTACAAATATGCATAACCGCATGTAGTCGAACATAATCAATCCTTTCTTGTAATCAACCTACAAGACTGATGCTTGTAATCGAAATATCAAAAATGTAACCTAACATACAAGGATGCAAGTAGGCGACATAAAATCAACATGCAAACGACAAATAGCCATATACAGTCAGTCACATACTCATGTCAAATACTCTTCATGAAATCAACATCAGATTCTCCATGATAACCATACTACAACCCTAATCCATCATCAAGCAATTGTAATAGGTATATAAGTGTAAGAGACACACATGCAACTAACATGCACACATGACCGACACACATTCAACCCATTCAGTCTGAGAGTTGAACCATGCTTTGACACCACTCTGTAACACCCTCCTCCCACATCCACCCAAGTAACTGTGCCAACCAGGGTAAACATGAGACGAGAGGCTACTATGATCAGATTCGACCTCCTATGTGACCTTAAGGAAGTGGAATCGACGAAACATCACACACAACCATTCAACACCATCAACAAAACCCTCAGGAGACAAGTCAGTCACTCGGACAGCTTGTCCTTGGGTCCCACTGCTATTTTTGACAATTTAAGGCTTAGTCACTCTCATGCTATGGGAAAGGGACTCACCAGAGACCTAAAGTCTCTCTTATAGGCCTGCATGCCAATGACTGTGGATGAAACTTTCCATTTCTATGCCAACGACTTTGGGATTTGAGCCACTTTTTTAGGGCCAAAGCCTAGGCCACTGCCTAGAATGGAATGAAAGGTCATAATTAAGTAAAGTATAGGGAAACAATGATGCAAAAGTAAATAGTTGATCAAGGCCTTAACTAGACCCCTACTAGCCATGACAGGCATTTCATCAAACATATCATCGACATGTAACCTATAGGTGTAAATGACAGAGTTAAGTGCAAGAATCTCTTACTTATATGAGAATCACCATGAACCATTGTTTCCTCATGTCTTTCGCTGCCTTATCATTTATTAGGTCATAGATACAATATCCATTCAAATACAAGTAAAAACATGCTGAGGGCCAAACATAGGTTTTGCCATAAAATGAACATATAACCATCATAATAGGAACATAATTACAATAAACATATCAACCATCAAAATCAATATATACACAATACATTTACACATGAAAATCAATGGAATGGATTTCTCATTAATCAATGCAATGAACTAATCGGAGATGGGACTACCACGTTCCACCCGACCATAGATTGTCTCAGCCAAGTCTCTCTCTTCAGCCAATCACCCCCGTTCCATATTCCAAGCATGAATGTGGGATTCATAGAACACATCAAAAACACAAATCAATGTGGATTCCACTAGAGTTCTCCACCTACACCGTGAGGAATTTGAGTGCCTCCTAGTGTCTAGGGCTTTGCCGTGCATCCACAGTCTGATCCGAGGATCACTAGGACCTACACCAAGACATATTCTCTAGGATTTACCATGCATTCCATCCCAGAATCACTAGACCCAACAGAGAGAAAATCTATCTCTTTGCTATATCGTATATCCCGCCATTCATCGACAAGGATTCCTAGGCCCATTAAGGCACACAATCTAGCTTTACCAAAACCCACAGTTCGATTCAGGGGTTACTAGGCCATTGGCTTTGTCCATCCTCAATCCATTTCAAGGGCCATGAACACCATGTGTTTGTCAATTCGGAGATCCAACCCACTCAGCTTCGAATCCAATCAGGCCATCCCACATAAACCGCATGAGAGAACCCATCTCATCAAATATATGGGGAAATGGAAGGGCTAGGATGAAAATAATCTCACACCTCGAAAAATCCTTGCCATGGTATAAAAGAAACACATGCAATCCCATGCATGCCAAATATAGCAAGGAAAAGACACATGAAAGTTGATACCTACAATGAAGCCTGTTGTACCTGCTTGATCCTGCCTTTCCCTCCTTGATCTTTGCTTCCTCTTGCTTTCTTTCCCTTTGTTTCTCCAATGCCAAAGTGCTCCAAGAAAACTCTAAATGACCAAGAGTATGAGAGAGAGAGAGAATAATGAGAGACCTACAAAGCTAAAATGGCAAAAGGTTACCTAATGATCTTCATAAGCCTTTTTATGAATTAGACCTCTATTTTCTTCATTTTCCATTATTTTCCTTCATTTTCCTCCTCACATCCAATCTGTGACCTTTCACCTCATTTTTCTCCTAATTTCCATTATTTTCATAAATAATTGTGCCAAAATGCTATTTTACCTCTTTAATACCTTATCCATTACCTTTTCCATTTTCCTTAGCCATAAACAGCCAAATGAACACCCCCTAGGATGTCTTGCCCAACATTCAACTTGGAATAAGTGTCCCATTCATCTGTGGTTATTGTTTTCAACTTTTATTACATGCAATTTTCACGAGGGTTGTTACAATTGCAAATAAATGAATTAGATGAAATGAGAAGAGATGCCATTCAATAGACTAGTTTCATCAAACAATAGCACAATAAGTGGCATGATAAGTTGATCAAGAGAAAGCGGTTTCAGCCAAGCAACTTGGTAGTTATCTTTGACTCAATATTTAAAAATTTTAAAGGGAAGTTTCACACTCACTGTCTGGGACCATATGAGGTGGCAAGAGCTTTGGTAATGGAGCTATTGAAATCAAAACAATTGACAAGCATGGGACTGTCTTCCTGGTAAATGGGAATAAACTTAGGTTATATTAGCAACCCATCGCCAAGGAAGAATTCATTAAGTAGGTTGAAGAACGATCAAACTTGGAAATGGTAGGCAAAGTTGATACCCAACCTACTGTGAGTATTTTATGATCTCTTTTTCTTCAATAATAAAAGAATATATATATATATATATATATATATATATATATATATATATAGAAGAAGAAAAAAGAAAATGAAAAAAAATAATAATTGCATAACTGCGAAAACCAACTTGGTGCACAGTTATGCAGAGGTTCTACTTGAAAACCAAGTCACTAGTAGGCAGATCCCATCCTTTTTAATAAAATGGAAACACTGGGTCAATTAGTATGATTCTCTAATATATCTCTAGCAAGTCTCTACAGATGATTCTAGCGGTAGCAGGAAGTAATTCGCAGAAACCTTTCCTTTAATAAGTCTGAGGCCGACGACTTCATTTTTTTCCAATTAGCCTAAAGTTTCCACTACAACTACTTTTGGATTCACAGTGAAAACATTATTTTTTGACAGAGGCATTATCATTTCAGAATCGAGTACTCTATCTTTCTTCTTTTCCCTCTTCTGCAATCCCTCTTAATATTTTACTATCATATATATATATATATATATATATATATATATATATATATATATATATATATATATATATATATATATATATATATATATATATATATCCTGCACATTCTTATAATTTTGACCCCTTGTCTTTATTATGTTTTTCCCTCTTTTATTACCCCTAAAACTATATCTCCTACCCCTTTTTCCTATTTCCCCTCTTTTCACTATTCTTACTCTATTCAATCTCTATCTTTATATGTACCTTGTAATATTACCTCCCATTCTAAAAAAACACCTCTATCCCCTCTTTTTTATTCCCCCTATTTTTAAGATCTGTTAGTTTTCTTGGAGAATCTATGTGACTTAGAGCATAATGCTACAACATGGAAACATCCAACCTCGCATTGAGGTCTTCATATCATAAAATAAGATCAATCTTATATTATAATTGGTCCAACATAGGAAGTTTTTTTTCTCTCAGAGTGACTGATCAACTATCATTAATTAGTTTGAGTACAAAGGATTATTTATTTATTTCAAGTGCAGGAATGGATCTTCAGCGTAGGAACCTCTTAACTATACAGGAATATGTAAAGTCTAATTTAAAATTTTACTTGTCTCTTTTTTCTTTATCATGAGTATTGGCTTGAGAATCTAATCATATCAAATTTAAAATTCAGTAAATAGTTTATATGATGACTTATTTCTCAAAATAGAAAAAAAAAGCATTTTGTCTTCATTTTTGGGTAATTATGGCTTATCATTAATAAATATTCTTAGTGGTGCTTGAATGTATAACATACCATTATAATATAAAGCAACTTTTTATCTGAAGTAAAGAAATCACCCTGTTCCATGCATTGCAATTAATAGGATTGGGATGTGGCAATAAAGGTCAACCCCTATCCTTCCTCCACTATCATAAGATAACCATCCTCGACTATCATGATGATAAAAAATCCCACGTATCATTTGAGATTCCGAGACACTGATATGGTTCTGTTAAAATCTTTAATCCCTACCTAAATATTTGTGCATCCCCCATAATCATAACGCTTTTATTTCTTTGAACCCACCACCTAGTCCTATTATTTACAACCGATTCTTGTACTGATGCTCTGGGCTTATATTCATTATCATTGTTGATTGAGATTTAGAAACATTGGGTAGCGATAGATTGTATTAAGTCCCGATTAGTACACTGTCACATTCAGCTTTGTGGACTGTTATGTACCTAGGGGGGATAATATGGGGTACCAAGGGAGGTACCCAAGGTAATAATGTAATAATGGGATGGGCCATAGTAATAAATAAGGTGGTTAACCCATGTCATGTAAGGGACCACAAGTAGTTAATAATAATGTAATGGGCCCATGGTATTAGTTGATGGTATGAGGAAACCATGGTAATGATGCATGGTATTGTATGTATGAGGCCTATATAAAGGCTAGAGACTCCACATATGAAGATGAAGAGAAGTATTATTGTATGAACAGGCATATGGCTTGTGGAGTGTTCTCCTTCCTTAAGGAGTGAATGTATGGTGTTTCCCTACCCTAAGGGTTTTGATAATAAAGTGAATCATTTCTATATTTGGATCTTATTATTCTTTGGTTTATTTGTGTTCTCATATATTTTTAGATCAGATCTACAACAGGGATTGCATGCTTATGTTGAATATTTTTTCCTCCACTCGTAATCTTTAGTAAGCAGGAATTGAGAGTGGAGAATTTTAATTGCAAACAATGACTAAGATGTGTATTTCGGCTACGGAGGGACTATGGAACCGTGATCAGCTAAGGAGGTAGAAGGAACTCCAGAGTACAAATCCCGTCTCCCTATTTTGCAAGAGGCAGGGTGGCTTCAATTCCTATATAATTTGTATGGATTCAACACAAATATTGCTCAAGCGTTTGTAGAGGGATTTGATGGTAATATTGTTACCATTGGCACATTGGTATTCTAAGTTTCTGAACAATTCATATCCCAGGAAACAAAACTACCATGTATCGGAGAACAGTGGTTCAAAAAGGAAGTGGTGGAACAGGGGGCTTGGTGTAGGTTCCTGGAGCAATGATATTTTAAAGTTGATTGGAAAATAGGAATTCCTCGACATCAGATGATTGAAAAATGGAGGAACCTACTCTTTATGCTACAAAAATTTCTTACGTGTGAGGGATGTTACTCAGTAACTCTCTTATATCACATACGTATCTTACTGCATTTCGAGTCTCGACAACTTATTATTTTCCCTATTTTTTGCTCAAGAGATTAGCTAAAATGTCTAAAGGGGTACATAAGAGCTTTGATACTCAGAAAGGGTACAATTTGTGCCACTACAGGTTAATTAAAATGTTGGTCAGCGAGGTATTGAAAAACAGAGGTACCACATGGAATCATTTTCTTTAGCCACACAAATCTAGAAACTTAAGGCAAACTATTAATATCTAGGAGTAGCCAAAGGAAGGATTCACAGTAAAAATTTGAGGTTCCAAGTCTGGTTCTAATCCCACTCAAGACCAAAAGGTTGATAATGAAAGACAACTGGAGAGATCTAAGAAATAAAAAGATATAAGGTAGTGGTATGAAAATCACCCCAAAGATTAACGCGAGGGTTACTAAAAGGAAAGCATATTCCCTCCTATGAGAAAGTGCTAATAAATGAAAGCACTCCTGATGATGAGGATGAAATGGAGCTAGGGTTACAAGAGGAAGGTTCTGCCTCACCAAAAGCACAATGTTTCTATGGAGAGAGCCCTCCACAAGATGTTCAAGAGAGTAAAGAAGTTAAGGGTGTAGCTAGTGACAATGTATCGATTCTTGGCAAGAGGCAGGCAACTGAAAATGAATTTTTTTCCATTTTGGTGGATGTAGCAGCTATATTGGACACCTCTACGAATAGTTTGAAACAATGTAGTTTGCAAGAGCAAGAAGATTCAGTTCCTCTTGCATTTAAAATGAGAAAAAAACAAAGAGAAAAGAAAATTCAAATTTTGAAGCAAAATGTTAAGGAGATGGAGGTCTTAGACCAATATGTAAAGTCAAAAAATACATCACTATTAGAAAGGAACGAAGAGTTGGTAAGAGAAGCAACAAATTAAGGGAGAAAGTGAGAAAATAGAGGAAACATGCAACTTATAGGAAGACCAGAGCCAAAAGATTCAAGAGGCAATTAAAAAAGGTTCAAGATGGAGGTTCTGAGATCAATATCCAAATTCAGAAGTGATGGAGTGGAGTCTCAATTATTTGTTCTTTTCAGAAGGTCAGTGCCCTCAGTTGTGTGAGGACACAACGAAATTGAGCTAGGGGTATGTCAGGACCGAAGAATGTCCCAATTTTCATCTACATAACCCTCCTTTTTTCCCTCTGTTTTACAATCTAAAGACCTTCATGCACACATTCCTTGTTCCAATTGTTGTATTCATGAGAATATGGGTATAGATTTGATTATCTTTAAAAAAGGTTAATAGATTGATTTTAATGGTTAAAATCATTACATTTGATGTATTATTAATGTCTTTTATCTTACATTAGTCATTAACCCATATGAAATTTAGATGGTACTTGATAGGAAGAAACCTCATACATTTTGGGATTCCTGCATCAGTATGGGGATTCCTGCATCTAGTTTAAGAGTGCATACTGTCGGGCAACAAGTCTAGTTGCAAAGTCAACTAAGTTGTCAAAGTCAACCAAGCCGTCAGATATTTTCTAGGATCATAATTGAAGACAAAGCACATTATCTTTCCCTGGTCTTCAACAAAGAACACAGAGTATAACTACTTGTTCTAAAAGAGATCAGTATCATATGGAGCAGATCTCAGTGCTTCGCTGATATTTCACCTATAAAACTATTGTTAGCAATATGTTATAATTAGTTTTCATCTTTCCTTTTTTTTTCTTACATAATAGCTCATTCATAGCGATGATTTGTGATGTAAAATGTTTATAAATTTCGAGCCATGAGAGAAATTACGTTAGAGATGCTGTGAGATGATGTACTGCTAGGTTGAACTCTATATCTCTCAAATAAAGATGTATCAAGGACTGAGATTTTTCTAATAAAAAGCTTCAATGCCAGGTTCTCTTTCTATTGATGTTATATCATGTTAATGATTTTTGTTTCTCTGTAGTTTAACTTCTGTTTAATGAGGGTACGAGCTGGTTGTTTTGGGCCCAACCAATATAGCTTGTTATCCCTCTATTAGTTAGCCGTATGTGGCTTGTTTATTATGAAATATATTATCGCGGTGTGTATGCTTATCAATTAAGTATTGTATCCTTGTGTAGCTCGCACAATATTCTCTTATTTTAGGATTCTATTTCTTTTGAAGATACAAGCTATGTGTGGTTTGGAGTCTTTATAGCCCATATCTGGGAAGGAGCTATTGAATACACTTAAGATCTTTCAATGTGATGATTGTCTGACTTACGTTGTGCACAAATTTATTATTGAAATCATTTATTTATTCCTTAAGATTTGGTTACAATGATATTCCAACTCAGGGTTCTTCTTTCTGTGTTTGACAGCACTGAGTTCAAAGGACTTTTGAGAAACCACGGTTTGATATTGGTTCATGAAAGATTATTTTATTCAAAAGTTTGTTCCATATTTTTATTTTTTTGGTTGCACTAGATCTGCCCTGAGTGACTCTTATTTCTTATATGTGGCTTGATGAACTATAAATCTTTCGATGTGATGTTCCACTACCTGAACCTTAGAATTTTCTCTTAAATATGATGTGATGGATGGTGGTTGATACCCATAAAGTGCCATAAGTGGGGTCATTTTTGTTGCTGTACGGAAGGAAGTGTTATACCACCATTTAGCCAGAGGCAACCATTTGACCCATTGTGTCTATTTATCAGATACAAAGCAAAGAAGATATCCTTCCAAACATTTGTTTACTATCTCAGTTTGCCCATTAGATTGAGGATGATAAGATGAGCTATGAGCTAACTGAGTACCAAGACAAGAAAATAATTATGTCCAAAAATTTCCAGTGAAAATGGGATCTTTGTCACTTACAATAATCTTTGGGTTTCCATGTAGCTTTTAAATTGTTTCCATAAATGCAGTAGAAACTGTACTGGCCTTAAATGGATGTGATAATGCACAAAAGTGTGCATACTTGGTAAGCCTGTCAACTACCACCATGATGACACTCTTTCCCTCAGACTTCGCTAAACCTGTGATAAAATCCATTAAAAACTCCTCCCAACGTTGGCTTGGAATGGATAAAGGTTGTAATAGACCCGGTGTCTTAATTGTTTCAACTTTATTTTGTTGGCAAACCAAACATTCCGCCACAAACTTTTGAATATTTGATTTAAGGCCATCCCAAAAAAATTCCTTCTTAACCCTGTGGTAAGTTTTTAAAAATCTTGAGTGCCCTCCTAAGGGAGAAGTGTGCAATTCCATAAGAATCTTTTGTTTTAGTTGGGAATTCTTACAGAGGTATAAGCGATCTTTGTACCATAACGAATCATTTTGCCATCTAAATGTATCAGACGTACTGGAATCTTGTTGTAACTTTCGAATAAGTGCCCACACTTCTTTGTCATTCTTCCATTCCTCCCCTACTTCGTTTATCCAATCTGGTTGGATAATAGAAATGGCACACAACAATGCTTCTACATCCTCATCCTTTCTTGAGAGTGCATCTGCCACCACATTTTGCTTCCCTTTTTTGTAGATGATTTCAAAGTCATGACCCAATATCTTTGTGACCCACTTTTGTTGCTCTTCAGAGGATAATCTTTGTTCTAAAAAGTATTTAAGGCTATCATGATCCGTTTTTACCTTGTAGTACCCTGTCAACATGTTCAACATGATCCTTCCAAGACTTGCTGTAGATTAGTATATCATCAAAAAATACTAACACAAATTTTCTAAGGAATGGTTTGAAAATTGAATTCATCAAACCTTGAAATGTTGAAGGTGCATTGGTAAGGCCAAAAGGCATGACCAAAAATTCATAATGACCCTCATGAGTTGTAAATGTTGTTTTCGGAATGTCTTCAGTCTTCATTCTGATTTGATGATATCCTGAACGAAGATCCAACTTGGTGAAGTAAATTGATCCATGCAATTCATCCAGTAATTGAGCTCCCTATAATCCGGACACATGCGCCATGATCCATCCTTCTTGTGCACCAATAATACTGGAGCAAAGAAAGAACTTTGACTTGGTTGAATTATACCAGCCTCTAGCATTTCTGCAACCATACGTTCAGTTTCACTTTTTTGGACATAGGGATATCTGTACGGCCTAATGTTTGGAGGAACACTTCCTGGAATCAGATGAATAGCATGATCATGATCACGCATAGGTGGGAGACCTTTGGGAGTCTCAAATACCTTGGAGTGATTGTCCAGGACTTTTTGGAGATTTTGAGAAATAGATGATTCCGATGTGGAAACATCTAGTGAACATAATTGTGCAATTACACCTCTTTGTTCCTTTTTTAGAAGCTTTGTCATACCATTAGAGCTTAATATCTTTCCTGGTTTCCCTGCAATACCCCTTAATTCAACTTCCTTTCCTTCCGTAGAAAATTTGATGAAAAGTTCTTGAAAATTAAAAGCTATTATACCCAAGGATTGTAGCCATTGGACTCCTAGTACAACATCAACACCTCCCATTGGAATGGAAAGCATTGGGCTAGTCAATACATATTCTCCCATGGATAGCTTGATATTATGGCACTTTCCAGAGCAATTTATTGTTCCTCCATTTGCAATCATCACTTAACACTTTGGTGCTGGATATAGGAAGCAATTCAATTCTTTTGCTACCTTACAATGAACAAAATTGTGGGTGCTTCCTGAATCAATCAACATTATTAGCTTTTTCTTCTTGATTTGTCTTTCTATCTTGATGGTTTGAGGAGTGGTAATTCCCGCCAATGCATTACAAGATATGGTCGAATTTATTTGTTCTTCATCTAGGCTTTGTTCTTGGAGTATATCCTCTTCTTTTGACCTTTCTTTCTCATTTTCTTCTTCCTCTTCACAGTCTATGTAGAATAATTTCTTCTCAGCACACTTATGACCTTTAGTGTATTTGGTATCACAACTGTAACAAAGCCCTTTTGCTCTTTTTTCTTCCAATTGTTGAGGTGTCAACCTTATAGGTTGTGGAAGACTAGGGGCAACAACACTTCTGTCTTTATAGTTGTGAGTAGTATGCTTCCTGGTTGCCATAATTTTGCTTTCCATTTTTCTTGCTAACCTGAATGCCTTCTCTAATGAATCAAGTTCCCAAAGGCGAACATCATGTTGGATATTATCCTTTAAAGACCCTATGAACACATCAATCCTATGCTCCTCTGGAATATCTTTTACCCTTATGTTCAATTTTTGGAACTCCTCAATGTGCTCCATTATTGAACCCTTTTTTTTGAGACTTATCAATTGACTAAAAAAAGTGTTGTTTTTTGTATCCTCATAATGTGCTATCAATTCTTCCGTAGAAATTGCCCAAGTGATAAATTGTTTACGAGAGCAAAGCCATTGATACCATACAAACTGATTTGGTTCCAAATATAAAGTTGCCATACGTACCTTTTGTGTGTTTTGCACATTATTGAGATCGAACAATTGCTCCATCTGTAATATCCATGTGGCAGGATCCTTGCCATCAAACTTCCTCATATCGATTTTTGGAATATGGTGGGTCTTCGATCCAACATTAGAGTCTATGTAATCATGATTAACAATTTCTTTTGTTCACATCATGAGTTTCCTTTACAACCTTTTCACCATTAGTAAGTATTTCTTGTAGAAAATTTGTCAAATCTGTCTTCAAATCTGCCATGTCTGGCTTCAAATCTGTCTTCAAATCTGCCATGTCTTTCTTCAAATATGTCTTCGAATCATCCATCTTATCTTCCATGCCCTTTATCTTATATTCCACGCCATTTATCTTAGATTCGACGCCATTTATCTTAGCTTCTGTTAGCTTTTGTGAGCGTGACATTTGTTGCACTTGTTCTTGTAATTTTGATATATCATGTAGAATTTCTTCCTCTTCTTCATGAGTCATGCTAGAGATTTCAGGTTCCTTACTAGGTGTTTGCATTTTCTTTCCTCGGGGCATCAGTTACCAATAATAATGCTTTACTATGCCCTTTGAATTCCTTCAAACCAAGCTTACGCAAAAATTTAAAAAAAAACTACACACCTTTTTTCACTTTGTAGAAGCCTGATATTGAATCTGATGTATCTCTGTAAATTCAGATCCTTCAGTTATGAAATTGCGATCTATAGTAGCCTTCCACGTCCTCTTTCTAATGCCACAAGTCTGACCCAAATTGGATTCTCCAAGGAAGAGTTATGCGAAATCTCCCACAGTGACTTGATTATAGAATAGTTCGGTAGAGCAAACTTGTATGACGTGCCACGAGTCACTGTTTCGACCTTTGGATCTGAAAATGCATAAAAGAAACTAAAGTTCGTCCTCTTTCTGTACCTTCTTACGAAATTTCAATCTGATCCCCAGAGAGAAAGTTATGACGATTTTCCCTAGGTCACCTGTTTGGAATGTAATTCAGGAGTCTGCAAAAAGACCAACTTCCTCAGATCATATCTCCGCAAATATAGCGCGAAAATCTCTAACATTTGGACCCGCGGTTTAGCGTGATTTCTTCTCAAATGGGTTTTTTTTGCAACCTCTGGAACATCGCAGAAAAAAAGTTATAGCGAAAATGCCACGATGACCTGTTTGGAGCAGCGAAACCCTAGAATCCAAAGCTCTGATACCAAATGTTATGAAACCAGCTCAAGAAAAGATAGAAAAGATAGATCAATGCCTTATAATTCAGCCTCTTCGAGGGGGAAACCTCTTTTACATTACATAAATGAACAATTCTTCGATGATACAAATGACAAAACCTCCTTTCTATATATAGGAGTCTAAGGAGTCACAATATAACCCAGCCGAGCTAACAATAATAATATAAAGCCACAAAACTAACAATAGAGGGATTATATGGGGCACAATAATAACAACATGGGGGCAATAGGGGCACAACAATATTAATAAGGGGTATAACTACAATAGTAATGGGGTAATCACTAGTATTATAGGGACCCAACATCTACACTGATCCATACCAAAATTTTCCAACAGATTTCTGGCATACTTCCCTTGGGTAAGAAAAGTTTGCCCAGTATCTTTGCATACTTCTAATCCCAGACAGTAATGAAGGCTTCTGATATCTTTCATCTCAAAAACTTGTGCCATAAGCCTTTTGATTCCTCTGATTAAATCATCTGCATCTCCTGTTATAATCATCTCATCCACATACAAAGAAATCAAAATAATCTGCCCCTGATTATTGTACTTGGTATACAAATTTGGGTCATTTAAACTTCTATGAAAGCCATGCTCTAAAAAGAAAGAATCAACCTTTTCGTACCAAGACCTGGGTGCTTGCTTTAAACCATATAAAGCCTTTTTCAAAATGCAAAGAAGATGTTCCTTCCCCTGCTTTACAAATCCTTCTGGCTGTACTAAGTAAATTTCCTCTTTTAAATCACCATTTAAAAATGCAGATTTAACATCAAGCTGGTGTAATTCCCAATTACATTTAGTAGCTAAATCAATAAGAATTCTGATTGTATTTAACTTTGCTACAGGTGCAAAAGTATCACCAAAATCTATACCTTCCTGTTGTGAATATCCTTTTGCAACCAACCTAGCTTTTAATTTCTCTATACTTCCGTTTGCATTCATTTTTGGTTTAAACAGCCATTTACATCCTATGGGTGTTTTATTCTTAGGCAGCTCAACTAAATCCCAAGTATCATTTCTAAGAATTGATTCCATCTCTTCATTCATTGCAGCCCTCCACTCCTTAAATTGACTAGCTTCTTTGTAATTAGTGGGCTCTACAATGTTCAAAACTTTTGACATCAAAGCATAGTCTCTCAATTTTAATGGCTTTTGAGTCTTCCTACCTGATCTACTTGGTAGCGGACTTACCTCAAATTTGTTTTCTTCTGCTATAACTGGGCTTGCATTATCACCTTCTTGCTATTCTTCTTTTTGCTCTTCTTTCTGCTTTGATTGCTGTTGTGATTGCTTTCCTTTGAATGATTGTCGTTTCGCCATCAGCGCAAGATCATCATTCTGGGGGTTCAGGTTCTGCCGCCGCTCCTCCTCTTGCAGCAAGATCCTTGTCAGATCTTCAAATGTGGGTTCTTTCTACCTTGCCGCCAATCCAGTAACAAACATTTGAAATTCATCACACATCCCGCTCAGTGTGATTGAGACGAGATCAGAGTCAGACACTGTCTCTCCGATGGCCCCCAATCTGTCTTTCACATCTTTAATTCGCGCAACAAATGCAGTAGTAGTCTCCCTTTCATCCATCGTCATTGAAAATAGCTTGCTTTTAAGCGCCATAATTCGACTGGTGTTCTGGGTCTGATACAGGCTTTTGATGGTCGTCCAGATCTCCGCAGACGTTTTACAGTCTCTGATGTGGGGGATAACACTGTCCTTCACGGACATCTTCAACAAGACTTTGGCCTTGTTCTCTCGGTTTTCCAAATCTTGCTCCTATGGCCCTACGTTCAGCTTCTACTCATCGCCTGTAACTATGGACCAAGCAGTCGCACCCTCAAGCAAGGTTTGGATCTTAAACTTTCAATTCGTGAAGTTAGATCCATCAAGTTTACCAGACTCGTGAAGGTAAGATTCCATCATATTACTCATTCTGATCAGATCTACAAAATGAATCTACCCAACAACAAAAACCGATACCTGTCAGATCGATCTGTCACCTCTGCCACCGATCTACAGTGTCTAGCAATCTCGCTCCAATGAGAAAATTTGGCGTTTTCAATACAGCCAAAGAATTGATTTGATTAAAATTGATCTGATCTGCCTCTCCCAGATAGATCTGCAACTTCTCCGATCTGCACCCCTCGCAAATCGCCAAACGAAGATGAGGCTTCTCGTAGATCCCTTGAAGGTGAGTTGGTGCTCTCTCGAGTGAAAATCCCGCGCCAAGATAAAATTGGTGCGAGTTAAAATGTCTGGCGCGATTTCCCCCTTAAATTCCATACCAATCCAGTATTATGGCGCGGTGGCGCGCTTAATAACAAAATAGACGCACCAATCTAGAATTTTGGTGCGCTCATGAGTCAGAAACCCACGCCAACCCCCTTCTACTCATGAAAAAAAAAATTCTGAGTCCGAGCCAGGTGTTCTGCATTCCACCTGCTCAATTGAGCACAGAGCTCTTGTGTACACGCGGCCATAGAGGCACTTCAAGCCACACAAGCAATTCTACCACACAGGCAAGCTAGCTACAAAGGCACTTCAAGCCACACAAGCAATTCTACCACACAGGCAAGCTAGCTACAAAGGCACTTCAGCCAAAAAGGTGATAAAAGATCAGGCTCACCCAATCTGAGCTCTGATACCAAGATAAAATGTGAAAAGAATTGAAAAGAAGGAGATGTAGCTCACAGGTGTGGCCGGCACCTGGAGACTACACTCACAAAATAGAGAGATCACTCTCGTACCCTCTATTACCATCAAAGAAAAGATTACATCATTAAATACAACTCTGGAAATCAGGAAGTTGCAACCACACTCCTAAACTCTAGGAACAAATCCTAAACTAAGGAGATACGTTACAACTATGTAACCATTTCTCCATTAATACAAAATAATATTAATTATTTTCAACTAATAATAGTATAGACCATGAAACTTGAAACTGACCGAAAAGGCAATTTGATCATATTCATTATGGCAATGTTTAATGATACAAATATTTATAAAATAATGAATAAATTGCCAGATATGTTATCAGCTTGATACCTTACAGAAGAAATACACAAGAAAGAGAGAAAATAGAATTATAGAAGAAATAAACAAGAAAATAGGATTATAGAAGACATAAACCAGAAAATAGGATCTACGCTCTAGAAAATATATCTAAAAACATATATAAGATAAAAAATATATCTTAAGATGTAAAATCAATAAAGTTTCTATATTAGGACTTAAGAATTGTTTATGTGAGGAATCTATCTAACCTTTTTATAATCCAAACATTCCTAACTCTTTATTTCCCATAAATAAACAAAAGTTTTAGAGGTTATATGGCAAGAAGATCCAACAAGCCTTTAAATGTGATTAAAGAGGCAATATGAGAGGGTATTAGGATGTATTATAGGCCCCAAATCTCATTGGCCCTCAAGGTGAAGTTGAGGTCACTTCTAATAATCACCCTACTTTCTTGAAGGAGGGGATCCTAGAGAGTGGAATCCCATAAATCCTTTCTTTATGAATAAGGCCCATATAAATTAAGACATTGAAATTTCATGTCTAGTTCCCTAGAGTTGAAATCTATTGCGAGGCTTGATTTAATTGACCATGAGCTAGTGATATTTAGAGCATTGATCCTTTGACCAGAGACCAGTTCCCTAATGTACCAACTACATCAATCGAAAGGAACATAAAACCTGGCATGGAAGAAGGTAACACATGAGACATCTTGTCACCTTCTAACATGATTTATTGAAAAAATGATTTGGGGATTATGAAATTCCACCAAACATTTGAAAACTATTTTTTTTTAGGAGTTGGCGATTCCCTTGCAGTTGAGGGAGATAACATTTATTTGGAAGCCTACACTAGCTGATACTAGTGCTTTAAAGGTCCCTAGAATAGTTTTTTGTTTGTTGGATCAAATTTCAGCATTGGATTTCTTCTAAGCAAGATAAATGAATGATTTTTTGAACTTTGGCCAAGGATTTCAACTCAAATTCATTATAATAACTCAACTTACCTACAATGTCATGCCTAGGAGGGAGCTAACCTTTAGTTTTGGACCAATGGTTGTATTTTGGGATGGGAGAGAGTGGACAGGAGGTGTCTTTGAAGAATAGAATGGATTTAGTGAAGTGTGCACAACTAGGGGATGAAAGGGTCAAAAATGAAGATAAAGGGTGTAATATGGATCAACAGGTAGGTTTGAGGACTAGAGAGTCCTAAGAATTTGGTAAAAAATTCCTCTAAGCCTTCCTTTGGAACATTGTGACTCAATAGAAAAACTTTTGAACCCTCTTGTGTGAGTTTGTATCCCAAGGCCAAGAGTTGCAAGCAAACTAAATTATGATCAAAGGATATGGAAGGAAGAATTAAAGATGAAGAAATGGCGTGGTTATCCACGAGGCTAGTGTTGGACGTTAGAGTTTCTTGGGAGGCTGAGTTCACTGCATCTAGTGCATGCTAATAGAAGGCTAAGTAATAGCGTAATTTAAACTAGAATGGGAATCCTAAATACCAAAATATACAACCTCTAAGGATTCTTTCATACCCATTTTGATGCTTTCCAAATTGTGGGAATTACACTCTGAGATGGCTATAGTTGTGGCATCTAACATACTTAAATGGAATTCCCTTGTAACTAATAGGTTGTATAACCCATAGTTTGCTTTTGTGAGAGTGATGACATCTATGATCCTATTTGAGGTATTGAGGCCAACCAAAATATGGGCAATGCCCATCTACAACATCTCCAAGTAGGAAAAGTTGGTTTCATAGTAGAAACCCAAAATGTTCCCAATTTCAGCAAACCCATTTGCTAACTAGAAAGGAGTGGAAGGCTAGGAATATGGACCCAAACTAGAATCAATCCCATTTTTTCCAACTTAACATTGAAATTTAACTACCAATTTTTTAGGTAGAGTACTTGTGAGCCATAATGCTAACATGATAAAAGAAGTTTTTAAGCGTCCTCACACAATGCAATTATATATGCCATTCTTGCTCTAGCTAGAATCATGTACTAAGGAGAGTATCCCAAAATTTTAGAAAAATTCTTGTCCATTCATTTTTTTTAGGAATTCCATAATCATACCTTTGATTCTAAAACAAATCACAAGTTTGGTTTTCTCCATATTTTAAATGCCATTCAAATTGATAGATTCCGCTAGAACCAATATAGGCTCCTCATCCTTGTGCTTAACACATTTTTGATGATTTTTGGGAGACTCCTTGATAGTTGGATCTAGGGGAGCATTTTTGTAGATGGATTTTTGAGCTAGCTCACCACCATTGAACATATCTTAGGTGAAGATACATCTAATGCAAGATGATATAGGCTTTTGCAAGGACAAATTTGGTAGAGGATATGAGGGGATATCAAGGATAGAGATTATAAATAACGTGTCTAGAAGAATGGGTTAATACCTTATTTTGTGTGAATGGATGGAGAAGCAATGGCTAGAATGTTTAAATCAATCGTATAATGAGAGGATACAATGGAGTAAAATATTATATTCTTTTTTACTTTCAAAGGCATGGATCCCGATGGACTATATATGGGTTAAAAAGTGTACCTTACATATCCCTCTAGTCTTGAATAATGAAATGATTCATTGTCAATAGTGGGTGATTTTGGGGAATCATCAAAGAGAAATTGTGGTGCCCAAATGTAGATACCAATGAGTGGGTCCTCTAAGTAATCGACTAGGTCTTCTTCCATGGCCTTGGTTAAATTTCTGAGTCAACTACCACAATAAAGGAGGAGGAGAGGGAGGGGAATCCACCTTAGAAGCCCTATGAGCCAATAAATGGGAGCCACATGTGCAATATGCAATTTCACATCTACTGTAAAAGGACTTGATCACCATGAGATTGGTCTTACAAATGGTCTTATTTGATTCTTCTATTAATGCTATAAACTTAAATAAAGAACCTTATGATCTTTAAAGTTCCCATAATTAAAAATTGTACTACCATCTTTATCCAATTGATGCATTCTATATGATTCCAGAGATGCGACACAAAATTCCATTGAACTATTATCAAACTAAGAACTTTCATCACTTGTTGTATAGTAGTTTTGCAGTGGAACGAAAAGAGGGCACGTTGAGCATACAAATATAACTATTTTATTGTTGTGTTGAGAGGCACTCTATAGTCTAGTATGGGGGAGATGTCCCATAATGTTACATTAAAAAGTAGTAAACTAATACCCACATTAAAAAAATTAAAAATATTAATAGCAAAAGAGCCTCTCAATATAGGAATAGTAAAATACTTCAATGTTCACCCTAAATAACATAATTTACACCAAATTTATATATGTAAATAGATTAATTGAAAGTATAAAACTTCTATCTTCGTCTATAATTCCTTCTTTTTAGTATGAGGAAAATGTATAATTTCTTGAGTGCCCTATATAGAGTTGACACGTGACATTTAAAATAATGTTTGATATTACAACCCAAGATGAAGGACATTGAAATATTGTAGTATAAGACATCCATAGAGTATTTCAATGTCCGTAGTAAGTAATTTTTTTTTTATATAAGCACTTTCAAATTGGAGGGAAATGTGAAATTTCTTCACTATTTATAAATATTTCAATGCATATGTAAAATAAAATATTTGAATGTCCATGTTAATTAAAATTCTCAATATCAATTTCATATATATATATATATATATATATATATATATATATATATATAGGCCTTAAATAAAATATTTGAATATCCATTTTAACTGATATATTTAGATATAAAAGAAATATTTTAATGTTAACCATAAATAAAATATTTCAATGCCCACTTTAAGTACAACAATTTTATATCAACTTGATATATATGTAAAGAGAGAAAAAAGTAATTGAAAGAATTTTAAATTACTTCATACTTCCTAATTTGAGAGAAATGCTTAATTCATTCAATTTTTAATATAGAGTTAATATGTAACATTATATTGACATAAATAGTTCTCATTCTATAATAGAGACATGTACCAATGGAAAAAATATTTATGTTAATTATGTATATATTATATAAAGAAATTGAAAATAAAAAAATTCTTATATTTAAAACATAAATAATTTTCTTTATTTATGGTTAAAACATTTTATTGATATATTATTTAAAATAAAAATATGTAATTCCTTCCATATTTAACCTCGCTCATATATATTATTATAATATGTTATGTTATATTACTTACTGTATTATATTATATACTATACATTATATACTTATACAAATAAATTAATATTAATTAAAATAATATTAAATATAATATACCAGTATATTATATCATGTTATTAAATTATATTTAATAATAATGTTATTAGTCCCTGCCGGGGACTATATGCGATCGATCGATCGCTGACCGTTGGTTGATCGACGTGATTTTTCAATATATTAACAATATAACCTAAGTCGAACCAAAGTTTTGGGGGCGGAAAGGTTTTGGGGTCTTATTGCGGGCTTCACATGGTTCGAGGTGAATGGCACGCTTTGTGGTATAGACGCGAGTCCTTTTGAACGGAGACAGATGTACATTCGCGCGAGTAAGCTGAAGTATGTATGTGCTGCTTAATGGAATGTATTGTTATTAATGGAATGTGTTATGGTTTGGAGAAAGGAGCGATGTTTGCCTGGTACTCCTGTGTTATTCAAGGGTTTGTTATTAATGGAATGTGTTATGGTTTGGAGAAAGGAGCGTTGTTTGCCTGGTACTCCCGTGTTAAATTCAAGGTTTTGTCTGTCGTTTAGAACCGTAAGTCTAGAGAAAGGAGCGTTGTTTGCGTGGTACTCCTCTGTTAAATTCAAGGGTTTGTCTGTCGTTTAGAACCGCAGAGTCTAAATGCCCTTTGAGGATTTGCCTGGTACTCGTCTGTTAAATTCAAGGGTTTGTCTGTCGTTTAGAACCGTAGAGTCTAGAGAAAGGAGCGCTGTTTGCCTGGTATTCCTCTGTTAAATTCAAGGGTTTGTCTGTCGTTTAGAACCGCAGAGTCTAAATGCCCTTTGAGGAATTTGTAGTCTGGAATTGTTAGTTTTCATTATAATCACGCTATCGGTATAGACTTTGCTTTTCCCTTCAGCAAAAGGGTAAGGTCTGGTTTCACCAGTTGTCAGGCTTGAGCAGACTGCTTCTCCTGTCGCTAAGTTTTGCTGTTCTGCTTGCCCGAAATGTTAAAATATTTAAGATTAGACTTTGTTTTGTAACTGCACGGTTTCCTATCTTAGGCGTGCATTCAAGGTTTTTCGCTTGTATAATTTATCTCTGTGCTTACTTTGGTGCATAATGTTTTTTTAAGTTTGTAATTCTGTTATGGATGTATGAATATTCGACTCTGACATTACTCCTAGAACAGAAGGTTGCTTTGTTAAGAACTCTGTTAAGTTCATTTGCTTTGTTAAGAACTGCTAAATTGAAGGTTTGCTATACTGGTACTAGATGTTCTTCGTTTGCTGTTGTTTATATATTGGATGAAATGTTTCCTTTGCGAAAATTATAAGCTTTTCCGTGATACTGAGGGTTTCTCTTGCCTGCATGGGTTTTATCGAAATTTCCGTAAATGTCGGTTTCGGCCACCATGTGACTTCCTTATCATTTGGGCCGAGACGACCTGGGTGAAGCTGTGATTCTTGGTACAGATTGAGTGGCAGTCTTTTGTAGCTTGAACTGTTTGTGCACATGAAGATCTAAATAAATTGGGGTTTTTGAACTGTTTGAGTCCTTTTCAACGCAGACAGATGTACATTTCCGCGGGTAAGCTGGAGTATGTATGTGTTGCATATTGCCTTTTTTTTATTAATGGAATGTGTTATGGTTTGGAGAAAGGAGCGATGTTTGCCTGGTACTCCTCTGTTAAATTCAAGGGTTTGTCTGTCGTTTAGAATCGTAGAGTCTAAATGCCCTTTGAGGAATTTGTAGTCTGGAATTCTTAGTTTTCATTATAAACACGCTATCCATATAGACTTTGCTTTTCCCTTCAGGAAAAGGGTTAGGTCTGGTTTCAGCAGTTGTGAGGCTTGAGCGGACTACTGCTCCTGTCGCTAAGTTTTGCTGTTCTTCTTGCCCGAAATGTTAAAATATTTAAGATTGCACTCTGACCAACGTGATTTTTCATTATATTAACAATATAACCTAAGTCGAACCAAAGTTTTGGGGGTGGAAAGGTTTTGGGGTCTTATTGCAGGCTTCACATCGTTCGAGGTGAATGGCACGCTTGGGCTCACTGTTTGACGTTACTGCGGTACAGACGCGAGTCCTTTTCAATGCAGATAGATGTACATTCACGTGGAAACAGATGTACATTCCGGCGGGTAAGCTGGAGTATGTATGTGCCGCATATTGCCTTTTTTTATATTAATAGAATGTATTGTTATTAATGGAATGTGTTATGGTTTGGAGAAAGGAGCGTTGTTTGGCTGGTACTCCTCCGTTAAATTCAAGGGTTTGTCTGTCGTTTAGAACCGTAGAGTCTAGAGAAAGGAGCGTTGTTTTCCTGGTACTCCTCTGTTAAATTCAAGGGTTTGTCTGTCGTTTAGAACCGCAGAGTTACTTTGATGCATAATGTTTTTTTAAGTTTGTAATTCTGTTATGGATGTATGAATATTCGACTCTGACATTACTCCTAGAACGGAAGGTTGCTTTGTTAAGAACTCTGTTAAGTTCATTTAGTTACTATTAAGTTCATTTGCTTTGTTAAGAACTGTTGAATTGAAGGTTTGCTATGCTGGTACTAGATGTTCTTCGTTTGCTGTTGTTTATATATTGGATGAAATGTTTCCTTTGTGAAAATTATAAGCTTTTCCGTGATACTGAGGGTTTCTCTTACCTGCATGGGTTTTATGGAAATTTCCGTAAATGTCGGTTTCGACCACCATGTGACTTCCTTATCATTTGGGCTGAGAGGACCTGGGTGAAGCTGTGATTCTTGGTACAGGTTGAGCGGCAGTATTTTGTAGTTTGAACTGTTTTTGCACATGAAGATCTAAATAAATTGGGGTTTTTGAACTGTTTGAGTCGTTTTCAACGCAGACAGATGTACATTCCCGCGGGTAAGATGAAGTATGTATGTGCCGCATATTGCCTTTTTTTTATTATTAATGGAATGTGTTATGATTTGGAGAAAGGAGCGTTTTTTGCCTGGTACTCCTCTGTTAAATTCAAGGGTTTGTCTGTCGTTTAGAACCGTAGAGTCTAAATACCCTTTGAGGAATTTGTAGTATGGAATTCTTAGTTTTCATTATAAGCATGCTATCGGTATAGACTTTACTTTTCCCTTCAGGAAAAGGGTTAGGTCTGGTTTCACCAGTTGTTAGGCTTGAGCGGACCGCTCCTGCTGTGGCTAAGTTTTGCTGTTCTGCTTGCCCAAGATGTTAAAATATTTAAGATTATATTCTGTTTTGTAACTGCACGGTTTCCTATCTTAGGCGTGGATTCAAGGTTTTTCGCTTGTATAAGTTCATTTGCTTTGTTAAGAACTGTTGAATTGAAGGTTTGCTATACTGGTACTAGATGTTCTTCGTTTGTTGTTGTTTGTATATTGGATGAAATGTTTCCTTTGCGAAAATTATAAGCTTTTCCGTGATGCTGAGGGTTTCTATTACCTGCATGGGTTTTATGGAAATTTCCGTAAATGTCGGTTTCGACCACCATGGTTCTTCAGTGTTCTAATTTTCTCTGGTATTTCTTCTGATATGCAGAGAAGTCCTTTTTGCTTGGAAGAGATCTGGAATGCTGTTTTTTCAGCCCAAGGGACAGGAAGAATCCAAACGGGTGAAGAACAAACCCAGCGACGGAAGCTGGTTACTGGAAGGCCACTGGAAGACGCTTTTGTTTCTCATGGTACTCGGACAGGCTGGGTTGTGCATGAATATGGTCTAGACGAGAAGGAATTCGAACCCTCGGCTTCATTGCAAGTACGGCGTTATTCTACTAATTGCTTTTTGTCAATTTTTCTATTAATTGCTTTTTGTCAATTTGTTAGGCTTTTAATTTTTGCATTGTGTAGGTTTATGGTCCAGTTAATCTAGGTTTATAGCTGAGTTAGTCCGTGATTGTTTTAAAAAATATAGATATTTAAGCCGTATTGGCTCATATATATTTTTTCTCTCATTCAATTATATTGGAATTCAAATCTGGAATCGTCGTTGTTTAGATTTTTAACTCATACATTTGTACGTTATGGGTGTGTCTATTCTAATGATTTGTACTATCTTATGTTGGCAAAGTATATCTTAACTTTAAGGTACAATGTTAGACAAATAGGTGACCATGTTAAAGTTATATGTCAATTTACACTGGAAGTCTTTTTAATAGCAATATTATATTTTTTATTATTAATATTATAAAAAAGTGATTATTCTGTGTTTACATTAATATTAATATTAATATTATTAATTATTATAATCATAACAATAATATTATTTGAGATGATCCCAACAAGTAGAAGTTGGGTAATGCATCCAACTAGCTCCGTATAATGATGTATCAAGACATTTTGTCTATTTAAACCTTAGATTAAAATCTCATGTTAGCTAGTTATAACCAGATTGATTCTGATATGATGTTCAAATACGTTATTCTCCTCAGAGAGAAAAAATAATTTTATTATGAAAACAAAATTACATTTACTATATATGTTTCTGCATTTCACAGATATCCTTAAGCATAGGAAGTGATAAAAGTATCGCTGAGAACATATCTTGCTTCATAAACAGTTTTCAAAAATGTCAATATGACAACCCTATCATAGTCATTCTAACATATATCACAGCTTTGAAGCCAGTTTTGTCTCATAAGAAATTAGCTCCTAGCTATGTCCATAAACAGTCCGATAAAAAAATATACATATAGAGATATCCTTAAGCATAGGAAGTGATAAAAGTATGGCTGAGAAGATATCTTGCTTCATAAATAGTTTTCAAAAATGTCAATATGACAGCCCTATCATGCTCATTCTGACATATATCGCAGGTTTGAAACCAGTTTTGTCTCATAAAAAATTAGCTCCTAGATATGTTCATAAACAGTGCCATAAAAGAATATACATATAGATATTCACATTTAAACAGTCCTATGATTATATGAAAAGTGTGTCAAGACATTCCATGAGCTGCCCTTACACTTTCTTTTGAATGATCCAAGCTCGTGCTACCAAGTGTAATCTAGCTTTTGACAGTCCATCAGTTTCCATGTTCCTGTCTTTGTAGACATGTTGAAAGATAATGTGTTAAATACTCTATTCAAGCAAGTTGAATCTCCTCAAATATAGGCTGAAATTTATAATTATCCAATGAATTTGTTCCATTCATCCAATTCACCACAATTTTCGAATCATCAAAGATCTTTAATTTTTGGGCATCTTTTTTCAGGTGCCAGAATTGGCAACAGTCTTGGGACAATTTGCTCAGGCAGATTGTTGCTGTGTTTGCCAAAGCTGTCCTTTGAACATATTACATGTTCATCATTTATATGAATCATACCCCCAACATCACATAATGATGGATCTTCCTAACAAGCCTTATGGAAGTACGCTTATGCAGTACTCGTATCTGCTTCTCAATGCCTTGTTTGGGTTCCTTGATCCTTGAATTCTGTTTAGATCCATATAGTATAACCATACTCTGATACCGAATAGCAGCAAACTTTTTACGTTGAAATATATTGGAGTTGCAACCTAGCACAAATTGGAGACAATACTTTTTATATTTTGACAATTGAATTGGTGCACCACTTATGTAAAACTCATAAATAGCCTCACAGTTATTTTATTTCACAAATGCAATTGACAATGATGTTAACTTTCAGAAATATTCTTAAAGTTATGCTGCATTTCTTCGTTTTGTCTTTCCATTGCTTCCTTTTGTTAACTTGCACAAATATTCTTAAAATTATGCTCCATTTTTTCATTATGTCTTTGCATTGTTTCCATTTCCAATTTCTTTGTTATTTATAAATATGGCTTCTTGCTAGAAATTTGATATTTGTTTAGCAACATAATGAAATAGCCTATTTTTTTAATATACATACATTTTGTTCAAAACAATCATCTTCAGTTTTTGCTAACTTCATCAATATTTTTTGCAAAGTTGTACAAGACAATTGCAAAAGGAAACTCTGGTAAGCAATTGCAAATGATGGAAGAAATAATAGATGTTGACAATTACAAATTCGGATTGCAATGCATTTTGCCTGAGAAAATTGATATTGTATTAAAAAGAAATGGTCTTTTTAGACTAAATGCATTTTCATATACTGTAGGAGATTGTCTATTTGACTCATTCGAAATGCTTCTGCATTTTCGTTATACTTCAAATGAATTGCGAAATGGGTTAATAGACCACTTTCTTTTTTGCTTAAAGAACAATGACGTTGAAGCAATACAATCATATGAGTATGAATTGGCACCTGACTTCCTATACGAGTTACATGGTGTTAATGATATTGATACATATATTCATAAAATGCGTTGTTCTGCATCTACAAATATAAAGGAGTCTGACCGAGGTTTATGGGGTGATACCTTTTGCATACGTTGGTTAGCTAAATGGCTAGATATATCAATTTCAGTTTGGTCATTGAAAAGAAAAATGAGATATTTGCTCTTTAATGAACATGAAAATGCAATTCCATATTGCATTCTCTTTCATGATGCAAATCCTGTTAGTGGTCATTATGAACCATTGGTTTACCAAAAGTTTCCAATTTGCATTTGCAACCAGTCTAATATCTACCTGTCACCTATTTGCAAAGATATTGAAAGCCATTGGATGCATATTGCAAATAATATGCTTTTAAATGGACTAACAATTGCAAAGCAAGTGACATCTAATTGTGGTGACAGTCTCTTTAATGCAATTTGCTATTTAGTAGCAACAGAATTCAATGCAGAGTGTTTGCGACTTTACATTTTGCAATCTTTTTGCAATGCACTTATGCATAAGAATCAAGAGGCATTGCATTGTTTAGAGCAATACCTAGTAGTTGATGCAATACACTATACAATGAATAGCAACTGGCAACAATATCTGATAAATATGGCAATGCCATATGAACAAGGACAGGTGGAAGGCGGACCATTCTGTCTATAATGGATATCTGTGATATTCAAAGTCAATATCCAAGTATGGTCCTCTGTTGCTAATAACTTTGTCAATTACAGTTCCGCTTATTCGAGATGCAATGATATTGTTAACATCTTGTCATTCATGACAAATACATCACATATTCACTACCACGCAATGATACAACAATATGTTCACAATTCTCAACAACTGCACATGGAAGCAAATGACGTTTGTAATCAATTGCGTCATAAGCATATACTAGAAAAAGAGCAATGTATATCTCAAGTACATTTTAGCAATAATATTGCATTTGAGATAGCATGTCATTTAGATCAAATGCAACCAACTAAGGATTGTAGGCTGAATTACCACAAGCTAAAGAAATTCATATGTACAAAACGCAAATGCAATGACAAATGCAAAAAACCATTTTCTAATAAGAAGTCAAGAATTACAAGCAAGAAAAATGCAATACAAATTTATATGGAGAAAGTCGAAGACACACCTAGGAATACATGTGCAGTTTGCAACAAATTGCATTTTGCAAAAAATATTAGATTGTTCACTATAGATTTGCAAGAAAAGCATATGAATTTGACGTTGAACAATAGGACCTTTAGCAATGAAAACATATGTGTTTCTTGCAAAAAAGCGCTCGAGAATGGAAAGCTACCACAATTTGCAACACCTGAACAAATAAGACGTAACATTTCATTGCCAACTGTAAATATACTTTCAGACCTAGAAGAAAGACTTGTGTCATTGAGAATTGCATTTGCACAAATCAGACAATGGGGACATAGACGATCACAAATTGGCTTAACAGGATCAATTATCAATGTACCAGTTCATATGGACATTGTGCAAAAAGCATTGCCACAATATCTAAATGATACAATGACAATTGCAGTTGCATTGAAAAGACGATTGCAATACAAAAATGCATACCAAACAGGTAAAGTACGTCCAATTATTGTCATGAAAGCATTGAAATAACTATGTTCTAGAAGTCTTTATAAAGTAGCAACATTTGTATAAATGAGAATTGGGCCCGTGTTTTACAAGAGAATAATGAATACATTGTACAAAATTCAAACAATGACAATGAAAGTGATACAGATAGTGATGCAAATAATGAAACAACTACTGAAACATTGGTGCATGGATTAATAGAATCACAACGCATCTACGATTTGCAAGACAAGATTATTGAATTGGCACCTGCTGAAGGACAACGACCATTAGGCATTTTCAAGGACAAATATGCAGAAGAAATGAACTTTCCAACATTATTTTATGGCAATGCACGTGATCATGACATCACAAATAGGTTTAGTTACCAAAATATTGTACAATGGGAATTGTTACAAGCAAGTGGTGACTTCCAATATCATACAACAAATTTGTTTTTCAAGACAATGCGAATAATAATTGATAAAGTGCTTTCTTGCATATGGGTATGAATAAGAAAAGGAAAACTAAAAGGCAGGAAAATATTAGCAAAAGATGTCAAGTATCAAGCAAATTTGGAAAAGTTATTGAAGTTTGACATTGGATACATAGATTTCAAAAACATTCGCATATCTTCTGATCATTTGGAACAAATTAGGAAAAACATATTTGCAATGATACGACAACTGGGGCCTCCAAATTTCTTTGTGACATTCACAAGTGCAGAATATCGATGGAAACCATTAGTAGATACACTCGTCACATTGTTTAGAAATAAAGCAAATAAAAGTGCTATTGATATATTAGAAGATGATGACATTGACTACCTTATAAGAAAATATCCAGTCACATGTAGCCAATACTATAGATATAGAATTAATGCTATAAAGCGATTGATATGTCAAGATACTACATTCTTTGGAAAAATATCTGATTACTATTTCGTAACAGAATTCCAAAATAGAGGAACTGAACATGAACATGGACTGTTATGGATAGAGAATGCTCCAATATATGGAAAAGAAAGCAATTCAGAAATTGAGAGGTTTCTTGACAATTACATCACTTGTAATACAGATCATTTGGAGCCAGATGTTGCTAAATTGCATAAACATCACCATACAAAATGTTGTAAGAAGTGAAAAAATTCAAATTGCAGATACAACTTCCCCATGCCACCAATGAAATCAACAATGATCATTGAACCAACCAATGCAGAAAATAAAAGAATCATAGAGAAATCAATATCGTTTTTTGCATTCTTGGAGCAAACAAACTACAATGATTCTTTAACACATGACAATTTCCTCCTAGAAATAGGGCTACTAGAAAATGAGTACATAGAACTATTACAACATACAATAAAGCAACCAACAATTTTCCTGAAACGAAAACCTTCTCACATTTGGAATAACAGTTTTGCAAAGGCTATGCCTGCTTTATGGAATGCAAATACAGATGCACAATTTGTGCTAAATGCATATGCTGCAGCGTCATATTGTAGTTCATATATGACCAAAATTGACAAGTCTATGACAAACGCATTTAGAAGAATACGCAAAGAGCATCAGAAAGATGAAATTGATGCTATGCAAATGATTCGTAAACTTGGAAATACATTACTCAATCTACAACAAATGTCAGCTCAACAAGCAGTGCATATAGCACTTTCATTGCCATTGAGTTGTAGTTCAAGAGAATGTATATTTGTAAACACGTCTCCAGTTGATGAATGCACATTTATGCTTAAACCGCCTATTCTTTTGAAACAAGAACCTGATGATTCAGAAGATGTTATGTGCCATTCCATTATTGACTACTACATTGGACGGCCAAGTTCCATTAGCAAAATCTGCCTTGCAGAATTTGTATCAAATTAAAAGAAAGATGGCAAACCCATATCTAAAAGGAAAAAACCAAATGTTATACGGTTTGTCAAATATAACAAACACAATGATATTGAAAAATTTTGTCGAGAGAAATTATTGTTATATATGCCATTTGAAAATTGTGAAGATACATTGAAACAAGAATTGCCTACATGGCACTCTGCATATACATTACATGAAAAAACAATTCAAGTCAATGAAGCCAAATTTACATATAACATCAATCCAACATGGGGTGATTTAGAGACTGCAACAAATGAGCAAATTAGTTCTTTGAACACTAACCAAATGAATATGCAAAACCAGGAGAACAATTCCCATTATGAGGAATATGATTTGCAATCGGACTTGCAATTTCCAAAACAATTTGAAATGAAGAAAAAAATCAATCTTGGATTTCAAATTACTGCCCATCCATTTTTAATGGAGAAAAATTAATATTACAAACTTATAAGAATCTTGAACAAAGAGCAACAAGCAATTGTAAAAGACATTGCAATTAAAAAAAAAAAAACCCAAGGAACCAATTTACCTTTTTATTACAGGTGGAGCAGGTGTAGGTAAAACGCTCACAGAAAAAGCGATTTTCCAAGTGCTTATACGAATTTATGATTCACAAAACACAATTGATCCTATGAAACCAAAAGGTCTAATATTAGCATACACAGGAAAAGCTGCATATAATGCAGGTGGAACAACAATCCATTCTGCATTGCTATGCCTTTCAACAAGTCTCAATTGTTCTCACTGAGCAAAGAAGTATTGGACAACTTATCAAAGCTATATCAAGAATTGCAAGTAGCTTTCATAGATGAGATCTCGATGATTGGAAGTCGGTTCTTATATTCTATTGACAATAGACTCAGAAACATAAAACATGTCCAAACAAAATACTTTGGGAACATTGACATCATATTTTGTGGTGATTTATATCAAGCACAACCTATTCAAGACTCTCTTATTTTTGAACAACCAACAATTAACAATCAAACAATAACACATGATTTCTGGAAGGATAATGTCAAGTGCTTCCAATTGCATATGACGATGCGACAAACAAATAAGAGATTCATATCAGTGTTAAATAGAATGCGAACAAATTGTCAAACATCTGACGATATAACATACATGAATACAAGTTGCATGCGCCCTGTACCAAATGATCCAACATTTCCTATTTATTTTACAAAAACAAAGATGTTGCAATGCATAACAAGAAAATGTTGATGCTAATGCCTGGCAAAGAAATTTTAATTAATGCAATTGATGAAAATGAGGAGAATAACGACAATTTCCCAACCCATCAACATACGGCTATTTTGCCTCCGCACCTTTTGATAAAGTTGAACATGTTAGTTGAAATGTATGCTTGCAATTATAATGCACTAGATGGGCTAGTGAATGGTGCAGATGGAATAGTTAAAGCATATACCCATACAGATAAGGTCGATGTTCTATGGATTAAGTTCCATGACCCTAATATTGGTCATCGACAATCTAGAAAACTAGCTCATTTGTATACTTCAGAGATAGCACATGATTGGACACCAATATTGCGAATATCAAAAGCAATGCCTATGACATCAAAGATGGCCCCATTGAAAATACGAAAACAATTTCCAATTCAACTTGCATGTGCACGCACAATACATAGATCACAAGGCTTAACCTTGGATAGGCTTGCATTTGACCCTACTGGAGTACAAGTGCATGGCCTAGTATACACAGCACTATCACGTGTCAGAAACATAGAATCATTGTATTTGCTTAATCCTCTTAAACATAATAATTTCAAGGTCAAGCAAAAAGTAAATTGTGAAATGCAACGTTTGCAAACCACTACAAAATGGCAATTAGAATATGACTCTTCATCAATACAATCATTGCGATCCATCTTTATTCTTTCATTGAACACTCGCAACCTTCATGCGCATCTTACTGACGTATGCAATGATTATGACATAATGCAATCTGATATCTTGTGCTTACAAGAAACACATATGTTGCTGTGTATGGAAAATGAATACTTCAAAAATTTCAATTGCATCTCAAGTTGCATTAAGCATGGAGTAATGATATTGATAAAGAAAAATATCATTATCCTTGAACATACCCATTTTGAAGACTGCTTTGTAGAAGCATTGCTCACAAAAATAAAAGTTCACACATTACAAATTGCAATACTCAATATCTATGCATCGCCACATGCAAACCTAAACAATATCCTCAATGTCATTGCAAAAGCTTTATACCAGTTAGATCTAAACTATATCATAGTTATATTAGGGGACTTCAATATTGATATGGTACATTGCAATCAAAAAACAAAGCAGCTAGAAACCTACATGCAAAACTACAATCTTCATTTCCTAGTTGACAAAACTAATAGCATGCACAAATAATTGATTGACCATGTTTGGGCAAATCTAGCTAATATAAAATATAGAATTTTCGTATTGGATACATATTGGTCTGACCATGATACAATATCTCTTGTCCTTCAGCTATGATATAAACATGAAACAGTTTACAAAATTCCAAATTTTGACATTTTTGCAATACCTCATTGCTTTTACCATTTCTATTTTACTGAAGCATACTACAATATCCTTTTTGTACTAAACGAAATGATAAAAACATACATACTATGCATTCTATTGTACATTTACATATATGGCATTCTGTATTGATCAATGCAAGTTATGCCAAAGACAGCCTTTTCAATCAACCAACACAAGTATCCTATCATAAATTTGCAGATATGAGCTCATCTATTTATGGATGCAGATCCTGCTAGTAAAACCCTTTTCAATTGAACAGAACGAGCAAGAAAAAAGAACAACAACATGCAACATAAACAAATAGAGTATATTCTTTTTGCCTTTCCTTTCCTATGGATCTTCTGGTCTTGTTCAACTTTTACTTTTATATGTTCTTTTGACCTGCACTAAATATGTCTTACTATTCTATAACATAGCATAAATCTTGAGAAAGGAAATGAAACAATTGAAGAAATAGAATGCATAAGCCAATTAGAAAGCGCAAGCCAACCACTTGTTTTGCAAAGGTATGTCTATGAGAACTACACAAATATGCTAATTTGTATTTAGAATATTAATGTTTACTATATATGCATTCTATTTTTATTTTTACATATGTATCGTTCTATGGTTTTAATGTTCTTGTTCACTTTTTACTTCTAATTTGCACTAAATATATGTTACTATTCTATAACATAGCCTAAATCTTCAAAGACGAAAAGAAACAATTGAAGAAATAGAATGCATAACCCAATTAGAAAGGGCAAGCCAACCACTTGTTTTGCAAAGGTATGTCTATGACAACTATACAAATATGCTAATTTGTATTTAGAATAATAATGTTCACTAAGGTATGTCTATGACAACTATACAAATATGCCAATTTGTTTTTAGAATATTAATGTTTACTATATATGCATTCTATCTTTGCATATGTATGGTTCTATGGTTTTAATGTTCCTTGTTAACTGTTTACTTCTATATGCTCTTTCAAATTGAACTAAATATATGTTGTTATTCTATAACATAGCATAAATCCTGAAAAAGGAAAACAAACAACTGAAGAAATAGAGCACATAACTCAATTAGAAAAGGCAAACCAACCACTTGCTTTGAAAAGGTATGTATGACAACTATACAAATATGCTATTTTCTATTTAAAATATTAATGTTTACTATATATATCTTCTCTTTTCACATATCTATATTTAAATGTATATATATCAGATTAATGTTTACTATATATATCTTCTCTTTTTACATATCTATATTTAAATGTATATAAATTAGAAAATCTTGGACGAGTGAAGAAAGCACTAGTAGTAAGTCCCCCCAAACAATGCAGCAAGAAGACATGTATAGGTTACATATCACAATTTCTTTATTGATTGCTTATCACAAAATACATGTGATAATATCCACATCATATTGAACCATGCGTTTGCCTGTGTCAGTCCAACTGAAACAATCGCAGCCAAACTTCATTCAACAAATGTACAAAATGATACATCAAAAAGGTATGCATATGAAACACAACACTCTAATCTATTTCTACTCATTCAGTTTTTAGGAGAAACATACTATTCTACAAATGTTTATAGCAATTTCTAACTAAGCAATTTTAATAGGCAAAAACAGATACTGCCAATTAAAGTATCAATTGAAGATCTCAATAGTCGTAAAATTGGGCAGCTATTTGTTGGAGACATAATGGTTGTCTATACTGCATTCCTTGATAAAGCAAACAAATCACGTCAAGTATTGCGAGCTGATTTGGCAGATGCTCAAGGAATGATGACTATAACGTTGAGTGTACCTGCACATTTGGTGGAGCAACATGAACAGAAAATTTTGCAAGGCAACAGCATCTCAATTACAAATTTCAGGATATTGCCTAAAACTGTTTATGATCGCGGTGACTGGGACAAAATAATTTTGCTTAATGAATCAAGTATCATAGAAACTGTACCTGAAGTTTGCAAAGAATATTGCTTCATTCCCAATACAACCATTAGGCAATTTGCAAACAAAAAAGAAATGTACCCAATTGGCACAATCGCTACCACCGTTACACTTGCCAAACGAGTTGGATTGCATTACATACTCCATATCAAAGATGGAGATTCTGAAAATGACAATGCAACTGTATGTATTCAGATGTTACTTATTGCTAATTTTCAGTAGATAACATGCATCACTTCAATATATAGTTGTTGTAATTTGTCTATAGTTTTTGTAATTTGTCTACTGCAATTGCAATTTTTCAATGCATACGAACAATGTATTTGCATATTACTTTTTGTATTTTTCAATACATAACAATTTCTGTTTTGCAGTTGCAACTCTTTGACACATATGAACAGTTTTTCCTTTCAATGGAAAAACAATTGCAAAAAGGACACTTTCCGCTCATCCTTTTCAAAAATTTAACAAAAAAGGTAAACACAAAAGAAACAATATTCAGAGCATCGAAGTCAACGTTCATGACTGAACTTAACACAGATGCACTCAACAATCTCAGAAAACTAACTACATCTACCTATGCTGTAAGTATAGCAATAATAATGTTTTTGCTGCCTTTGCATTTGCCATGTAATGATGTAAATTAGCGCTTGAATCTTTTTTAAACAGGTCGAAGGTATTATGATCGCAACAAATCCATATTCAACTCCTTTCGAACCTGTTTGTGCAATTTGTAACTCCCCAGTGAATTCATCCATAGCAATAGCCAATGCAACAATTTTTTGTTCACAATGCAATGATAATTGCCCTTTCCTCTACAAGCATTGTATAAATGCCGTAATAGAATCCATTACAAATAACTTTGTCCAGTGCATTATCAGGGAGCCCTTATTACATGACTTACTTCCTGATTTAAAATCAATGTCATATGAAACATATTTGCAACAGAAAGCTACCACTGTTTACATGTTACGTGACTTCAAAATTCAGAGCAAGTTCACACTCAATGAAGATAGTGAGCTATTACATGTCAACTAACAAATGGAAGGTACATCAACATATGCCTTAACATGTTTTCTCTCAAATATGTCCTCTCTTCAATTTACAATGTTATCAGTTTGTTCTAACTAACCATTTGTTATACAGATTACAAAATCCAGGAACATGGCAGCCTTCACATCCACAACAAATGCAAAAGTAATATGAATATGTTTCTTCATATTATGCTCTTACTATAATACAAGTATTTGACTTGCAATTTTGACTCATTTACAAAAAATATGTAACACAACGGTTGATGAAAAAAGGCTAGAAAGTCTTTATGCATCTGTGTTTGTACTGTTTCTGTTTCTGTTCTCTATCTCGAATGGAAGCATTCTGCATCATGCTTCAAGCTTGACAACCAGAGATTGTCTTGCCACCTTTTGTATTTATATTTTTGCCAGATCTTAAGAACTACCATCTTTGGTTTAAATTATATCATTGAATACAGCAAATGCAACATCAAATCAACAATAATTTTGTATCTACAACTGCTGAATGCAAACACCAAAGATTCCATAGATTGATTAAACATGGCACTTATTATCTACTCAAGTTAAATGACAAATTGTATATTGAATCGGCTACTCATTTATGTTTCTTCCTATGTTATGGCTGAATGCTATGTTAGTTTTTGTTTCTTGCATAGTGTAGCTAACGATTCAGGAAAGAGGGCTAGAAAGTCTTTATACATGTCTGTTTGTAATGTTTCTGTTTTTGTCCTGTATTTGAGATCGAACGCATTCTGCAACATGCTTGAAGCTAGACTTTATAAATGGCACCAAACTATATGGACTTTAAAATGAATATATGTTGTTTGAAAATGGAATTATGGCATAATGCATTTGGTATTATTAGTCCTTCTCTGGGACTATATGCAATCGATCAATTGCTGACCATTGGTTGACCGACATGATTTTTCATTATAATAGCATTATAACCTAAGTCGAACGAAAGTTTTGGGCTCGAAAGGTTTTGTTTTATTTTACCTATGTTTTTGTTTACTGTTCTGTTTACTGTTACCTCTACAATTTGCTTAAATTTTTTCCATGTTCCTAAACACATCTGATTCAAAGTCAAACGTAGAGTTATATTTTCGAAACGAATGCTACAGGGTAACTGCTTTGCATAGAATCTGGTAACACTACCAGGAAAGAATTTATCCCACAGACCATCTGAATATGCCATATATCTGCAGACTGCTGACATGATTTGCAATTTACAATCTGAAGAATGGTCACATAGTTTCCAATCTACAAAGCACGAAGGACACAATGGCTGATATACATTTCTGGTAGCTTCCACTCATTCCATTGGTATTCTTGCTCGGGCTCAATGCTGAATTTCAAACCAGTAAGTTTATCTCAACCCATTTCATTTTTTATATGATTTGAAGTCCACTTCACACAGAGAGTAAGTTTATCTCAACCCATTTCATTTTTTATATCATTTGAAGTCCACTTCACACAGAGTGTCGTGTATCAAGAAACTACCTTTGGAGTTCTCCGGCAAGGGTACTTAAAGGTTTTTATGAAACCCGTGCCTAGAATTTCTAGTCGGGTGTTTGCATTTTCTTGCACCATTTTGCCCCTTTGTTGTATACTAAGACAATGGCAATCTCATAATTGCCTTCATCCTCAGCACTGTGGAATATTTTGAGCCAATGTTTGTATTAGATCTCGTTGAAAAGCAAGCACTGCAAGCCTTATTTCAGAAGTTTATGACTTTGTAGCCTCATGGTTTTGATCTCTCCTTCTGCATTGTCATGTTTAGCTAGTTAGCGTGAATGTGAAGTTTGATGACACATACAGTTCTGTAACCAGTAATAGGATTGCATGTGATAAAGTACCTTTGAACAGCTTGATCTTATTTTGAAATTTTGTTGTCTAATTGACATCGATGCTGCAGTGACTTCTGAAATGATGCACACAACAGCTGCCAATATTAGAATATTACCAAGAGAAGACCTTGCTCGGTCTGCTTTCGAAACTGATCAGTTGGTTCAGGTATATACAATACTCAGTTTCTAATAAATTGTTTTTGCAAATTAAAAGAAATCTTGTCAAGATTCGAAAACTAGAACAAGCCATGTTAGAGATGTGTTTTACTCTTATACAGCTTTAGTCAATCAAATACTCTTTTTAATGTTAAACAAGTTTTTGACACATTGTACATGATATAAGGATTGCACAAGAAGCTTTAGTTCACATAACTCCTTAACATGTTTTCTCTCAAATATGTCCTCTCTTCAATTTACAATGTTATCATTTTATTCTAACTAACTATTTGTTATACAAATTACAAAATGCAGGAACATGGTGGCCTTCACGTCCACAACAAATGCAAAAGTAATATGAATATGTTTCTTCATATTATGCTCTTACTGTAATACAAGTATTTGACTTGCAATTTTGACTCATTTACAAAGAACATGTAACGCAACAATTGACGAAAAAATGCTACAAAGTCTTTATCCATCTGTGTTTGTACTGTTTCTGTTTCTGTTCTGTATCTCAAATGGAACTCATTCTGCATCATGCTTCAAGCTTGACAACCAGAAATTGTCTTGCCACCTTTTTTATTTATATTTTTGCTCCACGTTAAAAAGTACCATGTTTGGTTTAAATTATATCATTGAATACAGCAAATGCAACATCAAATGAGCAATAATTTTGTATCTAAAGCTGCTGAATGCAAACACCAAAGATTCCATAGATTGATTAAACATGCACTTATTATCCACTCAGTTAAATGACAAATTGTATATTGAATCGGCTACTCATTTCTGTTTCTTCCTATGTTATGGCTCAATGCTATGTTAGTTTTTGTTTCTTGCATAGTGTAGGTAACGATTCAGGAAAGAGAGCTAGAAAGTCTTTATACATGTCTGTTTGTACTGTTTGTGTTTCTGTCTTGTATTTGAGATCGAAAGCATTCTGCAACATGCTTCAAGCTAGACTTTATAAATAACACCAAACTATATGGACTTTAAAATGAATATATGTTGTTTGAAAATGGAATTATGCCATAATGCATTTGGTATTATTACTACCTCCCTGCGACTATATCGGATCGATCAATTGCTGACCGTTGCTTGACCGACATGATTTTTCATTATAAGTTTCTGTTTACTGTTACCTCTACAATTTGCTTAAATTTTTTGCATGTTCCTAAATACATCTGATTCAAAGTCAAATGTACAGTTATATTTTCGAAATGAATGCTACAAGATAACTGCTTTGCATAAAATCTCCTAACACTACCAGGAAAGAATTTATCCCAGAGACCATCTGAATATGCCATATATCTGAAGAGTGCTGACATGGTTTGCAATTTACAATCTGAAGAATGGTCACATGGCTTCCAATCTACAAAGGACGAAGGACACAATGGCCGATATACATTTCTGGTAGCTTCCACTCATTCCATTGGTATTCTTGCTCGCACTCAATGCTGGATTTCAAAGCAGTAAGTTTACCTCAACCCATTTCATTTTTTATATGATTTGAAGTCCACTTCACATGCCTAAAATTGCTAGTCGGTTCTTTGCATTTTCTTGCACCATTTTGCCCCTTTGTTATATACTAAGACAATGGCAATCTCATAATTGCCTACATCCTCAGCACTGTGCAATATTTTCAGCCAATGTTTGTATTAGATCTCATTGAAAAGCAGGCGTTGCAAGCCTTGTTCCAGAAGTTTATGACTTTGTAGCCTCACGGTTTTGATCTCTCCTTCTGCACTGTCATGTTTAGCTATTTAGCGTGAATATGAAGTTTGATGGTAGATACAGTTCTGTAACCAGTAATAGGATTGCATATGATAAAGTACCTTTCACCAGCTTGATCTTATTTTGAAATTTTGTTGTCTAATTGGTAGGGGTGCTGCAGTGACTTCTGATATCAGGCACACAACATCTGCCAATATTACAATATTACAAAGAGAAGACCTTCCTCGGTGTTCTTTCGAAACTGATCACTTGGTTCAGGTATATACAATACTCACTTTCTAATAAATTGTTTTTGCAAATCAACAGAGATCTCGTCAACATTGCAAAGCTGCAACAAGCCATGTTAGGCATGTGTTTTACTCTTATACAGCTTTAGTCAATCAAATACTCTTTTTAATCTTAAACAAGCTTTTGGCACATTGTACGTGATATTGATCTCTCCTTCTGCATTTTCATGTTTAGCTAGTTAGCGTGAATCTGAAGTTTGATGGTAGATATAGTTCTGTAACCAGTAATAGGATTGCATATGATAAAGTACCTTTTAGCAGCTTGATCTTATTTTGAAATTTTGTTGTCTAATTGGCAGGGGTGCTGCAGTGACTTCTGATATCAGGCACACAACAGCTGCCAATATTACAATATTACAAAGAGAAGACCTTCCTCGATGTGCTTTCGAAACTGATCACTTGGTTCAGGTATATACAATACTCACTTTCTAATAAATTGTTTTTACAAATCAACAGAGATCTCGTCAACATTGCAAAGCTGCAACAAGCCATGTTACGCATGTGTTTTACTCTTATACAGCTTTAGTCAATCAAATACTCTTTTTAATCTTAAACAAGCTTTTGGCACATTGTACGTGATATAAGGGTTGCACAAGAAGCTTTAGTTCAGATAACTTCAACACTGCCCAAAAATTTCAACCATGAAAAGTCCAGTTATTCCTTCCTCCAAACCACAATACATTCCATTAAAAAGCCAATATGCGACACATACATACTCCAGCTTCAATCTAAATACCCATGAACCCCAATTTATCTAGATCTTCATGTGCAAAAACAGTTCAAATTACGAAAATTGCCGCTCAATCTGTACCAAGAATCACAGTTTCACCCGAAAAGAAGAAAAAAGAAACCCTACAACACTGTACCAATGGTTTCTTCAGCTAAAGCTGGCCAGACTTCGCTCAGGCTTCGAAGAAACAGGACAGCTTCTGTAAAAATCCTCACACTCCCTAACCCTTTTCCTGAAGCGAAAAGCAAAGTCTATACCGATAGCGTGCTTATAATGAAAACTAAGAATTCCAGACTACAAATTCCTCAAAGGGCATTTAGACTCTACGGTTCTAAACGACAGACAAACCCTTGAATTTAACAGAGGAGTACCAGGCAAACAACGCTCCTTTCTCCAAACCATAACACATTCCATTAATAACAATACATTCCATTAATAAAAAAAAGGCAATATGCGGCACATACATACTCCAGCTTACCCGCGGGAATGTACATCTGTCTGCATTGGTTGACCGACGTGATTTTTCATTATATTAACAATATAACCTATGTAGCCGTGGGAATGTACATCCGTCTGCGTTGAAAAGGACTCCCATCTGTACCGCAGTAATGTCAAACACTGAGCCAAAGCCTGCCATTCACCTCGAACAATGCGAAACCTGCAATAAGACCCCAAAACCTTTCCACCCCAAAACTTTGGTTCGACTTAGGTTATAATCCCTTGGTCATCAAAGGTCAGCTTTGTTTAAACATTTTTATTTATTTTCATCCATTGTTGATTAAAACAAGGTTTTTTCCGCCTTTGACGACTGTTATCAACTATTCAACATTATTTCTGCTCTACTATGCTTCAATGTATCATGTTTCAATTTCAGAATTTTAGCAAATGGCAGTTTGTGTCATTTTCAGAATTTTGTAGTGGATCAATTTTTGACAAGACCTGTTCTGTATATTTAAAACTGTTGCCACATACTGGTTCCTGTATACCTTATGAGTTTTCTATTTTGAATATTCTTTTGCCCCAATGAAATAACATGGCAGCAGTATCAGATCAACGATAAATTTGGCTTCAATGCTAGAGCAAATAACAATGTGTTAAATGCCTAGTGATTGAATCTCGATTGTTGATACCTTGCTATGAAGATCCTTTATTGATCATGTTGTCTTTGTATATTCAGATTTCTCATGCCAAATCTAATCTCCTTGAAGTTAGACAAGTCATGTTAGGGATGTCTCTTACTGTTATACAGCTTTAGTCAATCAAATACTCTTTTTAATGTTAAACAAGCTTTTGGCACATTGTACATGATATAAGGGTTGCACGAGAACCTTTAGTTCAAATAACTTCAAGACTGCAAGAAAATTTAAACCATGACAAGTACAGTACTGCAGCTATGGTTTCTTCGTCTCTGGCACCATCAAGTACTAGAACAAGGTTTGAATACCGCTCTCCTCGTACATCTTTCTCTTCTAGCATCCCGTTTCAAGATTCTGGCCATTCATCATCAAGCTATCCGACTATGCAGTCTTCACCAGCCCCATGGTCATCAAAGGTCAGCTTTGTTTAAACATTTTTATTTATTTTCATCCACTGTTAATTAAAACAAGGTTTTTTGTCTTTGACAACTGTTATCAACTATTCGACATTATTTCTGCTCTGGTATTTGTACTGGATCAATTTTTGACGGGACCTGTTCTGTATATTTAAAATTGTTGCCACATTTCGCCGCAATGAGATAACATGGCAGCAATATGAGATTAACGATAAATTTAGCTTCAATGCTAGAGGAAATAACAATGTGTTAAATGGCTAGTGATTCAAGCTCAATTGTTGATACCTTGCTATGAAGACCCTTTATTTACTGATCATGTTTTCTTTGTATAGTCAGATTTCTCATGCCAAAGTTAATCTTCTTGAACTTAGACCAGGAACATCTGAAACACTGGTTGAAATTTCAGGCACTCCACAGCAAACAAGTGCACCCATTTTGTATGCAGTTCTTGATTTCCCTCCGACATTTTCCAACATTTGCCAAGAATTCCTCTACTCTCCCTCTGTTGCTACTTTTTTATTTTGATTTCTTAGAATAAAAGCAGATTCTTTGCTGCAATTAAATTTCTATTTAAAATAATTAAGCATAAATCTGTCTGCAAACACTAACCCCTCTAGTACTAACTATATGCTTTGTTTCAAAATTCAGTCAAACCGCAATATAAATAGTATTGTCAATTTCTCTGAGTTTGAGGAGCCAATTCTTCGTCAAGGGACTTCTGCCGCATTTGGAAGGTACACAAGCTTTGCAAAACTTTGTCGATTGCTGCTATCATGGGGGTTTTGCTGATCACGATTTCTGTAATAATGTCCCTGACATTGTATATCACCTTTGGCAGTGTCACAGCAGCTGGTGAGCTTATCACAAAAACTACAGTTGAAGTTGTAATATCTGAACGCGCAGTATCAGCCATTCTAGGAAAGTCTGGAAATGATGTTGTTAAAATTCAGCAGCTAAGCTCGTATAAAGAAGCATAAATTTCTGCAAATTCCATGGGATCCCCTTCAACTGAAACTTTTGCAACATGGAGACTTGGAATGAAGTACTGTGATTGCTGACAGAATGACATTGTACTCACAGAATGACAAAATGTTACAGCACAAAATTTGACATTGTACTGACAGAATACTTCTTTATCCAGCTTATAAAATGCCATTTCTTTGATTGACATAAATGTATTTTGCAACAAAAATGACAGAACAATGTATTTCTTATGCTTATTACACAATGTATTAGCTTATCAGTTTAAATTATAAATTATATTTTTTAATTCGAATATTATGATATTGCAGAAAGGAAGAGTATAGAACACCAAAAGATAATGAATTTTTTCTTGGAGACCATGATCAATTTAGATTTCAACTCTTAAAGTTTAATTTTTTTTTTAATTTTAATTTGTTTATTTTAATTTTTAATTTATAAAATAAACTTATCAAAATTATTTTATTATTGTAGTTAGATAGTATATTTACTAACCCAAAACTATAAAAAAGGCCAAAAGTCATGTCCTTTTGCATGACAACAAATTATTAATTAGATACAACAAATTACTAATTAGAAATTAGATGCAGGGTTTATTTTCTTTGCTAATTAGTAATTGGACAAATTTAAAGTTCACACTAAAGTTATGATAAACAATATTTTTAAATAAATATATCTTTTGTTCTTTTGACCATGGAATAATTCCTCAATCATTGAGATTAACCTGAATGGTATCATTTATGTCCAAACATGTTACTAGATATGTAATCTTTCAATCATGGGTTCAAGACTCCATAACTATAATTTTTAAATGCTTAGGTTCTTCTTTGACCTTCGAGAATGATCTATGTAAATATTGAACACTCTCCACCGCGAATTTAATTAACAAATTTATATTCATAATATTGTTTATTTGGTCATTATCATTTTATCAATATTTCCATAATATTCAAATGTAAAAAAATAACAAAATTATATTTCTTTGACTTGACATAAATGTATTTTGCAACAAAAATGACAGAACAATGTATTTCTTATGCTTATTACACAATGTATTAGCTTATCGGTTTAAATTATAAATTATATTTTTTAATTCGAATATTATGATATTGCAGACAGGAAGAATATAGAACACCAAAAGATAATGAATTTCTTCTTGGAGATCATGATCAATTTAGGTTTCAACTCATAAAGTTTAAATGTTTTTTTAATTTTAATTTGTTTATTTTAATTTTTAATTTATAAAATAAACTTATCAAAAATATTTTATTATTGTAGTTAGATAGTATATTTACTAACCCAAAACTATAAAAAAGGCCAAAAGTCATGTCCTTTTGCATGACAACAAATTATTAATTAGATGCAACAAATTACTTACTTTAATTAACAAATTTATATTCATAATAATGTTTATTTGGTCATTAACATTTTATCAATATTTCCATAATATTCAAATGTAAAAAAATAAGAAAATTCTATGTTTTGTGCACCATGGTTATTAAAATACATAACTTACTTTAACACCTTCCTATTAGTCATTCATTATGAATTTAAATATATTTTATACCCCATGGTTATTACAATACATAACTCACTTTAACACTTTCCAATTCTTCGTACTTTATAATTCATTATTATGCCTTTAAATATATTTTATACCCCGTGGTTATTAAAATACATAACTTACTTTGACACTCTTTAATTCTTCATACATTAAATGCATTATTATTAGCTTTTATAGTTTTTCCCCCACAAGTTTTCTATGATACACTGTTAACTTTTATTATATTTTAATTATTAATCTAAGCGTTTTTTAAATCATGGGACATTGCAAAATTATATCTAAAACTAATCTTATTTTAAGAAATACAAACTCAACATTACAAGCATTTATCACTTCAATGACATTTATGACAATTCTTACTTAACAAAGGCAAAGTTCATTATATTTCACTCTTCGCATAAACTCAAAAAGTTCATACAACAATTGGCCATCCAATTCATTAAATCTTAATACAAGTAACCATGCCTACAACACACTAGTAATGGAAACCAGCTCTCATGATAACGCAAATTAAATCTCATAATAATAACTCACCAAACTGTTCTGTTAACCGGCAAGGACTAGCGCCACAATAGTGGCTCCTTGTTATAATATACCATCGTGATAACAATATAATACAATTATTAAATATAATATAATAAATGTAAGTAAAATAATATCATATATAATATGCTTATGTTATAATTAAATATAATATCATGTTGTTTAAACATGTTACGTTTTGGTGTTTTCAACAGGAAAAATATTTTTTAGCCAAATCTTACCGGATTATAAGAAAATTAAATGGGAAAATGCAATAAAACATTCCGAAACATAAAACATTTACTAAACCGTTATATTTAAATAATATATTATAATATAATATGGTAGTTATAATATAAATATATTTCTTTATAATGTATCATAATTAAATATAATATAAATTATATCATAACACAATTAAATATAATATTTTCAATAGTTCATGTTGGGCTCATATATCTTTGTAATGGTTTAGACCCTTTTTATTTGAGAGCATTTAGAGGATGGAAACACATATTTTCTAGCATGGGATATAAGGGTATTTTTTAAAGTTAAAAAAAAAAAAAATAATATAATATTATATAATTAAATTATATTATAATTTCATAATAATATTATTACATATATTATAATTATTTAAATGAAATGACAGATGGAATGATGAGATGAGACGTGGAGAAGGGGATGAGTTAAATATTACTGTATGTAATGAATGGTAAGGATTTTATTATTTATTTGAAAAATAAAGAAATTAGAAGAGAAAATATTGTGGACAGATTTACTCAAAATAATCGGTATATTACTCACAAAGCCAAATTACAAGCCACATAAATAGTGCTCATGAGATCCAATAGATTCCAAATAAGGAGAATATTGTTGAGAAAATCTCTCAACAAAATTCTAACAACCAACAACCCAATCCTACCTATATACTAATGTAAGCATTATTCCAATTCCCCCCTTTAATTCTTACATTACATCATTACAAAGATTAATAAAAAACAAAAATTATAGTTCACATATAGTCACATTTGTCTCACTAGTCTTCCACACTTATCTCCACTCTGAAGTCTCCTAGACAACGTTGTTTTCGCCACCACAATCTTCAAGCTTCCCATTCAACTAGTCTAAGACATAATTGCCTCTAACCATCTTTGATGAACTTTGTATAATTGAAACTTCTTGATCTTCTAAAGGAAAATCTCGATACTAGACCACCCTATGGACAAAATCTCATCTATCAAAATGCAAAGAACTACCATTTTTGATAGTTGTATAGGTAACTTGTCTAATTACTGGGCATATTCTATAGTTAATTATACAACTGAATTTTCTACATAGAAGGATCTCATAACATAACCTGTAACTAATGCTCTTGAAGCCCGAAGCACAACAAGACCCATAAGCGTATAAAAAATTTATGCAATTAAATTAGTGATACATTCTCAACATTGAAGAAATTCGAGAGCCACTAATTTAATTATATTTTTCTATTCATTAATTGGTTCTGCACTTTTAATTTATAAACCCAAAATATATAAATACAAACTCAATAGGAAACAAATTCTATAGTTGGAAGATCACTGCATAACCCTGAGCAAATAAAGTTGCCCATTTCGTATGAGGAGCTGAATGGTTCTTGACTAATATAGACTCCACCATGTCCAATGCGGCGACATCATGCCTTTATACTGGATTCCTTCAACTTAGAGGAATCAATACTACTAACAGCCACATTTTGAATCCAAAGGCTCTGCTTCTTATTCTTGGAAGACAACATGTTTATCAGGCGATCCTTTAATGTGGGAATTAAAGACACGATAAACACGATAAACTCTTCTAACTTCTCAATGAAGCTAAGCATGGATGCATCTCATAAGCAAAAATTATAAATTCCTTGACCTAGTTCTTTTTGGAAACGACTTGACACAATTTTTCCAAATTTTGGGATCGGAACTAGATTTTAAATCTCGTTCTTGCAAACACCTCGACCCAACATTTTCTAAATTTTGGGATCGGAACAATATTGCAAATATCGCTCTTGCAAACATCTTGGAACAACATTTTCCACAAGTTCTCGAACACTTGTGGGTTTCAGCAACTACTTGATTGATTTGAAATCACCCGTAATGACCTCAGAGAATTAGTGAAGGTATTACAAACTCATGTGCTGGGGTGTGCCTATGTTATTTCATGCAACGGATTGATAAGATTGTGAAATACACAGACACTGAAACAGTAAGAGAAACATAATAAGAAAACACATAAAAAAGAACAAGCTTAATAAGGAGTTCACCCAATCCTCCTGGGCTACGTCTCTTGGTCCATCCTTCAGTGGTGGCCTTTCTATTGTGTCTTAAAAGCAGAGTTTTTACCATGATGATCTCAATTCGAGTCTCACTTAACAGATGATGATCAGTAGGATTGTACTTGGATCCCGCAAGTCTCTAGAGCACACAGGCTCCCATTACTGAATGTCGACCTCAACTGGTCCCAGCGGTGTGAGTCCAATTTGGCACTCAATACCTGACAGGTATAAACAGAAGAGTTGCTTGAACCTCTCAAGCCTTCTTTGGAGTTCACAGACTCTCGGACTCTCTCTGTCTCTGTCTGCTCGATGTTGCCTTTACTCTGCAGGTTAGCTTGGCTTCTTTGTTCTCTGCAATTTGCTTCTCTCTCTTTCTGCCTCTTTCGTCTTACTCTCTTTTTTTTCATGGCTTAAATCCAACCCACTCCCTGACTGTTCATTTCCACTCCCGGGTTCCCTGGATCTCTTGCCTCTGTCCACTTGAATTCCCCTGCTCTGCGTCATCATCACTGTGTAACGTTTCACAGAAAAGTGGCCACCTGTATCCTCACGAATTGAGTGTTAGTTTTCTTTGAACGGTTGTTATTTCCGTTGCTGCAAGATTGCCCGCGAAACTGATTCCTTTGCCAACTCATCGGTCATACCAGACCTCAAATCTCATATTACTCAGCCTATTTCCCCATCGAATCCAGCCATCCATCAAATAATTTCTCCGTCATTGATCTGGAGCCTCCAGATCCTACGGTCTCCATCCATATCGAGCGGGTAAGTAGCATGACCTTTACTTGTCCGATGTGAGCGGTTTTCTCTCTCGTTCATCAGATGCGTGTCACCCAGTGTATGGCATCGGGGGGGACTCGTTCGAACCCGCTTACCGCTTGAAGGCCTTCTGATATCCTATCGATTTTAGCGCGGGACCCGCCTTCTAACGGAATCAACAATTTTCGTACGGTTTTATGCTTTCCTCATGACCGAGCGCTTGGGGGCTTTCCTTCACTGAGGGGGACACCATCCTTCTTTCTGGATTTGACCTCCCATTTGTCAATCTGTGCCAGCACGCGGTCACCATGGTCCAACGGTCTACGCGCTTTGACCGAAGGTCCTCGTTGTTCCGTGCTGACCACAAATTTCCATTGTTTAGAGGTTATTTCTGATAATCTCGACATCCATAAGAATTTGAAACTTTGGCATGAGTTTTTACAGAGTTCGGGAAACTTTAAGAGAGTATAAGGATCCAATTCGGATCACGGCCTTCCCACTGAAAAAGGCTTTTGGACCACCAAAAGTTGGTTTTCAAACATCGACTAAGTGAGGGTATAACTGTCTCACTTGTCTAATCTCTATCCACTTTGCAATGCTTGGCTTTGAACCCTTGAGTCAAATTCTGAGGTACTCAACATCTCCCCTGCGCGTCGTCCTCACCTTCCTATCCATAACTATGTCTTCTTGCAATTCATTGAGATATTCAGGTAACAGATCATCAATAGAAGGCAATTGACTCTGCTCTTCGGGATCTTCAATTAATGAAGGTTCAAATAGTCTCAAGTTGTCTGAATTAATGACTGAGTAGATGTGCATGTAAGCTGGTAAATCAAGGTGAAAAGCATTCTCACCAATTTTCTCAAGTATCTTGAAAGGTCCATACCTTATTAGCTTTAGGTTTTTACCTTCACCTTGCATTCTGTCTTTGCTGATATATAGCCAAACTTGATCACCAACTTAGAAACTATGCTCCATCCGATGCTTTTCATGCCTTGCTTTGTATTTGGCTTGGCTCTTTTCTAGTTGTTCCTGTACTGCCTGGTGAATCTCTTGGATTTGTTCAATGAGCTTGGTTGCCTTGTCCACATCACTGTGTCCATCAAATGTTATGTCTTTACCAAAGACAAAATCCAAGGGAGACCTTGGTGTGAAACCAAAACAAGTCTCAAAAGGAGATCTATGTGTAGAATAATGTTTAGCTTGATTGTAAGCATGCTATACATAACATAAATATTCATCCCAAAGTTTGGGATGCTTGTTGTAGTAGACTCTGAGCAATTGGATCACTGTCCTATTGACCACTTCTGCAGAATTACTAGTAGATGCTTCAGAATGTTTACCTTTTATACATGTGGCTGCAATTGTTGTTTCATCTCTTGAGTCCGACCCCAAATCCTTTTGAATAGCTGCAGCAGTCTTCTTCTTCTTGCCCTTGAACTTCTTGGGTCTTAGCCCCCGATGCAGAATCCAACAATGCTCATCATCATGCCCATCCTTCTTATAGTGAGTGCATGAAGACTTGCTTTTCTGTATAGTGTTTGTCTTCCTCTCCTTCCATTTCTATTTTCTTTTCTCCTTATTTTTCCTTGTAGTGGGTTGGGATGATCCCCCAACTTCTGGGTTCCCATTCTTACCTCTAGCTTCTAGTGTGTAGCCTGAACGGATACGTCATCTATACTAGTGGGGTTAAACATGAGGATGGTGTGTCTCATGTAGCTGTGTAGACCACCTATGTACTTCAACAGAGTCTCAGATGAGTCTAATGAAATTCCTAGAATCAAAGCTCTTTTCCTAAATTCTTGGGTGTAACCTTGTACACTTTGCCCTTTTAATTGGCGAAGAGTTTGCCAGCTCATCATGGCTTGCTACATGTAAGCTAGTGGATAGAACTGCTTTTTGATTCCATAAACAAATTCACTCCAGACAGAAAGAATCTTACCATGTTTCTTCATGTCAGCTTGCGTCCTGCCTTCCCACCATACGAAGGCAGTGCCTCCAAGGCGTAGGCTGGCCAGCTGAATCTTACTTTTGTCTGAGTCAATTCTTTGCACTCTGAAATAAACATCAATTTGTCTGATCCAATTATCCAACTTCTCTGAATTCAACCCTCCATCATATATTGGTAAATAAAATTTAACATCCAATTTAATCAAAGATGTCTACTTTTTATGTTCAGGGCTATTAGGAGGCGTGAGAAAGTTTTCCCCTTTCCCTTTGCCTTTTGAGTGGTCACGGAGGAGAGATTCTTCTTCTCCTTTGTCTTGTTTGGAGCCTGATGAATCTTCATCTTTATGTTTCCTAAATTCCCTCTACATTTCCTCCACCATGGCCCTCATGGCCAGGAAACTATCTATAAATTTGGGGTCTGGTCCCAAGGGACTTTCTTCTGACATTTTCTTCTTAGGATAGACTCTTCTAATTTCCGGGTTAGTTTCAACCAGCTATTCTTCTCCTAATTTAAGCTTTGATCTAGTTAGCATTCAACAACAAAATCCAGCACAATCTTGTCTAACCTTAACAACCTACAACTCTGATACCACTTGATCTGAAATCACTCGTAATGACCTCAGAGAATTAATGAAGGTATTACAAACTCATGTGTTGGGGTGTGCCTATGTTATTTTATGCAACAGATTGATAAGATTGTGAAATAACAGACACTGAAACAGTAAGAGAAACATAGTAAGCAAACACATAAAACACAACAAGCTTAATAAGGAGTTCACCCAATCCTCCTGGGCTACGTCTCCTGGTCCGTCCTTCAGTGGTGGTCTTTCTATTGTGTCTTAAAAGCAGAATTTTTACAATAATGAGCTCAATTCAAGTCTCACTTAACAGATGATGATCAATAGGATTGTACTTGGATCCCCCAAGTCTCTAGAGTACATAGACTCACCTTACTGAATCTCGACCTCAACCGGTCTCAGCAGTATGAGTCCAATTTGGCACTCAATACCTGACAAGTATACACAGAAGAGTTGCTTGAACCTCTCAAGCCTTCTTTGGAGTTCAAACACTCTCGGACTCTCTCTGTCTCTGTCTACGCGATGCTGCCTTTGCTCTGTAGGTCAACTCGGCTTCTCTGTTCTCTGCAATTTTCTTTTCTCTCTTTCTTCCTCTTTCGTCTTACTCTCTGTCTATTCGTGGCTTAAAGCCAACCCACTCCCTAACTATTTGTTTCCGCTCCCGGGCTCCATGGATCTCCTGCCTTTGTTTGCTTGAATTCCCCTGCTCTGCATCATCATCACTGTGTAACGCTTCACAGAGAAGTGGCCACCTGTATCCTCTTGAATTGAGTGTTAGTTTTCTTTGAACGGTCATTATTTCCGTTGCTCCAAGATTGCCTGCATAACTGATTCCTCTGGCAACTCATCAGTCATACCAGACCTCAAATCTCATATGACGTAGCCTATTTCCCCGTCAAATCTGGTCATCCATCGAATCATTTCTCCATCATTGTTCTGTAGCCTCTAGATCCTACGGTATCCATCCATATCTGGCAAATAAGTAGTATGAACTTTACCCGCCCGATGTGAGCGGTTTTACCTCTCTTCCGCCGGACGTGTGTCACCTAGTGTATGAAATTGGGCAGGACTCGGTCGAACCCGCTTACCGCTTGAAGCCCTTCCGATATCCTGCTGGTTTTAGCGCGGGACACGCCTTCTGATAGAATTGGCGATTTCTGTATGGTTTTATGCTTTCCTCATGACCGAGTGCTTGGGGGCTTTCCTTCATTGAGTGGGACACCCTGCGATACGCAATTAGCACGTATCAGCAACCACCCCTGTTTCTGGATTTGACCTCTCGTTTGTCAATTTGTGCCAGCGCGTGGTCACCATGTGCCAACGGTCTGCACGCTTTGACTGAAGGTCCTCGTTGTTCTGTGCTAACCACAAATTGCCATTGTTTAGAGGTTATTTCTGATAAGCTCGACATCCATAAGACTTTGAAACTTCGGCATGCGTTTTTACAGAGTTCAGGAAACTTTAAGAGAGTTCAAGGATCCAATTCAGATCACTAATCCTCCATAATAGATCAAGAAGATCTGAATGGAATCCATTTTAACAAGAAGCTGACCCCACACATAGGTCAATTTTCATTACTCCATGCACAACCACACAGGTCTATTTATGCATCTATGCATGTTTACACCACAACGTATTGCAGCAGCCATGCCAATAATCTTGGTAGATGGAAAATATGTTCAACATTCCATATGTTGGTTGTTTGTGCTTCCTCATACACTAATCACTATCTTTGCCTGAGATCATATATTACAAACACAAATCCGCGGGTCTTCCGTTTGTCACTGGCAATACTTGATTCTGGTGGGTAGGTGAACGAGCTATCATACTATGAATCTCACAGATAAAGACTTTGTATCAGCCAATCCATGATATTACAACAACATTTTTTACTGTAAAGCACTTAATCGTCGTTGACAACGATGATACACAAACACAATAACAAACTAACACATCTCTTACTCACATAACAACATACCTACACTGAGCTATGTACAAAAAAAAAACCTCAGATATTTTCCATCTCTCCCTTGAGGGATTCAAGCCCATAGAGGCTCTAATACCAACAAAGAAATTGGAAGAGAAAACATTGTGGACAAATTCAGTCAAAACAATTCCTATATTACTCACAAAGACAAATTACAAGCCACATAAATAGTAATCATGAGATCCAACATATTCCAAACAAGGAGAATATTATTGAGAAAATCACTCAACAAAAATCTGACAACCAACAACCTAATCCTACCTATATACTATTGTAAGAATTATTCCAAGTGAAAATACAATCCCATGCCCCAAAGTCTTTTTCATTAATGGTTTCCATTACTTCTAGTGATAACTCACTTATGTGAGCCTGATACAAAGATCATTTTCCATTTTGTTTCTTGATGTGGCTCTGCTCATTCCTCTCATTATGATGGAAGTATTATACATTTATTTTCCATCTCCTTACAATAGAGATATTTATCCCTCTCTACATTTTGTCATCGATTTCTCTATTGCTCACATTAGTTGTTTCGTTCCCATCTCTAGTTTGTTTCGGTAGTTTCACTGTTGGTTTTCAATGAGGATATTTATTCTACCTTCTCTAGCTTAACATCAATCACTCTTCTCCATGTTTGGCCCTTATTGTGCTTGACTGGGATTTCATATCCATCCTTGTCCCAAGATCTACTTCTTGTCACTATAATGGAAAACCATCATGTGCAAAGTCACCAGGGAAGCAAAGTACATGGTATTCATGGAATTTTTCATGCCTTATATAGAGTAAAGTTCTTCGCTAGGTAGTTATACAACCAAATTCCTTAGGAAATCCATAGGATCTTCGGAAGTAGAGATGAAGGTTATCCAGGAAAGATAATTCCATTTAGATTCATATGGATGTCAGTGTAGTGGTGCTAGAAATAGGGCATATTGGAGGATGCTAGAATAAGTATCTTCATACAATTGACCATCAATGGAAAATGAACACACTTCTCAACAATATACTCATGGAAATATATGGTGTTAAATATGAAATCCTATTAGTGTTTGAAAAAATTCTTCTTCAAATGAAAGCTTTGGAAAATAGAATGAAGTGCATAAAAGCTCGCTTAGCCCCAAGATCTAGTCTAGGAACAAATAGTAAATCTATTACAACTCTTATTGGCGTGGAAAACTCCTAGTTTTTAGGATCATTCTCAAGTATTTGGCTCTCTTTATTTTTGGTTTTCTACCAGTGTTCCATAAGGACACATCCCCTAGGGTGTGGGGCATGCTCCCCATGTTTCGCATGCACTTAGGATAGGGGGGTTCTTGGGGAAATGTTGCCCACATCCACATTTTAGGGAAACTTAGAGAGATGAAATGGGAATATGGATGTTTTGGATTCATATGGATGCACATGAATACTTATGTATGATTTTCAAAATTTGAATATCTATGTATTTTTTGGTTAATCTATTTCTTGGTTTGGTTTTTTTCCAATTCCTAGTTTTGGGGTTGATCTCTTTAATGACCGGTCTCGTTTTGATAAAATTGGTTCATTCTCCATTGTTCATTTTAGTTTTCTTGATATTGATGACTTTAAACCAAGTCTTTGACTTGTTAGTTTTTACTATTTTTGAGTTGGAATAATTTCAATTTACTGTTCAAGCCGCTATCTACTATTTTTCTTAGTACTAATAAAATTCTATAATAATGATAATTTAAATCAATGCATACAATAATTTACTATTTATATTTTCATTGAACCATTTATGACGTATGAAACAATGTATTATATTTTTGAGCTTGAACCCCATTAAATTTTTAGGTACTAGCATAAGTCCCCTGTTTGTTTCCCCATTCTTGTGCCCCCTTCATCGAAACTTGATGGAGCATTGGTTTTTAGAGATATTTTAAACTAAGTCCTCTTATATTACTCTACCTAGTAATTACATATTTTAGATGAAATACTTTGTTAGGTCTTGTATGATTTTGATCTCCCAAACTCCCATGGAAAAAAATTTATTGTATTTCTTTGAGCAGCATATTAGAATCTAATGGTAAAATTATGAATATATAGTTTTGTGAATTATCAATATTAAATTATACAACAAAATTATTACATAAAATATAAGTATAATATATTGTTTTTAAAATAATATAATAATATTATTTAATATTATATAACATTATGAAAAATAACATAATATTATATTTAAGAATATGATATTATATTTAATTATAATATCATTTTATATCGTAATTAAATATGAAATCATGTTATTTTCGTGATATTAGAAAAATAATAAAAAGTAACTAGACTCAAAAACATCACAAGCAACACATACAACAACAAAAAACATTTGCAGTCAAATTTAGTCCTTTGACCTTAACTCAACCCCATGGACTCTCAACTCATGCCATCTTTGAGATCCTACCTTCTCCTTTGCCATCTCCTCACTGTTGTGCACAGATCCCTTGAATGGAGAAAAAACAAATTGAATGGAGAGGAAACAAATACAAGAATGAGCTTTGATTTGAATGGAGAAGAAAAAAATACAAGCATAAACTTGGATTAGTCCATGAACCAGCTAACATAAACATCTTCATGACTTAACAAGAATGGTTGCGGAGCACCAAGTCCATGCCAAAGTAGGATTAGGAAATAGAAGCTGGTGTGGATCTAGTAAATAGATTGAACTCCTTTTAATCAGCTATCAAGTGAACTAATAAGAATTCCACAATACAAGGAGCCCCTACCCCCGACTCCTTTAAGAGGCCTTTAAGATTCTCTTTGATCAAGGAAACATCGGTTATTAGGTGAAAAGGTAATAGTAACAAGCCAAGAGGAGCAGTTGAAGGGATTAATGGGAGATTGTCGGCGTTTAGTATTCATATCGAATTGATTTCCTGTAGTGTCGTACACAAATAGGGGTAAACACCCCGTGCCTAGGATTAGGAAATAGAAGCTGGTGTGGATCTAGTAAATAGATTGAACTCCTTTTAATTAGTTATCAAGTGAACTAATAAGAATTCCACGATACAAGGATCCCCTACCCCTGACTCCTTTAAGAGGCCTTTAAGATTCTCTTTGATCAAGGAAACATCGGTTATCCAGCGAGAAGGTAATAGTGACAAGCCAGGAGGAGCAGTTGAAGGGATTAATGGGAGATTGCCGGCGTGCGGTATTCATATCGAATTGATTTCCTGTAGTGTCGTACACAAATAGGGGTAAACACCCAGTGCCTACTGCTTATCCGTTCATGCAAGGTTGATACTTCCTCTAAAAAAGTAAGAAGCCAAAGTTCCAGGAAGTCCAGTTAGAGGGGTGCAACTTCTTCCTAATAAGTTGGATGATCTTGCCACCCGATGCTGACTTTGTCTGATTGCCCAGTTTCCATGAATTCAAGCGAAGTTGCAGTTGCTTTTGATTCTCCTGCTACCTTCTTCTTCTGATTTTTCGGATGATGAGGCTGACTTTGTTCGATCTTGATCTCGATATCGATTACTCTTACCTGTTGCTTACTGTATGAACGTGATTCAAATATATATGGTAAAGATAAGCTCTCAATAAGAATGAAACAGACATGTAATGCCATTGTAATAGAAGTAAGTATGATTCAGATATCAATACACCGTTTTCATATTACCTGTAACTAAGTGATAAAGGTAATAGAGCGCACCCCAGAGGAAGGATTCTCTACCTGGTCGCATTATTATGTACCTTAGTTCATCTCGTTCGTTTCCACGGCTATGGCTTGCTGATGAAATTAATAGGCGCTCCTCTTCACTGCACCAGGGAAATGTATGGTGTACTTCTATTTCTATCTAATTGGAGACTCCATGGGCATTTCAGTATCCATTTCCTCTGCATTAGTGTTGTTCTCTTCAAGACTGGCCGGCATCATGACTCCTCAAAGCCAAGATCCTTCTTCATCCCTATGCACACAATCCTTTCCATATCTGAATCTTCTCTAATTGAATTCATATCTGCAGTTGGAATCGATTATATTAATATTTTATTTTACTGGGGTATAAGCTATTTTCATAACTTCTGGACTTCACGGCACATTATACAATGAACTTAGTATATAATTTCCTCATACAAAGGGTAAGGGAATTCTTTAAAGTCTTTGAAGCACATTTTAATAATGATAACTTGATTACGTACATGAACTAAATGAAAGATGATAACGTTGTGTATGTTCATAAAAATATTTCATGAATTTGTATGTTTATTGCTGGGAACTAATAAAAAAACAAGCCAATAGAACAAGAGGCAATGGAAACCTGAAAGCCATCGAGGCAATGAAAACCTGAAAGCCATCATCATGAAAGTGTATGAGATTATTTTATTATAACATAACATAAAAGTAAGATTCGAATGTACATTATTTTATATAATTTTTAAAAATAAAATATCAGAGTTCACCTCCAGCATGTTTTACGATACTTTCATAATTTTTATAATTTCTTCATACTAAGGGTTAAAGGGAATTCTTTATAGTTTTTGTAACACATTTTAATGACGATAACTTGGTTGGGTAAATGAACTAAATGAAAGATGATAACATTGTGTATAGAACACCCGTGGAATAGAAAACCTGGCCATTCAGATAGCCATCGAATAGAACACCCGTATTGGGCATTTGGACACCCAGTGACAATGGAACCACCTGCATGTATTACACGTGTTGGTTCCTGCATATGTCACGATGAATCTACTTGCTTCAAAACAAGATGTTGTAGCATTCTATAGCAGGTTTTGAGATCCAGTCTGCTCATGGAGTTGATGTTGCAGCATTCTCGCTCTCGCTCTGGCTCAAGAAACTCATGCTTTTGTAGTCTTTTGTGGTGGTTACTAGTAATATTACACTACTGGAATTGTTGAATAACCAATAGTTGAAGTGGAAGTTTTCGCTATCGCTTGAGAGTGACCAGGATTGGATAGTAGGTTTATACACTGGATAACAAGTGGTCAGCAGGAGTTGTAGCTGGAGAACCAGTGGTATAACATATTTGTTTCTGGTATGTATGAGTAGATATGAATGAGGGGGTAGTGTTTTTTTCCAGTTACCCAACAACACCAGTAGTGGTTCCTGTTTTAGTGTGCACCCTACAAGGGCATTTGAATTATGATTCAATTGAGATTCCCCATGCGCAATTTATATGAGGGACAATGGCTGCCATGGCATTTTGCTACAAAAAAATTATAGGAATATGTAGATGTAACCAAAATGTGAGAAATTTTTAGTTTCTTCAAACTCATTTGTCAAAAACAATTCCCTGCCAAATTTTCATAGTTTTGTGTCTGCATTGCATGTAATTTTAGTTACTATTCGGTTGATAATGGTCCGCCCATCATCTTGTGAAAATCAAGAAGAGTTAGATGATGTGTCTACAGAGAAGGCACATCAATCAGAGAGTATTATAAAATGAGAGCATGAGTCAACACATACTATCATTGACTTGGAAGAGGTCACGAATCATCACACCTTCTGCTAGTTTATGTTTACAAGGTTATCAGTATCTTAAGTATGTTTTATAGATTATATGACAATAGTAAAAGCACAGATATTTTTCCAGTAGATATATATGAACTTTCTATGTTTTTTTGTACCTGTGCAAACAGCTTGAACTGTGAACACATTATGTATGCTTTAAGAGTTCAGGTATGGGTGGGGAACCTGCACTGGGGGAGACCCAATTGAAATATGGAGGAAAAAACAACAAAAAGAAAACAAGTGAATTGGGGTTACCAGAACGGTCTTGTTCTTGTATGTCATGTAAACGCAGGAGCGACCCACTTCACTGTCTGCACCAAGAGGGGTGATGATCAACTGGTCTCCTTCCCTTGAAACCATCGACTCCTTCCATTTCAATGAAGGCCCAGAAGCTTCTGTCGAACTCATGGCTGGTTTCCTTTTGGAGTAAGTTTTAATGTCAAAACAAATCTGAGATGTTTCATACTGTAAAAACAAATATGAGATGTTTCATAATGTATATTCATATGTAAAGTAAGTTAATATTATCTCTGTAATTCGTGCAAGATGTAGCTGAGGAAAGATCAGAATGATCATAAGCCCAATTTGCTTGATCCGAGAGTCGCTACCATCGCATCATGCCCCAGGAAGGAATGACCACCGATTCAGGATTAGTAATGGGATGAGAAGGAGCCTTTTCAAATAGCTATTGTTCATATTGGACCTATGAGGAGCCAAATGATGATGATTATTTCTATGCAGACCTTGGGGAACTACCCAACTCATCTACGATTTTCAGCATAAGGGGTAGGTGGATGAAGGCGATGCGAACAGAGAGGATGGACTGGGAGTAGGTGACCATGTCACTCGCATTCATCTCAGGTAATTTTCTTCCTGGCTAATACCTGGCTTAGCTGCAAGAAAGTAGTCTCATCCTTCTTTTCTTCATTTCTTCATTATGCTCAGGCAGGTTCTCCTCCCTCTGCAACATGTGAATCTTGCAGCCTCTAAATTTCGCTGGTTAAGATGGCCCAAACCTGAACCTGGTTTGCTAAGTATGCTCAAGTATGTTCTATTCCCTTTGCAGCATCTGAATCTTGCATCATCTCTTCCCTCTGCAGCTTTGCTTTTGAATATCTGCATTAAAACTTAGTTTATCACACTGTTAACGCTCGAATTCGCCTCAGGCTGAGGAAGGAAAAACTCAAGGCCACATCAAACCACGCTCAGCCTCGTAGCTAGTCCTACGAGGACAGGAGAGGGCTCTCTCCGGGTCTATCTCGACAAATGGTTTTCAAAGGGGCTGAGATGACCGATATGAATACTGATTTTAGGCTAGTAAATTGATAAAGATAGTTTGATTTAATATTTTTAGGGTTTTGTTGGAAAACAGGGAAAGGCAATTTTGGTTGTGGGGATGAGGCACAACTTTTGCATAGGTCTACTTGGGGCAAGATAGGCGATTGTTTTGATTCCTTTAAATTGAGTGAATGAATAGTCCTGAAAGGTGAGGAGCTAAGGAGAGCAAGGAAGTCTCAAGGATTCTCCTTAAACTGAAGAAAACATGGAAAATTAAACAAAGTTAAAGGCAGAGCATAGCAAATTTATGGATTCTACCTTAACACTTCATTTGTTTAATTGCAGAAGATTAAATAAGGAAAGTGGTACACATACACAACTTACAAGTACTGAGAGAAACACACCATCAACACATAAGGCCACATGAATCCCAAATAGTGCTGCAAAACCCTGGTCTCTCCTTTGCCAAAAATGTAGATAAAATATGTACAATAGTGTATCAAGCTATTCCCAAGAGTCCAACCATGAAAATGACCAAGAAAATACATAATATAGGCAAGCTAACACATTCCCTTGCCTCTAGGGGTCGAGCTCATCATCCTAGAAGCTGTTTCAACCAATTCTAAACAAAGCACTACAATCTAGGCAATCAAAACAACTTGCCTCTATAAGCTAGGAAACCAATTCATTCATTAATTTTTTGCTATTTTATGAATGAATCTTATAGAATAGGTAAATAAGTGTCATGTCAACATAAAATTACATTAATTACATCAAGGAGGGTGAAAAATCCCATCAAAAGTCAAAACTGGTCAAATAGTTGTGTTTTCCTGTGCTGAAGATGAAAGACATAGAAAATATCCTGATGCGTAGCGCGCCAGAACCCTACGCATAGCGCGCATTTCAGCCCACTTTTGGGGCACTTCCCGGCATCCAAATTGGGCTTAGGTGGGATTTATGGAAAGGTCTGGATGTCTTATTTCCAACCCAAGTGGAATTTTTCAATTTGGTGCCCATTTGCCCCTCCAAAAATGCATTCTCCCAAGACTGCTTCCTGTGTGTCCAAAAAGGGGCAGTAAGGTCATTTTTTGCATGTTTTTTGACCTTTTGGGGGCCCAAAACTTGATGAAATGCCTTGGAAGTGGCTGCACAGGTGTATTTCATCATGAAAAATCCAAAAATGCAAACCTTTCGTGATTTGGACCTCCCCATATTCAGGGTAGCGCGCGGCGCGCTACGCGTTGAGGGCAAAAACCTGTTTTTAATACAAAAATTTCAAAATTGACAAAAATTTCTCCAAATTTTTTGAGATTTGAGCTGGGAGTGTCTCATCAAGTACCATGCTCCTTCAAAGAAGCTTCGGCCAAAATTTGGAGTGGATCGGCCCTTTTTCTCCGTTTTAGTGCCTTGCTCAATCGCCCTTTAAGGATCTTCAGTTTCGCTTTGCAAACATGCATGCGAGCCCAGTAATGATTCTTCATATGGCAGAGCATAGAATCTCGCTCGATAGGTGTCAAATCACCGGGTCTCTTGCGGGCCAAGTTTCGGTCTTCTCGGATTCACCGCAACTCATAAAGAGTGTGTTCATCTTCTAGCTGTTTGTTGCGCTACTCTAGATACCTGATATATGAAGCTGTCTCATCATGACTAGTAACAAAACCTGATGGCTCACGTGAAAGCCTCTCCTCATGCTTGGGCTTCTTTCCCTTATCCTGTACCTGTGCCTGTACCTGTGCTGCAGAAGGCGAGACCCTTTCCACCTGATGTGGAGATAATACTCACTGTGCCGATGAAGAAGGCGAGACCCCTTCCACCCTAGGTGGAGATAATACTCACCGTGCAGATGCAAATAAGGCCCTGTGGCCTCTCTGATATTTAACACATGAAGGAGCGCTGACATGCTTGGGCCCAGGAATGTCAAACTGATGTGAAGGCCCTCCCTCTTCATGGACAATCTCGGGAGGTGGCTGTGGCACTGTGAAAAGATCACGAGAAATAAAATCCTCCCAAGTAATGCCCTGCTGTGCCAACTGATGCATCACTATGATCTTAATCAATGCATAATGATAGATGCTTTTATGCTGATGTGTTGGGCTCTTCCTTCGTACTAAAGGCACCATTCTCTCTATGTTGCGACACATGAAAAATGGAATATTCATCATACGTACCCTTGTGAAATGCATCAACAAACGGACATGGTACGCGTAGAGACGTGAGAATCTACCCTCGCAACTAAAATATCGAATGATGAGTTTCATCAATGGCGCATACTCATCCCTTAGGAATCTGAAAGGAAAAATAGCGGTTAAATGTCTCATACACCCGGGCTTGATATATGGCTCATAGTGAAATCTGTCTAACTGCTGGCGCTTATTCCATTTCTCCCCTACATTTGGTATCCCAGTGGCCTGAGCAATAATCTCGGGTGACAAGGTGAAATCCACTCCAACAACGTTTACATGACCATTCTGCAAATGTAGAACAAATAAACGAACTAGTTCTCGGTGATGCTGGATTTGTGAGATCCGCTCACAATATTCAAAACATGATTGATACCGAAAACAGTCCATTGCAAGTGGACAAGCTTGCAAATGAGCCAAAGAAGTGGGCTCCTCCCTGACCTGCCGACCACCTTTGCCACTTTTGTGATACCTCCTTGGCACCTCTATTTCTGGTGTAGAATCACTGTCATAACTCTGCTCATAAGCTGATTCGGTTTCTGACATATTGTTGAAGACAAGATGGCTGGAATATATATGCTGATTGTGCACACAATTGACTGTAGACTTTTTCCTTTTTTTCAAAATGCTGTGACCAAGGGGACACAAATACAAGGGAATTGTTAGGGAAGGGGGAACATTAGGAACATAGAGGCAATGGAAATAAACAAGGAATTTAGGGAAGGGAAAGGATATAGAAATTTTGTGTTTTAACTGAGTTAGAGGAGGAGTTACACACTTGCAGGCGAATTTCTGAGCAAAAATCCCAACGCGTAGCGCGCCCCTGGTGCGTAGCGCGTGAGTAAATTTGCACTAAAAAAGGTGTGCTAATGCGTAGCGTGCCCTGGGTGCGTAGCGCGCCAATGCTGATGCGTAGCACGCCCTTGGAACTAGCCCGATTTTCTCACCAGCTTGTAAAATCACCCTAGAATGGATGCACTTGCTCTTGAGATGTGAATGGGTTGGTTATGAGGAGAAATACCTTTATATAGACTCCCTTTTAATTTTCACTTGACCAAAACCCATTTTGTAATGTTTGGTTGTTGACACTTTTTCAGATTAAATAGGCTCTGACTTTTTGGTTTCCCTTTAAAAACAATTGGTTGAAATAATGATTTCTTCTTATAATTTTTTGCAGGGATAGCTCTGATGCTCTGGCAAAGGAGACCAAGGTTGCGCTTGGACATTTGGAGAACTGGAAAATTTTGACAATTTTTACAAAAATGAGATGGTGACTTATCTTCAAAACAGAGTTTTGAAGAGAAGTGCTTATTCAGCTGTACAATGATGAAAATTATTGAAGTGATGATCTAACAAAGACATCCCTCTGGCCTGTTGGTCTTCTAAGACTTTTCAAGACAAAATTGACTCAACCCTAGACCTAAGACCTCGAAATTTTAAAACATGATGGTTAATGACCTTTGAAGACTTTATTTAAATAAACAGGCCTGAACCAACAGTGCCAAGCACGAGGGGAATAAGTGACACAACCCACTCCATCAGAGTTATGGCATGCCTAACGAAATGCAACTGATCAAAACTGGTGGGACACCTAATCATGAAATGCAAAAGAGCTTTGATCTCTGATGGAGGGATAACTAGACCGACTCTAACATTGGCTCCAATGGGGATGGTAGCTCCTTGGAGATGCCAAGAACCGCAGATCTCTGTAAGAGCTAGACAGTGCCTTCATCCATTGGGCGATGGAGTCCATTATTGTGAAAAAATGACAAAAGACTGATGACTCAACTTATTAACTGGAAAATCGACTCAAACTGACTTGATGCAAACTGAAAAGACTGAATTAAAACAAAAACTTTCTGAAAAAAGGGCAGCCATCCATCAAGCTTTAAGATCATGATGGCAACCACCTGCATACTGATATAATATATACAATCATGTATAATGGGCCTTCCAATGCAACCAATCCAGCAGATGGCTGCGTACCATATTTCTGCTTTTACTCTCGTCGAGCGGGCAGAATACTAAACTTGTAGGCAACTCAACACAATCACTGAAACCAATGCTTATAACAATAAACCAGACAATATTTATCCTTTCTAATGCTTGCAGAAGAATGCTGAAGGGGTCTTGAAAATCCTGAAACACTGGCTTATCTGGAGATCCAAATGCAAAAATACGAGTATTCACTCCACTCTGATCTGAAAGGACAACTGATTTCTGAGGGATAGAAATGCACAAATCTGCCATCTGAGTATTAGCTGTAGGTTCCTTGACCATCAGAATTTCAAGAATATATTCCTCAATTTCATGATCTAGTTAATTCTTAAACAACAAACAGTCTTCAAGATTATCGAACATGACATCCTTATCATCTTTGTGAAGGAAAACATTATCTGTTTGTTGATCTACAAGACAGTCATCTTTTTCAACAGAGGAAGAGGTTTCCCCAACACTTTCCTGACTATGTGTGCACTGCAAATCTGCTGTAGCTTGGGCTGTAACAAGACCTTTCAAGAGCTGATCTATCTCCTCTTCAGACAAAGGAGACAATGCCTTTTGTTTTCTTCTGCTTAAACAGTAATTATCTTCATATGACAGGGCATTCAAACTATCATTTATTACTGAGTTATTGAAAGGAGATTCATCACTTACTTGCACAAAGATCTCATTCTCTTGTTCATGAACATCTGAATCCAAAACTCTGTCTATGATCTCAACAACAAAGCTCTCCTTTTCAGGATTCAACACAAGATATGCTTGGTCATCACAATCTGAATGTAGTTCTGAAGTAGCTGTCCTAACATTATCACATTCTGCAATTTGGTCTTTTTCTGTGGGCAGATCTGAAACAAGCTCTTCTCTTTCATCAATTACAGCCATATGACCATCTTCAACCTGTTGATCTTGATTCTGCTGCAAAATGTCCTGATCATCTGGACAAGTATCCTCTAAGTTTTCTTTATGCTGCTGAAATGGATTCTCATACAGGGCTTCCATGATCTCTTCATCCATGAAATTATCATCTTCATAAAACTTCTCAAGGCTTTCAATAAAACTATAAGCATGCTTGTAACAGTCTTGAACTAAATTTAATGATGGATAAGAGTCCTTATATCTTTTAATTAACATAGCATGGAAATCCCTTAAACAGTAAATACAAGCAGGCGGCAAACTTTCATACCAAGATTGGGCTTTACCTTCCAGAGTGGCCAAGAATATCTTCATCAAGCAATCTTCAGGAAAATCAACCTTCAACTTGCGAATATGCATGTGAAATCTAACAAGATGTAAAGCAACATCCTTCTTACCATCATTGTTAAATGTAGGCAGATTCCTTGACCAATCTACCTTGGGCATCTTATTCGGAAAACCTGGAATGTGATCTCGGCTCATGGGAGCATATCTTCTTGTGATTCGGTCCATCTTGAAAATCTCACAGCTACTGATCTCTCTGCAGTGAAGTCACCATGAAGCACAAGTTGTTGGATTCTTCAGTGAAAGGAGTCGCCAGGTGAATGATTTCAGCCTTCTAGTGTCTGATCGTTGTCCACCATCAACAATCAGATCTGAACTTGATACATGTACTGGGGTAATTAACAAGTTAGATGTCACGTTTACAAGCTAGACCAGAGATTGACTGAAGCAGCGTTTATCTACTTCCGCTAATGCAAAGCAAAAGCGTTTCGAAGGCTACCTGGCATAACTTCAAGCTCTGTCTGTAGCTTATGAAACAAATGACATCAACCAGCAAACCATTGAGATTTCTTCCCTAGTATGCTCGCCACTGTGTTAACACTCGAATTCACCTCAGGCTGAGGAAGGCAAAACTTGAGGCCACATCAAACCACGCTCAGCCTCGTATCTAGCCCTACGAGGACAGGAGAGGGCTCTCTCCGGGTCTATCTCGGCAAAAGGTTTTCAAAGGGGCTGAGATGACCGATATGAATACTGATTTTAGGCTAGTAAATTGATAAAGATAGTTTGATTTAAGATTTTTAAGGTTTTGTTGGAAAACAGGGAAAGGCAATTTTGGGTGAGCGGATGAGGCACAGCTTTTGCAGAGGTCTACTTGGGGCAAGATAGGTGATTGTTTTGATGCCTTTAAATTGAGTGAATGAATAGTCCTGACAGATGAGGAGCTAAGGAGAGAAAGGAAGTCTCAAGGATTCTCCTTAAACTGAAGAAAACATGGAAAATTAAACAAACTTAAAGGCAGAGCATAGCAAATTTATGGATTCTACCTTAACACTTCATTTGTTTAATTGCAGAAGATTAAATAAGGAAAGTGGTACACATACACAACTTACAAGTACTGAGAGAAACACACCATCAACACATAAGGCCACATGAATCCCAAATAGTTTTGTAAAACCCTGGTCTCTCCTTTGCCAAAAATGCAGATAAAATATGTACAATAGTGTATCAAGCTATTCCCAAGAGTCCAACCATGAAAATGACCAAGAAAATACATAATATAGGCATGCTAACACATTCCCTTGCCTCTAGGGGTCAAGCTCATCATCCTAGGAGCTGTTTCAACCAATTTTAAACAAAGCACTACAATCTAGGCAATCAAAACAACTTGCCTCTATAAGCTAGGAAACCAATTCATTCATTAATTTTTTGCTATTTTATGAATGAATCTTCTAGAATAGGTAAATAAGTGTCATGTCAACATAAAATTACATTAATTACATCAAGGAGGGTGAAAAATCCCATCAAAATTCAAAACTAGTCAAATAGCTGCGTTTTCCTATGCTGAAGATGAAAGACTTAGAAAATACCCTGATGCATAGCGCGCCAGAACCCTATGCGTAGCGCGCCTTTCAGCCCACTTTTGGGGCACTTTCCGGCATCCAAATTGGGCTTAGGTGGGCTTGTTGGAAATTTCTGGATGTCGACTTTCCAATCCAAGTGGAATTTTTCAATTTGGTGCCCATTTGCCCCTCCAAAAATGCATTCTCCCAAGACTGCTTCCTGTGTGTCCAAAAAGGGGCAGTAAGGTCATTTTTTGCATGTTTTTTGACCTTTTGGGGGCCCAAAACTTGATGAAATGTCCTGGCAGTGGCTGAGCAGGTGTATTTCATCATGAAAAATCCAAAAATGCAAACCTTTCGTGATTTGGACCTCCCCATCTTCAGGGTAGCGCACGGCGCGCTAAGCGTTGAGGGCAAAAACCTGTTTTTAATACAAAAATTTCAAAATTGACAAAAACTTCTCCAAATTTTTTGAGATTTGAGCTGGGAGTGTCTCATTAAGTACCATGCTCCTTCAAAGAAGATTCGGCCAAAATTTGGAGTGGATCGGCCCTTTTTCTCCGTTTTAGTGCCTTGCTCAATCACCCTTTAAGGATCTTCAGTTTTGCTTTGCAAACATGCATGCGAGCACAATAATGATTCTTCATATGGCAGAGCATAACTTTGTCTCTGTTTGCCTTGCCTAACAATTTCTCTAAATGAGTGTTCACCTGGATGAGCATAGACTCTCGCTCAATAGGTGTCAAATCACCGGGTCTCTTGTGGGCCAAGTTTCGGTCTTCTCGGATTCGCCGCAACTCATAAAGAGTGTGTTCATCTTCTAGCTGTTTGTTGCGTTGCTCTAGATACCTAATATATGAAGTTGTTTCATCATGACTAGTAACAAAACCTGATGGCTCACCTGAAAGCCTCTCCTCATGCTTGGGCTTCTTGCCCTTATCCTGTACCTGTGCCTGTACCTGTGCTGTAGAAGGCGAGACCCTTTCCCCCTAATGTGGAGATAATACTCGTTGTGCCGATGAAGAAGGCGAGACCCCTTCCACCCTAGGTGGAGATAATACTCGCCGTGCAGATGAAAATAAGGCCCTGTGGCCTCTCTGATATGTAACATATGAAGGAGCGCTGACATGCTTGGGCCCAGGAATGTCAAACTGATGTGAAGGCCCTCCCTCATCATGGACAATCTCGGGAGGTCGCTGTGGCGCTGTGAAAAGATCACGAGAAATAAAATCCTCCCAAGTAATGCCCTTCTGTGCCAACTGATGCATCACTATGATCTTAATCAATGCATAATGATAGATGCTTTTATGCTGATGTGCTGGGCTCTTCCTTCGTACTAAAGGCACCATTCTCTCTATGTTGCGACACATGAAAAATGGAATATTCATCATACGTACCCTTGTGAAATGCATCAACAAACGGACATGGTACGCGTAGAGACGTGAGAATCTGCCCTCGCAACTGAAATATCGAATGATGAGTTTCATCAATGGCGCATACTCATCCCTTAGGAATCTGAAAGGAAAAACAACGGTTAAATGTCTCATACACCCGGGCTTGATATATGGCTCATAGTGAAATCTGTCTAACTGCTGGCGCTTATTCCATTTCTCCCCTACATTTGGTATCCCAGTGGCCTGAGCAATAATCTCGGGTGACAAGGTGAAATCCACTCCAGCAAGGTTTACATGACCATTCTGCAAATGTAGAACAAATAAATGAACTAGTTCTCGGTGATGCTGGATTTGTGAGATCCGCTCACAATATTCAAAACATGATTGATACCGAAAACATTCCATTGCAAGTGGACAAGCTTGCAAATGAGCCAAAGAAGTGGGCTCCTCCCTGACCTGCCGACCACCTTTGCCACTTTTGTGATACCTCCTTGGCACCTCTATTTCTGGTGTAGAATCACTGTCATAACTCTGCTCATAAGCTGATTCGGTTTCTGACATATTGTTGAAGACAAGATGGCTGGAATATATATGCTGACTGTGCACACAATTGACTGTAGACTTTTTCCTGTTTTTCAAAATGCTGTGACCAAGGGGACACAAATACAAGGGAATTGTTAGGGAAGGGGGAACATTAGGAACATAGGGGCAATGGAAATAAACAAGGAATTTAGGGAAGGGAAAGGATATAGAAATTCTGTGTTTTAACTAAGTTAGAGGAGGAGTTACACACTTGCTGGCGAATTTCTGAGCAAAAATCCCAACGCGTAGCGCGCCTCACCCAACGCGTAGCGCGACCCTGGTGCGTAGCGCGTGAGTAAATTTGCACTGAAAAAGGTGTGTTGATGCGTAGCGCGCCCTGGGTGCGTAGCGCGCCCCTGGAACTAGCCCGATTTGCTCATCAGCTTGTAAAATCGCCCTAGAATGGATGCACTTGCTCTTGAGATGTGAATGGGTTGGTTATGAGGAGAAATGCCTGTATATAGACTCCCTTTTAATTTTCACTTGACCAAAACCCATTTTGTAATGTTTGGTTGTTGACACTTTTTCAGATTAAATAGGCTCTGACTTTTTGGTTTCCCTTTAAAAACAATTGGTTGAAAGAATGATTTCTTCTGATAATTTTTTGCAGGGATAGCTCTGATGCTCTGGAAAAGGAGACCAAGGCTGCGCTTGGACATTTGGAGAACTTGAAAATTTTGACAATTTTTACAAAAATGAGATGGTGACTTATCTTCAAAACAGAGTTTTGAAGGGAAGTGCTTATTCAGCTGTACAATGACGAAAATTATTGAAGTGATGATCTAACAAAGACATCCCTCTGGCCTGCTAGTCTTCTAAGACTTTTCAAGACAAAATTTACTCAACCCTAGACCTAAGACCTCGAAATTTTTAAAACATGATGGTTAATGACCTTTGAAGACTTTATTTAAATAAACAGGCGTGAACCAGCAGTGTCAAGCACGAGGGGAATAAGTGACACAACCCACTCCATCAGAGTTATGGCATGCCTAACGAAATGCAACTGATCAAAACTGGTGGGACACCTAATCATGAAATGCAAAAGAGCTTTGATGATGGATCTAACTAGACCGACTCTAACACACACTACTCATACACATCTATTCACTATGTACATATGTACAGGGGCATACACTGCAGTAATACCGAAGCAACATGCAATAACAGGTGACAACAGGGGCAAGCAACATGCAGTAACGGGTGGCAACAGGGGCCTCTCATGTCAGTGTTCATGTTAGTGTTCTAGGTTGCAAGACATAGAGAGCTAGCATTTCATACTTGCTAGACTAATGCTAGCATTAGTCTAAACTAATTCAGAATAGTTCTAAAATATGAATGACACCAATTCAAGATACTATATGCTTATAGCCTGTCTGCCTCGGGAAGAGGCCAAATAAGACCATGAAAAAATAAGAACATAGTTTTCAAACCACATAGCGCGGACTGAAATAAAAACAGTGTAAATAATAACCAGAACTAATGTTATATCGGTCGATTTCGATTACTATAGTCCATGCCATCTAGCAGATGACAAAGACTAATAATAGGGAAAAAACCACTATTTAATAATAAAATTATAATATTATATTATATTATTTTAATTATTTAATTTAAATACAAAATTATATATTTATATATATATATATATATATAATTTATGATCAGATATAAAATTTAAAATATATTTTACCCATTTAAATATTTAATTTTATTGTTGTTAATTATAATAAATAATTTAAATAAATAATATAATATCATATGTACACTTTCATAAACTTATAAATTATTATTATAAAATACTATAAAACAGTGACATACCCTTACTTATTTACACATTAATAATATTAATATAATTGTACATCATTTAAAATAACAATAATCATCGAGTAATATTCAACATACTCTTATATTTAAAAACTAAGAGCCGTTGGAATCTGAATCATATGTGCATATCGTCTTCTCGCAAATGGCCACCTCGCACCAGTTGAAGCTCTGTGAAGGAGATGAACCCATCGTTATTCATATGATAGACCTTTAACGGCTACATCAAATCACCAGACCCATTGCCCCCATTGCGGAATTCACCTTCCGATCTCTCGTCTAAAACAGAGTGACACAGACCAAGTAGTCCATCAAATGTCAAGCTATAACCAGGTATTTCTTCGTCTGAAAATTTTGGTCGTAAGAATGGCCAGGATGACTACATGACTATTCGTGTAGTTGTTTTTCGATGAATGCTATTCAAGCTTTCTTTCTTATTAATATTGTCGAACTGCTAAATCTGGTTTTATGTTATGGCAAGCTTTTTGAACATCCAAAAAGAATTGGTTTTTCGTGATGTTAGCCTTTAACCGCATCAAATATAAACTTATTAGTCGCTGCCCAAACAGCCCGCAGGGACTATAGTAATCGGTTTTCTGAATTAGTATTAGTGCAACATGAATACCAATAACCAAAACTTTTTCATATTTTTATTTTGTTTTTAATTTTGTTTTTAAAAAAAGTTTATATGAGGCACATTTTATACTAACCAAAGTTTAAGTTCACCGTCTTATTTGGCCTCACCTCGAGGTCACGGAAGAGGTTAGAGGTCCACAATAGCATTAGGATAAGAGCATGTATTTAAATACATTATGCTAAAGTGAATTAATGCTGACATTTAATGTTAAGTTATAAACTTTATAAAATTTTGGGTGGCTTTTGCTCGGCTCCAACTTGACATCTTGGTTTATGGGCTTTGCCCAGCAAGCTGTCGTATGTTATACCTAGCACAACAACATGTTCTACCTGGCGCAACTCCAATGCGCTTCCACAAAGACCTCTCATCTCTTATTACATTTTGCATATATTTAAAATTCTCTTCCTCTGCCCTTTGTTGATTCCTTTGTTCTTTGTTGATTCCTCCAATCAGAAATCTAGTCCCATTTGGGAGGAACCCTTATACTTACTGGAACAATGGTAGGGTAGGAGGCAGAGCCCTCAGAACCAAAGAGCAGGGCATGTGCTGAAGCCCTCAAAACCTTAGATGCATGTGAAGGTACATGGAAAATATTTCTCTCTCCTTAACGAGCTCTGGTTTTGGTCCATTACCATTCTCGGATAGTTGCTTTCCCATATACGTTTCCCTGTCTTGCATAGCTTCTTTCCCATATACGTTTCCCTATCTCGCATAGCCTCTTTTACCTAGATGTGTGCTTTTGTGCTCCCAATTTCTTGCAACCCTAGCAGGCAAAAAGAGAAAATTTATCTTCGATATTGCAAAGGGAAATTAAGGTGGCAAAAGCTATTTTCTCTAGAACACCAAGAAAATATCTATCTACTACTCATCAGGGCCTTGAGCCACAAGAGTCTGGCATTTCCTCCTTTTTATTTCAGGTGGTGGTATGGCGTTCCGGTCACTAAAGCTGTTGAAAATGGGCGGGCTGCATGAACCGGTCATGCTATTGAAAGTGGGTGGGCTGCAACAACCGAGCGTGTTGTCTGCTACCCTAGTGTAAGTAAGCAAGAGACCTACCACCTGCAGGGAAGCAAGTAGGATCAGCAGAGAGGTATAAGCAATAAGTTGTCAAGGTTGATAGAACCCTGTCATAAATATAGAAAACAACAAGGTTCCTACTAAACCTAAAGGCAATCGACGTGATCCTGCCTGTTATAGGGAAAGTTCATGAAATGGCGTATTTAAGTAATAAAAAGATGACTTTGAGTACCGTGATGAGCTGTGTTTCCTTGGGTAAGCTGACTGTATTGATATGTTGGATGATTGATCTCCTGTCATCTTTGCTTGATATGCTATGCTGGATGATTGACACACACACTACAAGCCAAGCAAATTAACATGATGCAACGTTAACTAATGTCCTTGAGGCGTATACGCTATGTTATGGAGACTGAAAGGTGTTTGAGCGGTGAGGACAGGTGACCCTCATGTGAATTGTGAAGGACCACGTGGTCTATCATGGTCATTTCTAATTTATTTTTTATTCCACACATTATTTAAAATTCATTATTCAACGTGTGTTGTGTTTAAAAGTCACTTTAATGACTGGTGTTTAAACATTATTCGAGGCATTGTGTCTAAAAGTCACTTTAATGACTTGGTGAACTATCAACCAGACAAGAGCGCAGTTTCGCTGATATGCAAGACTTGGTACAAAGCCGAGGCCTGGAGCTGCCGAAAGGTCTTCATTGGAAACTATTATTCCGTCTTGCCAGAGATCTTGGTGAGTTGCTTCCCCAAGATAACAGGCATAACTCTCAAGGGAAAGCCACGCTTCTTAGATTTCAACCTCGTTCCTCCCCATTGGGGGCAGATATTCACCCCTAGCTCATGGTCATGCACGGGGCCTATCCATGGCTCCGGGAGCTAAGGCCTAAGCGCATGATTTTCATGGATGAAAGCCTTGAGCTCATAGCGCGTTCCTTCTCTGATTTCCCCACTCTCTCGCTCACCACTTGCGAAGGTTTAAGCACCGACGACCTCACAGTTATCGCAACTCATTGTAGGTTTTGATTTCTTTTTTCCTTTTCTGAATTCCTAAATGAATGCAAAACCTCTGTAATAACTCAAATATGTAATGTAACTACCTCCCTCCTAGATCTTTATCTACCAATTCCCTATATCTAGTATGGACATCCAGGAAAATTTTATCTTGAATTCCAGTGTTTGGTGGAACAGCATTTGTGTGAATACCAGGTAGGCATCCTCGAGCTTCGCAATCTAGAGGTCCATATCAAATAGGTCTTTGATGGGTCTACGTTAGTGTTAGTACTGGACCAAAGGAGGATGCTCTCACTTCAACTTGGGGACTTGCACCCCTCAAACCAGCTTTGAGATTGGAAAAGATTTTGCTACATATAGTACTTCATAGACCACTCATGTCTCACTATATCTCGGGCACCATCTTGCCAACACAGATTGTTGGAACTGCAATTTCTTCTAGCTCGTTTTCATCAAACAGAGTGTCAAAATATATGTTTCTTTTGGTCAACTTGTTTTTATGTACTTAGCTGGTAGCCTGGTCCATTGCTTGTTCTGGTGCAAACATTTCTCCATTTTAATTTTTAAGGGAATTGAATACAGGGAATTAGAAGGGATATTTCAATTAAAGGGTCACAATATAAGTGGTTGATCAAAACCCTTAGTTCAGATAAAATGGATTTCAATGCAGTTCTGTTGTCAATCTGATCTAAACATTGCTACATGAATTCAGATTTCAAGTGAAGTAAGCATTTCTTTACTAAGTGCAATTCAGTAGCTTATTTAACTAAGTTGCTAGGTTCAACAAAAGGAAAATCTACCTGTAATGGTTTGATATCAATAAATTTTAACTGCAACATGTAGTCTAATTGATACCAAAATAATTGGTTTTATCGAAAGACATTGTTTTTTCTCTAAACCTTGGTGCCTCTGGTGTGTCCTATTCAATCTTGAGTGTTTTTATGCTGTCTCCAAAACATTATGTGCACCTTATCAATGTGTTTTTTTGTTTTCCTAGGTGTGATTTGTTAGAATTGAAGAGCAATGAAGATTTCTAAGCATAATTATCTTTGCAGGAGAAGCCCTTGTTCTATATGATTAGTCTTTGGGAATAATGTTCTCAAAAATATATTCCAATCTATATTTTTTGAACATGTGATGCTTCTTGTAGAACTGCATTTTTTGCTTGCTGTCAGGAATTTTTATTCTTTCGTTTGCTTCACAGGAACCTGCAAGAGTTGGACCTACAGGAGAGTGAGGTAGATGTTCGAGGCGGTTACTGGTTGAGTTGTTTTCCAGAGAGTTTTGTTTCACTAGTGTCACTGAATTTTTCTTGCTTTCAAAGTGAAGTGAATTTTGATGTCCTTGAGAGGCTTGTGGCTAGATGTATTTCTTTGAGTATTTTGAAAGTAAATAAAACTCTTTCTTTAGAACAATTGAAGCGACTTCTTGTAATAGCTCCTTAGCTAACGGAGTTGGGTGCATGTTCATTTTTTCAAGAGTTCAGTTGGAAAAAATTTACAAATCTGGGAAAAGATTTTAAAAACTGTAACGAACTTAGAACTTTGTCAGGGATGTGGGAAGTAGCACCTCTGTATCTTCCTGCATTGCATTTTGTGTGCTCAAACTTGACATTTTTGAATTTAAGCTATCCTAATATCTGAAGTAGGGAGTTGTAAGAACTTGAGAGAATTGCGGGTATTTCCATTGGATCCATTTGGCCAGGATCGAGTTGGTGTCACAGAAAAAGGCATCCTTGCAATATCTCAAGGATGCCCTAATGGTTTCTTCAGTTGTCACTCTTCTACTGTCAACAATAATATCATTATCACCGATGTTTTTAATGTTTGTCAAGATTTTAGTGCCGATAAACTTGTTTCTTCTATGCATTGGTAGTTATTTTTTCTATTTGGGCTTTTTTTTACAATCTTTTTACATTATTGATGTGCTTGGGCGTCTCAGAAACCTCAAGTAGATTATACCCATAATCCTATGTCAAACCCTACTCGAAAGACCATAATTAACAACAAATATGGTGCTAGAGCAGTATTTACAATAGCGTCTGTTCAAGATGAACCTACAGCTTATGCCCCAAAATTGCTTGTACATCAGCCTAGACAAGCAATTTTTTTTATCGCTTGGAACTTCTTGAGTTTTCACTAACTTCCACGGTTTTCGCCAAAAATAAGGATGCATAACAAGTAACTAATATGGCCTTAGACAAGGTTTGAACTCTGGCCCAATTCATGTTTTCTGCATCTTTTGATGGTATTTTGAACTTGTCCTTTAATTTTGCTATGCTTTGTCCTTTAACAATAAGATTGAAAACACTTAATGAATTATTCAAGTTTCTATATGCATAACACTGAAAACATGACACTACTAATGTTTTCTTAATTTTAAATTATAAAATCTAATTCAAGGGATTTCATGGTGCATCTTTCCTCCATTTAATTTCAGTGCACGAGCATTTAGGTTGGTCATAGTAGTATTTGCATTACAGTTGCAATAGAGACTATCTGACCACGAGGCTACTGCAGATTAAAATAATGATTTGATTCTTCTACATCCTATCCTATGCCATGTGTTTATGAATGGAACAGATGTGAATGATGCTTAGCGTTACAATATTTAGTCTTAGAGGATCTTAAATCTAATCATATCGGCTATGAACTAACTTGTTATATCTGGTGCCACTTTGTGTGGTACTTCAAGGCGCCAATTCAAGTTCGTAGCATTGTAAGGCTCCCTCTCTTCTGAAACCACTATGAAGACTAGTTGTAACTGTCTATTCAATGTTGTTCAAAATGTTGTTCAAAGGATGAATACCTGTTGTAACTATCCATTCTATGTCGTTCAAAGGTTGGGGGATAAAGAGGTAAGGTAGCACCACTAAACTTTGAGGGCCTACAAACATCACTAACTCATACCCTAAGGCAGGTTGGCTGGGCCACTCAAGGTAGGGACTTGCTACTATGCAGCCTGTCTTGTTTGAAACCTGGCCTTCGCCAAATTCATCAAAATTCATCCAAAGTTGATTAGCAGGCCAATGAACAAAGTCAGGCCTTTCGCCATTTAAATTTTAGAATTCCCCTCTGAAGATATACTATCTCTGCCACAATATCGTAATCCAATTCAATGGGAAGGCGATGAAATATCTGAGAACCCTATTTCAAATCCAGTCAACGATCCACATAAAAGGGGTGAAATTCCTTCAAGATTGTGATTGTGACGGATGAAGGTGTGATTTTTTAGATCAGTGCCTCTTACCGAGTAAAAAGGAAAAAAAAAACAATAATTGTGATAAATAGTTTGTGAAAACTTATTGGGTTTAGGGAAGAGATGTTTTAATGTACTATTTTGTTAAATATTTGGCTAAGTCAAATTATATAAAATTAAAATAAAATGAAATTAACAATTAAAAGAAAATAAAGATAAATGATAATCTATGGTTTTTTCCATGGTTTTCTTAACCTCTGTTTTTTATCAGGGTATTCATTTCTAATGGAGCCCATTTATAGGCATAACATTTCATATAATTTAACTAGATGTGTAAGATGAAACATGATCTTTACTTCAATGTGTTCTCACTAGTCTAGCATGGTATGTGGTGGATATATATATATATATATATATATATATTATATACTTATTTATTTATTTATTTTTAGAGTTAAAAGTGGAATAATGACGAATATATGTTCCAAAATCATCTCTAGTAACATTTTCATTTTCTTGAACTGAATTTATTTTTTTATAACTCATTTCAATGTTTAAATTTATTTTTAATATGAGATTTAGTTCCAATAAAATTTTAGTTTTATGAAATTAAAATGCGAGAGGTTAAATTAAATTAATTTCTTTATATTTTTCCAAAATAACATATATATATGTATATATATATATATATTATTATATATTGTAACTTAGGTGGGATTACATCTTCATCATGTCCAATAACAAGGAATTAAAGGTGTGACTTCACATCAAGGAGTGCTTTAACAGAGCTCCAAATCACCATCTATCCAATATCCCAAGGAAAAATTTATAAATATATTTTAAAAAATAATTTGGTTAAAATAATAATAATAATTATTATTATAAGTAAATTTATATAAAATTATACCATGAAAAGAGATGACAATAAAAATGAGAGCAATGAGGAATGCCTATTTCAAAATCATTTCTAACAATATTTTATTTTCTTGAACTCACTTTATTTTATATAACTCTTTCTATTGTTTAAATTTATTGTAACATTGGATTTAGTTCCAATTAAATTTTATTTTTATAAAATTTTGAAATTTAAACTTTATGAAATTAAAATTCAAATTCAAATCTGAATATGATATTTTTTTTTTCAAATTAATTTTATTTAAATTTATAAATATATTTTTATTTAAAATAATTTGATTAAAATTAATAAACTAATAAATAAATTTATATTAATAAATATTTTCATTTTAAAAATAAAACCAACCTAGATCCATCTTAAATCTAGATCTACCAAGCGCCAAGAGTGATCAATTCTTTTGAGATACACATATTTTTAGAGCGAAAATAAATTTGATCCCTCTTAGTAAATCCAAATTTAAAATGTATTTAAGATGGTATATATTCGATTTTAGATTATGATTAGGCGGGGATTAGTTATAATGGCGATAAAATGGAATAATGATCTCTACAAAATAAGTTGCTTATATCTTAGACTTGTCCTCATTCATATGAAATTCTATCATCAATTTCCAAGTTAGGCAATCACCAATTTTGCATCTTTTGATGTGTTTTGATAAATGGGGGATTAGTTATAATAGCGATAAAATGGAATAATGATCTGTACAAAATATGTTAATTATATCTTAGATTTGTCCTCATTCATATGAAATTCTATCATCAATTTGTAAGTTAGGCAATAAACTGCACCAATTACTGCATTCTTTTGATGTTTTGATAAATGGGGCAGCATACCCTTTATTCAAAAATAGAAGAGACGTTAGACAAGGGTTCTTCCTATTGCCTGTTATTTTTCTTCTCATTGGCAAAAGAATGAATAGGATGTTAAAGGAGGTTGTAGAAAATGGTAGTTTCATAGGAGTCCAAATGGCACTTCAAGCAATATTTGTTTTCCATTTTGTAGATGAATGGATGATCTAAAAAGGTGATTGAAAAAATTATATATATCATTGCAGTATTTTATAAAGTGATAGGCATGAAAATAAATCTTCAAAATCAACAACCTTCATGTGGAGTTTTTTATAGGATAAAACCCTTTTGATAAATTTTCTCTTACCAATAAGTAGATATAGAAAGGCATAAAATACTTATATGTTTACTTAAAACCAAATATATATTTAAATAAGACTAGAAATAGTTGAGGGCAAAATGGAAAGAAATACTAATTCGTGGTGCAGTCGATGGATATCCTATGGAGGGAGGCCAACTCTAATCAAAGTGGTAATTGAATAATATATATACTATATCATATGTCCCTAGCATAGGAACCAAAATGAAAAATGAAAATTATTAGAAGGTTATGCTACATGTTCCTTTTGTACAGGAAACATGAGAAAAAATGGGTTTGTCCTTGCATTATAGGAGAAGCTAGCACTCACACAGGTAAAGGTTGGTTAGGGATTAAACAACTTTTTTTCTTCTCAAATCCTTGGCAACAAAAAACATTTGGAGGTTGACTCAACGATTTCAACTATTAGAAAAGTCGTAAAATCAAGTTATATTTTTCTTGATAGTGTAGAGGATGGATCAAAAATCTAGTTAAGAAGTTACACAATTCCTCAAATACATTAGAATGAGTACTTTCACATTTTCAATCGTAGGAAATTGTTGACATGGCAAGTGGGAAAAAGGTGATACAATGTAGAATTAATTTGGATCGTTAGGCTGGTAGGACAGACGAGTAGTTGTAATCACACCGAATGATATATGAGATATGAAGCAAAGGATATTATATGTTACAACAGGTTGCGAATTGGGTTAGGAAAAACATATGGTACCAAGCTGAGTTTTTTTTGGAGGGACTTAGGAGTTGAGGATGGAAATGTAGGATAATGGCATATATACATAGATTTTTAAAATATAAAAATGTTAAAATTAGAGAGGAGGAAGACAAATTGGTATAAACCCATTAGGTACATGTACCGAATTAAGATATAAGGTCCTTGCTAGGAAGGGAGAGAGGATGTACATGCTTAGCAGTGGAAACTTATGGAAAATTAAGAGTCGTACAAAATTAAAGGACTTTATGTGGTTGATTTTGGACAATATGACTTCTACCTAGAATACTATGTAAAAAATATATTTTGTCGGATTTGGATGGTGCAATTATGCCATCAAGAATAAGGGACAAATGCTTATCTATTCATGACCCACCCTTTTACGTTAGAATCTTGGAAGCATGTGGAAAGGATGATAGACCACTGAGATTTATGGGTAGGTGAAAGTATTGAAGTGGGAATTAGTGTGATAACAAGGACTTCAAACGAATTAGAGCTCTCACCTTAAACATAATAGTGGCAATTTGGTTGGTCAAAAATCTAAAATTGTTTTAGGGTAGTTTTTTTATCTTTCAAATTTGTTATCTAGGCATTAAATATCCTTGATGCATTAGCATAAACTTACTTTGCATAGATTGATGGAATTGGAAACTTACAAGTCCGCTCCTTAGGTTTTCTTTGATGGAGCTTCATAAGAAAACTCTGCAAGAGGAATAATATATATAGCTCCAACACACAACATTTCATTTAAAGTGGGAATTAGCAATAAACCAACAATTTTTATGAACTAATGACTCTCAATTTTTTCATGAGATTGGATCACAAGGTCGGGGTCTCAAACATTCAAAGCTTTGGAGATTCTCTACTACTTATTTAATGGATGCATAAGGAAATTGTTGTGAGAAACTTCACAGTACAACCTCTTTGCAATGACAATTAATCCATTATACAAATGTTCTCACACATCTCTTTTCACATATCTAGAAGGAAAAAACAATATTGTTGTTGAACTCTCTAGAGATGGAACAAAACTAGAATGTGGAAATTGGATGGTCTCGAAATAACTAGAGGGGATATCTAAGAATATTCTCATGATTTTGGGTCTTAAGATGTCTTTCATTCATGTTTAACTCATTTTCCATGTATAAATTATATGAAATGACATGGGGTTCAATCAATCATAGAATATGCCTTTGTTAAAGGTATTTTTAAATGTAAACATAAACTTTAGATTGAGATTAATATGAATTTTCACATTAAAATGATGAATCAATTTAAGGTTTGTTAGCAATCTACATAATAAATAATAATAATAATAAGCCATACACCAAATTCTTGTATGTGACTTCCTTGTTTGTGGGATTAGGCACCCACCTACGTGCAATAATTTGACTAGATTTGGCTATTTACAAAGGCATTACATACTCTAGCCCACTCTAGATTTGAACCTATAGCCTCTTACTAAGAAATGCATATTTTGAACCATTAAGCCTACTCAAACTATATTGATATTCAAAAAATCACATTAAAATGAAATTTTATAACCCTCATGTATAATCGTTGTATGGAAACATTTGAAGGATGGTACCAGAAATAGGAAAATCCTTCAGAGAGTTGCCACCCTAGTATGTATTAGTGACTTATCTTCAACTTGTCAGACCATGTTGTTTTAGCTAGAGTTAGGCGTGTTAAAAGATGTAGTTAAAGTTCTTATCATTTAACTCCTTAAAAGGAATTAATGCATTTATATATATATATATATTATATATATATTATATATATATATATATATATATATATATATATATATATATAATAATATAAAGATTATATTCATTCATAAAAAAAGAGGTACATTAGTAGAAAAATGCAAGTAGTCTCACCCCAACCAGATTTTTTGACTACCGTGATCAACATATGGAAAATAAACATAAATACAACTTGAGAGACAATCCACAACTTAGCAGGCCAAAGCACGAGTAGATAGATAAAACAATTAACACACCTGTAACCATGCTAGTCATGTGAAGTAATGGAAGATGGGTTGTCTAGAGCTGTCCTTGGAGGAGGAGGAGGATGGAACACTGGACGTGCTCTCGAAGTGGGCCATCCATGACTCCAACTTCTCCACCTTCTTGGATAACATATTCTGGCCTTGCCAAACCACCACACATACTCTTGGACATGACACTAAAAGTAATGCATTTTGTTCAATGTGGTAATAAGCTCTACATGCTCTTCCTTTTGCACTCGTTCCGAGGTTTCTAGATGTTCCAGTACCGACTGAATCAAATCCCAACAATTTTCCAAACAACATTGACGTTCTTGTTATGTCTGCCACCTGAATGACTTGCCTTCCCCTGTCTACTTGTGCCTCCGTGGTAGACCGATCCACCCCATTGTTGATTCTATGAGGTGCGACCCCCATGGCGTGCCACTGAGCCACCACAGCCATGACCACTGCGACCCCAGAGACCGCCCGACCCGAACGACCAACATTTCTACCGCCCCGACCAGAGCCAGTGGTCGCCACTGCCACCTGCAAGGGAGACTCTCAACCCCCCTGACCATCTGAATTATGCATCAACTAGGAAGAAGAATAGACAATGCGAGGTACCAGGCGCATTATGGCAGAACTGAGATCGTTGAGAAGGGATGGAGCTAACCAGCAAAATACTACACCGACTACAACTTCAACCACAAAGAATTGCCCCACCCACGTTGGCAGGACCACAGACAACCAACCCAGGAGAAGAGCAGGGAACCACACTTTCCAACCGACAACAGGGAGCTGGACCTGTCATTCGTCATTCCAACCCTTTGTAAGATGACCACTGATCAGACCACCCGAACTCCAACACACTCGTGCCACAGAAGCCGCTTAACCTTGCAGAACCCCAAGAAATAACTACTGAGGATGATGAGCCAAATTCCGTCCTCACGCAGAGGAGAACCCACCCACCCACAACAGGACCTTCAAATGAGTTTCAGAACTAGAGGCCAACTCCTCTCCTGCTCGAAAAAACCAAAGAACGCACACCAACAAGGAAATTACCAAGTTACTTACTCGAAACCTAGGAGGGGATGTTGGTAGCGAAGATGCCACCTTTCCCAAATAAGTTACCCTCTATAGTGTCTATTCTCGTGCCCATAACTCATACTACTCTTTTCTAAAACGATACCATGCCCAAAATGCCTAGCATAAGACCACGCCACCCTCCATAAATCTTCGATGGTCTCCTCCTCCCGCTCTTTAGAGGTTGATGGAGGTTTCACAGAAACAATATAACGATTCCCGTACACACGATGTCGTGAGAGGAAGGGGAGGTCGGTCCTCACACCAATGGGCAAGTGGCAGCCATGAATACCTATGCATAATTTCATTAGCTCGGTTCGTCACCACCATCGGGGGAATGCATTATATTAATTTAATTTTAATTTTATGAATAAATAGGTTCATTTTTTTATGAGCGGACATTTGATTTGGATGATTTGTCCTTCCAAATTATTATTGAGCCAAAGTACATTTGTGATCAATGTGGAGTTGACACTTGTTCTTTTTAAAATAAAAATATAATATTCTTTAAATTCAAAAATAATTCCAGCTATTACATATTTAGTTAGTTTTACATAAAAGTATTATAAAACTAGCCCCACTCTAATTGTGCTTGCTTTATTGTTATTGATATTACAACCCAATACAAAGGAGATATGGTAAAAATATTTCATTCTCACTCTCTCTCTATTATAAATAAATATTTCCATATCCATATGAAATAAGATAATTTTATAGACCATTTTATATCCATGTTAACTAAACTATTTTAATATCAACTTTAGAAAAACATAAACATATATGTATATAACAATAAAATATTTCAATATACACATAGAAGAAGTAACTGAAAGTAAAAAGAATGAAAATATTGAATTGTTTTTCAAATATATTAATATAAAGAAATTGTTAATGTGAATAATGTAATTCTTAAATAAAAT